>OX451740.1:28724199-29324199 GCA_948472305.1 Vicia faba | reverse complement strand
AAGTGGCCTCAAACTCAAATCCTATGGCCTAGATTGAAAGACTAGCATACTCCTTAGTCAACATGCGCATGGAGGATCTCAGAAAGTCAAACAGGCTTGAGCAATTGGGCTTCAGAATTACAAACACACCTCCTAATTGGGCCAACACCCCCTGGGTTATTTTATTTTATTTTCTTCTTTTATATTTTTCACTTAATTATTATTAATTATTATTATTATTATTATTATTATTATTATTTAATTAACCAAATTAATTTTTTCATAATAAAATCAGAAAACTAAAAATAATATTATTGTTATTAGTTATTAAAATTAATTTCACGCTTTTATTATTTTTGTAAATAAATATAATTAACTAATTTAGTTTAATTAGGATAATTCTAACTTTTTTCAATAATTTAAAATCAACATAGAATTAGGGTTTTTGATGACTTTTGATCATGTTTTTTTTTTCTTAAACATTAAAAAACCAAAAATATCTCTTTTAATTAATTAATTAGTTTTAGGTTTAATTTAATTAAGATGCAAAAAATCATAAAAACTTCCTTCTTTCTCAAAAAAGGGTCAAAACCCTAAGGACTTCTCCGATTCAATTTTCTCTCGCGCGTATGTTTGTTTTATTAATTTTTGATCCATAATTATGTAATTTCTCCGAGGATGTAATAGCTTTAATTAGGACTTTTTATCGCTTTTATTTAATTTCCCGTAATTTACTTTTCAAGGGTTTGTTTTTGGCGATGTAAATACCCGACGCCTTGTAATAGTTTAGCTTTATTTTCTGCAACATTTAATTGCTAGATGTATGTTAATTAGGCTATGCATGACAAGACTTATCTCTGAAATTAAAATCAACCCGTAGCTCACCATAACATGTACAAAGATAACTTAACTGAAACCTGACACACTCGCACATGCCACTCTTAGGGTACGCCTCACTTGGTTGCCTCGACGTGGTCATTGAGTATAAGGTGTTTTAGAGGTCGCCCTCCTGTCTAAAGATCAAAAGTTGCCTCGAAACGGTTGCCTCAGATAAAACGATCTAAGACATTAGGGTTATCGCTAAGGCGTCCTACTATTGCTTTGGTGACCACATGTCCCTATAATCGAATTGACCCGAAAACTCCAACGACTGTGCTACCTACTTCTCAATATTGGGATAGTATTGTCTAAAGGACATTTACACAGCTTAATTTCTTTTGAGTAGGTAGAGGTTCTCAGGTACTTGCTCTTTCAAAACAAAAATACTTTTCGCACCTACACTTTTCTGACAAAAGTTTTCAAACAAACACTTCATACACTCTTGAGGACAAATACAAGAGTTAAATCGAAGTTTTCAAAACAAAACTTTTTTTCAAAACCCACAAACACAAGAAAAGCAAAACATTTTGAAAACATAGTGAGCAAGTACCTAAGAGCCCGTGGATAACCACATATAGAAAGGGTGCTAACACGTTCCCTTTCTATAATCTACCTCCCGAACCGAGAAACATCTCGAAAAGGAATTTTTCTGTGCTTTTGTCCTTTCCTTGTTGGAGAAAATAAAAGACGGTGGCGACTCTTGCTTACCGTGACATTTTGCTAAACGCAAACGCGAACCAACATTCCAAAACAGTCAGTTCTATTTCCACCGATCACAGAACTGGCGACTCTGCTGGGGATATCTAATAGGTGAGGTGTACCTTAGGATTAGATCACTATGTTTTCAATTGTATGCCTTGAATGCTCTAATATTGTGGGCTTGTATCAGAGTTTTATAGATTCTAACCCGGATCTGGGGATACCCTTTAGAAGTAGCAACAAACTGTGAGGGAACTGTGCAGGGTATACCGACATGGTTGAAGCAGTTGCTACGTTGATGTGGCACTTTGGTGAGTACCGGTAACCCTTGAGTCAAGTCAAGGAGAGTACGGGGCCGCCGCATGGTGTCGCGAAGCATCAACTGACCTTAGAACCTTACTTGACCATCCTGGCCTTTTTAGGGGTAGTGAGATGACCGACTTTGGTGCAGTCCGAAGTTGGTAGATACTCGATACTACACTCATTGAGGGTTATTTTCTTGGAATATTTTGGTCGCCAGTTAAGTGGCTAAATCAAAACAATGAACATAGAAAACAATCCAATGATATTGAGCTCCTTAGAACCCGGTTACTATTTATAGGACAGGTGTTGAGCTAACTAACTTCAAAAGGGTACTTACCTACGAACCCCATGCAAGCCTAAACCTAAGGACTTGTTTGCTTTGTGTGAATATGATTGTCTGTATATACACTTGCTTACTTTTGCATACATGTACATAACATCATAACACTTCATAACATCATACCATAGCATTTCCCTAACCATTTCAAGGATCTCAAGGGTTTGTGATGCAGGTCATGATGAACCAGACGTCAAACAAGGGGCAAAGGGGATTTATTTTCCTCTAGCCAAGGTTGTTTGGAGATCAAAACATGATAACTTGAGTCAGGGGCTATGACCCACTCGATATGGTGAGCTTGACTCTTGAAGAAGGATTCTCAGCAACATGAAGTTCCTTCAATCAAGCTACCAGATTCAAATTCTAACAAGTTTCTTTGTTTACCCCGCGAGATCCTTGAAAACATTGCATGCATATATCATTCATCATATGCATAACAGGTACCCCTTTTACAGGTCACTTATCTTCTTCGCTGTTTATTTCAGCAATCATCATGTCTACTGAACCTTCCACTGAACAAGCTATCAAGGCCCTCCAGGCCCATAATGCCCAGTTCCAAGAGTTATTTATGAGCCTAGCCAATGGTCAACAGGAGTTGAAGACTCTGATTCTGAAGAAGAAGAAGAAGAAGAAGAGGACCATCTTGTTCAACACTGGACGCAGATTTGGGAATGGACTGCAGAATGAGGTTGAGTTGACTACTTCATCTGTAGGCAAAGACAGCCCACAAGAGAGAAGGGTTCCTAGTCCTGTGGTCTCCGACAACAAGACAGATTATGATGAAGAACAGTATCTTCCTGCTGAGGATAGGTACAAACAGTTGGAGGACCGCTTAAGTGCTATGGAGATACAGAAGGTGCCCGGGTTGGACTTTGGAGATCTAGGCTTATCCTCTGGGGTGGTGATTCCCCATAAGTTCAAGGCACCTGCTTTTGCCAAGTATGATGGAGCTTCCTGCCCAAAGCTGCACCTCCGGTCATATGTAAGGAAGATCCAACCTTACACCGCTGACAAGAATTTGTGGATCCATTTCTTCCAGGACAGTCTTTCAGGGACTCAACTCGAGTGGTTCTATCAGCTGGATGGAGCCAGTATCCGTAACTGGGAAGATTTGGCTACTGTGTTCTATAAGCAGTATCAGTATAATTCCGACCTTGCTCCTACGCGTACCCAACTCCAGGGTATGTCACTAGGGACGGGTGAAGGATTTAAGGAGTACGCCCAAAAATGGAGAGGCCTTGCTGGAAGGGTACAACCACCTTTAACTGATCGTGAAATTGTGGATATGTTCCTGGGGACCCTGTCTGGTCCATTCTTTAACCATTTGATTGGAAACTCTTCAGTCGGGTTCACAGACCTTATCCTGACTGGTGAAAGAATTGAAGTTGGCATCAAAAGCGGGAAAATTCAAGAAGCTACACCTTCCGATGCTCAGAAAAAGCCCTACAATGGGAAGAAAGAGTCCAATGCCGTGTATGGTCAAAAGAGTCGTCATGACCAACGCGTAGGAGAAATCTTGAGCTCTAATCCTACGCCTGCTCAACAAAGACATGGGCATCAACGTAAGAAGGTCGCACCTAAAAGGCAATTCACTAAGATCAACATGTCACTGACTCAAGCGCTACAGCAAATGTTGAAGGCAGGGCTGATTACATTAAGGGCTCCTCTCCGGAATCCAAACACTTCCGCTCCTACCTATCATCCCAATGAAAGGTGTACATACCACTCTGACAGTCCGGGACATGACACAAACAACTGTTGGGCCCTGAAGAATAAGGTTCAAGACATGATTGATGCCAAAGAAATCCAGTTTGACCCTCCAGAGACTCCAAACATAATCACTGCTCCTATGCCAAATCATTGAAGGCTTTTGTTTTATTTGAATTTTCAAGTTGTATTTTTCTTTGCTTATTCAAACAATTATTGTCATGGCAAACTTTTTTATTTCATTAATGCATCGCATATGTCTGTTTTGAATCAATCCATTCGTATTCACTATATTCAAATTCTTTCATTTTTTGTGATGTTCAAACTCTCGATTAAAAATTCTAAGCTTGTAGAGGGAGGATGACGAAAACGATACCACGATCTTTACAGTATGCTTTTGAACAGACCCCGCTGATGAAGTACAGGCATTGTTTCAAATCCTAAGTTATAAGGAAGATAATCCCTAGTCAACCCCCTTTGAGCCAAAGAAGTTGGAGTTTTTCTTTTCAAAAACTAAAACCCTTAATTATAACCTGGGGCAGGGTAGTTTTCTCAGTTGATCCAGGTGCACAATGAATGACATCAAAGGAGTCCTTCCAAAACAAAAGACAGTGATGGTTCCCTATAATCGTCAAGACAGGCAGGCATTATCTTTCAAAAAACAAAAGCCCACTAAGTCAAAACCTATGAAGGAGACTTACAAAACTGGGGCATCCCGCTGACTGTAAATACAAAAGAAACAGTTCAGGCAAAAGACAGGGATAATACAAATCAAAAGAACGAGGTCGCTAAAAATCCTCAACAACATGAAAAATGTTGCAAAAATGTCTGCCTTCAAAAATTCAGCTTGTGTGAACCATCACCAAAAACGTCGTTCAAGACTCAAACAAGATCTAATGCACGATTAGCTGAGTTTAGGATCGAAGAACATCACGAAGAACAGGTGGGTACAAATAAAATTTGAGCCTTTATCCTTTGTTTCTTAAACCGTGAACCAGGCCACGTTATAACCCTTAAAAGTCCTAGCTGAAGCATGGGTTAGTCCGAAAGCATACTGTTACAAAAGGTGTCCTGACTTCTGTAGGGCTTGCTATAAGATCCTGAGTTGACATCACATTTTACAAAAAAAATTCACTTGTTTTATTGAAAACTGCATTTTCAAAAAAAAAAAACTTCAAGACAGACATAAGTGTTGCATTCTTAAAATAATATTGTTTGCATATGACTATTTATTTAACAGCAGAGAAATTCGCACGACGAATATCTAGTGAACAAACGCCTTCTCAATAAAAAGAGTCACCTCAATTGGAAAAACACTTCCAATCCAGGGGCACGACATGAGCATTGTCCATCATCTGGGGCAGTTAAGTCAAGATTCAAGGAATCTCTCAAGATGCCAAATAGCCAGGGGCAAATCTCCGCCTGAGTCACTTGGGGCATTGGACATGAATTCCAGCAACGAATCTTGCATGATCAAACATCTTCTGGTGGTATGGCAACACAACACTACCAACAGTGGCACTTCCCTACATCCTGAGAGCATGGACATAGTCGGAAAAAATACTACGCATAATCAAAGACCCGCTAGGTCGAATGGTCTAGGAAAAAATAAGGGCTTCCCGGCGAACCAAAAGGGTCCAGGCAAAAATTAGGGATCAAAGCGTACGACTATGTCCGGTCATCTCGTCACTTGCCTACCAGAAGAAGATTTGTCAATCGGCAGTTATCAAGCACCTCCACAGGTACCTTCTCCCACAGAAGCTGGGGCAATAAGAATTGTCTAAGCAATCTAGTTTCTCTGTCCACCAAGATACAAGGTAGATTCAGTTGAAGAATATGACCAAGATACCTTCACTCCCCCCAGAGTAAGACAGTAATGGAAGCTCTCTCCACTGAGACTTGCAACCATGAACGAATCCGCAATACTCTCCCCAAGCAGAGTTGGTCTACTATCAGCCCCAAAAACTTGGGTATCCCTAGTAGGTCTTAATATTCCCCAGCAGAGTATACAAATATCCCTCAACAAGCATCCCCGGCAGTCTTAATATTCCTCGACGAAATATAAGAATGTTCCCCGGCGGAATACAGGATACCCCCAGTGGAGCCATTCCCCAGCGCAGTCTAAAAAGCTTCCCCGCTAGAGTTGAATCATCTTCCCCAGTAGATTCTGGAAGCTTGTCCCCTGCAGAGTATAAATATCTCTCCCCAGCCATATTCAGAGGTTATCCCCACCAGAGTCTAACTGAGTTATCCTCAGCAAGTTGCCACTGAAAGATCATCCCCAGCGAAGTTCTTTCTATCCCCGGCGGAGTTCATCATCAAAATCCCAACAGAGCTTATCAACGGAATCCCCAGCGGAGTTATCGTTAAAATCTCAGCGAAGCATCTCTTCCCACAAAGTAATTCCCCGCGGAGTAATCTCTTCATCAGGTTTATCCCCCAACGGAGTCATCTTCTCCAACCGGTTTATCCTTGCAATCATCTTCGTTCACCATCCCCAGCGGAAACGAAGAACTCAACTCTATTCTCCAACAGCTCCGGGATTTACTTTCCCCAGCTGAAACATCACATCTTCATACATCATGATACATGCATATATGCATCATATGAGTAAAATCTCATTTATATTGAGAACATCGTTGCTTGATCCATCTCATGCATTGCATGTGACTGACCTTTACCTTTTAGGAAAGATACAGTTAAGTTCTCAGCTTAGTCGAAGATCTGACCAGTTCTTAAATCTCAATCGGATTATCCTCGGTTGAAGTCAGGATAAGGTTCTCAATATCGATAGTTTCTCTACATCATAGGGTGGACAAGTACTATAACCTCAACGGTATACTCCATTGAGCACGAGTCAGTTCCTAGATCTTGATGTTCTCCTCCGTCATAGTACAGACCAGTTCTATAACCTCAGCGGTTTATTCCATTGAGCAAGAGATGGTTCAGATGTGACCCAGGCATGGTGACATTCTGATACTTATTCCATATTCCTTCTAGAGATGGTTCAGATGTGATCCAGATATGGCGACATTCTGATACTTATTCCAGACTCCTTCTAGAGATAGTTCAGATGTGACCCAGATTTGGCGACATTTCGATACTTATTCCAGATTTCCTTCTAGAGATAGTTCAGATGTGACCCAGATTTGGCGACATTCGGATACTTATTCCAGATTTCCTTTCAGAGACAGCTTAGAGATGCTCCAGACACGGATGCTATTCTATTGCTTATTCAGATTTCCTTTCAGAGACAGCTTAGAGAGGCTCCAGACCCGGATGCTATTCTATTGCTTATTCAGATTTCCTTTCAGAGACAGCTTAGAGATGCTCCAGACCCGAATGCTATTCTATTGCATATTCAGATTTCCTTTCAGAGACAGCTTAGAGATGCTCTAGACCCGGATGCTATTCTATTGCTTATTCAGATTCACACTTCTAAAGACAACTTAGAGATGCTCCAGACACGGATGCTATTCTATTGCTTATTCCAGATTCCTTCCAGAGACAGTTCAGATGCGACCCAGACATGGCTACATTCTGATACTTATTCTAGATTCATTCAAGGGACAATCCCTCAACCTTTCTAAAGTTCCAGATTAATACCTGTAGCAAGCCAGGAAATATCTGTGGACGACTGATTGTAGATCTATACCTGTAACTAGCCAGGAAAGTTATCTACATGAAGAGATTGAATATCAATACCTATAACAAGTCAGGAAGACTATCTTTCTTTCTCAGGTCAGAGATTAATACCTGAAACCAGACATGATAACTATCTCATCGGCCAGCCTTCTTAAGTTCCAGATTAATACCTGTAGCAAGCCAGGAAATATCTGTGGACGACGGATTGTAGATTAATACCTGAAACCAGATAGGACAACTATCTACTTGACCATTATGAAGCAACCCTACATTGGTTCCTTCTCTTTCAGATGCAGTTTTACACGGACTCATCATCAGGAAACCCTACACAGGTTCCTTCTTTCAACCTACCAAGTTACCATTCAACAAACAATCTCCAGATGGAATCTATAAGCCCATCCTCCTATCCATCATATCTCCAAATGGCATCTATAAGCCCATTCCCGACATCACATTGCTGATACTACACCATGCGAGTGCAAATTTCTTGGCACTTTAGTGTTCAATCATCTTCCACCTTCAGATCACGAAAGGCACGCAAGCCAATCTACATCCTCAGGTATAAGAAGATTGAACAGGGGAAACTGTTGTACCTCAAAATTTTCCCTCCCATATTCCTCAAGATTTGCCAAGGATGATCTTTAAATTACTCAAGATTGCTCAAGAGGTAGACAGTCAAACCATCTCCTAAGACAGCTGAAATTAGGGTTTTGGTTCTTTCAAGGAATTTGGGATTCTCAATGGTTCAATCAAGTCTCATACATCCTCAAGCACCTACATGACAAGTTTCAAGACTCACAGTGCCAATTTGCACAGTCAAAAGCCTCATTTGATCCACAGTCAACTGCAAGGGCAAAATGGTCATTTTGCAGTCAAAAGTCATAATTTTTGGTCAACATCTTATTTTGAGTCCACAATCATCATTTGATCAAGTCTTGATCATGATTCCACAAGAATAGCTCAAAAATCATCAAGATACAAAAAGTTACTATTTTTGGACAGCAAAAAAGTCAACTATATCTTGACTAGGGCATAACTTTTTCATGGTTTGTCAGAAAAATTCCATCCAATGCTCATTTTGAAGAGGATTCCATTTCCTACAATCCATCTTCACACTCCAAGTCCAAGAAATGCTCTCACAAAAAGTTATCAATTTCTACATTATAGGTCAAATTCAAAAGTCAACAAAAATACACTTTGAGTCAAAGGCCATAACTTGAGATTGGTAAATCCAAATGACATGGGACCAAAGGCATTGGTTAGAGGGCTTCAAGAGCTTTCCAAAATGTCCAAGAACATGGTCATACGATCAAAATTGAGCAAGTTGTGCATTGGAGAAGTTGGGAAATTTTCATGAATTTGCAAAAGTCAACTTTGCTCAAAACACCTTATTTTTGCTAATGGGCCTCAAATATCTTCTTGAAACTTCATCCATGACCTATGCACGACCCATCAAGCTTAATTGAATTTATTTTCTTATTTTTATTGATTAATTGGATTTTTAATTAATATTAATTCATTTAATTAATTTAAATTATAGGAAAATAGAAGATTTGATTTTTCAATCAATTTGTGAAGCAAATATGGTCAAGATATGCTGGCAATTTCGTGCACAAGTCAAAGATGCAAAAATCTTCAAATTTGGCAACATTTTCCAATCATGAAAAATCAAAAAGATTTGATTTCCAATCAAGGATTCAAGCATCAATGCAATAGATTTTTGCTCAAGCTTTTGACCTAATTCAATTTCCCTATATATATGCAAGCAAATCCTAACCTAATAGACGTGAAAAAGCTGCAGAAAGACCCCATACAATTTCAAGAAATTCCAAGAAAGTTGAAAACTGACTTTTGCATTCAAGGGCGATTCAAGAGTTTTTGTTGATTCAAACACCTTGCAGGAGTTCCCAGGAGTGTTTTGTAATCAAATTCCAATACCAAAGCTCAAGGAATCGTTCACTACAGAACCACGGTTTTCAATTCCTATTCAAAATCGTATTGCTTAATTCATGCATATTTGACATGTTTTCTTGATTGTTTTGCATTGCTAGAGGTCATACCAAGCTGATGGAATGGTCTAATTGAACTGAAACGCACTGAATCCAAAGATGCCATGATCAATTTCTAGGGTTCCTGAGCTTTGAAATTGGGCTTTCTAAACCCAGAAAAATTGGGACCAGTGAGACACATGAATGAACTCGTGTGGCCAAGACGAACCTAACCCACCCCTCGCGAAATATTTATATTCATCATGCTTCTATTTGCTATTTTTCGTTGCCATGGTTAGTGGGGGTTAAAAACCCCCGCTATCTAATATTCTTTTTGCAGATACAACGAAGAAGATGATGAGGTGTTAGCATACCATTGGGCAATTTGAAAACACGCGCGTTTTTTTTGTTGTTGTACAGCATATTTGTTTGTTTACTAATATAATAATCACCACTTATCATAATAACAAATAAAACAGCTTGGCTGAGTGGTGAGTGCGTTGATCTGGAAGCCTTGGGACCTGGGTTCGAATCCCAGGTCCCCCAAACGCTTATTTAATTTTTCTTTCCAGATATTCCTATGCTATGCCCAGGAGATGTCCATCATATACCTCAGTTATCAACACGCCAAGTGGCCTCAAACTCAAATCCTATGGCCTAGATTGAAAGACTAGCATACTCCTTATTCAACATGCGCATGGAGGATCTCAGAAAGTCAAACAGGCTTGAGCAATTGGGCTTCAGAATTACAAACACACCTCCTAATTGGGCCAACACCCCCTGGGTTATTTTATTTTATTTTCTTCTTTTATATTTTTCACTTAATTATTATTAATTATTATTATTATTATTATTTAATTAACCAAATTAATTTTTTCATAATAAAATCAGAAAACTAAAAATAATATTATTGTTATTAGTTATTAAAATTAATTTCACGCTTTTATTATTTTTGTAAATAAATATAATTAACTAATTTAGTTTAATTAGGATAATTCTAACTTTTTTCAATAATTTAAAATCAACATAGAATTAGGGTTTTTGATGACTTTTGATCATGTTTTTTTTTCTTAAACATTAAAAAACCAAAAATATCTCTTTTAATTAATTAATTAGTTTTAGGTTTAATTTAATTAAGATGCAAAAAATCATAAAAACTTCCTTCTTTCTCAAAAAAGGGTCAAAACCCTAAGGACTTCTCCGATTCAATTTTCTCTCGCGCGTATGTTTGTTTTATAAATTTTTTATCCATAATTATGTAATTGCTCCGAGGATGTAATAGCTTTAATTAGGACTTTTTATCACTTTTATTTAATTTCCCGCAATTTACTTTTCAAGGGTTTGTTTTTGGCGATGTAAATACCCGACGCCTTGTAATAGTTTAGCTTTATTTTCCGCAACATTTAACTGCTAGATGTATTTTAATTAGGCTATGCATGACAAGACTTATCTCTGAAATTAAAAGCAACCCGTAGCTCACCATAACATGTACAAAGATAACTTAACTGAAACCTGACACACTCGCACATGCCACTCTTAGGGTACGCCTCACTTGGTTGCCTCGACGTGGTCATTGAGTATATGGTGTTTTAGAGGTCGCCCTCCTGTCTAAAGATCAAAAGTTGCCTCGAAACGGTTGCCTCGGATAAAACGATCTAAGACATTAGGGTTATCGCTAAGGCGTCCTACTATTACTTTGGTGACCACATGTCCCTATAATCGAATTGACCCGAAAACTCCAACGACGGTGCTACCTACTTCTCAATAGTGGGATAGTACTGTCTAAAGGACATTTACACAGCTTAATTTCTTTTGAGTAGGTTGAGGTTCTCAGGTACTTGCTCTTTCAAAACAAAAATACTTTTCGCACCTACACTTTTCTGACAAAAGTTTTCAAACAAACACTTCGTACACTCTTGAGGACAAATACAAGAGTTAAATCGAAGTTTTCAAAACAATTTTTTTTTCAAAACCCACAAACACAAGAAAAGCAAAACATTTTGAAAACATAGTGAGCAAGTACCTAAGAGCCCGTGGTAACCACGGATAGAAAGGGTGATAACACCTTCCCTTTCTATAATCTACCTCCCGAACCGAGAAACATCTCGAAAAGGAATTTTGCTGTGCTTTTGTCCTTTCCTTGTTGGAGAAAATAAAAGGCGGTGGCGACTCTTGCTTACCGCGACATTTTGCTAAACGCAAACGCGAACCAGCATTCCAAAACAGACAGTTCTATTTCCACCGATCACACATGGCATCTTAGGGCCAAAAATAGGGTTTGTTTTATATTTAAGTATCTTTGATCGCGTCGACACGAAGATTTTTAACCTTCGTATCTCTGGATAAAAGAAACTTAAATAAGAGAAGTTGTTGTACCTTAATTTTTTCCCCTAAGATCCCTTCATCATACCATGTTGATTCACTCACAACAAGATCACACTAGGATTCTTGGTTCCCCTCCCTACTTTGAGTTTTGCTCCTTTTGAGGGATTACCAAGCACCTTGACTTATGTTCCTTTTGTGATCATGAATATTGTTTTGATTTCTTCACTTAACTAATAAAATACAATGTTGTCTTGTCTTGCTTGTTATCCATGTAGGTAAGGGCAATGAGATTTAACAAGTTACTCCATGGGTTCATGAGTTTATTTCCATGCCCTAGTCAATATAGATTGAGAAGTTCAAACCTCACCATTGGATTGGTTTTTGGAGAATTGGCATGGCAAGGTGTCTTTGGTTCATCACATTTCAAGGTTATTAGATTTGACTCAAAAGTACAAGGGGTTGATTGGAGAAGTTGTCATGTTTGGACAAGGCCTTGGTCCTATTGGTCACAAGAGCATATTTATCTAAAAATTCAAGATATGGAAGTGGTTTTGGTGGCTAAGAGTTATCATTATCATCCTCAACAACTTCTATTCACAAAGCAAAATATTGGTACAAGAAGTTTGTTCAAAGTTGTCAAAGTTCCTCAAGGCATTCTCTTGATCTAGAAGCTAGGGTTTTTAACTTCAAAGGAGTATATCTTGCTCACCTTTTGGTATTTTTGAGTGATTCCAAAGACATCCTTCTCTTAAAAGGGTTATTAACAAATCACTTCAAAATTTCTAAGGAGTTTTCATATGGAAGAAACTTGGTGAAGAAGAAAGATTACAAGTCATCCAGATGAATCCATAATTTTACATAAGTAACTTCAAATGATCATAACTTGGTCAATTTCATCACCTTGAGTCCATTCTTTTTCCATAATGATCTTGAATATGTGAACTTTATGCCTTCTTTTATGTGTAAAGTGGTAAGTAAAATGGATGGAGGTTGCCTTAAATATGCAAAAGATTATAGGTCATTTCATGATTTTTGGCCAACTTTAACAAGTCATAACTTGCTCAATTTTTGGAGATTTTGAGTGGTTCAAGTTTAAAAATGTCATTCAAGAGATCTACTTCATTCCATCTTTTTTGGTCAAGAGCAAATTCCAAGTGGAAGGCCATGTTTGGATGCAAAAGATTATAGGTCATTTTTGAAGAAGAATTTGAAATATTTCTAAGTATGGAAAGTCAACCCTTTTTCTTCAACTTTGACTCAATGTAACTTTCATCTCAAGTAGCCACTTAACTCCATTCTTTTTCCATTACAAATCTTGTAACCTCATCTTTCTAAAGCATCAAGAATCACGCCCTAAGGCCCCTTGAGTTGAAAATGCTATTGGTCAGAAGTTGGCACTTTGAAATTGAATTTCTCACCAAGTCAGAATTTTGAAGTCCATAATGTGGCCTCTAATCACAAGTTTTCCACGCGTTTTTGCCTCTAAACATGTTTAGTGAAGTTCCAGATTGGTTTAGCACATCAAAACGCAAGAATTGGATGAGTTTTTATGAAGTTTGTATCACACTTCACTCGTGCATCAGGTTTGCACGAATTCCCTCCAAAATGCATCATTCACTCTTCCTTTTGATCCCATTCGCTTATCCTTTAAATACATGAACTATCCCATTCAATTTCCCAAGCTTGGATAGCCAGAATCACCCTGCCAAACTTGCTCCATAACTCAATTTTCAGTAACTTCAAAATCCATTCTCGAGCCTTTTTCAATCCAATTTTTCCATCAATTCACCTTCCTTGATCTTCCTTGAAGCTAACCACATAATTACATTTAAGAATCATGCCCTATACTGCTCCATAAAAGTCCAGTTTCAAAGCTCTGCAACTCAACTTCAATAGGTAGATTCCTTCATCAATTCTTCAAAACTCTGATATCATTGTGTTGCTCTCATTGCCTTGGTTCTAGTCGCAACACTTACCTTTTACTGGAAATACGTTTTGACCATGAAATTTCAAATCCCTTTTCAAAACTTTCCTTCCAAATTGCTTGAGCTATAGTTTATATAAATTTGGCTCGAGGGTGTGGTTGTCTTTGTCTTGAAGAGACGAAGAGAATGGAATAGGTCTGAGCTTCTGATTTTACAGTTTGAGAGACCTGCAATTCGTGATGGCTGGAGGTTGAAGATGACAAATGTGTCATCTTCCAACCAATGAAGGCGCGTCATCTGTATTTTTCAAATCCTGATTTAATTAAAGATTGTGTATAATATTCACTAATGACCATGATATGCACAGTGCGTCAGATCCCTTGTATTTGATTACTAACGCGTTTTGACTCTCATTCAATGGTCCACATATTTTACTTTTACTTTCTTTTTCAGATTTTTATATTTTAATTGTTTTAAATTTCAAAAAATCATAGAAAATTCATTTTTAGTCCAAAAAATCTGAAAAAATCATGAAAAATATTTTTGATTACTCTCTTTCTGATTTTTATTTTTTTCACAATTTAATTTTATGTTTTGGTATTTTTTATAAATTTTACACTTATTTGATTTATTTTAAATGTTTAAAAATACTTGTATACATTTTAAAATACTGAAAAAATTATGGAATGATCCAATGATATTGTGACAAATATTGGTGACCTTATTTTATTTTTGTTTCTGACTTTACTATTTTTTAGCATTTTTTGTTTATTTTACCCATTTATTTTAATTTTAAAAATAGTTTCTGACTTTAAAAAATTACCAAAAAATTTGTAAAATTATTTGAGCCTTTTTCTGATTTTTCTATGGTCTTGCTTTTTATTTCTTGATTAATTTGAACGTAGTTGATATTTTTCTCATTACTTTCTTTTTTTAAAACATTTTTAAAATCCTTTTTTGTGTATATTAAATGTGATATTATTTTTTGATTATTTGTTGGCTGATCTTGGGTTAGATTTTGGATCATGAGCTTTATTAACATCATTGGATTCATGGTGTTGAGTTTAACTCCACTAAAATGGATGAATGATTTTAATAATAGTTTGATTAAAATTTAATTCAAAAGTGGTTTGTATATTTTTTTCCCATTCCTCTTCATCTCATCCCTTTCTTATTGCACTAAATATTGTTGGAGCATGATCTCTATATCATGTCTCAAAACAAATGGTGCATAGATTGCTATTGATCGGCCTCAAAATAGGTGTGACTTCTATATAAGTCCACTTACGATTGCTTAACATAGCGCTAAATTTTGTCCTAATTCGAATAAATGATCAATTATGGCCCAAACTTATGGTTGTAAGACCAAGTATGTTAATTTGATCTCTTTGATCTAATAACCTTGAGATTCATTGTGTGGAGGCTTTGGTTCTACCAATCCTCTAATGGATTTACAACATCTTTGGTCAACGCGGATCACTTAAACATTGTTGATCATTAAAATGGTACTTGTGAGAATTCCAAATGGATGATATACTTGACAAAAAGCAAATGCAACTTGTTGTGTGGAGGCTTTGGTTCTACCAATCCTCTAATGAGTTCCAAATGCAAGCTTCAAGATGGTCATCCAACTAACCACTAATCATTTACTTTTAGCATTTACATTTCATTCCATTTTCATTTTTGCTCAATTGAGCATTTACTTTCTTGCCATTTTTACTTTGCTCACTTGAGCTTTTCTTTTCCTTTCTTAAAACACTTAATAATCAACATAAACCCTAAAAAAATTTAATGGTACTTGGACTATTTGGTTACTATCCTTGGCATTATGGAGCATGGGACTTCTCTTGGACTTAGGATTAGAAACCTTGACCTATCTTGGAGATCTTATCTGATTATTTTATCTGGAGTTCTTGAGGTTTACCTCAAGACATTGGGTTGCTTGTTTGTTTTTTATGTGCAGGTTTTTGTGATTACACCCTCTATTTGTAATATGGAATTTACTCGTATAAGCCGTTACTCTGCCCAATATTTGTGAAGACTTAATACACTTGAAGTTTGGTTCTCTCAAGAGGTCTAGTATTTTTTTTCCTTGCTTGGTTTCAATCCAAGGAATGGGAATTCTATCTTGGCTCATAATTTCAAGTATTGGCTTCTTGTTGGTTAGATGGTTCTTATCCCTAGCTTTTACCTTATGCTTTAGGATAGTCCCTTTATCTCCTCCCATCTTCTTTAATTTCAAAAATCTTCTTCCTCCTTTTGAAAACTCTTCTTGTTTTAAACTGGAACCATTTTCATAATAAACTTGGACTTATGTTCATGTATTTTCAAAACATTTTCATAAATAAACTCCAATCAACTTAATAATACCTTGACATTTTTTTATGAGAATACTAAAATTCAATCAATCTCATTTCAAACCATTTTGCCACTTTGGCTTTTTACCTTTAAAACTTTTCTTAAAAGATTAAACTCTTGTCAATCCTTGTAGTGATGCAAACGACTATACTTCTACAATATGTAGTGAAGAGAGATATTTTCCACTTGGGTGTTGAGTGAGGCATTGTTGATTTTGAAATCCAAGCCATATCCTCCACTTTAAGATGATGCAAATTCTCTTTTCTCATGATTGTGGGTAGTAGGTGTGTTTTCCACACGGACAATGACGATGATGTTTTATCTCATAAAATTACCCAACGCATTTGTGTTTCAAATTTTTGAAAGAGGAACTATGTGTACCCTGATCCCCTATTGCACGAAAGGTGGTACGTATGCACTAAAGGTTCGCAACCGCGGCGGATGCAAAAATTATAAAATAAATATATTTCTTTCCTCACCTCCACCACCCACTTTTTATATACAACAATTTTTTATAGCCAAAATATACAGATTTTACAAAGAGGCTCCTGCGGAGTACCATAGATGTTTAGGGTGCTAATACCTTCCCTTTGCATAACCAACCCTCTTACCTTGAATCTTTCCCCTTCTTTTTGGGTTATTCGCTCTTTTCTCATTCCTTTGGAAACAATAAAGCGCGGTGGCGATTTTTATTTTGATTTGTATAAAGTCTAGTCAATCCAATGGCTTAGTCTTAAACATTTATACCGCTACAAACTCCAATGTCTTCTTCTCGCTTGCATAAAACTGGGCTTCAAAGTTGTCTCGCTCCCCCTTTAGTTGAATTCAAGCTCTTTGCAAATCTTTAAGAGAAGTAGGCATATCAGGATAAAGGACAGTATATGGAACATCTCCTTCGGCGACAAGCTCCATAATGATAAGTAGGATAGCTTCATGAGGCATTATGAGGTTTTAGGCGCGAGTTCGCACCCACTTTATATAAGACTCCAAAGAACTGGAGTTCTTATGCCTCAAAGTCTTGCTATCAATCTTGTTAACCATGCCCTAAGATCGTATGAATCTTTGACGATAACCTTGGACATTGTTCTCGTAGTCGAATGCAATTCCTTGGACAAGTGTGTGATACGATGGGAGAACTGATTTGGGATTTTGCGTTTGTTTTCGCACTTGTTCGGTTTAGCAAGAGTCGCCACCGACTTTTTATTTTATCCTAAGGAAATGTCAAAAAGCACAGGAAAGACCTTTTAGATGTTTTCTTGGGTTTGGGGGGTAGATTATAGAAAGGGAAGGTATTAGCACCCTTTCTATCCATGGTTATCCATGGGCTCTTAGTTACTTGTTTTAGATCACTTGCCTTTTCTTTTCACTTGTTTGAAATGGTGCTTTGTGTGTGTGTTGTACCCCAAAATTTGCCCTCCCATATTCTTCAAAGATTTGCCAAGTCAAGCTTCAAAATCTCCCCAAGGGTTGCACAGTGTAAGGGCCTCCTAAGCAGTCAAAACCAGGGTTTTTATTCTGATCAAGAAGTTGAAGTTTATAAAGGCTCAATCAAGTCTCACATGCCTACAAATATGGTCAAGCATCCTCATACCAAGTTTCAAGACATTCAGTTCAAAATTGCACAGTCAAAACCCTAAATTGCACTACAGTCAACTGTAGGGGCAAAATGGTCATTTGACAGTCAAAAGTTCAAATTTTTGGTCAACATATCATTTTGAAGCCACAAACATCATTTGATCAATGCTTGATCATGATTCTCAAAGCTTGGCTCAAAAATCATCAAAATGCAAAAGTTTCCTTATTTGGACAGCTGAAAAAGTCAACTGTAAATTGACCAGGGCATCACTTTCACATGGATTATCAGAAAAATTCCATCCAAAGCTCATTTTGAAGAGAAAGAAATTTCCTACAACTCATCTTCATACTTCAAGTCCAAGAAATGCTCTCACAAAAAGTTATCAATTTCAACATTATAGGTCATTTTCAAAAGTCAACAAAAAGGGACTTTAAGTCAAAGGCCATAACTTAAGACTGGTAAATCAAAATGACATGGGACCAAAGACATTGGTTAGAGGACTCAAAGACATTTCCAAAATGTCAAAGAACATGAGAAACGCTTAAAAATTGAGCAAGTTATGCCTTGTGGAAGTTGGGAAATTTTTGGATATTTTGAAAAGTCAACATTGATTCAAATGACCTAAAAATGCTAATGGGCCCATTTTTCTTCCATAATTCATCATCCATGACATGTGCACGACCACTTGGCCCAAAGGGAAGTTTTTATTCATTTTTTATTTATTTATTTGGATTTTTATTAATAATAATTCATTTAAATTAAAATAAATACATGAAAAATGCTAACCTAAAGTTTTTCAATCTTTTTGTGCATGTTTTATACTCAAGATTTCGTGTACAACTAAATAGGGAAAGAATTGGACTGATTGGATCATGATTTGCACAAAAGCACATGGAAAATATTTGGAAAATAAAGCTTGAAAATCAAATCTTCAAAACCATCATTGCAAGAGATCTTGATCAATTTTCTTAACCTAATGGACTCAATACAAAAGCCAAAAGACAACCCTAATGTTCACACACACGCAGCTGCTCAAAAACCTAAGGATCAAACTTGGAAAATTTGTCAAGAAACTCAAAACTGAAAACTCACTTCCAGGGCGATTCAAGACATAATTTTGGTTTCATTAGCTTCCTCAAGCATCACTGAACGATTCTCAATCAAAAACATTCATCAAAGCTTAAGGAATTGGCTCAGCAGTGTGGTTCACCATACACTCTCAAGATCCAGTCGTCCACGCGTCCGGCTTCATCAATCAGAAGGCTAGGGATTGGAGAATACGGTGAGTCCCAGTCACGCGCTAGCATGCTACCTGGAAAAGTCAAATGGGCCAATGGATAAATGGGCTTAAAGTTCCTAAAGATACCCCCTAATTTGGGGTCTGAACCCCCTGGGTTTGTAATTCTCTCTATTTTCTTTGATTTTATTATTTTCTATTTTTTCCTTTTAATTATTGCTTTCAATTAATTAATTATTTTCATAAAAAAAATCAGAAAAGAGTTAAAACAATAAATAATTTTTATTTTAGTATTTTCTTAAATAAATTTGCATGTAATTAAACTTAGTGTAAATTAGGTTTTAATTTTAATACTTTTAATAAAAATCTAAAAAATGTAGAATTAGGTTTAATTAATTTTCATCCTTTTTACTTTTCTTTCATAAAATAATTAAATAATTAGATATTTATTTTTTATAATTAAATTGCATGTAAAAATTAGGGTTAAATTAGGTTAAAATTTGATATTTTCTTAATAAATTAAAAGCCCTTAGAATTAGGGTTAGTATTAGTTTCAATTAATTTTTCCCTTTTCATATTAAATCCTAAAATACTAAAAATACAAAAATAAGTTCTTTCTTTATTTTCTTTTAATTTTAGTTAATTCCTCGTTATTTTAACTTTGCAAAAAGGGTCCAACGCCCTCGTTTCGATTTAATTATTAATTCGTATATTGTTTTATTCCGTTTAAATATTTATGTACCTCTCCCGAAGCCATGTAAATTCCTTCTCGCACTTTTAATTCTTTATTTACTTTGTTTATTTATTTTTCTGTCAAATCGGGTCCTGGTTAATTTTGGCGATGTGGACCCGCACCTTTTGTAATAGCTTAGAATCTTTTACTTTCCTCGCATTTTTAAACTGTTAAATCAAATGACATGAAAGAATGTATGGACAAAATAAAAACAAGCGTAGGACATCAATAACATGACAAGATAAATGCAAATGAAAACGACACACGAATCGCACACACCACCCCTAGGGTACGCCTCACTGTTGCCTTGCCTCGAAAGGTGATCGTCGAGTAGAGGATGTCTTAGTAAGTCCTCATGATCCGGGAACCTGGCATGAGGGTAGCTTCTAAGGTGTCTTCCCATTGCTCTGGTGATCACCATGTCCCGAACCTCGAATTGACCCGAACACCTCCAACGGTGGTACTACCTACCTCTCAATAGTGGGATGGCACTACTTTAAAGGACATTTACACAGACGAATTCCTTAGGGTAGGTGGATGACTCGTAGATACTTGCTCTAATTTCAAAACAAATCAAAAACTCTTTTCACACCGACACTTTTCAAAAAGCTTTCGAAAGCAATTTTTCAAACACTCTTGAGGACCGATACAAGAGTCGAACTGAAATTTTCAAAGAAACTTTTTTAAAACCCACAGTTGAAAAGCAAACAAACAATTTTGAAAACACAATGAGCAAGTATCTAAGAGCCCATGGATAACCATGGATAGAAAGGGTGCTAACACCTTCCCTTTCTATAATCTACCTCCCGAACCGAGAGCAATCTCTTTAAGGAATTTTTCTGTGCTTTTGTCCTTTCCATTTGGAGAAAATAAAAGACGGTGGCGACTCTTGCTTCCGCGACATTTCGCGAACCAGCGTTAAACAGTCAGTTCCAGATCCACCGATCACAGAACTGGCGACTCTGCTGGGGAGATTAAAACTTAAAGTGAGGTGTACCTTAGGATTAAGATCACTGTGTTTTCAATTGTCTTCTTTGCTTGCTTTACTATTGTGGGTTGCATCGGAGTTACATAGATCCTAACCCGGATCTGGGGATACCCTGTTTAGGTAGCATAAGCTGTGAGGGACCTGTCCGGCGTAGACCGACACAGGTGAAGCAGTGGCTACGTTGGTGTGGCACCTTGGTCTGTACCGATATCCCTTGTGTCGCAACGAGGAGAATATGGGTCTTCCAAGGAGTCATTAAGCACCAACAACCTTAGAACCTTAATTGACACAACTTGGCCTTTAGAATTGTAGCAGTATGCTACGCCCATTGAGGCTAAACTCTCGTGATGGTTCTGGCTGCAAGAAAAGATTGCAATGCTGGAGTTATGACCGATTGAGGGTAGTCAATGATATTGGGATCCTCTAAGAACCCGGTTACTTTTGATTAGGACAAGTATGAACCAACAAACTGAAAGAGTGTAGTACCTAGACCTCATGCTGGCCTAAACTTTAGGGGCTTGCCTTGTGTGACTTGTGTGCCTTACCATGTTTGCCTGTGTATCTATATGTGGTGTGCTTTATCATAACATCATAGCATCATGAGCATTGCATGCATCCTGCATAAGGACTGACCATTTCAAAGACAAGAGGGTTTCATCTTTGCTCTGTTTTGTAGGACATTATGATGCCTGTGCGAAGGAATACTATCCGGTTCAACTTTGTTCGTTCACCTGAGTTGCTTGATGAGTTGGTTAGCAGAATTCCAAATACCACTTCCTTCATTCAGAGGCATGGTTCCCTTCTCAGTTTAGTCACTGCAAAGCGGGATCAACAGTTGATGAGTGTTCTGACCCAGTTCTATGACCCTCTGTACCAGTGCTTCACCTTTCAAGACTTCCAGCTGGTCCCTACCCTGGAAGAGTTCTCTGATTTGCTTGGTATCCCTATCTTGGATCAGACTTCCTTTACTGGTCGGGAAAAGACCCTCAGACTTGAGGATGTTGCTGCAGCTCTTCCTTTGACCCATCAAGAGGTAACAGACAACTGGGTGACTAGAAGCGGGGTTAAGGGTTTCTTGGCCAAGTTTCTGATTGGTAAAGCTAACAGTTTCTGGAATGACCTGGACTTTAGGGCATATGAAGACATCTTGGCTCTCCTAATCTATGGGTTAGTCCTGTTTCCAAATCCTGACAACTTCATCAATGTCACTGCCATAAGGATCTTTATGTCTCAGAATCCTGTGCCCACTCTCTTGGGTGATATCTTGCAACAACTTCATGCCCGTACTACCCGAAGACGAGGAACCCAATGGTGTTGTATCCCTTTGTTGGTGAGGTGGTTTATTTCGCACCTCCCTAAGTTCGTACTGAAGAATCAAGAAGGAAGAGGTTGGGCTCATAGGTTAATGTCTCTCACCGACAAAGACATCATTTGGACTTGCAGAGGTTTGGATGAGATAACTATTATTGATCGATGCGGGGAATACCCTAATGTTCCTCTAATTGGTACCCAAGGAGGGATCTCTTACAATCCATGTCTAGCACTCCGTCAGTTTGGAAGAGCAAGAAGAACAAGTCCCCATGAGATGTTGGTGCCTCACATCAGTTTTGAATTTCAGGTAGATAGTGACGAGCTGCGTCGTAGGTTCATCAAGGCTTGGGACAAGGTTCATAAAGCTGACCCACAAGAGTTAGGGCCAAAGACTTCTCTACCTATGGAAGCCTACTACAAATGGGTTCGCATCCGTGCTCAGAAGTTAGGTATGCCGTATGAAGCTGTCAGACCCGTCATTCTTGAGTGTCCTGACAAAGATGGTGTTCCTCCAACTGTCCTTCCTCCCCAGATACCTACTGATTATGAGACATTGAAGAGATCTTGGTCGCAACTGCGAGAAGAGCGGGATTCTTACCGGGAAAAGTTCAACGAGCAGGAATCAAAGATCCAGAAGCTGACAAAGCAGTTGGAGAATGAGAGAGCTCTGAATGCCTACATCCGTACTGAGAAGAGGAGACCATGGGATCAATAAGGAGCTCCAGATGTGTTCTTACAGTTTTATTTCCTTTTTAGTATTTCCTTTCATGTAAGCCTAAGGGCAACCTGTTGAATAATCTCAGTTTCAAAGTTGAATCTAATGAAGTGTGTTCCTTTTTGGTTACAAAGTTGATTCCCGATTGTCTTTGAAAACATAATTCATACGCATTTCATACATCATGTGCATAGCAGGTTTTTCCCCTTTTCAGGTTGCTTACAGTTCTTCGCTATTTATTTCAGCATCATGAATCCCGACTCTTCATCAACTGAGACCTCCATCAAGGCTCTTCAGGCGCAGAATGCGCAGTTCCAAGAATTAATCAAGGGTCTGGCCCAAGGCCAAGAGGAGCTGAAGGCTATGCTCCTGAAGAAGGAGAAGAAGAAGAAGAGAAGAAATGTTCTGTTCAACTCGGGCTGAAGGTTTGGCAGTACTCTGCAGCATGAAGAGGCTGTTTCTTCTGTTGGCAAGAGTTCTCCTCAGGCAGAAGCAAGGGTTCCTAGTCTGGTAGTCTCCGACAACGAGACTGATTTTGATGAAGAGCAGTACCCTCCTGCAGAAGACAGATACAAGCAACTGGAGGATAGGTTGAAAGCTATGGAGGTTCAACAGGTACCTGGGCTGGATTTCGGAGATCTGGGTTTGTCAACTGGTGTGATCATCCCTCACAAGTTCAAAGCACCATCCTTTTCTAAGTATGACGGGGCGTCTTGTCCCAAGCTGCATCTAAGGTCCTATGTTCGGAAAATTCAACCGTACTCTGCGGATAAGAATTTGTGGATCCACTTCTTCCAGGAGAGTCTTTCAGGGACTCATCTCGAATGGTTCTATCAGCTGGATGGGACCAAGGTTCGTAACTGGGAGGAGTTGGCTACTGCCTTCTATAAGCAGTATCAATATAATGCCGACCTTGCCCCTACACGTACTCAACTCCAGGGTATGTCGTTAGGTGCAAGTGAAGGTTTTAAAGAGTATGCTCAGAAGTGGAGAGACTTGGCTGGCAGGGTGCAGCCACCATTGACTGATAGAGAGTTGGTAGACATGTTCTTGGGGACCCTATCTGGGCCATTTTTCAACCATCTCATCGGGAATTCGTCTGCAGGGTTCACTGATCTAATTTTGACTGGAGAGAGAATTGAGGCTGGGTTAAAGTCTGGTAAGATTGCGAAGGGTACATCATCTAGTTCTGAGAAGAAACCCTTCAAGAAGGAGACTAGTGCCGTGTATGGTTCCAAGAGATCAGAGAGACCTGAGCGCCGCCAGTCTGTCAGTGCGGTAATGATTGCCAAGCCTGCTGCTGCTCCTCGGCCAAACAATCCTCAAAGGGCTGAAAGACCCCGGAGAGAGTTCACCCGCTTAAGCATGACCCTATCGCAGATCCTGCCACAGTTGCTCTCAACCAACCTAGTGACTGTCAGAGAGGCTCCAAAGTTTCCAAATACTGCATCTCCTAAGTACAACCTGAATGCTCGTTGTGCTTATCATTCTGATAGCCCGGGGCATGCCACTGATGACTGTTGGGCATTAAGGAACAAGCTGCAGGACCTTATTGACGCCAAGGAGATACAGTTCGAAGCGCCTGAGAGGCCGAATGTAGTTACTGCTCCTATGCCTCAGCATGGGGTAAACGCTGTTGACGAAGATGCTTATGCTGTTTTTGTGGATGATCTAGCCACTCCTCTGAAGATTGTCAAGAAGAACCTGCTGCTGGCCGGTTTATTTCTGGGTTGCAGTGAGGGTTGCCTGTTCTGTGCTGTGTCCCTATCTGGTTTCCCCTTGCTGAAGTTAGGCATCCAAAGCCTGATGGATAGCAAGGAAATTCTGTTTAAGAAGTCTGTTGTTCAGTTGGTTCCGGTGGAAGAAGTTTCTGTGGTGACTATCTTCAATAATCCAATCCCGGCTCTCCCGAAGAAGCCCATTCAAATCATGACTGTGGCACCTGTTATTATCACTGTTCCGGGGCCTTTGCCCTATGTATCTGATAAAGCTGTCCCCTGGCATTATGGGGCGGATGTGTATGTGAATGGGATTAAACAAGATTTCAACGCTGGTGCCAGCATCTGTGATATCACTGGCCCAGCCAAGGTTACCCGCAGTGGCAGGCTCTTCTCGCCTGACATTGCACCTCCCGCTGCTCGAAGACCGCTTCTCATAACTCCTACCAGTGTACTTGTTCCTGCTGCTTATCCAATTGTTTCTCCTGCTGCCGAGTCGTCCAATGCTCGGGGCAAAGGAATTGAAGTTGAGCCTGCCCAGATGGAGGCACCTGTACCTATAACTGCTGAGGCCTCCCAACAAGAGATGGAGGAGATTCTGTAAATTATAAAGAAGAGTGACTTTAATGTTGTGGAACAGCTGGGGCACACGCCCTCCAAAATCTCCATGCTTTCTTTATTGCTGTGCTCCGAGGCCCATGCTAAGGCCTTGATCTCGTTCCTCAAGACGGCCCATGTGCCACATGAGACATCTGCAGTCCAGTTCACTGATTGCGTAGCAAATCTGACAGCAGACAATGGCTTGGGTTTCTCAGATGCTGACTTGACCGCGAAGGGAAGAGACCATAATGATGCTCTGCATGTCTCTATCGAATGCAGTGGCACTACCTTAGCACATGTGTTGGTGGATACTGGTTCTTCTTTGAATGTGCTTCCCAAGAAGGCTTTGGACCGTTTAGACTGTGAAGGCCTGGAATTAAAACCCAGCAATATCATCGTCAGGGCCTTTGATGGTTCAAAGAGGATGGTTCATGGAGAGGTTGACATTCCGATTCGTGTGGGCTCTCAGGTGTTTGACTCTACTTTTTATGTGATGGATATCCTTCCATCTTACTCTTGTCTATTGGGTCGACCTTGGATACATAAGGCTGGGGCAGTGACCTCTACCTTGCACCAGAAGCTGAAATACCCCGTCAGAGGGAAGATCGTCACTGTGCAAGGGGAAGAGGAGTACATGGTAAGCCACCTGAACTCCTTCAGATACATCGAGATGGATGGGGAGTTTATTGAAACCCCCTTTCAGCATTTCGAGGAGGTGCTTCCAGTTACAGCAGCATCAGAAACAACAACGGAAGAAAGTGTTCCTTTGAAGATGGCTTCCCTGAAGGATGCCCGGGCTGTGGTTCAGAAGGGTGAAAGTGCTAACTGGGGCAGGCTCCCAGACTTCACACAGAAGACTGATAAATTTGGGCTGGGCTTTACTACAGAAGGTCAGAAAGCTATGAGGAAAGCGAAGATCGGAAGACCTCCTGTATTCATTACAAATCCAGGAGTGAATGCTGTTGGGGAAGACAACGAAGTGGATGAAGCGGAATTCAATAGCTGGATCTATCCGACGACCGAAGGCGGATTGAACAATTGGATTGCTAAGGACCATACCCCTGTTACCTTTGTGACGCAGTAATAAATTTCTTTGTTTCGTTATTTTGTAATAAACAATAAATTAAACTCTTTGGCCCGGTGTCTTACCCGGGGAACCGTTGGTTTCATTTGTGAGGGCATATAAATTGTCATTTCATATATCATGAATGAAAATCTTGGACGTTTTCTCGCATTGCAAACTTTATGATCCTTTTCTGTCTTTCTTTCCTTTACATATATTTCGAAACAGCTGTATTTACACACACACTCACCCATACAGGTTCCAATCCACTCTGGATCTCACTGGTAACGACCCTGCTACTGCCGGTTATGACTTCGAAAATCCGATCAACTTAGCCGAAGACGAAGGTGAAGATGATTGCGAAGTGCCTAGCGAGCTTGCAAGACTGTTGCTTCAGGAAGAGAGGGAAATTCAACCCCATGAAGAGCCAGTGGAAACAATAAACTTGGGTACTGAGGCAGACAGGAAAGAGGTAAAGATTGGTGCCAACCTAGAACTCAGCGTGAAGCAACGGTTGACTCAGATGCTGCATGATTATGTGGAGATATTTGCCTGGTCCTACGAAGACATGCCCGGGTTGGATACCGATATTGTGGTCCATCACTTGCCAACTAAGGAAGACTTCCCTCCAGTTAAGCAAAAGGTCCGTCGTATGCGTCTAGAGATGTCTGGGAAGATCAAAGCCGAGGTTATGAAGCAGTTTGATGCCGGGTTCCTTGCGGTAACTTCTTACCCTCAATGGGTTGCTAATGTGGTGCCGGTACCTAAGAAAGACGGTAAGGTCAGAATGTGTGTCGACTACAGGGATCTGAACAGGGCCAGCCCCAAGGACGACTTCCCTCTACCTCACATTGATGTCCTTGTTGATAATACAGCTCAGCATAAGGTGTTCTCTTTCATGGATGGCTTTTCAGGTTACAATCAGATCAAGATGGCACCTGAAGACATGGAAAAGACTACGTTTGTTACTCAGTGGGGCACCTTCTGTTACAAGGTCATGCCATTCGGGTTAAAGAACGCTGGGGCAACCTACCAACGTGCCATGGTTGCTTTATTTCATGACATGATCAATCATGAGATAGAAGTGTATGTTGACGACATGATCGCAAGGTCCCAGACTGAGGAAGAGCACCTAGATCATCTGCAGAAGTTGTTTGACCGGTTGAAACTATACAAGCTGAGATTGAACCCGAACAAGTGCACCTTCGGGGTAAGATCTGGGAAGTTGCTAGGCTTCGTGGTCAGTGATAAAGGAATTCAAGTGGACCCTGCCAAGGTCAAAGCTATTCAAGAGATGCCAGTTCCTAAGACAGAGAAGGAAGTCAGAGGCTTTTTAGGACGCCTGAATTACATTGCTCGGTTCATCTCACACCTAACTGCTACCTGTGAGCCAATCTTCAAACTGCTGAAGAAAGATCAGGTAGTACCTTGGAACGATGAATGTCAGGCTGCTTTTGACAGAATCAAAGAGTATCTCCAAGAACCACCTATCCTTATGCCACCAGTTGAAGGGAGACCTCTGATATTATACCTGACAGTGCTTGACAACTCAATGGGGTGTGTGCTGGGGCAGCATGACGAGTCTGGCCAAAAAGAGCACGCCATTTATTACCTTAGCAAAAAGTTTACCGACTGTGAGACCCGATACTCACTGCTTGAGAAAACTTGCTGCGCTTTGGTATGGGCTGCTCGCCGGCTGAGACAGTATATGCTGACTCACACTACCTTGTTGATCTCAAAGATGGATCCTATAAAGTACATATTCGAAAAGCCTGCTCTGTCTGGGAGGATTGCAAGATGGCAGATGATCTTGACGGAATACGACATTCAGTACACGACCCAGAAAGCCATCAAGGGAAGTGTATTGGCAGACCACTTGGTACATCAGGCCGTAGATGATTATCAATCAATGAACTTCGAGTTTCCGGATGAAAGCATTATGATAGTGACTGATTGTGAAGTACCTGGACCGGATGAAGGACCTGAACCAGGATCCCGATGGTCTATGCACTTTGACGGAGCCTCCAATGCTTTGGGAAACAGTATCGGCGCCATAATCATATCTCCACAAGGTACTCATACTCCACTCACTGCCCGGCTATGTTTCAACTGTACCAACAACATGGCGGAGTATGAGGCGTGCATCATGGGTCTTCAAGCTGCGATTGACCTAAGGATTAAGTTTCTGAGTGTTTTCGGAGATTCCACTCTTGTGATCAATCAGATCAAAGGAGAGTGGGATACGAAACATCCAAACCTGATTCCTTACAGAGAATGTGTGTTGACCCTGGTCCCCCACTTCACAGAGATAACCTTTGAACACTTTCCGAGAGAAGAGAATCAGTTGGCCGACGCGTTAGCTACAATGTCTTCTATGTTTAAGGTCAAATGGGATAATGAGGCTCCCCGGATCATCATCTGGAAACTGGACGAACCGGCATACTGTTGCGATCTCGAGACTGAATGGGTGACTGAGAAGCCTTGGTACCATGAGGTGAAGAGATATCTGGAAACTCAGGAATACCCTGAAGGTGCATCTGTCAACGATAAGAAGTTCCTGAGAAGGTTTGCGGAAAAATTCTTCCTTAGCAACGGCATCTTGTACAAGCGAAACCATGATTCAACCTTACTGCGTTGTGTGGATAAAATTGAAGCAGAAAGGATCATGGAGGAGCTACATGAAGGGACCTTTGGTACACATTCCAGTGGACACACTATGGCTAAGAAAATCCTACGGGCAGGATATTACTGGTCCACAATGGAAGCTGACTGCTACCAACATTCCAGGACATGCCATAAGTGCCAGATTTATGCAGACAAGGTGCACGTTCCTCCGGTTCCCCTGAATGTTCTGACTGCACCTTGGCCATTTGCAATGTGGGGCATAGACATGATCGGCGAGATTAAACCTACGGTATCTAATGGGCATCGCTTCATCCTGGTGGCGATTGATTATTTTACGAAGTGGGTCGAGGCAGCTTCCTATGCTACGGTAACCAAGACTGTTGTGGCACGGTTCATTCGGCATAACCTGATCTGTCGGTACGGCGTCCCTGAGAGAATTATTACAGACAACGGTACCAATTTGAATAATAAGATGATCGCTGAGCTCTGCAAACAGTTCAAGATACAGCACCACAATTCTTCTCCTTACAGACCGAAGATGAATGGGGCTGTAGAAGCAGCTAATAAGAACATCAAGAAAATCGTGCAGAAGATGACAGTGACTTATAAAGATTGGCACGAGATGTTACCGTTCGCTCTGCATGGGTACCGTACCTCAGCTAGGACGTCAACCGGGGCAACTCCTTTCTCCTTGGTTTATGGTATGGAGGCAGTCTTGCCGATCGAAGTGCAAATACCCTCTCTCCGGATAATGAAGGATGCGAATCTGAACGAAGATGATTGGATCCAGACACGACTTGATCAACTCAACCTCATTGATGAAAAGAGACTTGCTGCTATCTGTCATGGTCAGACGTATCAGAAACGGATGATCAGGGCATTTAACAAAAAGGTCAGACCACAGGAATATCAAGTTGGGGATCTGGTAATCAAGAGAATCATCCTTCCTCAGAGTGATCCAAGGGGCAAATGGACCCCTACGTACGAAGGGCCATTTGTGGTTAAGCATGTGTTCTCAGGAGGAGCAATGATTCTAACCAACATGGATGGTGACGACCTTCCTCACCCCGCCAATGCAGACATAGTAAAAAGATACTACGCATGAAAAAAAGACCCGCTAGGCTGACATGCCTAGGCAAAAATTAGGGCTTCCCGTCGAACCAAAAGGGTTCGGGCAAAATGAAGGGATGAAAATGAAAAATCTGTACACCCGGCAAGTCGAAAACCTGAAAAGGCGGCTTGGGCAAAAATGGGTATCCCGGTGGACTAAAAACCCGAAAGGGCGGTCCAGGAAAAAATTAGGGATAAAGCGTAATACTATGTCTCATTGGATCACTTTGCATCCAGAATCCGGTATCTACATCATGTTCAGACGGCATCGATCAGTCAGCTTCACTTTCAACCAAGGTCATCAAGTGATGAGACGCTCGGAGTTATAAAGGCAATAGCAGAGTTGAAACCCAGTGGGATCATTCATTTTACACAGCTGTTTTATTTTCTTTTGTACAAAACTTGTATAAACTCTTTTGCTCGGCGGCGTTCTCTTACTAGGACGTCAGCCTCTTGTACACAAAATGCCTATTTTCAGGCCAGTCAAATTAATACAAATATACTTTTCAGTTAAACGTGCCAACTGTTTTTTCTTTTTCTGTTTTGTTTTGCGAAGAACGTCCAAGGTTCAATTTGTGATATATGCATTGACAATAATTTGCTAACTCATAAATATTTGCATACGAAACAAAGAATTAATTACAGGTAACACTAGAAACAGGGGCAACAAAGAGTTGTCTAAGCAATCTAATTGTTCCGTCCTCCAAGGCACCAAGGTAGGTTCAGCTAGAGAACATGACCAGTACATCTTAATTCCCCAGAGAGTCAGCAAATCAGTGCACTCTTCTCCAAGCAGAGCTGTTAATCTCAAGGAAGTTGAGTATCCTCCAGTAGATCTCGATACTTCCCCAGCAGCATATATATTCTTAACAAGCATCCCCGGCAGTCTTGGTCTAAAGATTGTTCCCCGGCGGCAGACCAACATTCAAAGGAATCGCTTCCCCGACATAGTTCAAAACTTCTCTAAGAGAATCTAATCTAGTTCCCCAGGAAATTTAGAATTCATATCCCCAAGCAGTAAGCTTATCCCCAGTAAATTCTGGAAGCTTATCCTTCGCAGAGCACGAACGCGTCTCCCGGCTTTATTCAAAGAGTTATTTCCTTAACAGGATATAACTGGGTTATCCTCAGCCAAAAGCCACGGAAGGATCGTCGTCGACACAGTTCTTCTTACCCCAGCGAAGTCCATCAACACTTCCAACAACAAAGGTATCCCCAGCAAATTATCATCAACATTCAGCAAGGCATCCCTCTTCCCACGGAGTCATCTTCTCCTACCGGTATTCTTGCAGTTATCATCCCCAACGGAAGTAAAATCTATTCTTCAACATCAGCCCAAGATATGACTTCCCGGCACCCGTCAAGGATTTACTTTCCTAGACAAAAACATACATTCAAAAAACATCACATACATCATTATAGCATGCATAGACGCATTATATCATACAAATCTCATTTATGTTGAGAACATCATTGCTTGATCCATATCATGCATTGCATATGACTGACCTTTACCTTTCAGGAAAGATGCAGTTGAAATTCTCAATCATATTTCAAGACCTAGACCGGTTCAGTTAATCGACTCCAAAGATTTCTTATCCAGTCCCAGGCCTTCTCTAGTCCAGCTAAATCGACTCCCAACAGATTTTTCTGATAAAGACTCAGTAGAAGTTATCCCAGGTTATAATTTCCTATTGGTTCTCTCTCCGACGGTGCATGAGATTTCCATTGTAGGTTTTTCTTTCAGATTCCTTTTCCTATGATTCCCTCTCCGACGGTGAGTGAGGTGATAATTCCTTTTCAGATGGTTCCCTCTCCGACGGTGAGTGAGGTGATAATTCCTTTTCCTATGGTTCCCTCTCCGACGGTGAGTGAGGTGATAATTCCTTTTCCTATGGTTCCCTCTCCGACGGTGAGTGAGGTGATAATTCCTTTTCCTATGGTTCCCTCTCCGACGGTGAGTGAGGTGATAATTCCTTTTCCTATGGTTCCCTCTCCGACGGTGAGTGAGGTGATAATTCCTTTTCAAATGGTTCCCTCTCCGACGGTGAGTGAGGTGATAATTCCTTTCAGATTATAATTTCCTATGGTTCCCTCTCCGACGGTGAGTGAGGTGATAATTCCTTTCAGATTATAATTCCCTATGGTTCCCTCTCCGACGGTGAGTGAAGTGATAATTCCTTTCAGATTATAATTCCCTATGGTTCCCTCTTCGATGGTGAGTGAGGTGATAATTCCTTTTCAGATTATAATTTCCTATGGTTCCCTCTCCGACGGTGAGTGAGGTGATAATTCCTTTTCAGATTATAATTTCCTATGGTTTTCTCCCCGACGGTGCGTGAGATGTAATTCCCTTTCAGATTATAATTGCTTATGGTTCTCTTCCCGATCCTGCGAAGATGGTAATTCCCACCAAGATTTTCTCAGCGAGCGTTGTTGAAGTTAAAGTCACCCAAGGTTCTCTTACCGTTCATGCTAAGGTAGTAACCATCCCTGGTTCATTCATCATCTTGTGAAGCTCCAGATCCAGCTCCCGTAACCAGTCAGGACATATCTATGCCAAGCATCTGAAATCAACTCCTGCAACGTGTCAGGTACTCATGTTTCTTTTGCAGGTATACAGGTTCTCGCTAAGGAATCTCTTACGCGATCAACATCTAGATGGCATCTATAAGCCCATCATCCTATCCAGCAACCTCTAAATGGCATCTATAAGCCCATTCCACCATCACTGCTACTATGTGAGCGCAAATTTCTGGGCACTCTAGTGTTCAATCATCTTCCACCCTCGGATTACGAAAGGCACGTCAGCCAATCTGCACCCTCAGGTATAAGAAGATTGAACAGGGGCAACTGTTGTACCCCAAAATTTTCCCTCCCATATTCTTCAAAGATTTGCCAAGTCAAGCTTCAAAATCTCCCCAAGGGTTGCACAGTGTAAGGGCCTCCTAAGCAGTCAAAACCAGGGTTTTTATTCTGATCAAGAAGTTGAAGTTTCTAAAGGCTCAATCAAGTCTCACATGCCTACAAATATGGTCAAGCATCCTCATACCAAGTTTCAAGACATTCAGTTCAAAATTGCACAGTCAAAACCCTAAATGGCACTACAGTCAACTGTAGGGGCAAAATGGTCATTTGACAGTCAAAAGTTCAAATTTTTGGTCAACATATCATTTTGAAGCCACAAACATCATTTGATCAATGCTTGATCATGATTCTCAAAGCTTGGCTCAAAAATCATCAAAATGCAAAAGTTTCCTTATTTGGACAGCTGAAAAAGTCAACTGTAAATTGACCAGGGCATAACTTTCACATGGATTATCAGAAAAATTCCATCCAAAGCTCATTTTGAAGAGAAAGACATTTCCTATAACTCATATTCATACTTCAAGTCCAAGAAATGCTCTCACAAAAAGTTATCAATTTCAACATTATAGGTCATTTTCAAAAGTCAACAAAAAGGGACTTTAAGTCAAAGGCCATAACTTGAGACTGGTAAATCAAAATGACATGGGACCAAAGACATTGGTTAGAGGACTCAAAGACCTTTCCAAAATGTCCAAGAACATGAGACAATCTTAAAACTTGAGCAAGTTATGCCTTGTGGAAGTTGGGAAATTTTTGGATATTTTGAAAAGTTAACATTGATTCAAATGACCTAAAAATGCTAATGGGCCCATTTTTCTTCCATAATTCATCATCCATGACATGTGCACGACCACTTGGCCCAAAGGGAAGTTTTTATTCATTTTTTATTTATTTATTTGGATTTTTATTAATAATAATTCATTTAAATTAAAATAAATACATGAAAAATGCTAACCTAAAGTTTTTCAATCTTTTTGTGCATGTTTTATACTCAAGATTTTGTGTACAACTAAATAGGGAAAGAATTGGACTGATTGGATCATGATTTGCACAAAAGCACATGGAAAATATTTGGAAAATAAAGCTTGAAAATCAAATCTTCAAAACCATCATTGCAAGAGATCTTGATCAATTTTCTTAACCTAATGGACTCAATACAAAAGCCAAAAGACAACCCTAATGTTCACACACACGCAGCTGCTCAAAAACCTAAGGATCAAACTTGGAAAATTTGTCAAGAAACTCAAAACTGAAAACTCACTTCCAGGGCGATTCAAGACATAATTTTGGTTTCATTAGCTTCCTCAAGCATCACTGAACGATTCTCAATCAAAAACATTCATCAAAGCTTAAGGAATTGGCTCAGCAGTGTGGTTCACCATACACTCTCAAGATCCAGTCGTCCACGCGTCCGACTTCATCAATCAGAAGGCTAGGGATTGGAGAATACGGTGAGTCCCAGTCAACGCGCTAGCATGCTACCTGGAAAAGTCAAATGGGCCAATGGATAAATGGGCTTAAAGTTCCTAAAGATACCTCCTAATTTGGGGTCTGAACCCCCTGGGTTTGTAATTCTCTCTATTTTCTTTGATTTTATTATTTTCTATTTTTTCCTTTTAATTATTGCTTTCAATTAATTAATTATTTTCATAAAAAAAATCAGAAAAGAGTTAAAACAATAAATAATTTTTATTTTAGTATTTTCTTAAATAAATTTGCATGTAATTAAACTTAGTGTAAATTAGGTTTTAATTTTAATACTTTTAATAAAAATCTAAAAAATGTAGAATTAGGTTTAATTAATTTTCATCCTTTTTACTTTTCTTTCATAAAATAATTAAATAATTAGATATTTATTTTTTATAATTAAATTGCATGTAAAAATTAGGGTTAAATTAGGTTAAAATTTGATATTTTCTTAATAAATTAAAAGCCATTAGAATTAGGGTTAGTATTAGTTTCAATTAATTTTTCCCTTTTCATATTAAATCCTAAAATACTAAGAATACAAAAATAAGTTCTTTCTTTATTTTCTTTTAATTTTAGTTAATTCCTCGTTATTTTAACTTTGCAAAAAGGGTCCAACGCCCTCGTTTCGATTTAATTATTAATTCGTATATTGTTTTATTCCGTTTAAATATTTATGTACCTCTCCCGAAGCCATGTAAATTCCTTCTCGCACTTTTAATTCTTTATTTACTTTGTTTATTTATTTTTCTGTCAAATCGGGTCCTGGTTAATTTTGGCGATGTGGACCCGCGCCTTTTGTAATAGCTTAGAATCTTTTACTTTCCTCGCATTTTTAAACTGTTAAATCAAATGACATGAAAGAATGTATGGACAAAATAAAAACAAGCGTAGGACATCAATAACATGACAAGATAAATGCAAATGAAAACGACACATGAATCGCACACACCACCCCTAGGGTACGCCTCACTGTTGCCTTGCCTCGAAAGGTGATCGTCGAGTAGAGGATGTCTTAGTAAGTCCTCATGATCCGGGAACCTGGCATGAGGGTAGCTTCTAAGGTGTCTTCCCATTGCTCTGGTGATCACCATGTCCCGAACCTCGAAATGACCCGAACACCTCCAACGGTGGTACTACCTACCTCTCAATAGTGGGATGGCACTACTTTAAAGGACATTTACATAGACGAATTCCTTAGGGTAGGTGGATGACTCGTAGATACTTGCTCTAATTTCAAAACAAATCAAAAACTCTTTTCACACCGACACTTTTCAAAAAGCTTTCGAAAGCAATTTTTCAAACACTCTTGAGGACCGATACAAGAGTCGAACTGAAATTTTCAAAGAAACTTTTTTAAAACCCACAGTTGAAAAGCAAACAAACAATTTTGAAAACACAATGAGCAAGTATCTAAGATCCCATGGATAACCATGGATAGAAAGGGTGCTAACACCTTCCCTTTCTATAATCTACCTCCCGAACCGAGAGCAATCACTTTAAGGAATTTTTCTGTGCTTTTGTCCTTTCCATTTGGATAAAATAAAAGACGGTGGCGACTCTTGCTTCCGCGACATTTCGCGAACCAGCATTAAACAGTCAGTTCCAGATCCACCGATCACAGTGTGGTTTTTGAAAATGTTTTGAAAAAGATGCCTTGTCTAGGCAACCTTTGTAATGATTCTTGTTTGAATATATACAAAGGTGTGTGTCTTTTTGAAAAGATAATTCAATGTTTTGAAAGTTGTTTTGAAGTTGTGTTGTGAAGTGTGTTTGAAAAAATGGCAAGGATGTTTTGCAAGATTTTTGATCAAGTAACTAAGAGTTATCTACCCTATTTTACTCAAAAGATCTTTCTTATGTTTTTAACCCTTTTAACAGTGTTGTTTCACCATTGTATTTGGTGAAAAACCTTGCGTTAGGATGTTAAACGGGACAGGCGCGGGTCATCGTATACAATCATTAAAGGCAACTTGTGAGACGCTCTAGCAATTTTGTAAGGGACGAGATCGTTTTATCGAAGGCAACATCGAGGGTCATCGAGGGACTATGATCTTTGTTTATCGAATGGACATTTTCTAGAGTGTCTCGTACTCGAGGGACATGATTGCATTTTCCGAGGTTACCCTAGAGGTGCAAGTGTGAATGGTGTATTGATTTTCATGCATTTATCTTGTATTAGGTCATCTAGCGATTGATTTTGAATCTTCGCATACAAACCCTAATTACTATACAGTATATGGAAAGTGATAAATTGCGGGAATTTAAAGTCTAAGTTATTACAAATAAGTATCCGGGGATGGGGGTACAAATGTTTACAAATGGGGATGAGTCTTATCAGAATAATGTGGTCCAAGTATATGTTACAACCAAATCGAACTTGTCGCATTCTCAATGTAAAATTGTAATAAGGTATAAAATAATAAAAATCAAAGAGATATGAGATGTGTATATTTATTTACAAATGATCAAAATAAAAATATTAACCTAGTGAAAATTAAGTATTTATTATTATTTTTTGTATTTTTTTCAATGTTTTTTAGAAACTTATATAAAAAGATTAATTAAACCAAGTATTCTTTTATATTTAAAATTTATTATCTAAATATTAAAGAAAATGTATCAAAACAAACTTTAATTTATTGTTTCTTTTTACTATTAACAAAACAAATTTTTTTAGAATAAATAGAAAGAAGAGTATTGGTTCAAAGGAAATTAATTAGTAAAAGAAAAGTTTGACTATTAATTTTAAAAAAAGTTGAAAAGAAAAAGATGGGCCTAAGGAGTTAGTATATGTCCCAAGTACAAAACAAAAAGAATTGGACTAAAGAGGGGGGGGGGGGGTGTAGGCGCCAGGAACGCTTGGGCTTATGTTTTGTGGTTTGGGTAAAGGCCCACCTGAGGCTTGGCAAATTTTAGGGTTAGAGTTTGTTTTAGAAATTTAGGGTTTTCAATCTGTTAACGGCGCCGCTCCCTTCTCTTCGTCTTCTTCGTTCTCTCATCTCGTTCTCAGCCCTGAGCTTCTGACTATTCCTTCATCCTTCCATCCGCCAGAGCGCTACCTCCATCCATCTCCTCTCCACGATGGTACGAGACAATGGTTTGAAAAGGTATTGTTTTCGTCTTGTCCTAAACGCGTTTTCTTTTACAGTTTGAAGTCGTGCATGTTTATCATTTTGCAATGCTTAATCTTTGATGTTTTTGGTGTGTGAGATACAGAAAAAGAAAGAGGGAAACTGATACCTTGGTGCTTCGTCTTTGGAGAACAGGTGGAGGGAGAAGACTTGGAATGGCGGCGCTCTTGGTGGACGGAGAAGGAGGACGAGGATGACAATGTTTCTTTCTGGTATTTCGTATCTTTTAAACGTTTGATGATGAATTTGTATTCTGAAAACCATATATCATTCGCTTCTGGATTTCTTCCCCTTCTTTGAATGTTGGATATCTTGTATCAATGATGACTTTCTGAGATTTTGTCTTTGTTGTTGCTATGTTTTTGTTGATGATGATGAATTCTGAGACTTGCTTTTGATATGTTTTTCTTTGTTGGCTTGATGATTCGAATCTTAATGATGAAATCTGTTTGTTCTTTGTTTTGGTTATTGGCTACTGACTGTTGATGATTAAACTCATGTTCTGAGACTTCTTGGTTGTTTTGCTTTTGAATCTTCTCTTCCTCTTCTCTTTTGGGTTATGTTTATTTGATGATGAACATGTATTCTGGAAAGAGCTATTTGTGGTTGATTTGGCTTGTTGTTAGCTTGCTTGACAAGCTCATGTGATTTGTGGTTTGTTTGATGATGAAACTTTATTCTGAAAGCTTCTATTTCGAACTGTTTTTTATGGTTGATAAGGCTAGGCTGTGTTTGTAGTTATGCAGTTTTTGGCCTTGAGTTGCAGTTTTGCTTTTGGTAGGCTATGCAGTTCTACAGGTTTGTAACTGAGTGTTTGGGAAGGCAGGTTTTGTTATTAGCTTGCTTTTTGAGTTTGAGTAGGCTTGGATGTTTTCTGAGTTTTTTGCAGGTTTTGAAACAGGCTCGCTTCTGTTAGTTTGCTTGTTGAAGGCAGGCTTGAATGGTTTCTAAGTTTTTGCAGATTTTGAAACAGGCTTGCTTTTGTTAGCTTGCTTGTTGAAGGCAAGCTTGAATGGTTTCTGAGTTTTTGCAGGTTTTGAAACAGGCTTGCTTCTGTTAGCTTTCTTGTTGAAGGCAGGCTTGAATGGTTTCTGAGGCAGGTTTTCTACTTGCAGTATATGGGCAAGTTTGAATTGGTTATGCAGGCTACAGGTTTTTTGGGTTTGGAGGCAGGTTTGATTGAGTTTAAAGGCAGTTTTTGCTTCTGCTGTTTGTGCTCTCTCCTCCCTCCTAGACTGTTTTTAGACTGTTATATTTATCTTCTTTCTTACTGCTTTGTACAGCCTGCCAAACTGCAAAACCTTCTTCTGGTTTTTCTCTTTCTCTCTCCATAAATCATTTTTAAATTGCTTAATGTACTTTTTTATTCTGAAATGCTTGTTTTGGCCAGAATATGATGAGAAGTTTTGACAAGCCTGCTTGCTTGTATTTTGGTTCTTCTCCTGCATCCTATACTTTCTTCCAGATTTCCTGCATTGTTCTTTTTGATAGCTTGTGTACAGTTTTTCTGTTTTGACAGCTTGTGTACTTGGTTTGGACAGCTTTGTGTACTTAGTTTGCTTTTGTGCAACTTGGTTTGCTTTTGGTTGACTAATGTTGTTTGCTGTTCAGTTTGACATTGTGTGCAGCCTTGTGCCTTCTTTGTGTGCAGCCTTGTGCCTTGTATCTTTGCATTTAATTGATTGTATGCTTACAAAATCTTTCCTCTTTGTGAACCAAGAAGAGAAATCTTCTTGTGATTTGCAAAGAGGACAAGTAAAACATGATGAACCCAAAAACAATCTGATTCCGGCCAACAAGCTTTAATGATGACTTTATATTTATATGCTTGAAAATGTTTTTTCAGTTTAACTGCACTGATTTCTTTTTCTGTCTTTGCAGGTAAATACCAGTTGGATAATGGAAGAAACAGTAGAAGATAGAAGATTTCAAGAGACTTAGGCTTTAGATTTATTTTCTTTTCATTTATTGTAATAAATATTATTGTAAACACTGTAAATAAATTTTCAATATTCGAATAACATTTGTAACAATATTTGGAAATAAATAAAAAGTCTTTGTCAAATAAGAATTCTTTACTGTCAAATATTTCCTTCTTTCTTTTGCACTGTCTATTTAATTATTTAAATCTCTTGAATTAAAATAACTGGAAATGTATCCCAATAACTTTAATCCAGATGAAATAAATAAATCAACAAACTTTGTACAGTTAAACAAACAAGCATTCCACACTCCTTTCACTTCACTGATCAAACCAATGCCTCAAAGTTTCAATCAAAAGCCTCAGCTCCTATCCCAGATGTTTAGGTTTTGAGAAACAAACAGCAATCTTGAACAAGCGTAAAAATAATGTAACAGTCAATTGAAATACTGTGGATTCAATTTCTTCTGAGAAATGCACGCGTAAACCCTAATCCTGGATTATTGTTAAAGAAACGTCTACTTGATCAATTCCTGAGCCAATCTCAACAAAAATCAGTGGAAACCCTAATTCTAGATTTACTGTCAAAGAAAATTTTGTTTGACCGATTCCTGAGCCAATCTTGAAAGATCAGGGAAAACCCTGCAGTTGTGATTTCTTGTGAAAAAGGGAGGGCAAATTTTGGGGTACAACAAAGTGTATCATGAGGGCCATCCCACCAAGCATACCCAAATTGTCGCAAAGCCAAACAAGGATTGTAGGTAATACCTCCCCAAATGCCAAGTAGATGGACATCAGGGAATTCCCCACAACAGTCAATAATAGTAATGTCCTCCATGGACCGAGAACACCAATAAATATCAGAATGTGTGAGTGACATTAACCTACTAGACCATCTTAAGCCTTGCTCGTTCTTCACAACAGACCGAGGTAGGTACGAAATAAACCACCTAGCCAAAAAATGAGTGCAACACATAAGAAGTCCTCGTTTCTTCATGGTGCGAGAGTGAAGAGAATGCAAGATATCTCCAAGTAATGTAGGCATCAGATTGTGAGATAGAAAAATTTTGATTGCGTTCACATCTATGAGTTGGTCAGGATTAGGAAATAGAACCATCCCATAGATGAGAAGAGCCAACACTTCCTCAAAGGCTTGTAGATCCAGAGCATCCCAAGAATCTTGAGCCTTCTCCAACAAAAACTTAGCTAGGAACCCTTTGACACCATTTCTTGTTTCCCAATTGGCCACAACGTCATATCGTTGCAAATGTAGAGCTCGAGCAATCTCCTCAGGTCTTGGGTCTCTTTCAATACCTTTGAAGGGTAGTTGATCAAGAATAGGGATTCCCAAGAGTTAAGATAATTCTTCCATAGTAGGCATAAGTTGGTAATCAGGAAAGGTAAAGCAATGGTGTTTAAGATCAAAGAATTGGAATAACACTTTCACCATATCCTCTTCAAAGCTTGTTGTAACCAAGTTGACAAGACGACTGTATTTCTTGGTGAAGGGAGAATCATTTGGGAACCTTGATTCTAATTCCTTAAGTTGAGGAGGCGTTTTGACGAGGTTGATTTGGACAGTATTCCTGCGAGTGGGAGCCATGTCCTACAAAACAAGAAAAAAGCTAATTCTCTAGATCCTGGAAATGGTTAGTGCAAAATACCATGGTATGTTGTCATGATGTTATGTACAAACAAACATATACACACAAAGCCAACAAGTCCTTCGATTTAGGCTTGCATGAGGTTCATAGGTAAGTATCCTCTTGATGTTTAGTTGGCTCAACTTGTCCTAGAAAGTAACCAGGTTCTAGGGAATCTCAATATCACTGATCTTTCTTCATCGAGCATTGTTTCAGCGCAAGCCTCTTTATTGGCGACCAAAATATCCCAAAAGTCCGATCTTAATGAGCGCAGTATTGAGTATCAACCAACTTTGGACTGCACCAAAGTCGGCTATCTCACTACTTCCTAATGGCCAAGTTGTTCAATTTAAAGGTTCTAAGGTCAGTTAGTGCTTCATGACACCACACAGTGGCCCTGTATTCTCATTGACTAAACTCAAGGGCTACCGGTACCAATGAATGTGTCACACTAACGTAGACATCGCTTCAACCATGTTGGTATACCCCACACAGTCCCCACGATTTATGGCTACTTACCTAATGATGTTCCTGGATCCGGGTGAAGGATCAATACAAACCCAAACAAGGATCCATAAATGTAAAGAAAACAAATCAAACAATGAAAGCAAATAAATATGATCTAACTCTAAGGTATTCGCACTTTTAAGTATGTCCCCAACAGAGTCGCCAGTTCTATAATACAGTGGGAGAATTGACTTGGTTGTTTTGAATTTTATTGCAATTGTTGCAGATAGTAAGAGTCGCCGCCGACTTTTCTTTTATCCAATAAGGAAAGGGTGAAACGAACAGGAAAGACCTTTGAGATATTTTCTTGAGTTCGGGGGGTAGGTTATGAAAAGGGAAGGTGATAGAACCCTTTTCATCCATAGTCATCTATGGGCTCTTAGTTGCTTGCTAGATCACTTTTGAAATTGCTTTGTTTGAAATGTGTTCGTGGTGGATTTTGAAAGTATTTTTGAAAAGCGTCTTCGTTTAAGCAAACTTTGTAATATTTCTCGTCTCTATAAGAATGCATAAAAAGTGTTAGACTTTTGTAAATATTTCATGTTTTTGAAAGTGTTTAGTATGTTTGAAAATATTTTTGTTTTGAAGATGGATTGTGAGCAAGCAACTAAGAACGTTCTACCTACTCAAAAGTATTTTGTTCATTTCTTCCTTCCTTTGATATTGATATTTTACCATTGATTGGTAAGTAACCCTATCTTTGGATGTGAAGGGACTGGCGTGGGTCATCGTATAGTCATGAATAATAATGTTGCGAGATATATTAGCATCTCTCTTAAGGGATTAAGATAATTTGTAAGGCAACAATCATAGCGTCATCGAGGGACTATGATCTTGTATTTTGGATTTTTTTTTTGCTAAAATACCTCACATGCGTAACATGGCCATTTTTAAGGCAACAAAGTGGATTTAACCCTAGAGGTGCAAGTGTGCAAGTGTTTTTTATTTCATGCTTGATTTATCTTGAATTAGAGTTTTCTAAGTTTTGATTTTATTTTTCCATACAAACCCTCATTTCTAGCATTTATATGAAAGCGATAAATTGCGGAAAATAAATGTTCTACGCTATTACATCATTTAGGGATGGGGTATACAATTTTACAAATGGGGATTGCAAGAAATTAAGCCTTAATTATCTATTATAACCATATTGAATATTTACAAGAATCCAATGTACACGAATGAATAATTGTGCAAGGATATAAATGGAAAAGAAATGGATTTTTGTTTGGAATTGAGGAAAGGTTTGGTTTTGACCTAATTAACTAAAAGAAATAACTAATTAAATTAAGAAAATTAAATCTAAATTAATTAAGAAAAGAAATTAAATTTAATCAAGAAATTGTTTTTAGGGTTTTTTTATGAAAAAGGTTTTTTTATTTAATTAAACTAGTATAAAAATTAGATAAAGGAAAACCTAAATTCTGAATTAATTCAATTAAAAGAAATTAAAACCTAGGTCTAATATTAAGAAAAAAAGATTAAATTTATAATGAAAATATTTTTGGGTCTTTTGTCTTAATGAAATAAAAGTATATTAATATATAAAAAATATTTTTTTGAGATTTTTTTTTACTAATAAAAAATAAAAATAAAAATAATATTAATAATAAAAAGGAAATAAGATAAGAAAATAAAATAAAAGTCAGGAGGGTGTGAAGTTTATTTAAGGTGTATGGAAGTAAAACAATTTTGTTTTAGTTTGGGCCCAATATGATTTTTAGTCAGATCAAAGAGAAAAAATAAAAATAAAAAGTGGGTTGTGTTGTTATGGCAATCAGGAAGGTCAGATTGAGTAAAAAAAAACAAGGCCCGGGAGGGGAAGGCCCAAGTGCGCTGTTTGTTAAATAAGAAACAAGAAATGTTAGAAAAATAACAAAAGGTGCTCCTGGGGCTCGAACCCAGGACCCTTAACATCAAAGCCTTACGCACGCGCTCTCTACCACTGGGGTGGCTATATATCTATTAACTTAAACAAAACCATAAATATATATTGCAAATTCATTCCTAGGATTGTACTTCATTTTCAACCTCACGCCCAGACAGACCAACTGTATCTCATTTATTTCTCAACCAAAATGAAAAATGTAAACATGAAACTTGTGGCAAATTTCATCACGATTCAAGAAATGTAAAGTATTAAAACTATAAATCAAAGACAAGCATGAATTTTGAATGGTACCAAATTTAAACTAATTTTTTCAGAAAATTTAGGTCCAAAATTCTCTCTACTCAAGCAATATAAATGAATTCTAAGGACATGGTCAGTTTCAGGGCAATGATATCTACATTTTATCTTTGAAAATACAAGCTTAACAATTCCTAAATAATGAGATGAAAAGTCAGAAAAGTCACCTTGCAACTGAAGATCGTGTTTTGAATTAGAGGACCTTTCAAGGAGTTGTGATAATCCAGTTAGCTTCAGCGAACCTCCAGGAATCTAATGCAATGATTAGTTTATACTGAGGATGGCTGAATCGTGCTGGAGAAGTCAAGGTGCAAAGCTCTATTTTTTGTTATCGAGGATGGTGATGGAGGAGTTACAGTTTCAAAACAGGGACAGGGATAAGTTATGTTTGATGTTAGGGAGCTTTAGGATTGACTTGGAGAGGAAACACACGAGTAGATTGTGAGTTTGATGTTTAAGGTCAGAATGTGCAACAATGGAGTTTTGAAATTAAAATTTTGACTTTGAGGAGTTTCAGGGTGTTTGAGGGCTTGTGAGCTCGTCCCTTAGGTTGCAAATGATGTCCTAATTTATAGGCAGGAGGTTTGAGGACTTGGAACAACTCAAAATTTGAAATTGCATGTTATGGCTTGGATACTTGATTTTGAAGCAAAGTTGATAAACATGTTTTCAATGTGAAGTACAAGGATTTGTAGGGTGGTTAGCAGGTTGTAGATATGTTTCTTCTTGCATTGAAGTGTTTTTGAGTCAGAAGCAACAATGTATGATTAAAGTTACTTTTCAAAAATGGAAGTGGTGACTTTGTGTCAAAAATGGAATAACCACGTGGACAATGTCTCAAATGCTTGGATCAAAGCTCTAACAGTTGTGTAAACATTTAATAACGAGTAAAATGCAAGTTAGAAACCTGTAAAGTGGGATTTGTACAGCATGCTTGAAGATTGTATCATGTTCATCACAAAATTCTGCCTTGTAAACTAAGTTTGAAACCCTAACTTCTTGCCTTCGATTCTCTTTGCTAAAGAATGATCTCAATGATTTCTTGGAAATTTTGGAAAGCTCGTAATATACTTTACAACCTTTATGTTGGACATTTTGAATAATCAATTTAGAACTATGTGAAACTTGGCCAAGAAGTTAGGTCAAAAATCTGCCTAACTAGTGCAAAATTTCATTAAGTGTTTTTGATTCATGGACATGTATTTATGAATTTATAACTTGAAATCCAAGCATTTTTAGAACTTGTTCTATACTACAAGGTTTTAGATATCATTGAGATATACAACTTTCATGTTGAAATTTTTTCTTGAATCATCTTGCATTATAGTGGAAATTTGGCACAAAGTTATGAAATTATCATGTTTTTCTTAACACAGAAAAATTTCTAAGTGTTTAGAACTTTGACTTTTTCAAAGTAATCTTGACTTTTGATTTCTTGATGAAAAATCTTCATACTTTGACATGTCTTGATGAAATATGATTTTTCAAACTTGATTTTGATCAAAAAGTCAATGTTTGACTTTTCAGTGTGTAGTTGACTTTTTCATCCGTTGACCAAATCTCAACTATCAATCAATTGATCATGAGAAATGTTTTAAACCATGCCATTAGGTAAAAATGATACATTTTGATTCTTGATATCATGTCTCAAACCAACAAGTCATGCATTTGGTCAACAGTCAAAATATAAGTCTCTTCAATCAAAACCCTAATTTTGACCATTTTGCCCTTTTGGTGATCTGATCAAATTTCTTGAGGAATTGTGATCCAAACTTGATCAATTGACATATATGAGTTCATAATGTTGATGTGGATCAACAATTGTGGATTTTGACTATAAATTGACCACAGTTGACTTTTTTCCCAATAAAGTTGATTTTAGGTCAACTGAACAATTGACTGAGCAAAATGTGATCCAAAGCTTGAAACTTGACATGAGCAATCTTGGGAGTCCAAAACGATCCATGAAAGTCATATGAAGCATTAAAATTCCAATTGTCCTTGTATAAACTCAAACCTTAATTTTAAGTCATCAGTGCTCGAGGAGGTGTCTTGAGCTGATCAAACCTTGTGTAGTCTTGAATTAATGGAGATCTTGTGAGAGAATTATTGAGAAATTGAGAGGGAAAATTTTAGGGTACAACACATATGAACATGTTTAACTGTTAACAAATATATATATATATATATATATATATATATATATATATATATATATATATATATATATATATATATATATATATATATATATATATATATATATATATATATATATATATATATATATATATATATAAGAACGAGAATAAAAATTTGCTCAGAACTCTAGGAATTGAGATGACACTTAAGTTGTTCAGAAATCCCCACAGAATCCCTTTCATAAGGAGAACCCCAGTAAAGTTGTCAGAGCCACCTCTATGAGATTATCCCCCATAGAGTAAGTTCATACACAATTTTCTTACAGAGTTCCAATCAATACATCTCATGGGAATTCTCTTTCCCAACTGAGTTTGGTCTTCCAAAACTGAAAGAGAAACCTTGCAAAGCTCTTCCCCAGAAGAATTTGTTTTCCCAGTGAAATCCCTAGAATATCTTCCTCAACAGGGTTTATTTCCCCAACACAATACAATCTCCCCAGCTTGAGTCTATTCCCCAGACTACTACACATCACTGACAGATCTCCTCTTCTCCAGTAGAGTTGATGCTATCCCCGGAAAGTTGCTGCAAAACCTGGAATCCGACCAGAATACTAGTTAACTTTACTCTCTCCAGACAAATCGGAAGTTTAATCATCTCTTTTATCCTCAGTCAGGTATAAAGAATTAAATTCCCCAATAGAGCAAAGAACGACTAAGGTTTCTAAAATCTACTCCCCAAGCTGAAACCAACATCCCCTACAGAGGTTCCTCAAACAGGAAACGCGAATCCCCATCGGAAGCATTCAAAACGAAATTGAAGATACACATACTCTTCATCCTCAACAATAGTCAGGGATTTATTTTCCCATACGAAGATACATTTCATATTCATACATCACATCATATGCATAGTATTGTACCCCAAAATTTTCCCTCCCATATTCTTTAAAATTTGTCAAGATCAATCTTCAAATGCTTCAAGATTCCTCAAGGGTTGCACAGTCCAATTACCTCCTAAGGCAGTCAAAATTAGGGTTTTGGTTCTTGCAAGGAAGTTGAGGTTTTCAGTGGTCCAATCAAGTCTCATAGGCCTATATACATTGTCAAGCATCTACATGCCAAGTTTCAAGGCTCACAGCATCAAGTTGCACAGTCAAAAGCCCTAATTACTCCACAGTCAACTGTAGGGGTAAAATGGTCATTTTACAGTCAAAAGTCAAAATTTTTGGTCAACATCTTATTTTGAAGCCACAATAATCATTTGATCAATTCTTGATCATGATTCCTCAAGCATGGCTCAAAAATCATCAAGATGCCAAAAGTTTCTATTTTGGGACAATAGAAAAGTCAACTGTAAATTGACCAGGGCATAACTTTTTCATGGTTCATCATAAAAATCCCATCCAATGCTCATTTTGAAGGGGATGACATTTTCTACAACTCATCTTCACATTCCAAGTCCAATAAATGCTCTCACAAAAAGTTATCAATTTCTAAATTATAGGTCAATTTTAAAAGTCAACAAAAAGGCACTTTAAGTCAAGGACAATAACTTGATATTGGTAAATCAAAATGACATGGGACCAAAGGAGTTGGTTATAGGACTTCAATACCTTTCCAAAATGTCCAAGAACATGTTCATATGATCAAAATTGAGCAAGATATGCATTGGAGAAGTTGGGAAATTTTTGGGAATTTGCAAAAGTCAACTTTGCCCAAAACACTTCATTTTTGCTAATGGGCCTCAAATTTCTTCTTGACTCATTGCCCAAGGCCTATGCACGACCCATTGAATTTAAATTGAATTATTTTCTTATTTTTATTAATTATTTGGATTTTTAATTGATTAATAATTCATTTAATTGATTTAATTGTAGGAAAATTCAAAAGATATGATTTTTAAATCTTTTGTGAAGCAAATAAGATCAGGGTAAGCTGGCAATTTGTGTGCCAATCAAAGAGGTCAAAAAACTCTAAAATTGGCAAGGTTTCTCAATCAAAAGGATGCTAAAAGATTTGATTGAAAATCAAATATGCAAATCATAAAGCCATGGATTTTTGGACCAAGATTCACCCTAAAATCATTCTACTATATATTCTGAGCCTAACCCTAATGTCATGAACGTGCAAAGCTGCTGCAAGAACCATAACCAAAATCCAAAAAATCAAGAAAAAGTTGAAAACTGAAATCAACCTTCCAACACAATTAGAAGCCTTTTCTTGATTCAAACACGTTGTTGGGACACTCAGGAACCTATTGCAATCACAAACAAGCTCTAACACTCAAAGAATCATTCTGCACAGTCACACGGTTTACCATTATTTTCCATAATCGAAACTCAAGTTTTATGCATCATTAACATGTTTTGATTATTGCTTTGCATTGCTAACATCATTCTGAAGCTTTTGGTATTGATTAATTGCCTTATGGTGCCCTGAAATGCAAAACACCATTGAAGAAATCTAGGGTTTCAGAGCTCTCAGATTAGGGCTTTCCACATACAACAAAATTGGACCTCATAACGCATATGGTTGAATTCATCAAGGCCAGACGAATTCAACCCAACCATCGCGCCCTTTTTATATGTACTGTACGCCTAATCGCTATTTTCTGTGGTTGCATTTTGTGGGGGTTAAAAACCCCCGCTATTTGTTTGTTTTTCTTACAGGCCAACGAAGAAGATGACGTGCTGGCAATATGTGGTTGGGTAGTTCAAACTTACACGCGTGATTTTGTTTGATGCAACATGTTAATTTGTTTTTTAATAATATATTTATTGTGTATTATACTAACAAAAGTGTGCGCTTGGCTTAGTGGAAGAGGACGTGTCTGGCAATTGTTGGGACCTGGGTTCGATTCCCAGGTCCACCCCAATATTTATTTCTATTTTCATAACATGATTCTATGCAGGATGCCCAGTGCATTTCACCATGTATCTCACCTCCAAGCTTGCCAAGTGGCCATGAAGCTCAATCCAAAGGCCAGGGATGGTTGACCACCATGTTCTCCAGTCAAAGCGTGCATAGCCAATCCAGAAAGTCAACAAGGGTTTTGTGTTATTGGGCCTAAAATCTGCAAAGTATACCTCCCTTTGGGTCATCAAACCCCCCTGGTTAATTACTTCTTTTCTTCTTATTTTTATTTTGTTTCCTTTTAATTATTTCATAACTAATTATTATTATTATTTATTAACTAACAAATTAATTTTCATAATAAATTCAGAGATCACAAAATTGTAAATATTTTTATTATTTATTATTTTTACTATCAATAATTATTTTTGTAAATAAAATACTAACAAATAAATTAGTTTAACTAGGCAATTTTAATTTTTTTTTGACAATAAATAAAAACAACTTAGAACTAGGGTTTTTCTTGACTTTTAATTTCTTTTCTTTTTATTTTCATTAAAACCTAAAAAACATAAAAAATATTTTTCTTGAAAATAATTAATTAATTAATTAGTACTAGGTTTAATATTTAAATTAAAATTGCAAAAAGGGACTAAAAATTTCTTTATTTCTCAAAAGGGTCAAAAACCCTAGGACGTCCTGATTTAATATATTCGCGCATTATCATTATTCTTGATTATTTATGTATCTGCTCAAAGGATGTAATAGTAATTAGGTTTACCGCTTTTATTTATTTTCTGCATTTATTTTCCAAAACGGGTTTTTGTTTTTGGCGATGTATAGACCCGCCCGCGCCTTGTAATAGCGTAGATTTATATTTCCGCACTTTATTTTCCGCACTCTTAACTAATTATGCCTGCAAGACTGTATGCCAAATAAAATTAATCCGTAGCTCACAAATGCATGATCAAAGATAAATATAAACCGAAAAATAACACACATGCACATGCCACTCCTAGGGTACGCCTCACTGGTTGCCTCGAACGTGGTCGTCAAGTATAGGGTGTTTTAGAGGTCGCCCTCCTGTCTAAAGATCCAGTTGCCTCGAAACGGTTGCCTCGGATAAAAAGGATCTAGGACATTAGGGTTACTTCTAAGGTGTCCTACTATTGCTTCGGTGACCACACTGTCCCTTATAATCGAATTGACCCGAACACCTCCAACGACGGTGCTACCTACTTCTCAATAGTGGGATAGCACTGTTTAAAGGACTCTTACACAGCCTAATTCCTTAGGGTAGGTAGATCTCATGGGTACTTGCTCTCTCAAAAACAATCTTTTCACACTGACACTTTCAAAAGTTTTCAAATAAATTTTTCATACACTCTTGAGGACAGATACAAGAGTTACTTAGAAATCTTTCAAACGAAACTTTTTCAAAACCCACTCACATTTGAAAAGCAAACATCTTTTGAAAACATAAGAGCAAGTGCCTAAGAGCCCGTGGATAACCACGGATAGAAAGGGTGCTAACACCTTCCCTTTCTATAAATCTACCTCCCGAACCGAGAAACATTCTCGAATAAGGAATTTTGCTGTGCTTTTGTCCTTTCCGTGTTAGAGAACATAAAAGACGATGGCGACTCTTGCTTACCGCGACATTTCGCGAACTAGCTTTAAATAGTCAGTTCTATTTCCACCGATCACAGAACTGGCGACTCCGCTGGGGATTTTCTAAAAGTGAGGTGTACCTTAGGATTAGATCATACTTATGTTTTCAATTGCCTGTTTTGATTGCTTTAATATTGTGGGCCTGTTTTGGGAGTTTCATAGATCCTAACCCGGATCTGGGGGATACCTTTTAGGTAGCAAAAAACTGTGAGGGAACTGTGCGGGGTATACCGACACGGTTGAAGCAGTTGCTACGTTGATGCGGCACTTTGGTGAGTACCGGTAACCCTTGAGTCAAGTCAAGGAGAGTACGGGGCCGCCGTGTGGTGTCGTGAAACATCAACTGACCTTAGGAACCTTACTTGACCATCCTGGCCTCTTTAGGGTAGTGAGATGACCGACTTTGGTGCAGTCCGAAGTTGGTAGATATTCGATACTACACTCATTGAGGGTTGTTTTCTTGGAATATTTTGATCGCCAGTCCAGTGGCTAAATCAAAATGATGAACACAGAAAACAACCCAATGATATTGAGATCCTTAGAACCCGGTTACTTTTGATAGGACAGTTTTGAGCCCACCAACTTCAAGAGGGTAGTACCCCAAACTTCATGTTGGCCTAAACTCTAAGGGCTGTCTTGTGTGACTTGTGTGCCTTATCATGTTTGCCTTTTATGAATACTTGTGGTGTGTTTTTATCATAACATCATAACATCATGCAGCATCATATGCATCCACTAACCACTTCAGGGGTTCGAATCTTCATCTTCGTTCTTGTTTTGTAGGACATGGAAACTATCCGCAGAAAGACAATTCAGATCAACCTTGTAAGGATCCCTCCTCAGCTTAAGGAGCTCACATCCAGGATTCCCGAGAACTCTTCCTTCAGTGAGAGACATGGTAGACTCATCATCTTGGTCAACACCAACATTGAAGAAGATATGATAAAAGTGTTGTTCCAGTTCTTTGACCCTTTGCACCACTGCTTTACTTTCCCGGATTATCAATTGGTGCCTACTTTGGAAGAGTTTTCTCAGCTTCTGAAGATTCCTATCCTTAATCAACTACCCTACAACGGTACGGAAAGGGAACCAAAACTTGAAGAGGTTTCTAAAGCATTACGCCTACAACCATCTGACATCAAGGGACATTGGGAAGTTAGAAGTGGTATCAAAGGATTTTTGGCAAAGTTCCTGTTTGAGAAGGCCCAAGAATGTTGGAATTCCCTTGACCTGCAAGCCTTTGAAGAAGTTGTGGCACTCCTTGTCTATGGGTTGGTGTTGTTCCCGAATCCGGATCAGCTTATAGATATCAATGCTGTCAAGATCTTCATGTCCAGAAATCCTATACCTACATTACTCGGGGACATCCTCCATTCATGTTACACTCGAACCATGAAAAAAAGAGGCGTTCTCATGTGCTGCACTCCTCTCCTGGCAAGGTGGTTTATTTCGCACCTTCCACAATCAGTTTTGAAGAACGAGCGGGGTTTGAGATGGTCACAACGATTGATGACTCTTACACATGCTGATATACATTGATGTTCTCGGTCCAGAGAAAATGTCACTATCATTGATCGTTGCGGAGAGTTTCCTAATGTTCCTTTACTTGGAATTAGAGGGGGCATTACTTACAACCCATGCCTGGCGTTGAGACAGTTTGGATATGCTCAGAGGGATGGCCCTCATGACATGTTGATTCCTGACATAGTTTTTGACTTCGACAACGATGCACAAGGACTTCGCCAGAGATTTATCAGAGCTTGGAGGATGCCCAACAGGGTAGATAGCAAGACACTGGGGCACAAGAACTCCATCCCCCTTGAACCTTATCTCAAGTGGGTATGAGCCTGCTCTCAGAAGCTTGTGATACCATATCCTCATGTTCTCCCCGTGATCAAAGAGCCAGTTTTGGAAGGAGAGGTGCCCTACACCATTCAACATCCTGACATGCCGACATCTTGGGAAGAAATGCAAAAGAGCTGGATCCAACTCAAGGAAGAACGGAATTCTCTTGAAACCAGTCTACATGCCAGTGAGAAGAAGGTCTTGGAGCTCACCCGCCTACTGCACGAGGAAAAGACTCTCAACACTTACATCTCTCCAAAGAGGATGCGCAATGTCTTTTGGGATTAAGTTTTGTAATGTTTTGCCCATGAGGCCTTGATGTATTGAACAGATTATTTCTTAATATAACGTGTGTTCTTTGTTTTTTGTCTACAACGAATTTGAACTTTCGAACCCTTGAATGCATTGCATAAATAGCATATTATGCATCATGTGCATAACAGGTACTCTTTTTTTTCAAGTTGCTTAATCTTCTTCGCTGTTTATTTCAGCAGTCATCATGAATCCTGAATCATCCAATGAACAAGCCATCAAGGCCCTCTAGGCCCAGAATGCCCAGTTTCAAGAGCTGGTCATGAGCTTAGCCCAAGGTCAAGAGGAATTGAAGGCTCTGCTGGTGAAGAAGAAGAAGAAGAGGACTGTGTTGTTTAACACTGGACGGAGGTTTGGGAATACACTGCAAAATGAGGCTGATCAAGCTACTTCCTCTGTAGGGAAAGACAGACCCCAGGGGGGAAGGGTTCCTAGTCCTGTGGTCTCCGACAACGAGACGGATTTCAACGATGAACAGTACCCTCCTGCTGAGGACAGGTACAAGCAATTAGAGGACCGTCTGAGTGCCATGGAGATTCAACAGGTGCCTGGGTTGGATTGTGGAGATCTGGGTTTATCTTCTGGGGTGGTGATCCCACACAAGTTCAAGGCACCCTCTTTTGCGAAGTATGACGGGGCATCTTGTCCTAAACTGCATCTCAGATCCTATGTGAGGAAGATCCAACCGTATACTGCAGACAAGAACTTATGGATCCATTTCTTCCAGGATAGCCTTTCAGGGGCTCAACTCGAGTGGTTCTATCAGCTGGATGGAACCAGTATTCGAAACTGGGAGGACTTGGCTACTGCTTTTATAAGCAGTATCAGTACAATGTCGACCTCGCTCCTACACGTACCCAACTCCAGGGTATGTCGCTAGGGACGGAAGAAGGTTTTAAGGAGTACGTGCAAAAGTGGAGAGACCTGGCTGGCAGGGTGCAGCCACCGTTGACTGACCATGAACTCGTGGACATGTTCTTGGGGACCCTGTCTGGTCCATTCTTCAACCACCTGATTGGTAATTCTTCTGCTGGGTTTACAGACCTCATTCTGACTGGTGAGAGGATAGAAGCTGGTATTAAGTCGGGGAAGATACAGAAGGGTGCATCCTCAAGTTCTGAAAAGAAACCCTTCAAGAAGGAAGCTAGTGTTGTTTATGGGTCAAGGAAACAGAATAAACCGGAACGCCGCCAGGCTGTCAACGCGGTGTTAATTTCCAAGCCTACTGCCGCTCCTCGGTAATATAACCAAACAAGGGGTGAGAGACCCAGAAGGGAGTACACTCGGCTTAGTATGACCCTGTCTCAGATCCTACCGCAACTGCTGTCAACCAATCTGGTAACCATCAAGGAAGCTCCAAAGGTAGTGAACACAACCTCTCCAAAATACAACCCCAACGCCCGTTGTGCTTATCACTCTGATAGCTCGGGGCATTCTACTGATGATTCTTGGGCTCTAAGGAATAAGGTTCAGGACCTTATTGATGCTAAGGAAATACAGTTCGAGGCGCCCGAAAGGCCCAATGTTGTGACTGCTCCCATGCCCCAGCATGGAGTAAATGCTGTGAAAGAAGACCGGTATGTAGCCTTTGTGGAAGATATTGTTACTCCGTTGTTAACTGTCAAGAGGAACCTGTTGCTAGCCGGTTTATTTCTGGGATGTAGTAAAGTTTGCCTCCTTTGTTCTGTTTCACCTACTGGTTGTCCTTTGTTGAAGTCGGGTATCCAAAGCCTGATGGGGGAGAGAACCACAGGCGACTACAACCTCAACAGTAATCGTTAAGAGAATCTTGGACGACTTCGACTTCAACAGTAACGCTGAGCGAATCTCGGGCGACTTCAACCTCAACAGTAATCATTGAGAGAATCTTGGGCGACTTCAACCTCAACAGTAATCATTGAGAGAATCTTGGGCGATTACTACCTCCGCAGTAACGGGGAGAGAACCACAGGTGACTACAACCTCAACAACAATCATTGAGAGAATCTTGGGTATCTTCTACTAAGTCTTTATCAGGAAAATCTGTTAGGGGTCGATTTATCTGGACTAGAGAAGGCCTTTGACTGGATAAGAAACAGAAAAATCTTAGGGTCGATTTAACTGAACCGGTCTAGGTCTTGAAATCTTCAACTGGAATAAGTGTCAGAACGTCGCCATGCCTGGGTCACATCCGAACCATATCTGGAAGGAAATTTGGAAGAAGTATCAGAACGTTGCCATATCTGGTTCACATCTGAACTATATCTGGAAGGAAATCTGGAAGAAGTATCAGAACGTTGCCATATCTGGGTCACGTCTGAACTATATCTAGAAGGAAATCTGGAAGCAGTATCAGAACGTCGCCATATCTGGTTCACATCTGAGCTATATCTAGAAGGAAATCTGGAAGAAGTATCAGAACATCGCCATATCTGGTTCACATCTGAACTATATCTAGAAGGAAATCTGGAAGCAGTATCAGAACGTCGCCATATCTGGTTCACATCTGAACTATATCTAGAAAGAGTTGCGATAGTTGATAGTAATCATCTTTGTATTGACCTTTTTCCTGAAAAGGCAAAACATAATTGTATGCAAGATCATGATGCATGAACTGCATGATTTCAAAATGTCCTCAAAATTAATGAGATTCGTGTTGTATGATGCATATGCATGCTATAGTGTATGAAGATGTGATATTTATGAATGCATTTTTATCTAAGAAAATAAATCCTTGACGGGTTCCAGGAAGTTAACTCCTGGGCTGGTGTTGAAGAATAGATTTTGCTTCCGCTGGGGATGATAGTTGCAAGAATACCAGTAGGAGAAGATAACTCCGTTGGGGAATAGACTTGGCGAATGGATTACTTTGCGGGAGAAAAGTACTCTAACGATCTTGCTGGGAAGCACTACTCTGTGGGGAGAGAGATACTTTGTTGAGTTGTTGATAGTAACTTTGCTGGGGATACCCTTGTTGTGTTGGAAATGTTAATAGACTTCGCTGGGGATAAGAAGACTTCGTCGAGGACGCTCTTTCCGTGGCTTTTGGCTGAGGATAACCCAGTTATATCCTGGTAAGGAAATAACTCTTTGGATAAAGCCGGGGGACGCGTTCGTGCTCTGCGAGGATAAGCTTCCAGAATCTACTGGGGATAAGCTTATTGCTTGGGGGAGATGGATTCCAACTCTCTTGGGGAAACTGGATTGGACTCTCCTGGGGAAGTATTGAACTGTATTGGTTATGTTCTTCAACGGAACCTACCTTGATACCTTGGAGGATCGAACAATCAGATTGCTTAGACAACCCTTTATTGCCCCTATTTCTGAGGTGGGAGAGGAAGACCTGTGAGGTGCTGATAGTTGTTGATGGGCCAACCTTCTTCTGGTAGGCAGGTGACAAGATGGCAGGACATAGTCGTACGCTTTGATCCCTAACTTTTGCCTGGACCGCCCTTTCGGGTTTTCAGTCCACCGGGATACCCATTTTTGCCCAAGCCGCCTTTTTCAGGTTTTCGACTTGCCGGGTGTACAGATTTTTTCATTTCATCCCTTATTTTTGCCCGAACCCTTTTGGTTCGCCGGGAAGCCCTTACTTTTGCCTAGGTACGTCAACCTAGCGGGTCTTTGATTATGCGTATTTTTTCGACGATGTCGACGTTCTCAGAACGTAGGGAGTTGCCCCTGTTAGAAGTGTTTTGTCATGTCACCAGAAGATGTCTGATTGGGCAAGATTCGTTGCTGGAATGCCCCAAGTGACTCAGGCGGAGATTTGCCCCAGGCTATTTGGCCTTTGAGAGATTCTCCAAATCTTGATTGGATTGCCCCAGATGATGGACCATTCTCAGGCCATGCCCCTTGATTGGAAGTACTTCTGTTCATTAGGCATTCGTCGTGCGGATTTCCCTGCTGTTCAAACAAATAGTCATATGCAAACAATGTTATAAAAATGCAAAGCTTATGTCTGTCTTGAAGATTTTGAAAATGCATTCTTTTTCATAAAACAAGTGAATGTTTGTAAAACGTGATGTCAACTCCGTATTTACCGTAGGCCTTAAGGAGTCAGGATACCTTTCGTAACAGTATGCTTTCGAACTAACCCATGCTTCAGCTAGGACTTTTAAGGGTTATAACGTGGCTTGGGTCACGGTTTAAGAAACAAAGGATAAAGGCTCAAATTTTATTTGTACCCACCCGCTCTTCGTGATGTTCTCCAAACCTAAACTCAGTTGATCATACGTTAGACCTTGTTTGAGTCTTTGCTCTGATTTTCCGGTGATGATTCGGATGTTGATAACTTATTTTGAATAGGCAGTCATTCCTTTTTTGTTGAGGGTTTGTAAGACCTCTTTCTTGTCTGATTTTTGTTATCCCTTTCTTTTTTGCCTGAACTGTTTCCTTTTTTGGAATTACAGTCAGCGGGATACCCCAGTTTTGTAAGTCTCCTTCATGGGTTTTGACTTAATGGGTTTTTTATTTTTTGAGATAATGACTGCCTCTCTTTATTGATTATTCGGAACCATCACTGTCTTCCTTTGTTTGTAAGGACCTCTTTAGTGCCATTTGTTATGCACTTGGATCAACTGAGGAAACTACCCTTCCCCAGGTTATGATAAAGGGTTTTAATTTTCGAAAAGAAAAACTCCTACTTCTTTGGCTCGAAGGGGTTGACGAGGGATTATCATCCTTATAACTCCAGTGTTTAGGAATTGAAACAATGCATGTACCTCATCAGCGGGGCCTGTTCAAAAGCATACTGTAGATTGTGGTATCGTTTTCGTCATCCTCCTTCAAGAGGCTTAGAATTATTAATCGAGAGTTGATCATCACAAAAAAAATGAAAACAATTTTGAATATAATGAAAACAATTGTATTAATTCCCAAAACAGACATATGCGATGCTTTAATAGAATAAAAGAGTTTTCTATGACATTAATTGTTTGTATGAGCAAAGAAAAATACAACTCAAAAATTCAAATAATCAAAAGGTCTTCAATGATTAGGCAATGGAGCAGTGATTATGTTCGGAGTCTCAGGTACTTCAAATTGAACCTCTCCGGCGTCGATCATGTCTTGAATCTTGTTCTTGAGAGGCCAGCAATTGTCCGTAGTATGCCCCGGGATATCAGAGTGGTAGGCACACCTCTCATTAGGATGGTAGTTCGGAGCAGAAGTGTTCGGATTCCGAAGAGGAGCCCTTAAGGTGATCAACCCTGCCTTCAACATTTGTTGTAGTGCTTGATCCAGCGACATGTTGATCTTGGTGAACTGTCGTTTGGGTGCGCTCTCCTTGAGCTGCTGCCCCTGTCCTTGTTGAGCAGGTCTAGGATTGGAGATCTGGGTTGCCCCTACCTCATGACGGCTCTTTTTACCGTGCAGAGCATTGGACTCTTTCTTTCCATGATGAGGCTTTTTATCAGAAGGTGCAGCCTCTTGAATCTTTCCAGACCTGATGCCAGCTTCTATTCGCTCTCCAGTCAAGATAAGATCTGTGAATCCAGCAGACAAATTCCCAATCAGGTGGTTGTAGAATGGACCGGACAGGGTCCCCAAGAACATGTCCACAAGTTCACGGTTAGTCAGCGGTGGTTGTACCCTACCGGCCAGGTCTCTCCATTTCTGCGCATACTCTTTAAAACCTTCTCCCGATCCTAGCGACATACCCTGGAGTTGGGTACGCGTAGGAGCGAGGTCGGCATTGTACTGATACTGCTTGTAAAAAGCAGTAGCCAACTCCTCCCAATTACGAACCTTGGTTCCATCCAGCTGATAGAACCATTCGAGATGAGTCCCTGAAAGACTTTCCTGGAAGAAGTGGATCCATAAGTTCTTGTCCCCAGTATACGGTTGAATCTTCCGCACATAAGACCTGAGATGCAGCCTGGGACAGGATGCCCCATCGTACTTAGCAAAAGAGGGTGCCTTGAATTTGTGTGGGATCACCACACCAGAAGTTAGACCCAAATCTCCGAAATCCAAACCAGGTACTTGTTGAATTTCCATTGCATTCAGACGGTCTTCCAACTGCTTGTATTTGTCTTCAGCAGGAGGGTATTGTTCATCGTTGAAATCTGTCTCGTTGTCGGAGACCACTGGACTAGGCACCTCTCTCTCATGGGGACTGCCTTTCCCCACAGATGGAGTTGTCCTCTCAGCTTCATCCTGCAGTGTGTTCCCAGATCTGCGTCTAAGGCTGAACAAAACAGTCCTCTTCTTCTTCTTCTGAATCAGAGTCTTCAATTCTTTTTGACCCTGGGCTAGGCTCATAATCAACTCCTGGAACTGGGCATTCTGGGCCTGGAGGGCCTTGATAGTTTGCTCAGTAGATGATTCAGGATTCATGGCAATCGGGCTGAAACAAACAGCGAAGAAGGTAAGCAACCTGTCAAAAGGGTACCTGCAATGCAATGATATGTATGATATGCATGCAATGTTTTCAAGGATCTCGCGGGGTAAACAAGAAAACCGTTAGAATTTGAATTCAGTGGCTTGATTGAAGGAACTTCCTGTTGTTGAGAGTCCTTCTTCAAGAGTCAAGGCTCACCATATCGAGTGGGTCATAGCCCCTGACTTTAGTCATCATGTTTGGTTTTGGTTTCCAAACAACCTTGGTTAAGGGAACCTTCTTCAAGAGTCGGAGCTCACCATATCAAGTGGGTCATAGCCCCTGACAACTTTGGCTAGAGGAAAATAAATCCTCTTTGCCCCTTGCTAGACATTCTGATTCATCGTGACCTGCATCACAAGCCCTTGAGATCCTTGAAATGGGTTAGGATGTATGCAATGGTATGATGTTATGCTATGCATGGGGTAATGCAAGTGAACCCTGTTATGAGTCCCTAATTAAGGACTATAAACAAACCCTGCAAGAAATTCAGTATACTTTGTTATGAGTCCCAATTAAATACTATAAACAAAACCTGCAAGAAACTTAGTAAACCCTGTTATAAGTCCTAGTTAAGGACTATAAACAAAACCTGCAAGAATCTTATGTGTCAGATAACACGCATGCAATTAGTCAAGTACGAAGGCACACAAGTCACACAAGAGAAACCCTTAAAGTTTAGGCCAGCATCGGGTCTGGGTACTACCCTCTTTCAGTTTGTTGGTTCATACCTGTCCTATCAAAGTAACCGGGTTCTTAGGGGATCCCAATATCATTGACTACCCTCAATCGGTCATAACTCCAGCATCGCAATCTTTTCTTGCGGCCAGAACCATCACGAGAGTTTAGCCTCAATGGGCGTAGCATACTGCTACTGTTCTAATGGCCAAGTTGTGTCATTTAAGGTTCTAAGGTTGTTGGTGCTTAATGACTCCTCAGAAGACCCATATTCTCCTCGTTGCAACACAAGGGATATCGGTACAGACCAAGGTGCCACACCAATGTAGCCACTGTTTCACCCGTGTCGGTCTACGCCGGACAGGTCCCTCACAGCTTATGCTACCTAAACAGAGTATCCCCAGATCCGGGTTAGGATCTTATGTAACTCCCATGCAACCCACAATTTTAAAGCAAGCAAGTCAATACAATTGAAAACACAGTTATGAACTACCCTAAGGTACACCTCACTTTATAAGAGTCCCCAGCAGAGTCGCCAGTTCTGTGATCGGTGGATCTGGAACTGACGGTTTAACGCTGGTTCGCTAAATGTCGCGGAAGCAAGAGTCGCCACCGTCTTTTATTTTCTCCAAATGGAAAGGACAAAAGCACAGAAAAATTCCTTAAAGAGATTGCTCTCGGTTCGGGAGGTAGATTATAGAAAGGGAAGGTGTTAGCACCCTTTCTATCCATGGTTATCCATGGGCTCTTAGATACTTGCTCATTTGTGTTTTCAAAAATGGTTTGTTTGCTTTTCAACTGTGGGTTTTAAAAAGTTTCTTTGAAAATTCCAGTTCGACTCTTGTATCGGTCCTCAAGAGTGTTTGAAAAAATGCTTTCGAAAGCTTTTTGAAAATGTGTCGGTGTGAAAAGTATTTTTGAATTTGTTTTGAGATTAGAGCAAGTATCAAGAGTCGTCTACCTACCCTAAGGAATTCGTCTGTGTAAATGTCCTTTAAAGTAATGCCATCCCACCATTGAGAGGTAGGTAGCACCACCGTTGGAGGTGTTCGGGTCAATTCGAGGTTCGGGACATGGTGATCACCAGAGCAATAGGAAGATACCTTAGAAGCTACCCTCATGCCAGGTTCCCGGATCATGAGGACTTACTAAGACATCCTCTACTCGACGATCACCTTTCGAGGCAAGGCAACAGTGAGGCGTACCCTAGGGGTGGTGTGTGATTTGTGTGTCAGATTCAGATATTTTGTCTTGTTCATGTCAAAGTGATCTACGCGTTTGTTTTTATTTTAGGCCATTCATTCTTTCATGCATTTATTTAACAGTTAAAAATTGCGAGAAATTAAAAGTTCTAAACTATTACAAAGGCGCGGGTCCACATCGCCAAAATAAATCCAGGACCCGATTTGACAGAAAACAAATAAAGAAATAAAGTAAAGTGTGAGAAATTAAGTTTACACGGCTTTGGGAGAGGTACATAAATAATTAAAAGAAACGAGATAAATGTGCGAATTGAATTAAGATTGGAAACGAGGGCGTTGGACCCTTTTTAATGAAATTAAATTATTATTTACAAATTAATTAAAATTAAAATAAAAGGAGAAATTATTTTTGGGGTTTTCGTATTTATGATTTTTTTAATGAGAATTAAATGAAATTAAAAGATTAACCCTAATTCTGATTGTTTTTAATTTATTAAGAAAACATATTAAAATTTAAACCTAAAATTAAATTAATTATTTACATGCAATTTGATTTATAAAAATAAATAATATTTAATTATTAGTGAAAAGAAAAGGAAAAGGATAAAAATTAATTAAAACCCTAATTCTACCAATTTTAAGTTTATTAGAAAAAATATTAAGATTTAAACCTAAATTAAAAAAACTAAAATCAATTAATGATGTTTATTTACAAAAAAATAACATTAAATAAAAAAATTTATTTTTTTGTCTCTTTTCTGATTTTATATTGCTTTTTATGTTTTTCATGAAAATATTAAATTAAAGGAATTAAAAGAAATTAATTAAAATAAAGAAAAGAAAAATATAAAAAGAATAAAAGAAACAAACTCTAGGGGGTTCTGTCCCCAAGTGGAGGGTTTATTGTAGCAATTCTGGCCCACTTATATCAAGCCTTTTTTACCTTTTCAGGACGCGTGTAGGTGCGTTGACTCAGGTCCATCATGTTCCTTCAGTTATGACCCTTTGATCCATCTCAGTAGGCACGTGGATGGCTTGATTTTGTGGATGTACGATGGACGCTAGCATTGAAACTGCACATAAGTGTTAAAAGGAAAATAATATGGAAAGGGGTGGGGACCTGGGGCTCGAACCCAGGTCCTGTTGATTACCAAGTACATTCTCCACCACTAGGCCATTCACACGCTTCTGATTATATAATAACTAATAAATAATATAACATAAAAACAATGGTTAGAGGGAAAGTTAGCGCGAAATTTCAAATAGACCAATCACTACTGGCCACATAATCATCTTCTTCTTCGTTTTGTTTTTTTTTTCTGAAACATAAAACCATTAGCAACGGTTTTGAACCGTCCCTATATACACCATTCTGGAAAATAGCGACTAGCTTGTCTTGGACCAGAAATTGGGCGCGACCCCATCATTGAATTCGTTGGAAGCTTGTGGTTCTCATGATGCCAGTCTCGTGTCCCAGTTTTTCCTTGAACATAAAGCCCTAAATCAAAATCCCTGTAACCCTAAAACATAACAATGGCGTTTTTGCATATAGTGTATAAAAACCCAATCAAAGTATGTGGTTAGCTTCAGAACACATCACTTAGTATGAATCCATAAACAAAATGCCATGAGAATGCCTGAAAATCAAAACACGAGTATGCATTTTATATGAAAAAATTTTGATTTCTGTATACCGATTCAAGGCGTTAGAGTTGATGTTCTTGATTGGAATAGCCTCCTGGTCACTTTGGCAAGCTAATGGGATGGTTATTTGATCTTGAAAAGCCCCAAAACCTAGTTTTCAGTTTTCAACTTTTTTGCAAAAAACTCAAGTTTGATTCTTTGTGTATGGCGCAGCTGGGAGGTTCTTGGCGTTAGGGTTGCACTATGTATATATGTGTGAAGGTTTTAGGTCAAAGAAATCAAACAAAAACCTTTGCATTCATGATTTTTCAAGATTTGATTTTCAAGAATCTTTTCCAATATTTCTTCATGCCTATTTGGTACAAATCATGGCCAATCACTTCAATTCCTTCCATATCTGATCATGCACGAAATCTTAAGCCTATTCCATGCACAAAAAGATTTGATTGCATTGGTTTGGTATATTTCATGTATTTTAATTAATTAAATGAATTATTAATAATTAAAAATCCAAATAAATAAATAAAAATGAAAAAAACTTCCCTTTGGACCAAATGGTCGTGCACATGCCTTGGATGATGAATTGTGGAAGAAAAAGAGGCCCATTAGCAATTTTAAGACTTTTGAAGCAATGTTGACTTTTCAAAATATCCAAAAATTTCCCAACTTCCACAAGGCATAACTTGCTCAATTTTTAAGCTTTGCTCATGTTCTTGGACATTTTGGAAAGGTCTTTGAGTCCTCTAACCCATGTCATTGGTCCCATGTCATTTTGGTTTAACAATCTCAAGTTATGGCCTTTGACTTAAAGTCCCTTTTTGTTGACTTTTGAAAATGACCTATAATGTTGAAATTGATAATTTTTTGTGAGAGCATTTCTTGGACTTGAAGTGTGAAGAGGAGTTGTAGGAAATGTCTTTCTCTTCAAAATGAGCTTTGGATGGAATTTTTATGATAATCCATGTGAAAGTTATGCCTTGGTCAAGTTACAGTTGACTTTTTCAACTGTCCAAATATGGAAACTTTTGCATCTTGATGATTTTTGAGCCAAGCTTTGAGAATCATGATCAAGCATTGATCAAATGATGTTTGTGGCTTCAAAATTAGATGTTGACCAAAAATTTGAACTTTTGACTGTCAAATGACCATTTTGCCCCTGCAGTTGACTGTAGTGCAATTAGGGTTTTTTGACTGTGCAATTTTGTGCTGTAAGTCTTGAAACTTGGTATGATGATGCTTGACCATATTTGTAGTTATGTGGGACTTGATTGAACCCTTGGAAACTTCATTTTCTTTCTCAGAACCAAAACCCTAATTTTGACTGTTAGGAGGCCCTTGAACTGTGCAACCCTTGGGGAGATTTTGAAGCTTTGACTTGGCAAATTCTTGAAGAATATGGGAGGGCAAATTTTGGGGTACAACAGTTGCCCCTGTTCAATCTTCTTAGACCTGAGGATGCAGATTGGCTGACGTGCCTTTCGTAATCCGAAGGTGGAAGATGATTGAACACTAGAGTGCCCAGAAATTTGCGCTCACATAGTAGTATGATGGTGGGAATGGGTTTATAGATGCCATTTAGAGATTGATGGATAGGATGATGGGCTTATAGATGCCATCTGAAAGTGTGACAAAACCTTGTCGGGAATGGGCTTATAGATGCCATTTGGAACTGTAATGGATAGTTGTGGAGATGGGCTTATAGATGCCATCAGGAGGTTGTCGATCGCGTAAGAGATTCGTTAGCGAGAACTTGCGTACTTGAGAAAGAAAGATGAGTACCTGACATATTGCAGGAGCTGGTCTTCAGATGCTTTGTATAGATGTGTCCTGACTGGTTACAGGAGCTGAATCTGGAGCTTCAAACGGTGATGAATGAACCAGGGATGGTTACTACCTCAACAGGAACGGTGAGAGAACCTTGGACGATTTCAACCTCAATAGTAATCATTGAGAGAATCTGGGGACGACTTCAACCTCAACAGTAATCATTGAGAGAATCTTGGGCGACTTCAACCTCAACAGTAATCATTGAGAGAATCTTGGGCGATTACTACCTCCGCAGTAACGGGGAGAGAACCACAGGCGACTACAAACTCAACAGTAATCATTGAGAGAATCTTGGATAACTTCTACTTCAACAGTAACGCTGAGAGAATCTTGGGGCGATTACTACCTCCGCAGTATCGGGGAGAGAACCACAGGCGACTACAACCTCAACAGTAATCGTTGAGAGAATCTTGGACGACTTCGACTTCAACAGTAACGTTGAGCGAATCTCGGGCGACTTCAACCTCAACAGTAATCATTGAGAGAATCTTGGGCGACTTCAACCTCAACAGTAATCATTGAGAGAATCTTGGGCGATTACTACCTCCACAGTAACGGGGAGAGAACCACAGGTGACTACAACCTCAACAGCAATCATTGAGAGAATCTTGGGTATCTTCTACTAAGTCTTTATCAGGAAAATCTGTTAGGGGTCGATTTATCTGGACTAGAGAAGGCCTTTGACTGGATAAGAAACAGAAAAATCTTAGGGTCGATTTAACTGAACCGGTCTAGGTCTTGAAATCTTCAACTGGAATAAGTGTCAGAACGTCGCCATGCCTGGGTCACATCCGAACCATATCTGGAAGGAAATCTGGAAGAATTATCAGAACGTTGCCATATCTGGTTCACATCTGAACTATATCTGGAAGGAAATCTGGAAGAAGTATCAGAACGTTGCCATATCTGGGTCACATCTGAACTATATCTAGAAGGAAATCTGGAAGCAGTATCAGAACGTCGCCATATCTGGTTCACATCTGAGCTATATCTAGAAGGAAATTTGGAAGAAGTATCAGAACGTCGCCATATCTGGTTCATATCTGAACTATATCTAGAAGGAAATCTGGAAGCAGTATCAGAACGTCGCCATATCTGGTTCACATCTGAACTATATCTAGAAAGAGTTGCGATAGTTGATAGTAATCATCTTTGTATTGACCTTTTTCCTGAAAAGGCAAAACATAATTGTATGCAAGATCATGATGCATGAACTGCATGATTTCAAAAAGTCCTCAAAATTAATGAGATTCGTGTTGTATGATGCATATGCATGCTATAGTGTATGAAGATGTGATATTTATGAATGCATTTTTGTCTAAGAAAATAAATCCTTGACGGGTTCCAGGAAGTTAACTCCTGGGCTGGTGTTGAAGAATAGATTTTGCTTCCGTTGGGGATGATAGTTGCAAGAATATCAGTAGGAGAAGATAACTCCGTTGGGTAATAGACTTGGCGAATGGATTACTTTGCGGGAGAAAAGTACTCTAACGATCTTGCTGGGAAGCACTACTCTGTGGGGAGAGAGATACTTTGTTGAGTTGTTAATAGTAACTTTGCTGGGGATACCCTTGTTGTGTTGGAAGTGTTAATAGACTTCGTTGGGGATAAGAAGACTTCGTCGAGGACGCTCTTTCCGTGGCTTTTGGCTGAGGATAACCCAGTTATATCCTGGTAAGGAAATAACTCTTTGGATAAAGCCGGGGGACGCGTTCGTGCTCTGCGAGGATAAACTTCCAGAATCTACTGGGGATAAGCTTATTGCTTGGGGGAGATGGATTCCAACTCTCTTGGGGAAACTGGATTGGACTCTCCTGGGGAAGTATTGAACTGTATTGGTTATGTTCTTCAACGGAACCTACCTTGATACCTTGGAGGATCGAACAATCAGATTGCTTAGACAACCCTTTATTGCCCCTGTTTCTGAGGTGGGAGAGGAAGACCTGTGAGGTGCTGATAGTTGTTGATGGGCCAACCTTCTTATGGTAGGCAGGTGACAAGATGACAGGACATAGTCGTACGCTTTGATCCCTAACTTTTGCCTGGACCGCCCTTTCGGGTTTTCAGTCCACCGGGATACCCATTTTTTCCCAAGCCGCCTTTTTCAGGTTTTCGACTTGCCGGGTGTACAAATTTTTTCATTTCATCCCTTATTTTTGCCCGAACCCTTTTGGTTCGCCGGGAAGCCCTTACTTTTGCCTAGGTACGTCAACCTAGCGGGTCTTTGATTATGCGTATTTTTTCGACGATGTCCACGTTCTCAGAACGTGGGGAGTTGCCCTTGTTAGAAGTGTTTTGTCATGTCACCAGAAGATGTCTGATTGGGCAAGATTCGTTGCTGGAATGCCCCAAGTGACTCAGGCGGAGATTTGCCCCAGGCAATTTGGCCTTTGAGAGATTCTCCGAATCTTGATTGGATTGCCCCAGATGATGGACCATTCTCAGGCCATGCCCCTTGATTGGAAGTACTTCTGTTCATTAGGCATTCGTCGTGCGGATTTCCCTGCTGTTCAAACAAATAGTCATATGCAAACAATGTTATAAAAATTCAAAGCTTATGTCTGTCTTGAAGATTTTGAAAATGCATTATTTTTCATAAAACAAGTGAATGTTTGTAAAACGTGATGTCAACTCCGTATTTACCGTAGGCCTTAAGGAGTCAGGATACCTTTCGTAACAGTATGCTTTCGAACTAACCCATGCTTCAGCTAGGACTTTTAAGGGTTATAACGTGGCTTGGTTCACGGTTTAAGAAACAAAGGATAAAGGCTCAAATTTTATTTGTACCCACCCGCTCTTCGTGATGTTCTCCAATCCTAAACTCAGTTGATCATACGTTAGACCTTGTTTGAGTCTTTGCTCTGATTTTTCGGTGATGATTCGGATGTTGATAACTTATTTTGAATAGGCAGTCATTCCTTTTTTGTTGAGGGTTTGTAAGACCTCTTTCTTGTCTGATTTTTGTTATCCCTTTCTTTTTTGCCTGAACTGTTTCCTTTTTTGGAATTACAATCAGCGGGATACCCCAGTTTTGTAAGTCTACTTCATGGGTTTTGACTTAATGGGTTTTTTATTTTTTGAGATAATGACTGCCTCTCTTTATTGATTATTCGGAACCATCACTGTCTTCCTTTGTTTGTAAGGACCTCTTTAGTGCCATTTGTTATGCACTTGGATCAACTGAGGAAACTACCCTTCCCCAGGTTATGATAAAGGGTTTTAATTTTCGAAAAGAAAAACTCCTACTTCTTTGGCTCGAAGGGGTTGACGAGGGATTATCATCCTTATAACTCCAGTGTTTAGGAATTGAAACAATGCCTGTACCTCATCAGCGGGGCCTGTTCAAAAGCATACTGTAGATTGTGGTATCGTTTTCGTCATCCTCCTTCAAGAGGCTTAGAATTATTAATCGAGAGTTGATCATCACAAAAAAAATGAAAACAATTTTGAATATAATGAAAACAATTGTATTAATTCCCAAAACAGACATATGCGATGCTTTAATAGAATAAAAGAGTTTGCTATGACATTAATTGTTTGTATGAGCAAAGAAAAATACAACTCAGAAATTCAAATAATCAAAAGGTCTTCAATGATTGGGCAATGGAGCAGTGATTATATTCGGAGTCTCAGGTACTTCAAATTGAACCTCTCCGGCGTCGATCATGTCTTGAATCTTGTTCTTGAGAGGCCAGCAATTGTCCGTAGTATGCCCCGGGCTATCAGAGTGGTAGGCACACGTCTCATTATGATGGTAGTTCGGAGCAGAAGTGTTCGGATTCCGAAGAGGAGCCCTTAAGGTGATCAACCCTGCCTTCAACATTTGTTGTAGTGCTTGATCCAGCGACATGTTGATCTTGGTGAACTGTCGTTTGGGTGCACTCTCCTTGCGCTGCTGCCCCTGTCCTTGTTGAGCAGGTCTAGGATTGGAGATCTGGGTTGCCCCTACCTCATGACGACTCTTTTTACCGTGCACAGCATTGGACTCTTTCTTTCCATGATGAGGCTTTTTATCAGCAGGTGCAGCCTCTTGAATCTTCCCAGACCTGATGCCCGCTTCTATTCGCTCTCCAGTCAAGATAAGATCTGTGAATCCAACAGACGAATTCCCAATCAGGTGGTTGTAGAATGGACCGGACAGGGTCCCCAAGAACATGTCCACAAGTTCACGGTCAGTCAGCGGTGGTTGTACCCTACCGGCCAGGTCTCTCCATTTCTGTGCATACTCTTTAAAACCTTCTCCCAATCCTAGCGACATACCCTGGAGTTGGGTACGCGTAGGAGCGAGGTCGGCATTGTACTGATACTGCTTGTAAAAAGCAGTAGCCAACTCCTCCCAGTTACGAACCTTGGTTCCATCCAGCTGATAGAACCATTCGAGATGAGTCCCTGAAAGACTTTCCTGGAAGAAGTGGATCCATAAGTTCTTGTCCCCAGTATACGGTTGAATCTTCCGCACATAAGACCTGAGATGCAGCCTGGGACAGGATGCCCCATCGTACTTAGCAAAAGAGGGTGCCTTGAATTTGTGTGGGATCACCACACCAGAAGTTAGACCCAAATCTCCGAAATCCAAACCAGGTACTTGTTGAATTTCCATTGCATTCAGACGGTCTTCCAACTGCTTGTATTTGTCTTCAGCAGGAGGGTATTGTTCATCGTTGAAATCTGTCTCCTTGTCGGAGACCACTGGACTAGGCACCTCTCTCTCATGGGGACTGCCTTTCCCCACAGATGGAGTTGTCCTCTCAGCTTCATCCTGCAGTGTGTTCCCAGATCTGCGTCTAGGGCTGAACAAAACAGTCCTCTTCTTCTTCTTCTGAATCAGAGTCTTCAATTCTTTTTGACCCTGGGCTAGGCTCATAATCAACTCCTGGAACTGGGCATTCTGGGCCTGGAGGGCCTTGATAGTTTGCTCAGTAGACGATTCAGGATTCATGGAAATCGGGCTGAAACAAACAGCGAAGAAGGTAAGCAACCTGTCAAAAGGGTACCTGCAATGCAATGATATGTATGATATGCATGCAATGTTTTCAAGGATCTCGCGGGGTAAACAAGAAAACCGTTAGAATTTGAATTCAGTGGCTTGATTGAAGGAACTTCCTGTTGTTGAGAGTCCTTCTTCAAGAGTCAAGGCTCACCATATCGAGTGGGTCATAGCCCCTGACTTTAGTCATCATGTTTGGGTTTGGTTTCCAAACAACCTTGGTTAAGGGAACCTTCTTCAAGAGTCGGAGCTCACCATATCAAGTGGGTCATAGCCCCTGACAACTTTGGCTAGAGGAAAATAAATCCTCTTTGCCCCTTGCTAGACATTCTGATTCATCGTGACCTGCATCACAAGCCCTTGAGATCCTTGAAATGGGTTAGGATGTATGCAATGGTATGATGTTATGCTATGCATGGGGTAATGCAAGTGAACCCTGTTATGAGTCCCTAATTAAGGACTATAAACAAACCCTGCAAGAAATTCAGTATACTTTGTTATGAGTCCCAATTAAATACTATAAACAAAACCTGCAAGAAACTTAGTAAACCCTGTTATAAGTCCTAGTTAAGGACTATAAACAAAACCTGCAAGAATCTTATGTGTCAGATAACACGCATGCAATTAGTCAAGTACAAAGGCACACAAGTCACACAAGAGAAACCCTTAAAGTTTAGGCCAGCATGGGGTCTGGGTACTACCCTCTTTCAGTTTGTTGGTTCATACCTGTCCTATCAAAGTAACCGGGTTCTTAGGGGATCCCAATATCATTGACTACCCTCAATCGGTCATAACTACAGCATCGCAATCTTTTCTTGCGGCCAGAACCATCACGAGAGTTTAGCCTCAATGGGCGTAGCATACTGCTACTGTTCTAATGGCCAAGTTGTGTCATTTAAGGTTCTAAGGTTGTTGGTGCTTAATGACTCCTCAGAAGACCCATATTCTCCTCGTTGCAACACAAGGGATATCGGTACAGACCAAGGTGCCACACCAATGTAGCCACTGTTTCACCCGTGTCGGTCTACGCCGGACAGGTCCCTCACAGCTTATGCTACCTAAATAGAGTATCCCCAGATCCGGGTTAGGATCTTATGTAACTCCCATGCAACCCACAATTTTAAAGCAAGCAAGTCAATACAATTGAAAACACAGTTATGAACTACCCTAAGGTACACCTCACTTTATAAGAGTCCCCAGCAGAGTCGCCAGTTCTGTGATCGGTGGATCTGGAACTGACAGTTTAACGCTGGTTCGCTAAATGTCGCGGAAGCAAGAGTCGCCACCGTCTTTTATTTTCTCCAAATGGAAAGGACAAAAGCACAGAAAAATTCCTTAAAGAGATTGCTCTCGGTTCAGGAGGTAGATTATAGAAAGGGAAGGTGTTAGCACCCTTTCTATCCATGGTTATCCATGGGCTCTTAGATACTTGCTCATTTGTGTTTTCAAAAATGGTTTGTTTGCTTTTCAACTGTGGGTTTGAAAAAGTTTCTTTGAAAATTCCAGTTCGACTCTTGTATCGGTCCTCAAGAGTGTTTGAAAAAATGCTTTCGAAAGCTTTTTGAAAATGTGTCGGTGTGAAAAGTATTTTTGAATTTGTTTTGAGATTAGAGCAAGTATCAAGAGTCGTCTACCTACCCTAAGGAATTCGTCTGTGTAAATGTCCTTTAAAGTAATGCCATCCCACCATTGAGAGGTAGGTAGCACCACCGTTGGAGGTGTTCGGGTCAATTCGAGGTTCGGGACATGGTGATCACCAGAGCAATGGGAAGATACCTTAGAAGCTACCCTCATGCCAGGTTCCCGGATCATGAGGACTTACTAAGACATCCTCTACTCGACGATCACCTTTCGAGGCAAGGCAACAATGAGGCGTACCCTAGGGGTGGTGTGTGATTTGTGTGTCAGATTCAGATATTTTGTCTTGTTCATGTCAAAGTGATCTACGCGTTTGTTTTTATTTTAGGCCATTCATTCTTTCATGCATTTATTTAACAGTTAAAAATTGCGAGAAATTAAAAGTTCTAAACTATTACAAAGGCGCGGGTCCACATCGCCAAAATAAATCCAGGACCCGATTTGACAGAAAACAAATAAAGAAATAAAGTAAAGTGTGAGAAATTAAGTTTACACGGCTTTGGGAGAGGTACATAAATAATTAAAAGAAACGAGATAAATGTGTGAATTGAATTAAGATTGGAAACGAGGGCGTTGGACCCTTTTTAATGAAATTAAATTATTATTTACAAATTAATTAAAATTAAAATAAAAGGAGAAATTATTTTTGGGGTTTTCGTATTTATGATTTTTTTAATGAGAATTAAATGAAATTAAAAGATTAACCCTAAATCTGATTGTTTTTAATTTATTAAGAAAACATATTAAAATTTAAACCTAAAATTAAATTAATTATTTACATGCAATTTGATTTATAAAAATAAATAATATTTAATTATTAGTGAAAAGAAAAGGAAAAGGATAAAAATTAATTAAAACCCTAATTCTACCAATTTTAAGTTTATTAGAAAAAATATTAAGATTTAAACCTAAATTAAAAAAACTAAAATCAATTAATGATGTTTATTTACAAAAAAATAACATTAAATAAAAAAATTTATTTTTTTGTCTCTTTTCTGATTTTATATTGCTTTTTATGTTTTTCATGAAAATATTAAATTAAAGGAATTAAAAGAAATTAATTAAAATAAAGAAAAGAAAAATATAAAAAGAATAAAAGAAACAAACTCTAGGGGGTTCTGTCCCCAAGTGGAGGGTTTATTGTAGCAATTCTGGCCCACTTATATCAAGCCTTTTTGACCTTTTCAGGACGCGTGTAGGTGCGTTGACTCAGGTCCATCATGTTCCTTCAGTTATGACCCTTTGATCCATCTCAGTAGGCACGTGGATGGCTTGATTTTGTGGATGTACGATGGACGCTAGCATTGAAACTGCACATAAGTGTTAAAAGGAAAATAATATGGAAAGGGGTGGGGACCTGGGGCTCGAACCCAGGTCCTGTTGATTACCAAGTACATTCTCCACCACTAGGCCATTCACACGCTTCTGATTATATAATAACTAATAAATAATATAACATAAAAACAATGGTTAGAGGGAAAGTTAGCGCGAAATTTCAAATAGACCAATCACTACTGGCCACATAATCATCTTCTTCTTCGTTTTGTTTTTTTTTTCTGAAACATAAAACCATTAGCAACGGTTTTGAACCGTCCCTATATACACCATTCTGGAAAATAGCGACTAGCTTGTCTTGGACCAGAAATTGGGCGCGACCCCATCATTGAATTCGTTGGAAGCTTGTGGTTCTCATGATGCCAGTCTCGTGTCCCAGTTTTTCCTTGAACATAAAGCCCTAAATCAAAATCCATGTAACCCTAAAACATAACAATGGCGTTTTTGCATATAGTGTATAAAAACCCAATCAAAGTATGTGGTTAGCTTCAGAACACATCACTTAGTATGAATCCATAAACAAAATGCCATGAGAATGCCTGAAAATCAAAACACGAGTATGCATTTTATATGAAAAAATTTTGATTTCTGTATACCGATTCAAGGCGTTAGAGTTGATGTTCTTGATTGGAATAGCCTCCTGGTCACTTTGGCAAGCTAATGGGATGGTTATTTGATCTTGAAAAGCCCCAAAACCTAGTTTTCAGTTTTCAACTTTTTTGCAAAAAACTCAAGTTTGATTCTTTGTGTATGGCGCAGCTGGGAGGTTCTTGGCGTTAGGGTTGCACTATGTATATATGTGTGAAGGTTTTAGGTCAAAGAAATCAAACAAAAACCTTTGCATTCATGATTTTTCAAGATTTGATTTTCAAGAATCTTTTCCAATATTTCTTCATGCCTATTTGGTACAAATCATGGCCAATCACTTCAATTCCTTCCATATCTGATCATGCACGAAATCTTAAGCCTATTCCATGCACAAAAAGATTTGATTGCATTGGTTTGGTATATTTCATGTATTTTAATTAATTAAATGAATTATTAATAATTAAAAATCCAAATAAATAAATAAAAATGAAAAAAACTTCCCTTTGGACCAAATGGTCGTGCACATGCCTTGGATGATGAATTGTGGAAGAAAAAGAGGCCCATTAGCAATTTTAAGACTTTTGAAGCAATGTTGACTTTTCAAAATATCCAAAAATTTCCCAACTTCCACAAGGCATAACTTGCTCAATTTTTAAGCTTTGCTCATGTTCTTGGACATTTTGGAAAGGTCTTTGAGTCCTCTAACCCATGTCATTGGTCCCATGTCATTTTGGTTTAACAATATCAAGTTATGGCCTTTGACTTAAAGTCCCTTTTTGTTGACTTTTGAAAATGACCTATAATGTTGAAATTGATAATTTTTTGTGAGAGCATTTCTTGGACTTGAAGTGTGAAGAGGAGTTGTAGGAAATGTCTTTATCTTCAAAATGAGCTTTGGATGGAATTTTTCTGATAATCCATGTGAAAGTTATGCCTTGGTCAAGTTACAGTTGACTTTTTCAACTGTCCAAATATGGAAACTTTTGCATCTTGATGATTTTTGAGCCAAGCTTTGAGAATCATGATCAAGCATTGATCAAATGATGTTTGTGGCTTCAAAATTAGATGTTGACCAAAAATTTGAACTTTTGACTGTCAAATGACCATTTTGCCCCTGCAGTTGACTGTAGTGCAATTAGGGTTTTTTGACTGTGCAATTTTGTGCTGTAAGTCTTGAAACTTGGTATGATGATGCTTGACCATATTTGTAGTTATGTGGGACTTGATTGAACCCTTGGAAACTTCATTTTCTTTGTCAGAACCAAAACCCTAATTTTGACTGTTAGGAGGCCCTTGAACTGTGCAACCCTTGGGGAGATTTTGAAGCTTTGACTTGGCAAATTCTAGAAGAATATGGGAGGGCAAATTTTGGGGTACAACAGTTGCCCCTGTTCAATCTTCTTAGACCTGAGGATGCAGATTGGCTAACGTGCCTTTCGTAATCCGAAGGTGGAAGATGATTGAACACTAGAGTGCCCAGAAATTTGCGCTCACATAGTAGTATGATGGTGGGAATGGGTTTATAGATGCCATTTAGAGATTGATGGATAGGATGATGGGCTTATAGATGCCATCTGAAAGTGTGACAAAACCTTGTCGGGAATGGGCTTATAGATGCCATTTGGAACTGTAATGGATAGTTGTGGAGATGGGCTTATAGATGCCATCAGGAGGTTGTCGATCGCGTAAGAGATTCCTTAGCGAGAACTTGCGTACTTGAGAAAGAAAGATGAGTACCTGACATATTGCAGGAGCTGGTCTTCAGATGCTTTGTATAGATGTGTCCTGACTGGTTACAGGAGCTGAATCTGGAGCTTCAAACGGTGATGAATGAACCAGGGATGGTTACTACCTCAACAGGAACGGTGAGAGAACCTTGGACGATTTCAACCTCAATAGTAATCATTGAGAGAATCTGGGGACGACTTCAACCTCAACAGTAATCATTGAGAGAATCTTGGGCGACTTCAACCTCAACAGTAATCATTGAGAGAATCTTGGGCGATTACTACCTCCGCAGTAACGGGGAGAGAACCACAGGCGACTACAAACTCAACAGTAATCATTGAGAGAATCTTGGATAACTTCTACTTCAACAGTAACGCTGAGAGAATCTTGGGGCGATTACTACCTCCGCAGTATCGGGGAGAGAACCACAGGCGACTACAACCTCAACAGTAATCGTTGAGAGAATCTTGGACGACTTCGACTTCAACAGTAACGTTGAGCGAATCTCGGGCGACTTCAACCTCAACAGTAATCATTGAGAGAATCTTGGGCGACTTCAACCTTAACAGTAATCATTGAGAGAATCTTGGGCGATTACTACCTCCACAGTAACGGGGAGAGAACCACAGGTGACTACAACCTCAACAGCAATCATTGAGAGAATCTTGGGTATCTTCTACTAAGTCTTTATCAGGAAAATCTGTTAGGGGTCGATTTATCTGGACTAGAGAAGGCCTTGGACTGGATAAGAAACAGAAAAATCTTAGGGTCGATTTAACTGAACCGGTCTAGGTCTTGAAATCTTCAACTGGAATAAGTGTCAGAACGTCGCCATGCCTGGGTCACATCCGAACCATATCTGGAAGGAAATCTGGAAGAAGTATCAGAACGTTGCCATATCTGGTTCACATCTGAACTATATCTGGAAGGAAATCTGGAAGAAGTATCAGAACGTTGCCATATCTGGGTCACATCTGAACTATATCTAGAAGGAAATCTGGAAGCAGTATCAGAACGTCGCCATATCTGGTTCACATCTGAGCTATATCTAGAAGGAAATCTGGAAGAAGTATCAGAACGTCGCCATATCTGGTTCACATCTGAACTATATCTAGAAGGAAATCTGGAAGCAGTATCAGAACGTCGCCATATCTGGTTCACATCTGAACTATATCTAGAAAGAGTTGCGATAGTTGATAGTAATCATCTTTGTATTGACCTTTTTCCTTAAAAGGAAAAACATAATTGTATGCAAGATCATGATGCATGAACTGCATGATTTCAAAAAGTCCTCAAAATTAATGAGATTCGTGTTGTATGATGCATATGCATGCTATAGTGTATGAAGATGTGATATTTATGAATGCATTTTTGTCTAAGAAAATAAATCCTTGACGGGTTCCAGGAAGTTAACTCCTGGGCTGGTGTTGAAGAATAGATTTTGCTTCCGTTGGGGATGATAGTTGCAAGAATACCAGTAGGAAAAGATAACTCCGTTGGGTAATAGACTTGGCGAATGGATTACTTTGCGGGAGAAAAGTACTCTAACGATCTTGCTGGGAAGCACTACTCTGTGGGGAGAGAGATACTTTGCTGAGTTGTTAATAGTAACTTTGCTGGGGATACCCTTGTTGTGTTGGAAGTGTTAATAGACTTCACTGGGGATAAGAAGACTTCGTCGAGGACGCTCTTTCCGTGGCTTTTGGCTGAGGATAACCCAGTTATATCCTGGTAAGGAAATAACTCTTTGGATAAAGCCGGGGGACGCGTTCGTGCTCTGCGAGGATAAACTTACAGAATCTACTGGGGATAAGCTTATTGCTTGGGGGAGATGGATTCCAACTCTCTTGGGGAAACTGGATTGGACTCTCCTGGGGAAGTATTGAACTGTATTGGTTATGTTCTTCAACGGAACCTACCTTGATACCTTGGAGGATCGAACAATCAGATTGCTTAGACAACCCTTTATTGCCCCTGTTTCTGAGGTGGGAGAGGAAGACCTGTGAGGTACTGATAGTTGTTGATGGGCCAACCTTCTTATGGTAGGCAGGTGACAAGATGACAGGACATAGTCGTACGCTTTGATCCCTAACTTTTGCCTGGACCGCCCTTTCGGGTTTTCAGTCCACCGGGATACCCATTTTTGCCCAAGCCGCCTTTTTCAGGTTTTCGACTTGCCGGGTGTACATATTTTTTCATTTCATCCCTTATTTTTGCCCGAACCCTTTTGGTTCGCCGGGAAGCCCTTACTTTTGCCTAGGTACGTCAACCTAGCGGGTCTTTGATTATGCGTATTTTTTCGACGATGTCCACGTTCTCAGAACGTGGGGAGTTGCCCTTGTTAGAAGTGTTTTGTCATGTCACCAGAAGATGTCTGATTGGGCAAGATTCGTTGCTGGAATGCCCCAAGTGACTCAGGCGGAGATTTGCCCCAGGCAATTTGGCCTTTGAGAGATTCTCCGAATCTTGATTGGATTGCCCCAGATGATGGACCATTCTCAGGCCATGCCCCTTGATTGGAAGTACTTCTGTTCATTAGGCATTCGTCGTGCGGATTTCCCTGCTGTTCAAACAAATAGTCATATGCAAACAATGTTATAAAAATGCAAAGCTTATGTCTGTCTTGAAGATTTTGAAAATGCATTCTTTTTCATAAAACAAGTGAATGTTTGTAAAACGTGATGTCAACTCCGTATTTACCGTAGGCCTTAAGGAGTCAGGATACCTTTCGTAACAGTATGCTTTCGAACTAACCCATGCTTCAGCTAGGACTTTTAAGGGTTATAACGTGGCTTGGTTCACGGTTTAAGAAACAAAGGATAAAGGCTCAAATTTTATTTGTACCCACCCGCTCTTCGTGATGTTCTCCAATCCTAAACTCAGTTGATCATACGTTAGACCTTGTTTGAGTCTTTGCTCTGATTTTTCGGTGATGATTCGGATGTTGATAACTTATTTTGAATAGGCAGTCATTCCTTTTTTGTTGAGGGTTTGTAAGACCTCTTTCTTGTCTGATTTTTGTTATCCCTTTCTTTTTTGCCTGAACTGTTTCCTTTTTTGGAATTACAGTCAGCGGGATACCCCAGTTTTGTAAGTCTCCTTCATGGGTTTTGACTTAATGGGTTTTTTATTTTTTGAGATAATGACTGCCTCTCTTTATTGATTATTCGGAACCATCAATGTCTTCCTTTATTTGTAAGGACCTCTTTAGTGCCATTTGTTATGCACTTGGATCAACTGAGGAAACTACCATTCCCCAGGTTATGATAAAGGGTTTTAATTTTCGAAAAGAAAAACTCCTACTTCTTTGGCTCGAAGGGGTTGACGAGGGATTATCATCCTTATAACTCCAGTGTTTAGGAATTGAAACAATGCCTGTACCTCATCAGCGGGGCCTGTTCAAAAGCATACTGTAGATTGTGGTATCGTTTTCGTCATCCTCCTTCAAGAGGCTTAGAATTATTAATCGAGAGTTGATCATCACAAAAAAAATGAAAACAATTTTGAATATAATGAAAACAATTGTATTAATTCCCAAAACAGACATATGCGATGCTTTAATAAAATAAAAGAGTTTGCTATGACATTAATTGTTTGTATGAGCAAAGAAAAATACAACTCAGAAATTCAAATAATCAAAAGGTCTTCAATGATTGGGCAATGGAGCAGTGATTATATTCGGAGTCTCAGGTACTTCAAATTGAACCTCTCCGGCGTCGATCATGTCTTGAATCTTGTTCTTGAGAGGCCAGCAATTGTCCGTAGTATGCCCCGGGCTATCAGAGTGGTAGGCACACGTCTCATTATGATGGTAGTTCGGAGCAGAAGTGTTCGGATTCCGAAGAGGAGCCCTTAAGGTGATCAACCCTGCCTTCAACATTTGTTGTAGTGCTTGATCCAGCGACATGTTGATCTTGGTGAACTGTCGTTTGGGTGCACTCTCCTTGCGCTGCTGCCCCTGTCCTTGTTGAGCAGGTCTAGGATTGGAGATCTGGGTTGCCCCTACCTCATGACGACTCTTTTTACCGTGCACAGCATTGGACTCTTTCTTTCCATGATGAGGCTTTTTATCAGCAGGTGCAGCCTCTTGAATCTTCCCAGACCTGATGCCCGCTTCTATTCGCTCTCCAGTCAAGATAAGATCTGTGAATCCAACAGACGAATTCCCAATCAGGTGGTTGTAGAATGGACCGGACAGGGTCCCCAAGAACATGTCCACAAGTTCACGGTCAGTCAGCGGTGGTTGTACCCTACCGGCCAGGTCTCTCCATTTCTGTGCATACTCTTTAAAACCTTCTCCCAATCCTAGCGACATACCCTGGAGTTGGGTACGCGTAGGAGCGATGTCGGCATTGTACTGATACTGCTTGTAAAAAGCAGTAGCCAACTCCTCCCAGTTACGAACCTTGGTTCCATCCAGCTGATAGAACCATTCGAGATGAGTCCCTGAAAGACTTTCCTGGAAGAAGTGGATCCATAAGTTCTTGTCCCCAGTATACGGTTGAATCTTCCGCACATAAGACCTGAGATGCAGCCTGGGACAGGATGCCCCATCGTACTTAGCAAAAGAGGGTGCCTTGAATTTGTGTGGGATCACCACACCAGAAGTTAGACCCAAATCTCCGAAATCCAAACCAGGTACTTGTTGAATTTCCATTGCATTCAGACGGTCTTCCAACTGCTTGTATTTGTCTTCAGCAGGAGGGTATTGTTCATCGTTGAAATCTGTCTCGTTGTCGGAGACCACTGGACTAGGCACCTCTCTCTCATGGGGACTGCCTTTCCCCACAGATGGAGTTGTCCTCTCAGCTTCATCCTGCAGTGTGTTCCCAGATCTGCGTCTAGGGCTGAACAAAACAGTCCTATTCTTCTTCTTCTGAATCAGAGTCTTCAATTCTTTTTGACCCTGGGCTAGGCTCATAATCAACTCCTGGAACTGGGCATTCTGGGCCTGGAGGGCCTTGATAGTTTGCTCAGTAGACGATTCAGGATTCATGGCAATCGGGCTGAAACAAACAGCGAAGAAGGTAAGCAACCTGTCAAAAGGGTACCTGCAATGCAATGATATGTATGATATGCATGCAATGTTTTCAAGGATCTCGCGGGGTAAACAAGAAAACCGTTAGAATTTGAATTCAGTGGCTTGATTGAAGGAACTTCCTGTTGTTGAGAGTCCTTCTTCAAGAGTCAAGGCTCACCATATCGAGTGGGTCATAGCCCCTGACTTTAGTCATCATGTTTGGTTTTGGTTTCCAAACAACCTTGGTTAAGGGAACCTTCTTCAAGAGTCGGAGCTCACCATATCAAGTGGGTCATAGCCCCTGACAACTTTGGCTAGAGGAAAATAAATCCTCTTTGCCCCTTGCTAGACATTCTGATTCATCATGACCTGCATCACAAGCCCTTGAGATCCTTGAATTGGGTTAGGATGTATGCAATGGTATGATGTTATGTTATGCATGGGGTAATGCAAGTGAACCCTGTTATGAGTTGCTAATTAAGGACTATAAACAAACCCTGCAAGAAATTCAGTATACTTTGTTATGAGTCCCAATTAAAGACTATAAACAAAACCTGCAAGAAACTTAGTAAACCCTGTTATAAGTCCTAGTTAAGGACTATAAACAAAACCTGCAAGAATCTTATGTGTCAGATAACACGCATGCAATTAGTCAAGTACGAAGGCACACAAGTTACACAAGAGAAACCCTTAAAGTTTAGGCCAGCATGGGGTCTGGGTACTACCCTCTTTCAGTTTGTTGGTTCATACCTGTCCTATCAAAGTAACCGGGTTCTTAGGGGATCCCAATATCATTGACTACCCTCAATCAGTCATAACTCCAGCATCGCAATCTTTTCTTGCGGCCAGAACCATCACGAGAGTTTAGCCTCAATGGGCGTAGCATACTGCTACTGTTCTAATGGCCAAGTTGTGTCATTTAAGGTTCTAAGGTTGTTGGTGCTTAATGACTCCTCAGAAGACCCATATTCTCCTCGTTGCAACACAAGGGATATCGGTACAGACCAAGGTGCCACACCAATGTAGCCACTGTTTCACCCGTGTCGGTCTACGCCGGACAGGTCCCTCACAGCTTATGCTACCTAAATAGAGTATCCCCAGATCCGAGTTAGGATCTTATGTAACTCCCATGCAACCCACAATTTTAAAGCAAGCAAGTCAATACAATTGAAAACACAGTTATGAACTACCCTAAGGTACACCTCACTTTATAAGAGTCCCCATCAGAGTCGCCAGTTCTGTGATCGGTGGATCTGGAACTGACGGTTTAACGCTGGTTCGCGAAATGTCGCGGAAGCAAGAGTCGCCACCGTCTTTTATTTTCTCCAAATGGAAAGGACAAAAGCACAGAAAAATTCCTTAAAGAGATTGTTCTCGGTTCGGGAGGTAGATTATAGAAAGGGAAGGTGTTAGCACCCTTTCTATCCATGGTTATCCATGGGCTCTTAGATACTTGCTCATTTGTGTTTTCAAAAATGGTTTGTTTGCTTTTCAACTGTGGGTTTTAAAAAGTTTCTTTGAAAATTCCAGTTCGACTCTTGTATCGGTCCTCAAGAGTGTTTGAAAAAATGCTTTCGAAAGCTTTTTGAAAATGTGTCGGTGTGAAAAGTATTTTTGAATTTGTTTTGAGATTAGAGCAAGTATCAAGAGTCGTCTACCTACCCTAAGGAATTCGTCTGTGTAAATGTCCTTTAAAGTAATGTCATCCCACCATTGAGAGGTAGGTAGCACCACCGTTGGAGGTGTTCGGGTCAATTCGAGGTTCGGGACATGGTGATCACCAGAGCAATGGGAAGATACCTTAGAAGCTACCCTCATGCCAGGTTCCCGGATCATGAGGACTTACTAAGACATCCTCTACTCGACGATCACCTTTCGAGGCAAGGCAACAGTGAGGCGTACCCTAGGGGTGGTGTGTGATTTGTGTGTCAGATTCAGATATTTTGTCTTGTTCATGTCAAAGTGATCTACGCGTTTGTTTTTATTTTAGGCCATTCATTCTTTCATGCATTTATTTAACAGTTAAAAATTGCGAGAAATTAAAAGTTCTAAACTATTACAAAGGCGCGGGTCCACATCGCCAAAATAAATCCAGGACCCGATTTGACAGAAAACAAATAAAGAAATAAAGTAAAGTGTGAGAAATTAAGTTTACACGGCTTTGGGAGAGGTACATAAATAATTAAAAGAAACGAGATAAATGTGCGAATTGAATTAAGATTGGAAACGAGGGCGTTGGACCCTTTTTAATGAAATTAAATTATTATTTACAAATTAATTAAAATTAAAATAAAAGGAGAAATTATTTTTGGGGTTTTCGTATTTATGATTTTTTTAATGAGAATTAAATGAAATTAAAAGATTAACCCTAATTCTGATTGTTTTTAATTTATTAAGAAAACATATTAAAATTTAAACCTAAAATTAAATTAATTATTTACATGCAATTTGATTTATAAAAATAAATAATATTTAATTATTAGTGAAAAGAAAAGGAAAAGGATAAAAATTAATTAAAACCCTAATTCTACCAATTTTAAGTTTATTAGAAAAAATATTAAGATTTAAACCTAAATTAAAAAAACTAAAATCAATTAATGATGTTTATTTACAAAAAAATAACATTAAATAAAAAAATTTATTTTTTTGTCTCTTTTCTGATTTTATATTGCTTTTTATGTTTTTCATGAAAATATTAAATTAAAGGAATTAAAAGAAATTAATTAAAATAAAGAAAAGAAAAATATAAAAAGAATAAAAGAAACAAACTCTAGGGGGTTCTGTCCCCAAGTGGAGGGTTTATTGTAGCAATTCTGGCCCACTTATATCAAGCCTTTTTGACCTTTTCAGGACGCGTGTAGGTGCGTTGACTCAGGTCCATCATGTTCCTTCAGTTATGACCCTTTGATCCATCTCAGTAGGCACGTGGATGGCTTGATTTTGTGGATGTACAATGGACGCTAGCATTGAAACTGCACATAAGCGTTAAAAGGAAAATAATATGGAAAGGGGTGGGGACCTGGGGCTCGAACCCAGGTCCTGTTGATTACCAAGTACATTCTCCACCACTAGGCCATTCACACGCTTCTGATTATATAATAACTAATAAATAATATAACATAAAAACAATGGTTAGTGGGAAAGTTAGCGCGAAATTTCAAATAGACCAATCACTGCTGGCCACATAATCATCTTCTTCTTCGTTTTGTTTTTTTTCTCTGAAACATAAAACCATTAGCAACGGTTTTGAACCGTCCCTATATACACCATTCTGGAAAATAGCGACTAGCTTGTCTTGGACCAGAAATTGGGCGCGACCCCATCATTGAATTCGTTGGAAGCTTGTGGTTCTCATGATGCCAGTCTCGTGTCCCAATTTTTCCTTGAACATAAAGCCCTAAATCAAAATCCATGTAACCCTAAAACATAACAATGGCGTTTTTGCATATAGTGTATAAAAACCCAATCAAAGTATGTGGTTAGCTTCAGAACACATCACTTAGTATGAATCCATAAACAAAATGCCATGAGAATGCCTGAAAATCAAAACACGAGTATGCATTTTATATGAAAAAATTTTGATTTATGTATACCGATTCAAGGCGTTAGAGTTGATGTTCTTGATTGGAATAGCCTCCTGGTCACTTTGGCAAGCTAATGGGATGGTTATTTGATCTTGAAAAGCCCCAAAACCTAGTTTTCAGTTTTCAACTTTTTTGCAAAAAACTCAAGTTTGATTCTTTGTGTATGGCGCAGCTGGGAGGTTCTTGGCGTTAGGGTTGCACTATGTATATATGTGTGAAGGTTTTAGGTCAAAGAAATCAAACAAAAACCTTTGCATTCATGATTTTTCAAGATTTGATTTTCAAGAATCTTTTCCAATATTTCTTCATGCCTATTTGGTACAAATCATGGCCAATCACTTCAATTCCTTCCATATCTGATCATGCACGAAATCTTAAGCCTATTCCATGCACAAAAAGATTTGATTGCATTGGTTTGGTATATTTCATGTATTTTAATTAATTAAATGAATTATTAATAATTAAAAATCCAAATAAATAAATAAAAATGAAAAAAACTTCCCTTTGGACCAAATGGTCGTGCACATGCCTTGGATGATGAATTGTGGAAGAAAAAGAGGCCCATTAGCAATTTTAAGACTTTTGAAGCAATGTTGACTTTTCAAAATATCCAAAAATTTCCCAACTTCCACAAGGCATAACTTGCTCAATTTTTAAGCTTTGCTCATGTTCTTGGACATTTTGGAAAGGTCTTTGAGTCCTCTAACCCATGTCATTGGTCCCATGTCATTTTGGTTTAACAATCTCAAGTTATGGCCTTTGACTTAAAGTCCCTTTTTGTTGACTTTTGAAAATGACCTATAATGTTGAAATTGATAATTTTTTGTGAGAGCATTTCTTGGACTTGAAGTGTGAAGAGGAGTTGTAGGAAATGTCTTTCTCTTCAAAATGAGCTTTGGATGGAATTTTTCTGATAATCCATGTGAAAGTTATGCCTTGGTCAAGTTACAGTTGACTTTTTCAACTGTCCAAATATGGAAACTTTTGCATCTTGATGATTTTTGAGCCAAGCTTTGAGAATCATGATCAAGCATTGATCAAATGATGTTTGTGGCTTCAAAATGATATGTTGACCAAAAATTTGAACTTTTGACTGTCAAATGACCATTTTGCCCCTGCAGTTGACTGTAGTGCAATTAGGGTTTTTTGACTGTGCAATTTTGTGCTGTAAGTCTTGAAACTTGGTATGATGATGCTTGACCATATTTGTAGGCATGTGGGACTTGATTGAACCCTTGGAAACTTCATTTTCTTTGTCAGAACCAAAACCCTAATTTTGACTGTTAGGAGGCCCTTGAACTGTGCAACCCTTGGGGAGATTTTGAAGCTTTGACTTGGCAAATTCTTGAAGAATATGGGAGGGCAAATTTTGGGGTACAACAACATATGACCATCCTATTCTTGTTTGCTGGGTCATCCATGGATCCACAAGGCTGGAGCTGTGACCTCCACATTACATCAGAAGCTTAATTACCCGGTCAGAGGGAAGATTGTTACAGTGTAGGGGAGGAAGAGTATATGGTCAGCCATCTTAACTCGTTCCGGTACATAGAGATGGATGGGGAGTTCATTGAGACCCCCTTTCAACATTTTGAAGAGGTTCCTCAGACGCTGGCATCAGCGGAGACTGTGACTGAAGATAATTCTCCTTTGAAGATGGCTTCCTTAAAGGATGTCCGGGCTATGATTGAGAAGGGTGAGTGTGCAAACTGGGGCCGACTTCCTGATTTTACTCCTAAGACTGACAAGTTTGGTTTGGGTTTCACTGCAGAAGCTCAGAGGGCTATTCGTAAGGCAAGGATTGGAAGACCTCCTGTGTTAATCACCAACCCGGGAGTGAATGCTATTGAAGATGACGTGGAGGAATCCGAATTCGACAGCTGGATCTACCCAACGACCAACGGTGGACTAAGCAACTGGACTGCCAAAGACTACATACCTATTACTTTTGTCACTCGGTAATGAACTCCTTTCTTTGAATTTGTAACGAACAATAATTTGAAACTTTATGGCCCGGTGTCTTACCCGAGGCACCGTGGCTTCATTTGTGAGGGCTTATTATTTGTCATTTTCATATATCATGAATAAAAGCATTGGACGTTTTTCGCATTTCAAATCTTGCGCTCCTTTTCTTTTTATATTGCAAAACAGCTATATTTACACACACTCACCTATACAGGTTCCAATCCACTCTGGATCTCACTAGTAACGACTCTGCTACTGCCAATTATGACTTCGAAAATCCGATCAACTTAGCCGGAGACGAAGGTGAAGATGATTGTGAAGTGCCTGGTGAGCTTGCAAGACTATTACTCCAGGAAGAGAGGGCCATTCATCCACATGAAGAGCCAGTGGAAACGGTAAATCTGGGTACTGAGACAGACAGAAAGGAAGTCAAGATTGGTGCCAACCTGGAGTCCAGTGTGAAACAACGGTTGATTCAGATGCTGCGTGACTATGTGGAAATCTTTGCCTGGTCTTACGAAGACATGCCTGGGTTGGATACCGACATTGTGGTTCATCACCTGCCTACCAAGGAAGACTGCCCTCCGGTTAAACAGAAGGTCCGCCGTATGCGTCCAGAGATGTCCGAGAAAATCAAGGCTGAGGTTATGAAACAATTTGATGCCGGGTTTCTAGCAGTGACTTCTTACCCTCAGTGGGTTGCCAACGTGGTTCCAGTGCCGAAGAAGGATGGTAAGGTCCGAATGTGTGTTGATTACATGGATTTGAACAGGGCCAGCCCTAAGGATGACTTCCCTCTACCTCACATCGACGTTATGGTTGACAACACTGCTCAGCATAAAGTATTCTCCTTCATGGATGGATTCTCCGGTTATAATCAAATCAAGATGGCTCCTGAAGACATGGAGAAGACCACTTTTGTTACTCAGTGGGGCACCTTTTGCTACAAGGTCATGCCTTTTGGGTTGAAGAATGCTGGGGCAACCTACCAACGTGCCATGGTTGCTTTATTTCATGATATGATCCACCATGAGATCGAAGTGTATGTCGATGATATGATTGCAAGGTCCCAAACCGAGGAGGAACACCTTGACCATCTGCAGAAGCTGTTTGACCGTTTGAAGTTGTACAAGCTGAGGTTGAACCCGAACAAGTGCACCTTCGGGGTAAGATCTGGAAAATTGTTAGGCTTCTTCATAAGCGACAAAGGTATTCAAGTGGACCCTGCCAAAGTGAAAGCCATACAAGAGATTCCAGTTTCCAGGACAGAAAAAGAAGTCAGAGGCTTCCTAGGACAGCTGAACTACATTGCCCGATTCATCTCACATCTAACTGCTACCTGTGAACCAATCTTCAAGCTGCTGAAGAAAGATCAAGTAGTACGTTGGAACAATGAATGTCAGGCCGCTTTCGACAGAATCAAAGAGTATCTCCAAGAACCACACATTCTTATGCCACCAGTTGAAGGGAGACCTCTAATCTTATACTTAACAGTGCTTGACAGCTCAATGGGGTGTGTGCTGGGGCAGCATGACGAGTCTGGCCGAAAAGAGCACGCCGTTTATTACCTTAGCAAAAAGTTTACCGACTGTGAGACTCGATACTCACTGCTCGAGAAAACTTGTTGCACTTTGGTATGGGCTGCTCGCCGGCTGAGACATCATATGTTGACTCACACTACCCTGTTGATTTCAAAAATGGATCTGATCAAGTATATATTCGAAAAGCCTGCCTTGTCCGGAAGAATAGCAAGATGGCAGATGATCTTGACTGAATATGACATACAGTACACGACTCAGAAAGCAATCAAAGGGAGTGTATTGGCAGACCATTTGGCACACCAGGCAGTGGATGACTACCAATCCATGAACTTTGAATTTCTAGACGAGAATATCATGGTAGTGACGGATTGTGAAGTACCTGGACCAGATGAAGGACCTGAGGAAGGATCCCGATTGTCTATGCACTTTGACGGATCCTCAAACACTTTGGGAAACGGTATTGGCGTTGTGATCATATCCCCAAAAGGCATTCATACTCCACTCACTGCCCGGCTATGTTTCAACTGCGCCAACAACATGGCGGAGTATGAGGCATGCATCATGGGTCTTCAAGCTGCAATTGACTTAAGGATCAAGTTTCTGAGTGTCTTCGGAGATTCCGCTCTTATGATCAGTCAGATCAAAGGCGAGTGGGATACGAAACACCTAAATCTTATTCCTTACAAAGAGTATGTGTTGACATTGATCCCCCATTTCACGGAGATAACTTTTGAACACTTCCCAAGAGAGGAGAATCAGTTGGCGGACGCGTTGGCTACGATGTCTTCTATGTTCAAAGTCAAATGGGATAACGAGGCTCCCCGGATCATCATTTGGAAATTGGACGAACCTGCATATTGATGTGATCTTGATGATGAAGAGGTAACTGAAAAACCCTGGTATCATGAAGTGAAGAGGTACCTGGAAGCTCAAGAATATCCCGAGGGAGCATTTGTTAATGACAAGAAGTTTCTGAGAAGGTTCGCAGCAAAGTTCTTCCTCAGCAACGACATTCTATACAAGCGAAACCATGATTCAACTTTACTGCGTTGTGTGGATAAGACGGAAGTAGAAAAGATCATGACAGAGCTGCATGAAGGTACCTTCGGGACTCATTCCATTGGACATACCATGGCAAAGAAAATCCTTCGGGTAGGATATTTCTGGTCCACAATGGAAGCAGATTGTTACCAACATTCTCGGACGTGTCATAAGTGCCAGATCTATGCTGATAAGGTGCACGTTCCTCCAGTTCCTCTGAACATTTTGACAGCACCTTGGCCTTTTTCAATGTGGGGCATTGATATGATCGGCGAAATCAGACCTACGGCATCTAACAGGCATCGCTTCATCCTGGTAGCGATTGATTACTTCACAAAGTGGGTTGAGGCAGCTTCCTACGCTACGGTAACCAAGAATGTCGTGGCACGGTTCATTCGGCATAACCTGATCTATCGATACGGCGTCCCGGAAAGGATCATTACGGACAATGGTACCAATCTTAACAACAAGATGATCACTGAGCTCTACGAGCAATTCAAGATACAGCACCACAACTCTTCTCCCTACCGGCCGAAGATGAACGGGGTTGTCGAGGCGACAGACAAGAATATCAAAAAGATTGTGCAGAAGATGACAGTGACCTACAGAGATTGGCACGAGATGCTACCGTTCGCTCTTCATGGGTACCGTACCTCAGCAAGGACGTCAACAGGGGCAACTCCCTTTTCCTTGGTCTATGGCATGGAGGCAGTCTTGCCTATTGAAGTCCAGATACCCTCTCTCCGGATAATGAAGGATGCAGGTTTGAGCGAAGATGACTGGATCCAGACTCGGCTTGATCAATTAAACCTAATTGACGAAAAGAGACTCACTGCTATGTGTCATGGTCAGACGTACCAAAAACGGATGATCCGGGCATTTAACAAGAAAGTCAGACCACAAGAGTATCAAGTCGGAGACCTGGTAATCAAGCGCATCATTCTTCCTCAAAGTGATCCCAGGGGCAAATGGACCCCTACGTACGAAGGGCCATTTGTGGTTAAACATATCTTCTCAGGAGGAGATATGATTCTAACTACCATGGACGGTGACGACCTTCCTCACCCTGCCAATGCAGACATATTAAAAAGATACTACGCATAATAAAAGACCCACTAGGTTGACACACCTAGGCAAAAATAAGGGCTTCCCGGCGAACCAAAAGGGTTCGGGCAAAAATAAGGGATGAAATGAAAAAAAAATCTGTACACCCGGCAAGTCGAAAACCTGAAAAGGCGGCTTGGGCAAAAAATGGGTATCCCGGTGGACTGAAAACCCGAAAGGGCGGTCCAGGCAAAAGTTAGGGATAAAGCGTAATACTATGTCTCATTGGATCACTTGGCATCTAGAATTCGGCATCAACTATCAGGTTCAGACGGCATCAATCAATCATCTTCATCTTCAACTAAGCAGCCAAGTGATGAGACGCTTGAAGACATAAAGGCGATAGCAGAGTTGAAACCCAGTGGGATTATTGTTCACATAGCTGTTTTGTTTTCCTTTTCACAAAATGTATAAAATATGTTGTTCGGCGGTGTTCTCTTACTAGGACGTCAGCCTCTTGTACACAAAACACCTATTTACAGGCAAATTCAAAAAATCAATACAAATTCACTTTCCATACAAATTGCCAATTGTTTTTCCTTTTTCTGTTTTGTCTTGCGAAGAACGTCCAATGTTCATTTTTGATATATGCATTTGACACTAATTGCTAACTCATAAATATTTGCATACGAAACAAAGGACTAATTACAGGTGACATCAGAAACAGGGGCAATAATGAGTCGTCTAAGCGATCTAGTTGCTCTATCCACCAAGGTACCAAGGTAAGTTCGGCTGAAGAATGTAACCAAGTTACCTCCACTCCCCTCAGAGTAAGACAAAGTTCAGCAGTACTCTCCCCCGAGCAGAGTTGGTCTCCCAATCAGCCCTGAAAAGGCACAATATCTCCAGCAAGTCAGTAATGCTCTCCCCAAGCAGAGTTAGCCTACTGTCAGCCTTAAGGAAGTTGGGTACCCCCAGAAGATCTCAATATTCTCCAGCAGAGTATATAGATGTTCCTAAGCAAGCATCCCCGGCAGTCTTGATCTAAGATTGTTCCCCGGCGGAATACCAGACACCCCAGTGGAGTCATTCCCCGGTACAGTTCAAAAGTTTCCCCAGGGAAGTTGAATCATCCTCCCCGGTAGATTTTGGAAGTTTATCCCCAGTAGATTCTGGAAGCTTATCCCCTGTAAAGTACAAACGCATCTCCCCGGCTCTATTTAAAGGTTATTCCCCACCAGAGCTTATAACTGGGTTATCCTCAGCTAATTACCACGGAAAGATCGTCCTCGGCGAAGTTCTTCCTATCCCCAGCGGAGTTCATCAAATCTTCCAACAAAACATATCAACGGTATCCCCAGCGGAGTTATCATCAAATTCTCAGCACAGCATCTCTTCCCACAGAGTAATTCCCCACAGAGTAATCTCTCCAACGAGTTTATTCCCCAACGAAGCCATCTTCTCCTACCGGTTTATTCTTGCAACCATCATCCCCAGCGGAAACGAAGAACTCTACTCTTCAACATCAGCCCAGGATTCGACTTCCCGGCATTCGTCAAGGATTTATTTTCCTAGACGAAAATACGTTCATAAACATCACATCTTCATATATTATAGCATGCATACGCATCATACAACGCAAATCTCATTTATTTTTTAGAACATCTTAAAATCATGCAGTTCATGCATCATGACATTGCATACGACTGATGTTTTGCCTTTTCAGGAAAAAGGTCAATCCAAAGATGATTACTATTAACTGTCGCAATTCCGGATTCAATACCTGTATCTAGCCAGGGCATATCTGTAGACGACCAATTCCATATTCGATACCTGTATCTAGCCAGGGCATATCTGTGAGTATTTGATTGTAGATTCGATTCCTGTATCCGGACAGGGCATGTCTGCATGAAGAGTTTAGAGATTCGATTCCTGTATCCAGCCAGGGCATATCTGTAGACGACTAATTCCAGATTCGATTCATGTATCTAGCCGGGGCATATCTGTGAGCGATTGATTGTAGATTCGATTCCTGTATCCAGCCATGGCATGTCTGCATGAAGAGTTTAGAGATTCGATTCCTGTATCCAGCCAGGGCATATCTGTAGACGACCAATTCCAGATTCGATTCCTGTATCTAGCCAGGGCATATCCGTGAGTGAATGATTGTAGATTCGACACCTGTATCTAGCCAGGTCATGTCTGCATGAAGAGTTTAGAGATTCGATTCCTGTATCCAACCAGGGAATATCTATGATTGTTTGTAGATTCGATACCTGTATCCATCCAGGGCACGTCTGTAAGCAACCTTTTGAAGTTCCAGATTCGATACCTGTATCTAGCCAGGGCATATCTGTGAGCGATTAATTGTATATTTGATACCTGTATCTAGCCAGGGCATATCTGCATGAAGAGTTTGAAGATCAACACCTGTAACAGGCCAGGAAATTATCTTTCTTTCTCAGGTATACAAGTTCTCTCTAAGGAATCTCTTACGCGATCGACACCCCCGGATGGCATCTTTAAGCCCATCTCCACAACTGTCCATTACATTTCCAAATGGCATCTATAAGCCCATCCCCGACAAGGTTCTGTCACATCTCCAGATGGCATCTATAAGCCCATCCCCCTATCCACCATCTTTCCAAATGGCATCTGTAAGCCCATTCCCGCCATCACACTGCTGATACTCTACTACGTGAGTGCAAATGTCTGGGCACTCTAGTGTTCAATTATCTTCCACCTTTGGATCACGAAAGGCACGCAAGCCAATCTACATCCTCAGGTCTAAGAAGATTGAACAGGGGAAACTGTTGTACCCTAAAATTTTCCCTCCCATATTCTTTAAAATTTGTCAAGATCAATCTTCAAATGCTTCAAGATTCCTCAAGGGTTGCATAGTCCAATTACCTCCTAAGGCAGTTAAAATTAGGGTTTTGGTTCTTGCAAGGAAGTTGAGGTTTTCAGTGGTCCAGTCAAGTCTCATAGGCCTATATACATTGTCAGGCATCTACATGCCAAGTTTCAAGGCTCACAGCATCAAGTTGCACAGTCAAAAGCCCTAATTACTCCACAGTCAACTGTAGGGGTAAAATGGTCATTTTACAGTCAAAAGTCAAAAATTTTGGTCAACGTCTTATTTTGAAGCCACAATCATCATTTGATCAATTCTTGATCATGATTCCTCAAGTATGGCTCAAAAATCATCAAGATGCCAAAAGTTTCTATTTTGGGACAGTAGAAAAGTCAACTGTAAATTGACCAGGGCATAACTTTTTCATGGTTCATCAGAAAAATCTCATCCAATGCTCATTTTGAAGGGGATGACATTTAGTACAGCTCATCTTCACATTCCAAGTACAAGAAATTCTCTCACAAAAAGTTATCAATTTCTACATTATAGGTCAATTTCAAAAGTCAACAAAAAGGCACTTTAAGTCAAGGACCATAACTTGAGATTGGTAAATCAAAATGACATGGGACCAAAGGAATTGGTTAGAGGACTTCAAGACATTTCCAAAATGTCCAAGAACATGTTCATATGATCAAAATTGAGCAAGATATGCATTGGAGAAGTTGGGAAATTTTTGGGAATTTGCAAAAGTCAACTTTGCCCAAAACACTTCATTTTTGCTAATGGGCCTCAAATTTCTTCTTGAATCATTTCCCAAGGCCAATGCACGACCCATTGAATTTAAATTGAATTATTTTCTTATTTTTATTAATTATTTGGATTTTTAATTGATTAATAATTCATTTAATTGATTTAATTGTAGGAAAATTCAAAAGATATGATTTTTAAATCTTTTGTGAAGCAAATAAGATCAGGGCAAGCTGGCAATTCGTGTGCCAATCAAAGAGGTCAAAAAACTCCAAAATTGGCAAGGTTTCTCGATCAAAAGGATGCTAAAAGATTTGATTGAAAATCAAATATGCAAATCATAAAGCCATGGATTTTTGGACCAAGATTCACCCTAAAATCATTCTACTATATATGCTGAGCCTAACCCTAATGTCATGAATGCGCAAAGCTGCTGCAAGAACCATAACCAAAATCCAAAAAATCAAGAAAAAGTTGAAAACTGAAATCAACCTTCCAACACAATTAGAAGCCTTTTCTTGATTCAAACACGTTGCTAGGACACTCAGGAACCTATTGCAATCACAAACAAGCTCTAACACTCAAAGAATCGTTCTACACAGTCACACGGTTTACCATTCTTTTCCATAATCGAAACTAAAGTTTTAATGCATCATTAACATGTTTTGATTATTGCTTTGCATTGCTAACATCATTCTGAAGCTTTTGGTATTGATTAATTGCCTTATGGTGCCCTGAAACGCAAAACACCATTGAAGAAATCTAGGGTTTCAGAGCTCTCAGATTAGGGCTTTCCACATATAGAAAAATTGGACCTCATAACGCATATGGTTGAATTCGTCAAGGCCAGACGAATTCAACCCAACCATCGCGCCCTTTTTATATGTACTGTACGCCTAATCGCTATTTTCTGTGGTTGCATTTTGTGGGGGTTAAAAACCCCCGCTATTTGTTTGTTTTTCTTACAGGCCAACAAAGAAGATGATGTGCTGGCAATATGTGGTTGGGTAGTTCAAACTTACGCGCGTGATTTTGTTTGATGCAACATGTTAATTTGTTTTTTAATAATATATTTGTTGTGTATTATACTAACAAAAGCGTGCGCTTGGCTTAGTGGAAGAGGACGTGTCTGGCAATTATTGGGACCTGGGTTCGATTCCCAGGTCTACCCCAATATTTATTTCTATTTTCATAACATGATTCTATGTAGGATGCCCAGTGCGTTTCACCATGTATCTCACCTCCAAGCTTGCCAAGTGGCCATAAAGCTCAATCCAAAGGCCAGGGATGGTTGACCACCATGTTCTCCAGTCAAAGTGTGCATAGCCAATCCAGAAAGTCAACAAGGGCTTTGTGTTATTGGGCCTAAAATCTGCAAAGTAAACCTCCCTTTGGGTCATCAAACCCCCCTGGTTAATTACTTCTTTTCTTCTTATTTTTATTTTGTTTCCTTTTAATTATTTCATAACTAATTATTATTATTATTTATTAACTAACAAATTAATTTTCATAATAAATTCAGAGATCACAAAATTGTAAATATTTTTATTATTTATTATTTTTACTATCAATAATTATTTTTGTAAATAAAATACTAACAAATAAATTAGTTTAACTAGGCAATTTTAATTTCTTTTTTTTTTTACAATAAATAAAAACAACTTAGAACTAGGGTTTTTCTTGACTTTTAATTTCTTTTCTTTTTATTTTCATTAAAACCTAAAAAACATAAAAAATATTTTTCTTGTAAATAATTAATTAATTAATTAGTACTAGGTTTAATATTTAAATTAAAATTTCAAAAAGGGACTAAAAATTTCTTTATTTCTCAAAAGGGTCAAAAACCCTAGGACGTCCTGATTTAATATATTCGCGCATTATCATTACTCTTGATTATTTATGTATCTGCTCAAAGGATGTAATAGTAATTAGGTTTACCGCTTTTATTTAATTTCTGCATTTATTTTCCAAAACGGGTTTTTGTTTTTGGCGATGTATAGACCCGCGCCTTGTAATAGCGTAGATTTATATTTCCGCACTTTATTTTCCGCACTCTTAACTAATTATGCCTGCAAGACTGTATGCCAAAAAAAATTAATCCGTAGCTCACAAATGCATGATCAAAGATAAATATAAACTGAAAAACAACACACATGCACATGGCACTCCTAGGGTACGCCTCACTGGTTGCCTCGAACGTGGTCGTAAAGTATATGGTTTTTAGAGGTCGCCCTCCTGTCTAAAGATTCAGTTGCCTCGAAACGGTTGCCTCGGATAAAAAGGATCTAGGACATTAGGGTTACTTCTAAGGTGTCCTACTATTGCTTCAGTGACCACACTGTCCCTTATAATCGAATTGACCCGAATACCTCCAACGACGGTGCTACCTACTTCTCAATAGTGGGATAGCACTGTTTAAAGGACTCTTACACAGCCTAATTCCTTATGGTAGGTAGATCTCATGGGTACTTGCTCTCTCAAAAACAATCTTTTCACACTGACACTTTCAAAAGTTTTCAAATAAATTTTTCATACACTCTTGAGGACAGATACAAGAGTTACTTAGAAATCTTTCAAACGAAACTTTTTCAAAACCCACTCACATTTGAAAAGCAAACATCTTTTGAAAACATAAGAGCAAGTACCTAAGAGCCCGTGGATAACCACGGATATAAAGGGTGCTAACACCTTCCTTTTCTATAAATCTACCTCCCGAACCGAGAAACATTCTCGAATAAGTAATTTTGTTGTGCTTTTGTCCTTTCCATGTTGGAGAACATAAAAGACGGTGGCGACTCTTGCTTACCATGACATTTCGCGAACCAGCTTTAAACAGTCAGTTCTATTTCCACCGATCACACATAGGAAATACATATAGCACGAACTCATTTATTTTGAGGACATCATCACGCAACGCATTTCATACATCATGAAATTGCATACAGCTAACTCTTTACTTTTTCAGGAAAAATTAATCAACAGACGAATATCATTAATAATTTTCAACAGTTCCAGATCAATTCCAAAAACAGGATGGGGCGACTATCTACATGAAAAACATTCCCTTCGCAAGACCTCTGGTGCTTCAGTTTAAATCAACCAATGATTTATCCTAATTTGTTTACGGTAGACACTTTCTCTAGTTTAGTTAAATCGATCCTAAGATTTGTGCTGATTAAATATCTAGTTAAAGACCATTTTAGACCTTTGTTGGTTCAGTTTAAATCCACCAATGATTTATCCTTATTTGTTTCCGGTCGACACTTTCTTTGGTTCAGTTAAATCTACCATAAGATTTATGCTGATTCATTATCTAGTTAAAGACCATTTTAGACCTCTGTTGGTTCAGTTTAAATCGATCAATGATTTATCCTGATTTATTTCCAGTAGACATTTTCTTCTGTTCAGTTAAATCGATCCTAAGATTTATACTGATTCGATATCCAGTTAAAGACCATTTTAGACCTTTGCTGGTTTAGTTAAAATCGACCAATGATTTATCCTAATTTGTTTCCGATAGACACTTTCTCTGGTTCAGTTAAATCAATCCTGAGATTTATGCTGATTCAATATCCAGTTAAAGACCATTTTAGACCTCTGCTAGTTCATTTTAAATCGACCAATGATTTATCCTGATTTGTTTCCGCTAGACACTTTCTCTGGTTCATTTAAATCAATCCTAAGATTTATGTTGATTTGATCTCCAGTTAAAGACCATTTTAGACCTCTGTTGGTTCAGTTTAAATCGACCAATGATTTATCCTGATTTATTTCCGGTAGACACTTTCTCTGGTTAAGTTAAATCGATCCTAAGATTTATGTTGATTTGATATCCAGTTAAAGACCATTTTAGACCTCTGGTGGTTCAGTTTAAATCAGCCAATGATTTATCCTGATTTATTTTCGGTAGACACTTTCTCTGGTTCAGTTAAATCGATCCTAAGATTTATGCTGATTCGATATCCAGTTAATGACCATTTTAGACCTCTACTGTTTAGTTTAAATCGACCAATGATTTATCTTGATTTGTTTTCGGTAGACACTTTCTTTGATTCAATTAAATCGATTCTAAGATTTATGCTAATTCAATATCTAGTTAAAGACCATTTTAGACCTTTGTTGGTTCAGCTTAAATCAGCCAGTGATTTATCCTGATTTGTTTTCAGTAGACACTCTCTCTGGTTCAGTTAAATCGACCCTAAGATTTATTCCGATCCTTATCCAGTCAAAGACAAATACATATATCTTTTGTTTCAATATAAATCGACCAAAGATTTATTTTGATACTTCTACCAATCTCTATCAACAGTTACTTTAGATGGAATCTATAAACCCATCTCCGATAAATATTTATCACCTCTCTAAATGGAATCTTTAAGCCTGTTCCCGATACAATCAACTAACAGCATTACTTCATGCACCAGCGAGTGCAAATTCCTGATCACTTTAGTGTTCAATCATCTTACACCTTCAAGTTACGAATGGAAAACATACCAATCTAACTCTTCAGGTTTAAGAAGATTGAACAGGGGCAGTTGTTGTACCCCAAAATTTTCCCTCTCCTTTCTCAAGACATTTCTCACCAAATATCTCAAATGCTCAAGAAGTTTCAAGAGTTTGATCAGACAAGCTCACCTCCAAAACACTGAGCCTCCAAATTAGGGTTTTGACTAAGAATGACTGATCATTAACTTTTGACCTAATAAATGACCTAATGGCTTGAAGCATAATCTCAAGGACTCAAACATAACATGTTGACCTAATTTCATGATTCAAATCATTTCTCAAGATCAAAAGATTGATATTTTCATTTTTGATCAACTGATGAAAAGTCAACTGATACACAAAAAGTCAAACTTTGACTTTTTGGTCAACATTGAATTTCAAATATCAAAATTCATCAAGACATTCAAGAATATCAAACTTGGTCAACAAGAATCAAGAAATTCAAGAAAGTCAACAAAAAGTCAAGATTTTCAATACTTAGGAAATTTCTAAGTGTTTTTAACCTTGATAATTTCATTACTTCATAACAATTTTTCACCAAGACGCAAGATGATTCAAAGAAAACTTTCAACATGAAAGTTGTAGATATTGATGAATTCTACAACTCTATATTAGAGGGTTGATGTCCAAAAAATGCTTAGATTTGAAGATACAGGTTCATGAAGTCATGACATTTTTGTATAAATACTTTGAGAAATTTCCAACAGGTTTGGTCAGGTTTTTGTCCCAACTTCTTGGCCAATTTTCATCAAGTTCCAATTGGATTTAGCCAAAATGGTCAATATGGGATTTGTATATAATGTTTCAAGCTTTCCAAAACATCCAAGAGCATGAATTTATCATACTTGAGCTAGGAGATTCAAAGGTATGAAGTTGGGCATCCATTCTTGAAACACAAGTCATTTTATGGTGAACATGAGATCAAATCTTTATGCCATGCTGCATAATCCCATTTTGCAGGCCTCTAAACCTTCAAATCTATCCATATCATAAGATTACACATACTTTTGAGCTATTACCCAAGTGTTTGAGCCATTGTCCAAAAGATCTTTCCATTTATGGCACAAAGGCATCATTGCCATCCTTGAAAAGCATGCTTTAATCACAATTTCAACTCCTTGAGCCTCTCAATGGTTTCTTCTGCACATACATAATGTCAAAGCAAGAAGCAACCATCTAAAACCTACAAAGCACTCCTAAAAATAGGCCATGCCCACATTGGAACTATGAAAAGTCATGAACTCTCACTTACAACCCAACCTAGCCACAACATGTGATCTTGCAAAGTATGATCAACCCTTGTCTTAAAAACTCTTTCCTATAAATAGAGAGATCATTTTGCAAGATAAAAGAGATGAATAAGCCCTTAAAACCCCTATACTCTCAAAAAACCAAAATTTTCCACAAAACCTCCATGTTTGAGCTTTGAAGTCCAAATCTTTGAACCTCTTAAACCTTGCAAGTTTACCCATACAAACCATCCAAATACTTCACATTCATCATATATAAATTGTTCAAACACAAGAACAACTTCTGTAACATCACTATCACCGTCTTCCAAACTCAAAAATAGTACCTTGTAACTTGACATGGTTAGAGTGATTCACCAATTTTCAGCATAAAGAAAGGACTGGCATAGCTTCAAGAAGGTCCAAAGAAGTTCAATCAATCACCACTTTGCACTTGGAAACATATGTACGTGTCCTAAAGTTTTTGCTTCAAGAGGTAAATTTTCTCAAACTGTAATATCTTTATCCATACATCATTTTCTTTTGCTTTCAAAAGGATACAACATGACAGATCAAAGAGATAACTTAGCAAAAAGGCAGGCCAGGGGATGACACGGGTGCCTGTGTCACACGAAACGGCCCGTGTCAGTTCAACTAGGTTAGAAATTTGGAAAGACAAACAGGACAGGGGCTGACACAGGTGCCGGTGTCACACGACACAGCCCGTGTCAGTCAGAAACATACAAAGCAGGGAAGACAAGGGATGACACGAGCGTCCGTGTCACACGACATGGCCCGTATCATTTTAGCTGGATTGAAAAACATGTGCAAATCCAGGAACAACTCCTGACACGGGTGCCCCTGTCCACTGACACGACCCGTGTCAACTCAGGCATCAAAATTCCTAATTTTGAGATTTTTAAGTTTACTTTGCACATATTGCATTGCTTGGAGATGACCTAACACCATAAAACTGTTTTTCTAAATGAAATATCAAAAACATTTTCTAAACAATTAGTTTTCTTTTTAAGTTAACTTAGACCTAGGTTTCTCTTCAATTAAATGAACTACAAAAACCTTTTCTATCAAAAAACCCTAAAAACAATTTCTCTTCTCTTTTACATTTTCTTGTGCATTTTACTATTTTGCGTTATAAATTATGTAATTGTCAAAGCCTTGTAATAGTAAATAGGGTTTATTTTTACTTGTCATCCCCATTTGTAAATTTGTATCCCCCATCCCCTCAAGTTTTGTAATAGCGTAGGACATTTAAATTCCATAATTTATCGCTTTCCATATTATTGCTAGTAATTAGGGTTTGTATAGCAAGACTTAAAACAAACAAGTAGAAAACCCTAATTCAAGATAAATATTTTAAAACAAAACATGTTGCGCACTTGTACCTCTAGGTTAACCCACACTTGTTATCTTAGATTAAAACGGTCATGTCCCTCGAACGTGGGATACTTTAGTAAAGACCCTCGATTACAAGATCATAGTCCCTCGATGACCCTTTAAATGTTGCCTTCGGTAAATGATCTTAGTCCCTTACAACAAATTGCTAAGGTATCCTACAATATTGTCTTCTATGATTGTACGATGACCCACGCCTGTCCCTTCACATCCAATGATAAGGTTTCTTACTAACTAATGGTAAGATAAAACTATCTAAAGGAGGAGAAAAAGAACAAAGACTTCTTTTGAGTAGGTAGAATGCTCGTAGTTTCTTGCTCACAAATATTTCAAAACAAAACATCCTTCAAATACACCAACACTTTCATGAAATATTTTCAAAAGTCAACACTTTGTATACATTCTTATAGAGACAAGAATCATTACAGAGTTCACCTAAACGAAGGCTCTTTTCAAAAATACTTTCAAACAAACACAAACACATTTCACAAAGAATTTTCAAAGTGATCTAGCAAATAAGATCCCGTAGATAAGTACAGATGAAAAGGGTGCTAACCCTTTCCCTTTTCATAACCTACCCCCCGAACTCAAGAAAATTCTCAAAAGGTCTTTCCTGTTCTTTTCACCCTTTCCTTTATTGGATAAAAGGAAAATCGGTGGCGACTCTTGCTATCCGCAACAATTGCGATCAAACGCAAAACACCCAAGTCAGTTCTTCCACCATATCACAGAACCCAACGAGATCATTTCCACATAGCTATATGTTTTGTTTTTTTGTACTCTTTTCATTTCATGACAATTTCCTCTTACTAGGATTTATGTCTCTTTGTACAAAATCGCCTGTTTATAGGCGTTTTCAATACAAATACACCCTAAATTTAAACTTTTTAATTTTTTTTAATTTCTCTGTTATGTTTGCAAAAATGTCCAATGGCTAAAATTGAATGAACATATGCATATGAACACGATTAACTATTAACAAATATATGCATAATAACAAGAATAAGAATTTACTCAAGACTCTAGGAGTGGGGATGATGTTCAAGTTGTCCATAAATCCCCACAGAGCAACTTCCATGAGATTATCCCCACAGAGTAATCTTCACAAATTCATCTTCAATGAAGATATACTCCTCTAAATTTCCCCGACAGATCGCTCTGGCAGATAAAGGAGTATGATATCCTTCCCGACAATATCACCAACCTACGGAGTTTCAATCAGTACAATTCATGGAATTTCTCTTCCTCAACTGAGTTTATTCCTCCAAAACTGTAAATCCCCCTGCGGATTTCTTCTCTCTAACAGAGCTCATTTCCTCTGCAAGGGTGTTTCCTCAGTAGAGTATTTCTCTATCAACAAGGTTGATTCCCCCAACAGGGTTTATTTCCCCAATAGATTACAGTCTCCCAGCCTGAGTCTATTCCTCAAATGGTTATAAATCACCGGTAAAATTTCTCTCCCCAGTGAAGTCGCCACTATCCCCAGAGAGTTGCTACGAAACCTGGAACTGGACCAGATATCAGTCAACTTTATCCTCCCCAGACGAGTCGAAAGGTTATCCATCTCTTTTATCTCTAGTCAGGGTATATAAGAATTAAACTCCTCAGTAAAGCGATGAACGACTAATGTTCCTAAACTCTTCTCCCCAAACAGAAGTCAACATTTCCCAGCGGAATTTCCTCAAACAACAAGCAGGAATCCCCAACGGAAGCATTCTAGACAAGGTTGAATATTACACATGTTCTTCATCCTCAGCACCAGTCAGGGATTCATTTTCCCCAACAAGATGTCATATGGAACTGTTGATACATTTCCAACAACATTTCACATTCATACATCATTTACCAATATCATGGCATACGCATACGAAACGCATATAGAACAGTCTCATTTATTTTGAGAACATCATTACGCAATGCATTTCATACATCATGACATCGCATACAGCTAACTCTTTACCTTTTCAGGAAAGATCAATCAACATACAAACATCATCAACTATTTATATGACCCGACAGTCTTCTCCAAGGCTACATCTGACAAAGGAATATTTAATCAATTTCCTCGGAGGGTCGTTCTCAAAGAGACATCTTATGGCTCAGATTAAATTGACAATAGATTTATTCAGATACTTCTTCCAAAAGACATTTTATAGCTCAGGTTAAATCAACCATAGATTTATTCTGATACTTCTTTAAGTAGACCTTTTCTAGCTCAAATTAAATTAACCATAGATTTATTCTGATACTTCTTCCAGTTAAACACAAGCGTATACATTTTCTGGCTCAGATTAAATCAACCATAGATTTATTCTGATACTTCTTCTAGTTAAAAACAAAAAGAACTCTTCTAGCTCAGATTAAATCAAGTATAGATTTATTCTAATACTTCTTCCAGTTAAAGACAAATGCAGACATCTTCTGGCTCAGATTAAATCGAGCATAGATTTATTCTTATACTTCTTCTAGTAGACATTTTCTGGCTCAGATTAAATCAAGCGTAGATTTATTCTTATACTTCTTCCAGTCGAAGCCGAGCCTAGACGTAGTCTAAGTTCTATCAACATTTAATTTGGATGGCATCTATAAGCCCATCTCTGATAACTCTTTATCACCTCTTCAAATGGAATCTTTAAGCCCATTCCTGATACAATCAACTAACAGCATTACTTCGTGCACCAGTGAGTGAAAATTTTTAGGCACTTTAGTGTTCAATCATCTTCCACCTTCAAGTTACGAATGGCGAACATACCAATCTAACTCTTCAGGTTTAAGAAGATTTAACAGGGGCATCTGTTGTACCCCAAAATTTTCCCTCCCATTTTCTTCAAGACATTCTCATGAGGTCCCCATTTGTTCAAAACTACTCAAAAGTTGACTGGTCAAAACCACCTCCTAAGCAAGGGCCTTCAATTAGGGTTTGGTGCTTCTCAAAGAAGATTGGGTTGAAAGGGTATCAAATGATTTTCATGGTTCAACATGGATCCTCAATAGTGCTTATGTCAAGTTTCAAGTCTTGTATCACAAGTTTGCTCAGTCAATTGCTCAAAAGATTGAAAGTCAACTGTATTAGGTAAAAAGTCAACTATGGTCAACATACAGCCAAACTTCAAGATTTTTTGTCAACATCAACATTTTAAGGTGACATTCATCATTTGATCAAGGGTTGATCATAATTCCTCAAGGAAAGCCCACAAAGGTCAAAAATTGCCAAATTAGGGTTTTGATTGAAAATGACTGATCCTTGACTTTTGGCCTAGTGCATGACCTAATGGATTAAAGCATGACCTCAAGGGCTCAAATACAACATCTTGACCTAATTACATGGCTCAAGAGATTTTCTAAGATGCAAGTGATTGATAGTTGAAGAATTGAATCAATTGATGAAAAGTCAACAGTCACACAAAAGTCAAACTTTGACTTTTTTGGTCAACATTGGAATTCAAAAATCAAGAATCATCAAAACATTAAAAACTATCAAACTTTGCCATCAAGAATCAAGAGAATCAAGAAAGTCGATAAAAGTCAAAATTGAAGATTTTCAAACACTTAGAAAAATTCAAGTGCTTTGTGCCTAAAAAACCCTAACTTCACAAGCAAGCTTCCTCAAGATACAAGTTGATTCAAGGAAAACTTTCAACATGAAAGTTATAGGAATTAATGAATTCTACAACTTTTTTAATGTGGGATGATCCTCAAAAAGTGCTTGAATTAAGAGATATGGGCCCATGAAGTTCTAATATTTTTACCTAACACTTAGAAAAATTTCTAAGTGTTTTGTTCTTAACAAAGTCACTACTTTATGGACAATTTTCAATAAGATCCAAATTGATTCAGAAAAAAATCAAAACATGAAAGTTGTAGATCTTAATTCAAGCTTTCTAAAATGTTCAAGAACACAAATATATCATACTTGAGCTAGAAGTTTCAAAGAGATGAAGATGGTATGTCAAACTTGAATTATAGGTCATTCTTTTGAAAGCCTTATGGCCAAATCTCAAACCTAAGCTGCATGATCTCACTTTTAAGTCTATTTAACTTCTAAATCTCACCTTGATCAGAAGATTACACGAAATCTTGAGCCATTACATAAGGATTAGAAGCTTTGTCCAATGCATCATTCTATTTTTGGCACAAAGTTAACAATACCACTCTTGTAAAGTTAACTTTAATCAAAATGTCAACTCCTTGAGCCTCTAACTTATTTCTTCTGATCACACTCAACATGAATGCTCAGAAGAAAACCCTTTGCACCCAACAAACTCATATCATGCTTGTACTTTAATCTTCGAACCATGGAAATTCATTAAAAACTTGATTTTTCACTTTTTTAAACCATAACTTGATATCTCAATGATCTGGTTACTTCAACCTCTCCAACCTTTTTCCTATAAATAGAGAGGTCATTAGCAAGCCATAGAACAAATTCACAAGCCCTCTAAACCTCTCACACACTCTCAAACTCAGAATCACCAAGAAAACTCCATTAGTGCATATCTTGAGCCTTAAGAAGCCAACTCTCAATCCACTCATGTGTTTTCCCTTTTTATCATTCAAACATCATATATATACCATATAGAAGTGATCCAAACACCTGTTTCACTTCTGTAATCACTCCATCATCATCCACCATTTTCAAAATCTAGCCTTGCAACTTGACTTGAGTAGAACGTTTTAGCCATCCACAAAGCAAAGTAAAAGTTGCAAAACACTCACCAAGGTGTAAGGAAGGTTTTGGAATCATTTATTTGCACCTTGAAGCATCCATATGTGTCCTGAGTTTTCACTTTAAGAGGTAAGTTTTCCAAACTGTGATATCTTGTTACAAGCATCATTTGCAAATACATTCTAAAGCAAAAATGTTGATATCATGCCTCTAAAGCTAACCATCTCCTTAGTTCTCATTTAAATTAATTGTGTGATGATAATTTTGACTCTGAACCGTTAGGGTTTGTTTTTGGTACCAACAAAAATTCTCTTTAATCTTTGAGTTTTAGCTTGAGTAAATTACATGGTTGAATTCGTGATTAAATTTCAAGCAAGTTTGGTTTTGGAAGTTTTCAAAATGGATGAGAAATGAGAGTTTTCGAAGATCATCAATGGTGTTGTTGTAGTCTGCGGGCGCGAGGAAGAAGAAGATAGCATTTTCAAATTTTCAAAACTGAGTTCATATTATATTTATTGGGTGTTGTTTCATAAACGGATGAAATAGTCACCCCAGTGGTAAAACAAGCGCGCGTGTAACCTTAGGGACCTAAGTTCGATACCCAGTGGTACCCTTTTGTTTTTTAACATATTTTTCTTGAAGATTTAGCACACCAAGCCTTCGCAAGTCCATCATGTGCCCTCATCCAATGACCATCAGATCTCAACTATCTTGATTCAGCATTCCTAAATCAGCATGTATATGGTGCTCTCCAAGGGATTGTCTATACTGAATCCAGCACTGACCTGGGCTTTCTCCAGTTTGGGCCTATTCTTTTTTCTTTTTCTCACCCCCATTTTACTTGTTTACACCCAGACCCATTTTACTTTCTTTTATTGTTTTAATTAATTTTTTTTTCTTTTCTAATCATTTTTATTTAATCATAAAAATTCATAAAATCATAAAATCATAAAAAAAAATTAGATTTAGGTTTTTTTAAATTAATTGATATGATTTTCATAAATTAAAATTAATTAACTTAATCATATTTTGTTTATTAATTAACTAATAAATTAGAAATAGGGTTTATTTTTATTTTACACCTTAATTAATTTTTTTCTAAACAAAAGAACACCAAAAATATTTTCTTAAACCCTTAGAAATATTTTAGGGTTTTTAAACATCTTTCCCCTTTTCAATCTCCACGCACTCATTTTTACTTTTTCGCATTATTTTTAGATATTGTAAATTGTCAATGGTTTATAATAGATAATTAGGGTTTATTGCTTTCCTCCCCATTTTTTATGGTTTGTACTCCCCACCCCCGAAGTAATGTAATAGCATAGACTATTTCCCGCATTTTTATTTTTATCACTTTTATATATTTAACTGCTAGATTAATTAGGCGTGCATGGCAAGATGTAAAAAGAACAAACATTAGAAAACTTAATCTCAAGATAAATACTGGAAATCAAAACACTTCACACACGCACAACTCTAGGGTAACCCTCACTTGTTGCCTCATATTCAAACAGTCATGTCCCTCGAACATGGGATACTTTAGAAAATACCTTCGGTTTAAAGATCATAGTCCCTCGATGACCCTTCGATGCTGCCTTCGGTAAATGATCTTAGTCCCTTACGAAAATTACAAAAGTTCCCTATAAGTTCCCTTCTATGACTGTACGATGACCCGCGTCTGTCCCTCACATCCAACGATAGGGCTTCCTACTAACTAACAGTAGGGTGGCACCATCTAAAGGAGGAGGAAAAGAACAAAGACTTCTTTGAGTAGGTAGAATGCTCGTAGTCGCTTGCTCACAAACTTTTCAAAACAAAACATCTTTTCACAAAACAACACTTTCTTTCATAAATATTTTCGAAACAAACATTTTGTATACATTCTCAACGATACGAGAATCATTACAAAATTCCCGCTCTTAGGAATTTTCAAAATATTTTCAAACATACACAAGCACAAAGCATTTCCAAAAGTGAGCTAAGAGCCCGTAGATAAATACGGATGAAAAGGGTGCTAACACCTTTCTTTTTCATAACCTACCCCCCATACTCAGAAAATTCTCAAAAGGTCTTTCATGTTCTTTTCACTCTTTCCTTTATTGGATAAAAGAAAAGTTGGTGGCGACTCTTACTATCCGCAATATTTGCGATAAAATGAAAAACCCAAAAGTCAGTTCTCCCACCGTATTACAAGAGGCATACTAGAAACCTATCTTCTCCCATAATTTTTTTACATGTGTCTCATTAGAAATATTATTATAAAAATTATCTTCTATATATTTCCGAATAAAACCACATAGTTGTAGATGTTCAAACTCACATTCTTCATTCGACATAGAATTCAGATTTGTTGAACTAAATAACGATAATTGCAATTTCTTGAAAAATATTAAGTCATTCATCTTGCCCTTCCACAAATGATAATTATAACCATTCAACAACGCCATCTTCATATTGTATGCGACTCTATTATTTAAACAAGTAAAATAGTTGTTGTACCCCAAAATTTGCCCTCGTATTTTTCCACAAGAAATCACAACTTCAGGCTTTTCCTGATTTTTCAGACTGGCTCAAGAATCGGTCAAACAGACTTTTCTCGTCAGTCAGACAAAATTAGGGTTTTCATTGATTTTCATGGCTCTGGAACAATTCAAGCAGTTTGTTTAGGGTTTGGTTGATTTTGGCTCAACTTTGATCAGGCGAACGTTTCTTTGACATTTGGCCAGGAATTAGGGTTTTTTATGCGCGGTTCCTCAGAAAGTTTTAACTCTACAGTGTTTTTCAAGATATGCTGAGATGTGGATTGAAACATTTGGATTGAGTTCGCATTGTGTGATTAAATCAGTGAAAGGATACATTCGGATTGAATTTGCAGTGTTTGGCTAAAATCAGTAAAAGGAAAATACGTCTGGACAGTTGCTGTGTTTGACTGTGCTCTGCTTTGGATTTGTGAAATGCCAGGTTTATTAGTTGATCGATGCTGAAACATTATTTATTTAATTATTCATTATTCTAAGATTAAATAGTTGGAATTTATTTTCAATTATTTTAATTTAAAGAATTATAGACAATAAAGTAAACAAGTGAAAAGAAGAAAAGAATTAATTGGAAAAAAAAGAGTTTTTATTTATCTTTAATTTATTTGTACAATTGTTTTGTTTACAAATTGTTTACAATAATAATTTTACAATAATTAAATTTAAAATAATACTATCCTAATTGTTTCTAAATCTTCAATTCTTCATTCTTCATCTGTTGCTAAATCCTCTCCATTCAACTTTTGTCTGCAAAAGAAAAGAAGAAAAGTTAGAAACAGATAAATATTTAAAGAGACAGACAGATATAGGGTTCATCATTAAGGGTAACTGACTGGAATCAGTTAACCCTCTATGCAAATCACGGGATTTCTCCCGGTTCACAAAGAGGGATGAATATTCGCTTGCTAAACTTGGAATGCACAAAATTGAAAAATGCACAAATTCAAAGTTTGTCAACATACTGCATAATCAGAAAGGCAAACTGAACTAGGCCTAACCACAAAGTCCAAACTGAATCACAAATTCCAAACTGTTCACAAACTGTCAAAGATGTCAAACAAGTACAAGGCTACTCAAAGCTGTCAAAAGAAGATATGGAAAGATAACAAGAAGCATAAAAAGCTGGAAGAAGTACAAGATATGCAGAGAAAGATTAGTATGCAAGCAAGCATAGTCAGTTTCATCATTTCCCAAACAGCTGCCCTTTCAGAAAAGTACACATAACATATTTTAATGTTTTGAATTGTACTGAAGAGAGAGAGAAGAGAAAAGAGGTGCAGGTTTTGCAGGCTTAGGCTTTAGGCATGAGAAACAAAATATAAAACAACCTGTTCATAACACAATAAGGGGGGGAAAATCACAAACCAAAAGAAGATAACTCAAAACTGCCTCCACCCTGCTAAAGCAAGACAGAAACACCAAAGCCAAGACCACTGTCCAAGTTCAAAAACCAGAACCTGTCCAAGCCATATCAAAAAGAGCATAAGCCTAAAACACCATCAACCTGCCAAACCCTCCAGCATCTCAATAACCAGTAAGGCCATAACCAAAGCCTGAAGCATAAACAAGTGGAGCCTGTAAAGACCTCACAAGCCTAAAACCTGTGAAACCTTGTCAAGCCTAAAACCAGTCTCCAGGCCCAAAACCTGTACCTGTTTCAAACCTTAATCCCTGTCAAAACAGTTAACAACATAAACAAAATCTAGATATCAATCAAGAAGCCCCACAAACCTTACCATTCAAAAACCTGTCCAGCTCTAAAGCCTAAGCCACAGAAACCATAACCAGAAAACCATCCAAGTCCATAACCAACTCAACCTGCACTGTCAAACCATTTCAAAAAAAAGCCTAAACTTATACCAAGCAAGCTAGGCAACCAAGTTCAAGCCAACAACTCAAAGCCCTGAGAGTTTTCTCATCATTGGGCTACTAAACACAAGGCAACCAGAAGAGAAGAGGAAAAGAATCAAATATATTCAAAGGCATTTCCAGCATATCATCATCAAAAATCATCGAGGCAACATGAATCCTCAGTTGGAATCATCATAGGATGGTAAACACATCAAGCTAAAGCATGTTCAGAAGCAACAAAAAGGGGCTAAGAGAATTCTCAATCTCAGCATACAACCAGCATTCCAAAAGGCAACTCAAAGGCAAGAAGTAAACAGAAGCAAACAGAAGAAGGCATCAAGGCAACGAAGAAGAAATAAATGATATCAAATAAAGGCTTTCAGACAGCATCATTCAACCTAAAGAGGTGAAAATACAAAAATACCAGGACTCCAAGCCACCGCGTCACATTTTCCTCCACCCTTGGCCGCCCTAGGTGCCTCCGGTCCTCCCCACCTCCTCTCCCAAAAGGTATAATCCCTCATTTCTTTCCTTTTTCACATCTTGTACAAACATTGAGCAACATAAAAGAATCAGAAGTAAATAAAAACATGCAAAGGCGTCAAACATACAAAATGAAAATCAATACCTTGTAGACCGTTGCCTACGTGACCTTGGAGAAGAAGGAGCTGACTGAAGCATCTGGCGGCCATTGGCGGAAGTACTATTCAGATAAGTTTGCTTGAGAAGATGAACGAAGACGAAGATGAACAAACGGCACGATTCTGTTTCACAAACCCTAAGCTAGCCTCAACTGAACACAGTAACAATTAACCCTAAAAACCTTTGTCTCAAATAATTGGGCCTCGCCCCATTCTCACAACCCTAAAGCCCAACGTTTCCAACCACACCTCCTTTTTTGCTTCTGTCTTGATCAGGTTTGGGCCAAGACAAGCTTTCTATTAAGCCCATTTCTATTTTACTAAAAATATTATCCTTGTCATCACTCTAATATTTTTCTTAATATTAATTTTAACTTTTACACTAATAATACATTTTTATTTTATATATAGAAACTAATCCAAATTTTCTTTAAAATTAAAACAATTTTCCTTTTCTTTCAATTAATGTTTTGTACGTAAATAATAATAATAATATATACTAACATAAAATACATGAGAATTAGAATCACTTAAAACACTTTTTTTCATTTTTATAAAACTTATTTTGATTTATACATAAATTCTCTTTAAGGTAATACGATTTTTTTTCTTAGAAATAATTTGTACATAAATACATAGTTACATAATTTTTCTTTTAAGATAAATACTTTTCTTTTTTTAAAGATATTATCTTTGTACATTAATACTAAAAATAAACATACATAATATAATTTAAAACATTTTTCTTTCTTTTAAGTAAAATACTCTTTTGTACATATTAAACAAGATACCAAAATTAATTAAATCAAATACTTAATAACACACATTAAAGTTCACATTTTCTTAACTTGTAAATAATTCTCATATACACTTACACTTACACCTACACAATACACTTTACATTTGATACGCATACAATTACTATTCTTATACATTGATATACGTTACATTTACACTTTGGTCGCTGTGATCGGTGGATCTGGAACTGACTATTTAACGCTAGTTCGCGAAATGTCGCGGAAGCAAGAGTCGCCACCGTCTTTTATTTTCTCCAAATGGAAAGGACAAAAGCATAGAAAAATTCCTTAAAGAGATTGCTCTCGGTTCGGGAGGTAGATTATAGAAAGGGAAGGTGTTAGCACCCTTTCTATCCATGGTTATCCATGGGCTCTTAGATACTTGCTCACTTGTGTTTTCAAAAATGGTTTGTTTGCTTTTCAACTGTGGGTTTTAAAAAGTTTCTTTGAAAATTCCAGTTCGACTCTTGTATCGGTCCTCAAGAGTGTTTGAAAAATTACTTTCGAAAGCTTTTTGAAAAGGTGTCGGTGTGAAAAGTATTTTTGATTTGTTTTTGAAATTAGAGCAAGTATCTAGAGTCGTCTACCTACCCTAAGGAATTCGTCTGTGTAAATGTCCATTAAAGTAGTGCCATCCCACCATTGAGAGGTAGGTAGCACCACCATTGGAGGTGTTCGAGTCAATTCGAGGTTCGGGACATGGTGATCACCAGAGCAATGGGAAGACACCTTAGAAGCTACCCTCATGCCAGGTTCCCGGATCATGAGGACTTACTAAGACATCCTCTACTCGACGATCACCTTTCGAGGCAAGGCAACAGTGAGGCGTACCCTAGGGGTGGTGTGTGATTCGTGTGTCAGATTCGTTTATTTTTGTCTTGTCATGGTATAGGTGATCTACGCGTTTGTTTTTATTTTTATCATTCATTCTTGCATGCCATTATTAACAGTTAAAAATTGTGAGAAATTAAAAGTTCTAAACTATTACAAAGGCGCGGGTCCACATCGCCAAATTAAAATCCCGGACCCGATTTGACATAAAATAAAGAAATAAAGTAAAGTGCGAGAAATTAAGTTTACACGGCTTTGGGAGAGGTACATAAATAATTAAAAGAAATGAGATAAATGTGCGAATTGAATTAAGATTGGAAACGAGGGCGTTGGACCCTTTTTAATGAAATTAAATTATTATTTACAAATTAATTAAAATTAAAATAAAAGGAGAAATTATTTTTGAGGTTTTCGTTTTTATGGTTTTTTAATGAGAATTAAATGAAATTAAAAGATTAACCCTAATTCTAATTGTTTTTAATTTATTAAGAAAACATATTAAAATTTAAACCTAAAATTAAATTAATTATTTACATGCAATTTGATTTATAAAAATAAATAATATTTAATTATTAGTGAAAAGAAAAGGAAAAGGATAAAAATTAATTAAAATCCTAATTCTACCAATTTTAAGTTTATTAGAAAAATATTAAGATTTAAACCTAAATTAAGACTAAAATCAATTAATGATGTTTATTTACAAAATATTAAAATGAAATATATTTTTTATTTTTATGACCTTTCTGATTTTTTTGTGTTTTTTATATCATTATGAAAATAATTAATTAAAGAAATTGATTAAAAAAGAAATAGTTGAATAAAAAAATGGAAAATATATAAAAGAAATTGCAAACCTAGGGGGGTCTGTCCCCAAATTGGGAGGTGAGATCTTAGCATTTTAGGCCCAATTATCCCTGGCCTTATTGACTTTCCAGGAAGCATGTGGCACGTTTGACTAGAGTCCATGGTATGCTTCACATTATGGCCCTTTGATTCATCTCAGTAGGCACGTGGATAGTCCAGATATGGGGAACATGGTGAACCCTAGTATTGAATCTGCATAGGATTATAATTAGAAAAATAATATTGGAAAGGGGTGGGGACCTGGGGCTCGAACCCAGGTCCTAGAGATTACCAGTAATGTGCCTTGCCAGTTGAACCAAGCGCGCGTTTTGATTAGATAATAACAAACAAATAATATATGACAAAACAATGGTTAGTGGGGCTTCCGCGCGCGAATTTAAATGAACCAATCAACGCTGGCCACATACCCTTCTTCTTCCTTGGCTTTGTTTTTTTCCTGAAACAAAAAATCATTAGCAACGGTTTTGAACCGTCCCCAAATACACCATTTTTGAAAATAGCGATTAGCTCCTGGAGTCACATAAATTAGGCGCGAGAGGTGTGTCCAAATCGTCCAAGCACGCTGAATCCAGTCATGGTACTGTGAGGTTCTAATTTTTCTTTAACTGGGAAACCCCAATTCAAAGCTTTGAAAACCCTAAAAGACAACAATGGCAGATTCGTGTATAGTATATAAAAACTCAATCAAACCATGTGGTTAGCTTCAGAATCAGTTAATTAGTGTGAATCCATAAACAAAATGCCATGAGAATGCCTGAAAATCAAAACACGAATATGCATTTATATGAAAAATTTTTGATTTCTGTATACCGATTCAAGGCGTTAGAGTTGATGTTCTTGATTGGAATAGTCTCCTGGTCACCTTGGCAAGCTAATGGAATGATGATTTTGGCTTGAATCGCCCTAAAACCTAGTTTTCAGTTTTCAACTTTTTTGCAAAAAACTCAAGTTTGGTTCTTGGTCTATGGCGCAGCTGGGAGGTTCTTTGCATTAGTTCTGCACTATGTGTTTATGTGTGAATGATTTAGGTCAAAGAAACCAAACAAAAACCTTTGCATTCATGATTTTCAAGATTTGATTCTTAAGGATCTTTTTTTCAATATTTCTTCATGAAGAATCATGTCAATTTGCTCCAATTCTTTCCCTTTTTGGTATGCACGAAATCCTTAGTGAATCATGAGTGATTGTCTTGCACAAAAAGATTTGAAAACCTAGTTTTGGTATTTTTCATATATTTTAATTAATTAAATGAATTATTAGCAATTAACATTCAAATAAATAAAATAAAAATGATGAAAAACTTCCCTTTGGGCCAAATGGTCGTGCACATGCTTTGGATAATGATTCTTGGAAGAAAAAAAGGCCCATTAGCATTTTTAGGTCATTTGAAGCAATGTTGACTTTTCAAAATATCCAAATATTTCCCAACTTCCACAAGGCATAACTTGCTCAAATTTTAAGCTTTGCTCATGTTCTTGGACATTTTGGAAAGGTCTTTGAGTCCTCTAACCAATGTCTTTGGTCCCATGTAATTTTGATTTACCAATCTCAAGTTATGGCCTTTGACTTAAAGTCCCTTTTTGTTGACTTTTGAAAATGACCTATAATGTTGAAATTGATAACTTTTTGTGAGAGCATTTCTTGGACTTGAAGTATGAAGATGAGTTGTAGGAAATGTCATTCTCTTCAAAATGAGCTTTGGATGGAATTTTTCTGATAATCCATGTGGAAGTTATGCCCTGGTCAATTTACAGTTGACTTTTTCAACTGTCCAAATATGGAAACTTTTGCATCTTGAGACTTTTTGAGCCAAGCTTTGAGAATCATGATCAAGCATTGATCAAATGATGTTTGTGGCTTCAAAATGAGATGTTGACCAAAAATTTGAACTTTTGACTGTCAAATGACCATTTTGCCCCTACAGTTGATTGTAGTGCAATTAGGGTTTTTGACTGTGCAATTTTGTGTTGTAAGTCTTGAAACTTGGTATGAGGATTCTTGACAATGTTTGGAGGTATGTGGGACTTGATTGGGCCCTTGGAAACTTCAATTTCTTTGTCAGAACCAAAACCCTAGTTTTTGACTGTTAGGAGGCCCTTGAACTGTGCAACCCTTGGGGAGATTTTGAAGCTTTGTCTTGGCAAGTCTTGAAGAATATGGGAGGGCAAATTTTGGGGTACAACAGTTGCCCCTGTTCAATCTTCTTAAACCTGAGGATGCAGATTGGCTGACGTGCCTTTCGTAATCCGAAGGTGGAAGATGATTGAACACTAGAGTGCCCAGAAATTTGCGCTCACATAGTAGCAGTGTGATGGCGGAATGGGCTTATAGATGCCATTTGGAGATTGTTGGATAGGATGATGGGCTTATAGATGCCATGCTAAGAGATGATGGATGGTGGATGGGCTTATAGATTCCATCTGGATGCTGATCGCATAAGAGATTCCTTAGCGAGAACTTGCGTACCTGCAAAAGAAAAATGATTACCTGACCTATTACAGGAGCTGGTCTTCAAACTCTTGTGTAGATGTGTCCTTACTGGTTACAGGAGCTGGATCTGGAGCTTCAAACGGTGATGAATGAACCAGAGATGGTTACTACCTCAACAGGAACGGTGAGAGAACCTTGGATGATTTCAACCTCAACAATAATCATTGAGAGAATCTGGGGATGATTACTACCTCCGCAGTATCGGGGAGAGAAACATAGGCGACTACAACCTCAACAGAAATCATTGAGAGAATCTTGGACGACTTCAACTTCAACAGTAACGCTGAGCGAATCTGGGGACAAGTATCAGAAGGTAGCCATATCCGGGTCATATCTGAACTGTCTCTAGAAAGGTGATCTCTGAATAAACAATAGAACAGCTTCCGTGTCTGGAGCATCTCTAAGTTATCTGAGGGGGGGTCTGGAATAAGTGTCAGAACGTCGCCATGCCTGGGTCACATCCGAACCATATCTGGAAGGAAATCTGGAAGAAGTATCAGAACGTCGCCATATCTGGTTCACATCTGAACTATATCTAGAAAGAAATCTGGAAGAAGTATCAGAATGTCGCCATATCTGGTTCACATCTGAACTATATCTAGAAGGAAATCTGGAAGCAGTATCAGAACGTCGCCATATCTGGTTCACATCTGAACTATATCTAGAAGGAAATCTGGAAGCAGTATCAGAACGTCGCCATATCTGGTTCACATCTGAACTATATCTAGAAAGAGTTGCGATAGTTGATAGTAATCGTCTTTGTATTGACCTTTCCTGAAAAGGTAAAGCATCAGTTGTATGCAAGATCATGATGCATGAACTGCATGATTTCAGGATGTCCTCAAAATTGATGAGATTCGTGTAGTATGATGCATATGCATGCTATAATGTATGAAGATGTAATGTTCATGAATGTCTTTTTGTCTAAGAAAATAAATCCTTGACGGGTGCCAGGAAGTTAACTCCTGGGCTGGTGTTGAAGAATAGATTTTGCTTCCGCTGGGGACGATAGTTGCAAGAATACCAGTAGGAGAAGATAACTCCGTTGGGGGATAAACTTGGCGAATGGATTACTTTGCGGGGAATACTCTGTGGGGAGAGGAATACTTCGCTGAGGTTGATGATAACTTGTTGGGGATACCCTTGTTGTATTGGAAGTGTTAATAGACCTCGCTGGGGGTAAGAAGACTTTGCCGAGGACGATCTTTCTGTGGCTTTTGGCTGAGGATAACCCAGTTATATCCTGGTAAGGAAATAACTCTTTGAATAAAACCGGGAGACGCGTTCGTGCTCTGCGAGGATAAGCTTCCAGAATCTACTGGGGATAAGCTTACTGCTTGAGGAGATGAATTTCAACTTTTCTGGGGAAATTGGGTTGGACTCTCCTGGGAAAGTATTGAACTGTATTGGTTATGCTCTTCAACGGAACCTACCTTGATACCCTGGAGGACAGAACAATCAGATTGCTTAGACCACCCATTATTGCCCCTGTTTCTATGGGGGAGGCACCTGTGGGATGCTGATAATTATTGAGAGTCAAACCTTCTTCAGGTAGGCAGGTGACAAGATGACAGGACATAGTCGTACGCTTTGATCCCTAACTTTTGCCTGGACCGCCCTTTCGGGTTTTCAGTCCACCGGGATACCCATTTTTGCCCAAGCCGCCTTTTCAGGTTTTCGACTTGCCGGGTGTACAGATTTTTCATTTTCATCCCTTATTTTTGCCCGAACCCTTTTGGTTCGCCGGGAAGCCCTTATTTTTGCCTAGGCATGTCAGCCTAGCGGGTCTTTAATTTTGCGTAATATCTTTTCGACTATGTCCATGTTCTCAGAATGTAGGGAGTTGCCCATGTTAGAAGTGTTTTGTCATGCCACTAGAAGGTGTTTGGTCAGGCAAGATTTGTTGTTGGAATGCCCCAAGTGACTCGGGCGGAGATTTGTCCCAAGCTGGTTGGCCTTTTGAGAGATTCTCCGAATCTTGACCTAACTGCCCCAGATGATGGACAATGATCATGTCGTGCCCCTTGATTGGAGGTGCTTTTGTTCATTAGACTTTCGTCATGCGAATTTCTCTGTTGTTCAAACAAACGATCATGTGCAAACAATATTATTTTAAGAATGCAAAAGCCTATGTATGTCTTGAATTTTAAAAATACATTTTTTGTAAAACAAATGAAACCTTTTTTGTAAACTGTGATGTCAACTCAAGATTTCACCGCGAGCCCTAAGGAGTCAGGATACCTTTCGTAACAGTATGCTTTCGAACTAACCCATGCTTCAGCTAGGACTTTTAAGGGTTATAACGTGGCCTGGTTCACGGTTCAAGAAACAAAGGATAAAGGCTCAAATTTTATTTGTACCCACCCGCTCTTCGTGATGTTCTCCAAACCTAAACTCAGTTGATCATACGTTAGACCTTGTTTGAGTCTTTGCTCTGATTTTCCGGTGATGATTCGGATGTTGATAACTTATTTTGAATGGGCAGTCATTCCTTTTTTGTTGAGGGTTTGTAAGACTTCTTTCTTGTCTGATTTTTGTTATCCCTTTCTTTTTTGCCTGAACTGTTTCCTTTTTTGGAATTACAGTCAGCGGGATGCCCCAGCTTCGTAAGTCTCCTTCATAGGTTTTGACTTCTTGGGTTTTTCATTTATGAATTTTTGATAATGACTGCTTATCCCTATGATTATCCAGAACCATCATCGTCTTTTGTTTTATAAGGATTTCTTTGGTGCCATTCGTTATGCACTTGGATCAACTGAGAGACTACTCTGCCCCAGGTTATGATTAAGGGTTTTAAATTTCGAAAAGAAAAAAAAAACTCCTACTTCTTTGGCTCAGAGGGGTTGACGAGGGATTATCATCCTTATAACTCCAGTGTTTGGGAATTAAAACAATGCCTGTACCTCATCAGCGGGATCTGTTCAAAAGCATACTGTAGATTATGGTATCGTTTTCGTCATCCTCCCTCAAGAGGCTTAGAATTATTAACCGAGAGTTGATCATCACAAAAAAATGAAAAGAATTTTGAATATAATGAAAACAATTGTATTAATTCCCAAAACAGACATATGCGATGCATTGATAGAATAAAAGAGTTTGCTATGACATTAATTGTTTGTATAAGCAAAGAAAAAGAAAAAGAAAATACAACTCGGAAATTCAAATAAACAAAAGGTCTTCAATGATTGGGCAACGGAGCAGTGATTATGTTAGCAGTCTCAGGCACTTCAAACTGAATCTCTCTGGCGTCGATCATGTCTTGAATCTTGTTTTTGAGAGGCCAGCAGTTGTCCATGGTATGCCCCGGGCTATCAGAATGATATGCGCACCTATCGTTAGGATGGTAGTTAGGAGCAGAAGTGTTCGGATTCTGAAGAGGATCCCTTAAGGTGATCAGCCCTGCCTTCAACATTTGTTGTAGTGCTTGATCCAGCGACATGTTGATCTTAGTGAACTGTCGTTTGGGTGCACTCTCCTTGCACTGCTGCCCATGTCCTTGTTGAGCAGGTCTAGGATTGGAGATCTAGGTTGCCCCTACCTCATGACGACTCTTTTTACCGTGCACATCATTGGACTCTTTCTTTCCATGATGAGGCTTTTTATCAGCAGGTGCAGCCTCTTGAATCTTCCCAGACCTGATGCCCGCTTCTATTCGGTCTCCAGTCAAGATAAGATCCGTGAATTCAGCAGACGAATTCCCAATCAGGTGGTTGTAGAATGGACCAGACAGGGTCCCCAAGAACATATCCACAAGTTCACGGTCAGTCAGCGGTGGTTGTACCCTACCGGCCAGGTCTCTCTATTTCTGCGCATACTCTTTAAAACCTTCTTTCGATCCTAGCGACATACCATGGAGTTGGGTACGCGTAGGAGCGAGGTCGGCATTGTACTGATACTGCTTGTAAAAAGCAGTAGCCAACTCCTCCCAGTTACGAACCTTGGTTCCATCCAGCTGATAGAACCATTCGAGATGAGTCCCTGAAAGACTTTCCTGGAAGAAGTGGATCCACAAGTTCTTGTCCACAGTATACGGTTGAATCTTCCGCACATAAGACCTGAGATGCAGCCTGGGACAGGATGCCCCGTCGTACTTAGCAAAAGAGGGTGCTTTGAATTTGTGTGGGATCACCACACCAGAAGTTAGACCCAAGTCTCCAAAATCCAAACCAGGCACTTGTTGAATTTCCATTGCATTCAGGCGGTCTTCCAACTGTTTATACTTGTCCTCAGCAGGAGGGTATTGTTCGTCGTTGAAATCTGTCTCGTTGTCGGAGACCACTGGACTGGGAACCCTTTCCTCCTGATGACTGCCTTCCCCAACAGACAGAGTGGTCCTCTCAGCTTCATTTTGGGTGCCATTCCCAGGTTTGCGTCTAGGGTTGAACCACACAGTTCTCTTCTTCTTCTTTTTCAAGAGCAGAGTCTTCAGGTCTTGTTGCCCCTGGGCCAAATTCATGATCAGCTCTTGGAACTGGGCATTCTGAGCCTGGAGGGCCTTGATGGAATGCTCAGTTGATGATTCAGGATTCATGACGATCGGCTGAAATAAACAGCGAAGAGGGTAAGCAACCTGTCAAAAGGGTACCTGCAATGCAATGATATGTATGATATACATGCAATGTCTTCAAGGATCTCGCAGGGTAAACAAGAAAATTGTTAGAATTGGGATCCGATGGCTTGATTGAAGGAACTGCATATTGTTGAGAGTCCTTCGTCAAGGGTCAAAGGCTCACCATATCCAGTGGGTCATAGCCCCTGACTTTAGTCATCATGTCTGGTTTTGATTTCCAAACAACCTTGATTAAGGGAACCTTCTTCAAGAGTCAGAGCTCACCATATCAAGTGGGTCATAGCCCCTGACAACCTTGGCTAGAGGAAAATAAATCCTCTTTGCCCCTTGCTAGATGTTTGATTCATCCTGACCTGCATCGCAAACCCTTGAGATCCTTAAAATAGGTTAGGATGTATGCAATGGTATGATGTCATGATGCATGGGGTAATGTAGGTAACCCTGTCATGAGTCCCAATTAAGGACTGCAAACCAAAACCTGCAAGAAACTCAAGTAAAACCTGTCGTGAGTCCCAATTAAGGACTAAAAACAAAACCTGCAAGAAACTCGGTAAACCTTGTTATGAGTCCTAATTAAGGACTACAAACAAAACCTGCAAGAAGCTCAAGTGTCAGACAAAAGCATGCAAATAGTCAAGCACGAAGGCACACAAGTCATACAAGAGAAGCCCTTAGAGTTTAGGCCAGCATGGGGTCTGGGTATTACCCTCTTGAAGTTGGTGGGTACAACCTGTCCTATTAGAAGTAACCGGGTTCTAAGGGTCCCAATATCACCGGATTGCTTTCATTGTTCATCGTTTCGATTTAGCCACTGAACTCGCGACCGAAATATTCCAGGAAAGCAACCCTCAATTGAGTGTAGTATCGAGTATCAACCAACCTCGGACTGCACCAAAGTCAGTTATCTCACTACCCTAAAGAGGCCAAGATAGTTCAATTAAGGTTCCTAAGGTCTGTTGATGCTTCACGACACCACGCGGAGGCCCCGTACTCTCCTTGACTGAACTCAAGGGTTACCGGTACACACCAAAGTGCCACATCAACGTAGCAGACTGTTTCAACCATGTCGGTATACCCCGCACAGTTCCCTCACAGCGTTGTTGCTACTTTCTAAGAAGGTATCCCCAGATCCGGGTTAGGATCTATAGAACTCCCAAGACAGTCCCACAATTTAAAGCAAACAAGGAAAGCAATTGAAAACACAGTTATGAACTAACCCTAAGGTACACCTCACTTTAAGTTAAGTCCCCAGCAGAGTCGCCAGTTCTGTGATCGGTGGATCTGGAACTGACTGTTTAACGCTGGTTCGCGAAATATCGCGGAAGCAAGAGTCGCCACCGTCTTTTATTTTCTCCAAATGGAAAGGACAAAAGCACAGAAAAATTCCTTAAAGAGATTGCTCTCGGTTTGGGAGGTAGATTATAGAAAGGGAAGGTGTTAGCACCCTTTCTATCCATGGTTATCCATGGGCTCTTAGATACTTGCTCACTTGTGTTTTCAAAAATGGTTTGTTTGCTTTTCAACTGTGGATTTTAAAAAGTTTCTTTGAAAATTCCAGTTCGACTCTTGTATCGGTCCTCAAGAGTGTTTGAAAAATTGCTTTCGAAAGCTTTTTGAAAAGGTGTCGGTGTGAAAAGTATTTTTGATTTGTTTTTGAAATTAGAGAAAGTATCTAGAGTCGTCTACCTACCCTAAGGAATTCGTCTGTGTAAATGTCCTTTAAAGTAGTGCCATCCCACCATTGAGAGGTAGGTAGCACCACCGTTGGAGGTGTTCGGGTCAATTCGAGGTTCGGGACATGGTGATCACCAGAGCAATGGGAAGACACCTTAGAAGCTACCCTCATGCCAGGTTCTCGGATCATGAGGACTTACTAAGACATCCTCTACTCGACGATCACCTTTCGAGGCAAGGCAACAGTGAGGCGTACCCTAGGGGTGGTGTGTGATTCGTGTGTCAGATTCGTTTATTTTTGTCTTGTCATGGTATAGGTGATCTACGCGTTTGTTTTTATTTTTATCATTCATTCTTGCATGCCATTATTAACAGTTAAAAATTGCGAGAAATTAAAAGTTCTAAACTATTACAAAGGCGCGGGTCCACATCGCCAAATTAAAATCCCGGACCCGATTTGACATAAAATAAAGAAATAAAGTAAAGTGCGAGAAATTAAGTTTACACGGCTTTGGGAGAGGTACATAAATAATTAAAAGAAACGAGATAAATGTGCGAATTGAATTAAGATTGGAAACGAGGGCGTTGGACCCTTTTTAATGAAATTAAATTATTATTTACAAATTAATTAAAATTAAAATAAAAGGAGAAATTATTTTTGAGGTTTTCGTTTTTATGGTTTTTTAATGAGAATTAAATGAAATTAAAAGATTAACCCTAATTCTAATTGTTTTTAATTTATTAAGAAAATATATTAAAATTTAAACCTAAAATTAAATTAATTATTTACATGCAATTTGATTTATAAAAATAAATAATATTTAATTATTAGTGAAAAGAAAAGGAAAAGGATAAAAATTAATTAAAACCCTAATTCTACCAATTTTAAGTTTATTAGAAAAATATTAAGATTTAAACCTAAATTAAGACTAAAATCAATTAATGATGTTTATTTACAAAATATTAAAATGAAATATATTTTTTATTTTTATGACCTTTCTGATTTTTTTGTGTTTTTTATATCATTATGAAAATAATTAATTAAAGAAATTGATTAAAAAAGAAATAGTTGAATCAAATAAAAAATGGAAAATATATAAAAGAAATTGCAAACCTAGGGGGGTCTGTCCCCAAATTGGGAGGTGAGATCTTAGCATTTTAGGCCCAATTATCCCTGGCCTTATTGACTTTCCAGGAAGCATGTGGCACGTTTGACTAGAGTCCATGGTATGCTTCACATTATGGCCCTTTGATTCATCTCAGTAGGCACGTGAATAGTCCAGATATGGGGAACATGGTGAACCCTAGTATTGAATCTGCATAGGATGATAATTAGAAAAATAATATTGGAAAGGGGTGGGGACCTGGGGCTCGAACCCAGGTCCTAGAGATTACCAGTAATGTGCCTTGCCAGTTGAACCAAGCGCGCGTTTTGATTAGATAATAACAAACAAATAATATATGACAAAACAATGGTTAGTGGGGCTTCCGCGCGCGAATTTAAATGAACCAATCAACGCTGGCCACATACCCTTCTTCTTCCTTGGCTTTGTTTTTTTCCTGAAACAAAAAATCATTAGCAACGGTTTTGAACCGTCCCCAAATACACCATTTTTGAAAATAGCGATTAGCTCCTGGAGTCACATAAATTAGGCGCGAGGGGTGTGTCCAAATCGTCCAAGCACGCTGAATCCAGTCATGGTACTGTGAGGTTCTAATTTTTCTTTAACTGGGAAACCCCAATTCAAAGCTTTGAAAACCCTAAAAGACAACAATGGCAGATTCGTGTATAGTATATAAAAACTTAATCAAACCATGTGGTTAGCTTCAGAATCAGTTAATTAGTGGGAATCCATAAACAAAATGCCATGAGAATGCCTGAAAATCAAAACACGAATATGCATTTATATGAAAAAATTTTGATTTCTGTATACCGATTCAAGGCGTTAGAGTTGATGTTCTTGATTGGAATAGTCTCCTGGTCACCTTGGCAAGCTAATGGAATGATGATTTTGGCTTGAATCGCCCTAAAACCTAGTTTTCAGTTTTCAACTTTTTTGCAAAAAACTCAAGTTTGGTTCTTGGTCTATGGCGCAGCTGGGAGGTTCTTTGCATTAGGTCTGCACTATGTGTTTATGTGTGAATGATTTAGGTCAAAGAAACCAAACAAAAACCTTTGCATTCATGATTTTCAAGATTTGATTCTTAAGGATCTTTTTTTCAATATTTCTTCATGAAGAATCATGTCAATTTGCTCCGATTCTTTCCCTTTTTGGTATGCACGAAATCCTTAGTGAATCATGAGTGATTGTGTTGCACAAAAATATTTGAAAACCTAGTTTTGGTATTTTTCATATATTTTAATTAATTAAATGAATTATTAGCAATTAACATTCAAATAAATAAAATAAAAATGATGAAAAACTTCCCTTTGGGCCAAATGGTCGTGCACATGCTTTGGATAATGATTCTTGGAAGAAAAAGAGGCCCATTAGCATTTTTAGGTCATTTGAAGCAATGTTGACTTTTCAAAATATCCAAAAATTTCCCAACTTCCACAAGGCATAACTTGCTCAATTTTTAAGCTTTGCTCATGTTCTTGGAAATTTTGGAAAGGTCTTTGAGTCCTCTAACCAATGTCTTTGGTCCCATGTAATTTTGATTTACCAATCTCAAGTTATGGCCTTTGACTTAAAGTCCCTTTTTGTTGACTTTTGAAAATGACCTATAATGTTGAAATTGATAACTTTTTGTGAGAGCATTTATTGGACTTGAAGTATGAAGATGGGTTGTAGGAAATGTCATTATATTCAAAATGAGCTTTGGATGGAATTTTTCTGATAATCCATGTGGAAGTTATGCCCTGGTCAATTTACAGTTGACTTTTTCAACTGTCCAAATATGGAAACTTTTGCATCTTGAGACTTTTTGAGCCAAGCTTTGAGAATCATGATCAAGCATTGATCAAATGATGTTTGTGGCTTCAAAATGAGATGTTGACCAAAAATTTGAACTTTTGACTGTCAAATGACCATTTTGCCCCTATAGTTGATTGTAGTGCAATTAGGGTTTTTGACTGTGCAATTTTGTGTTGTAAGTCTTGAAACTTGGTATGAGGATGCTTGACAATGTTTGGAGGTATGTGGGACTTGATTGGGCCCTTGGAAACTTCAATTTCTTTGTCAGAACCAAAACCCTAGTTTTTGACTGTTAGGAGGCCCTTGAACTGTGCAACCCTTGGGGAGATTTTGAAGCTTTGTCTTGGCAAGTCTTGAAGAATATGGGAGGGTAAATTTTGGGGTACAACAGTCGCAATTTGATTTGGTTGTAAATTATTGGACACTACATTCCTAAAGTCTCATCCCCATTTGTAAATTTGTACCCCCACTCCCGGATACTATTTGTAATAGCGTAGACTTTAAATTCTTGCAATTTACCGCTTTCAAATTATACCATGGTTAGACCTAGGGTTTGCATGTACATAAAAACCAAACGCTAGATAACCTAATACAAAGACAAATACATGAAATCTACACACAATCACACTTGCACCCCTAGGGTAATCCCACATGTTGCCTTCCAAAATGGGCCATGTTTGCACGTCGAGTTTCTTTGGCAAAACAAATTCAAATGATCATAAGTCCCTCGATGACGCTTTCGAAAGTTTCCTAAAACGAAATGATCATAGTCCCTTCAAAGCAAAATTGCCAAAGACACTTGGCACCATTGCATTCATGGTCCATACGATGACCCGCGCCCGTCCCGTTAAACATCCTAACACAAGATTGTCCATCAAATTCAATGGTGGAACAAAATTGTTAAAAAGGGTTGAAAACATAGAGAAAACCTTTGAGTACAATAGGGGTAGACAAAACTCTTAGTTACTTGAGATCAACTTGCAAAAACACTTGCCTTCTTTTCAAAATAACCGCACTCCACAAACACTTTCAAACACTCTTCCAAAAACATTTTGAAACATCTTTTCGAAAAGATACACACCTTCGTATATACTCAAACACGAGTCATTACATTGGTTGCCTAAAACAAGGCGTCTTCTTCAAAAACATTTTCAAAAAACACACACACACACACACCACAATTTCAAAGCAATCGAAAATTAAGGCAAGTGATCTAAAAAACCAAGTAACTAAGAGCCCATGGATAACCATGGATGAAAAGGGTGCTAATACCTTCCCTTTTCATAATCTACCCCCTGAACCCATGAAATATCTCAAAAGGTTTTTGCTGTGCTTTTTAACCTTTCCTTTAGGATAAAATAAAAAGTCGGTGGCGACTCTTGCTCAATTGAAAAAGTGCGAATACAAACGCAAAACCCAAGTCAGTTCTCCCACCGTATCACAGAACTGGCGACTCTGCTGGGGATTTAATACTTAAAAGTGGGGTTACCTTAGGGTTTAGATCACCTTTACTTTATTGCTTTGATTGAATTGATTGCTTTATCTTTTGGGTTCTTGTTTGGGTTTGTTGTAAATCCTACACCCGGATTTGGGGCACCTTTTTAGGTAAATAGCAAAAAACTGCGAGGGAACTGTGCGGTGTATACCGACATGGTTGAAGCAGTAAGCTATGTTAGTGTGACATATTTGTGAGTACCGGTAACCCTTGAGTTCAATCAAGGAGAGTACGGGGCCGCTGAGTGATGTCGTGAAGCACTAACGAACTCTTAGAACCTTAATTGACCATCTTAGCCTTTTTAGGGGTAGTGAGATGACCGACTTTAGTGCAGTCCGAAGTTGGTAGATACTCGATACTACACTCATTTGAGGGTTGTTTTCTTGGAATATTTTGGTCTCCAGTTAAGTGGCTAAACCGAAACAATGAACACGGAAAACAATCCAATGATATTGAGCTCCTTAGAACCCGATTTCTATTTTAGGACAGGATGAGCCAACTAACTTCAAGAGGGTACTTACCTAAACCTCATGCAAGCCTAAACCTAAGGACTTGTTTGCTTTGTGTGAATATGATTGCCTGTATATACACTCACCTGCTTTTCGCATACATGTACATAACATCATAGCATCATACCATAGCATTTTCAATAACCATTTCAAGGATCTCGAAGGTTCTTTTGATGCAGGGTTACGTTGAACCAGACGGCAAGAGGTTTCTCCTCTAACCAATGCCAATCAAAGATCAAGTGCAACAACTTGAATCAGTGGCTATGACCCACTGGACATGGTGAGCTTGATTCTCGTGGAAAGACATCTACCGATACAAAGGTCTCCAGTCAAAGATCAAGTGCAACAACTTGAATCAGTGGCTATGACCCACTTGACATGGTGAGCTTGATTCTCGTGGAAAGACATCCACCGATGCAAAGATCTCCAATCAAAGATCAAAGTTCAACCTCTAACATTTTCTTGTGTTTACCCCAAGAGATCCTTGAAAGCATGCATCCACATATCATGCATTGCATTTTGACAGTCTTTCCTTTTTCAGGTTTCCTTACTCTCATACTGTTTATTTCAGTAAGAGATGGCTCTAGAAAGGTCTGTCAAAGACATCCAAGACCAGACTGCTCAGCTGCAGGAAATGTTCCTGAACTTGTCTCTGGGGCAGGAAGAAATTAAAGCTCTCCTCACAAAGTGCTTGGAGAATTCAAACAATGTCAGGAGTGATCAGCTTGCGGAGCTGCAGTTTGATCTGGCAACATTGAGGATCCAAGTGATGGGGCAGTTGGTGGGCTAGATGGCTCTCATCCAAGACCTATCTCAAAGACAAGAGGAACTCAGAGTTCTCGTCCGCCAACTGCTTCAAAACAACCAATTGGGGCAAACATCTGAGGTTGAAGAGCAAGTCACCGCTCAGCCTCCATCCACTCAAGAAGACAAGGGGAAGGCTCCTTCGCTTGCTTCAGGGTCACAAGCCCATCAACAACCGCGCCAGCGTCAACGGGGTAATCGGCGTAAGCAAGAAACATCGGGAAGACAGTTCACGGAGACTGAAATATCATCATTCTTCATACTGAAGCGCCTGTTGGAGGTCAACCTGCTTACTTTAAGGGATCCTCCTCAAAAGCTCAATACCTCCTCTCCTAACTATCGTCCCGACGCATTTTGTGTTTACCACTCCTATAGCTCGGGACACGGCACCAACGACTGTTGGGCCTTGAAGAACAAGATTCAAGATCTGATCGACATTGGAGTGCTGGAATTCATGCCAGACGGCGAGATGAAAATCTTCCGTTAAGGGGTTCTCCACCTGAAGTGACGAAGCTCAAACTGAGAGACTTTTGCTTCATTTGAATTTTCAAAGTTGTAATTTTCTTTTGTTATTCAAACAATTAACTGTTGATGTCAAAACTCTGTTTTCATTAATGCATTGCATATGTTTGTCTTGAATTCATCCTTTCGTTTCACTACTCTTATGCTTTTCTTTATGATATTTAACTCTTGATAAAAAGCTACAAGCCTTTAGAGGGAGGATGACGAAACAATACCATAATCTCATACAGTATGCTTTTGAACAGACCTTGCTGATGATGTACAGGCATTTCTTTCAATTCCCAAACACTGGAGTTATAAGGAAGATAATCCCTAGTCAACCCTTTCGAGCCAAAGAAGTAGGAGTTTTCTGTTCTAAACAATCAAAACCTTTGATATAAACCTGGGGCAGGGTAGTATCTCAGTTAATTCAAAAGAAAATGCGCATGGAAGTCGCAAACTCTCAGTTCGTAACACAACGAATGACGTCAAAGCAAAAGAAAAGCATTCCTTTGGAATCAAAAGACAAGGGTGGTTCCCTATCACATAGACAGTCAATCTCTCAAAAGAGAAAAAGCCCACTGAGCCAAAACCTGTAAAGGAAGCTCAAGAAAGCTGGGGCATCCCGCTGACTGTAATCTCGAAAATGGGAACAGTCAGGCAAGAGTTAGGGATAACAAATCAAAATCAAAATAGTGAGGTCATTACAAATCCTCAACAACATGAAAATTGTTGAAAAAGAAAAAGGAGATGATGACTGTCTCCCCAAATTCAACTGGTGAACCATCGCCCAAAAGTCGTTCCAAACTCAAAACAGAGTGCGACGCATCATTAACTGAGCTTAGGTATGAAGAATATCACGAAGAGCGGGTGGGTACAAATATACTTTGATCCTTTATCCTTTGTTTCTTAAACCGTGAACCAAGCCACGTTACAACCCTTCAAAAGTCCTAATTGAAGCATGGGTTAGTTCGAAAGCATACTGTTTCAAAAGGTATCCTAACTCCTGTAAGGCTTTGCTCTAAATCTTGTGTTGACTTTTCCTATAAAAAGTTTTCTGCTAAAAAACGCATTTTGCAAAACTTCGAGACAAACATAGACTTTGCATTGCTTGAATATCACTGTCTGCATTTGGCTTTTTATTTGATAGCGAAGAATTTCATACAGCGAATGTTCGGAGGAACGAAAACTCTCTCAGTGAGCAAAATCACTTCAAAAGGACGACACTTCCATTACAAATCTCCTATCAACAAGGGGCATGACATGGCACCATCCAGTTAACCTGGGGCAGTCTAGTCAAGGTTTCAACAGATCTTTCAAAGTTCAGTTAACCTGGGGAAGTCCAGTCAAGATTTCAAGAAATCTCTCAATCCGCAGAGTAATCTGATTCAAGACTCCTTCATCATCACTTGGGGCATTCGAATGTCAAAAGTGTTCAATCATTCCTTCGCCACCTGCTGGAAATTACAAACCGCCAACAGATCAACTATCACAATTCCAGATTCGATTCCTGTATCTATCCAGGGCATATCTGTGAGTGATTGATTGTAGACTCGATACTTGTATCCAGCCAGGGCATGTCTGCATAAGGAGTTTAGAGATTCGATACCTATATCCAGCCAGGGCACGTCTGTAAGCAACCTTCTTAAGTTCCAGATCAATACCTGTAACGAGCCAGGAAAACATCTGTGGACGACTGGTTGTGGATCAACACCTGTAACAAGCCAGGAAATTATCTACATCACCACTTGGGGCATTCGAATGTCAAAAGTGTTCAACAATTCCTTCATCACATGTTGGAAGATACGGTCCAGATTGGCTCCAGACACGGTTGCCTTTCTGTCACCTTTCTTAAGTTCCAGATCAATACCTGTAACAAGCCAGGAAAATATCTGTGAACGACTGATTGTGGATCAACACCTGTAACAAGCCAGGAAATCATCTACATGAAGAGATTGAAGATCAACACCTGTAACAAGCCAGGGAACCATCTTTCTTTCTCAGGTCAGAGATCAACACCTGTAACAAGCCAGGACAATATCTCCTTGACCAACTTTTCTTAAGTTCCAGATCAACACCTGTAACAAGCCAGGAAAATATTTGTGAACGACCGATTGTGGATTAACACCTGTAACAAGCCAGGAAATTATCTACATCACCACTTGGGGCATTCGAATGTCAAAAGTGTTCAACAATTCCTTCATCACCTGTTGGAAGATGTAGTCTTACACGGACTCATCATGAAGCAACCCTACACCGGTTCCTTTTCAAAAACCCGATGCAGTTTTACACGGACTCATCATCAGGAAATCCTATGCAGATCTCCTCAAAACAGGAAATCCCCAGTAGTTTGGCATACAACCCAAGCTTCTGATTCCCCCAACAGTGGTCCCAAGACTTCTCATTTTTCAACAATCAAAAGATTCTTGCCCTCCATAACAGCAGCCAAAGAATTATTTTCCCCGGCAGCAGTCAAGATGCTTTTATCTTCAGCCATCTAGGATTCATTTATCCTCCGCAAGACAGCTCTCCAGCTTACATGCACATTCATTTACATTCATATCATATAACATACATTGCATCATGCATCATAACATTGCATATAACTAACTCTTTACCTTTTCAGGTAAGATCAGTCGACAGACAAAAATCATTATTTTCCGAGATTCTTTCTAGAAATAGTTCAGATGTGACCCAGACCTGGCAACATTCTGATGCTTGTTCCAGATGCATCCAGATGCAGTTTTACACGAACTCATCATCAGGAAACCCTACACCAGTTCCTCCTCCACCTTCAAGACTTCTGAAAACAGTTCACGGGTTCTCCAATAACGGATGTTAACCTATCGCTTGTTCAGATTCTTCTCAAGACTTCTGAAAACAGTTTACGGATTCTTCCCAACAACGGATGTTAATCTATCGCTTGTTCAGATGCAACCTTTGAAAACAGTTTACGGACGCTTCCCAACAACGGATGCTGCTCTATTGCTTATTCAACTTCAAGACTTCTAAAAACAGTTTACGGATTCTTTCCAACAACGGATGTTAATCTATCGCTTGTTCAGATGCAACCTTTGAAAACAGTTTACGGACGCTTCCCAATAACGGATGCTGCTCTATTGCTTATTCAACTTCAAGACTTCTGAAAATAGTTTACGGATTCTTCCCAACAACGGATGTTAATCTATCGCTTGTTCAGATGCAACTTTTGAAAACAGTTTACGGACGCTTCCCAACAACGAATGCTGCTCTATTGCTTATTCAACTTCAATACCTTCGAAAATAGTTTATGGATTCTTCCCAACAACGGATGTTAACCTATCACTTGTTTAGACTCCTTTCAACTTTTGAAAACAGTTTATGGATTCTCCAAACATGGATGTCAATCTATTGCTTATTCAGACCCCCAGTTCAGAGATGTTCCAAAACATGGATGCCTTTCTGATACTCGTCCACTCACCAGTGACATACAGTTCAACATTTCCAAATGGCATCTTTAAGCCCATTCTCAGATGGCATCTATAAGCCCATCCTCCTACAAACATTTCTAAATGGCATCTTTAAGCCCATTCTCAGATGGCATCTATAAGCCCATCCTCCTACAAACATTTCTAAATGGCATCTTTAAGCCCTTTTCCAGATGGCATCTACAAGCCCCTCCTCCTACCAGCAGTCACTAGATGGCATCTTTAAGCCCCTCACCAGATGGCATCTGTAAGCCCATTCCCTCTACCATCACATCACCAAGTGCAAATTTTAGGGTACTCTAGTGTCCAATCTTCTTTTACCTTCGAGTCGCGAAAGGAAAACTTGCCAATCTAACTCTTCAGGTTCAAGAAGATTGAACAGGGGAAACTATTGTACCCCAAAATTTGCCCTCGTATTTTTCCACAAGAAATCACAACTTCAGGCTTTTCCTGATTTTTTAGACTGGCTCAAGAATCGGTCAAACAGACTTTTCTCGTCAGTCAGACAAAATTAGGGTTTTCATTGATTTTCATGGCTCTGGAACAATTCAAGCAGTTTGTTTAGGGTTTGGTTGGTTTTGGCTCAACTTTGACCAGGCGAACGTTTCTTTGACATTTGGCCAGGAATTAGGGTTTTTTATGCGCGGTTCCTCAGAAAGGTTTAACTCTACAGTGTTTTTCAAGATATGCTGAGATGTGGATTGAAACATTTGGATTGAGTTCGCATTGTGTGATTAAATCAGTGAAAGGATACATTCGGATTGAATTTGCAGTGTTTGGTTAAAATCAGTAAAAGGAAAATACGTCTGGACAGTTGCTGTGTTTGACTGTGCTCTGCTTTGGATTTGTGAAACGCCAGGTTTATTAGTTGATCGATGCTGAAACATTGTTTATTTAATTATTCATTATTCTAAGATTAAATAGTTGGAATTTATTTTCAATTATTTTAATTTAAAGAATTATAGATAATAAAGTAAACAAGTGAAAAGAAGAAAAGAATTAATTGGATAAAAAAGAGTTCTTATTTATCTTTAATTTATTTGTACAATTGTTTTGTTTACAAATTGTTTACAATAATAATTTTACAATAATTAAATTTAAAATAAGACTATCCTAATTGTTTCTAAATATTCAATTCTTCATTCTTCATATGTTGCTAAATCCTCTCCATTCAATTTTTGTCTGCAAAAGAAAAGAAGAAAAGTTAGAAACAGATAAATATTTAAAGAGACAGACAGATATAGGGTTCATCATTAAGGGCAACTGACTGGAATCAGTTAACCCTCTCTGCAAATCACGGGATTTCTCCCGGTTCACAAAGAGGGATGAATATTCGCTTGCTAAACTTGGAATGCACAAATTCAAAGTTTGTCAACATACTGCATAATCAGAAAGGCAAACTGAACTAGGCCTAACCACAAAGTCCAAACTGAATCACAAATTCCAAACTGTCCATAAACTGTCAAAGATGTCAAACAAGTACAAGGCTACTCAAAGCTGTCAAAAGAAGATATGGAAAGATAACAAGAAGCATAAAAAGCTGGAAGAAGTACAAGATATGCAGAGAAAGATTAGTATGCAAGCAAGCATAGTCAGTTTCATCATTTCCCAAACAGCTGCCCTTTCAGAAAAGTACACATAACATATTTTAATGTTTTGAATTGTACTGAAGAGAGAGAGAAGAGAAAAGAGGTGCAGGTTTTGCAGGCTTAGGCTTTAGGCATGAGAAACAAAATATAAAACAACCTGTTCATAACACAGTAAGGGGGGGGGGGGGGGAATCACAAACCAAAAGAAGATAACTCAAAACTGCCTCCACCCTGCTAAAGCAAGACAGAAACACCAAAGCCAAGACCACTGTCCAAGTTCAAAAACCAGAACCTGTCCAAGCCATATCAAAAAGAGCATAAGCCTAAAACACCATCAACCTGCCAAACCCTCCAGCATCTCAACAACCAGTAAGGCCATAACCAAAGCCTGAAGCATAAACCAGTGGAGCCTGTAAAGACCTCACAAGCCTAAAACCTGTGAAACCTTATCAAGCCTAAAACCAGTCTCCAGGCCCAAAACCTGTACCTGTTTCAAACCTTAATCCCTGTCAAAACAGTTAACAACATAAACAAAAGCCAGATATCAGTCAAGAAGCCCCACAAACCTTACCATTCAAAAACCTGTCCAGCTCTAAAGCCTAAGCCCCAGAAACCATAACCAGAAAACCATCCAAGTCCATAACCAACTCAACCTGCACTGTCAAACCATTTCAAAAAAAAGCCTAAACTTATACCAAGCAAGCTAGGCAACCAAGTTCAAGCCAACAACTTAAAGCCCTCAGAGTTTTCTCATCATTGGGCTACTAAACACAAGGCAACCAGAAGAGAAGAGGAAAAGAATCAAATATATTCAAAGGCATTTTCAGCATATCATCATCAAAAATCATCGAGGCAACATGAATCCTCAGTTGGAATCATCATAGGATGGCAAACACATCAAGCTAAAGCATGTTCAGAAGCAACAAAAAGGGGCTCAGAGAATTCTCAATCTCAGCATACAACCAGCATTCCAAAAGGCAACTCAAAGGCAAGAAGTAAACAGAAGCAAACAGAAGTAAAGCATCAAGGCAACGAAGAAGAAAGAAATGATATCAAATAAAGGCTTTCAGACAACATCATTATACCTAAAGAGGTGAAAATACAAAAATACCAGGACTCCAAGCCACCGCGTCACATTTTCCTCCGCCCTTGGCCGCCCTAGGTGCCTCCGGTCCTCCTCACCTCCTCTCCCAAAAGGTATAATCCCTCATTTCTTTCCTTTTTCACATCTTGTACAAACATTGAGCAACATAAAAGAATCAGAAGTAAATAAAAACATGCAAAGGCGTCAAACATACAAAATGAAAATCAATACCTTGTAGACCGTTGCCTACGTGACCTTGGAGAAGAAGGAGTTGACTGAAGCATCTGGCGGCCATTGGCGGAAGTACTATTCAGATAAGTTTGCTTGAGAAGATGAACAAAGACGAAGATGAACAAACGGCGCGCTTCTATTTCACAAACCCTAAGCTAGCCTCAACTGAACACAGTAACAATTAACCCTAAAAACCTTTGTCTCAAATAATTGGGCCTCGCCCCATTCTCACAACCCTAAAGCCCAACGTTTCCAACCACACCTCCTTTTTTGCTTATGTCTTGATCAGGTTTGGGCCAAGACAAGCTTTCTATTAGGCCCATTTCTATTTTACTAAAAATATTATCCTTGTCATCACTCTAATATTTTTCTTAATATTAATTTTAACTTTTACACTAATAATACTTTTTTATTTTATATATAGAAACTAATCCAAATTTTCTTTAAAATTAAAACAATTTTCCTTTTCTTTCAATTAATGTTTTGTACGTAAATAATAATAATAATATATACTAACATAAAATACATGAGAATTAGAATCACTTAAAACACTTTTTTTCATTTTTATAAAACTTATTTTGATTTATACAAAAATTCTCTTTAAGGTAATACGATTTTTTTTCTTAGAAATAATTTGTACATAAATACATAGTTACATATTTTTTCTTTTAAGATAAATACTTTTCTTTTTTTTAAGATATTATCTTTGTACATTAATACTAAAAATAAACATACATAATATAATTTAAAACATTTTTCTTTCTTTTAAGTAAAATACTCTTTTGTACATATTAAACAAGATACCAAAATTAATTAAATCAAATACTTAATAACACACATTAAAGTTCACATTTTCTTAACTTGTAAATAATTCTCATATACACTTACACTTACACCTACACAATACACTTTACATTTGATACGCATACAATTACTATTCTTATACATTGATATACGTTACATTTACACTTTGGTCGCAATTCGATTTGGTTGTAAATTATTGGACACTACATTCCTAAAGTCTCATCCCCATTTGTAAATTTGTACCCCCACTCCCGGATACTATTTGTAATAGCGTGGACTTTAAATTCTTGCAATTTACCGCTTTCAAATTATACCATGGTTAGACCTAGGGTTTGCATGTACATAAAAACCAAACGCTAGATAACCTAATACAAAGACAAATACATGAAATCAACACACAATCACACTTGCACCCCTAGGGTAATCCCACATGTTGCCTTCCAAAATGGGCCATGTTTGCACGTCGAGTTTCTTTGGCAAAACAAATTCAAATGATCATAAGTCCCTCGATGACGCTTTCGAAAGTTGCCTAAAACGAAATGATCATAGTCGCTTCAAAGCAAAATTGCCAAAGACACTTGGCACCATTGCATTCATGGTCCATACGATGACCCGCGCCTGTCCCGTTAAACATCCTAACACAAGATTGTCCATCAAATTCAATGGTGGAACAAAATTGTTAAAAAGGGTTGAAAACATAGAGAAAACCTTTGAGTACAATAGGGGTAGACAAAACTCTTAGTTACTTGAGATCAACTTGCAAAAACACTTGCCTTCTTTTCAAAATAACCACACTCCACAAACACTTTCAAACACTCTTCCAAAAACATTTTGAAACATCTTTTCGAAAAGATACACACCTTCGTATATACTCAAACACGAGTCATTACATTGGTTGCCTAAAACAAGGCGTCTTCTTCAAAAACATTTTCAAAAAACACACACACACACCACAATTTCAAAGCAATCGAAAATTAAGGCAAGTGATCTAAAAAACCAAGTAACTAAGAGCCCATGGATAACCATGGATGAAAAGGGTGCTAATACCTTCCCTTTTCATAATCTACCCCCCGAACCCATGAAATATCTCAAAAGGTTTTTGCTGTGCTTTTTAACCTTTCCTTTAGGATAAAATAAAAAGTCGGTGGCGACTCTTGCTCAACCGAACAAGTGCGAATACAAACGCAAAACCCAAGTCAGTTCTCCCACCGTATCACAATAGTCCTTAACCAAAAGCTCATATGCCACTCTGATGGGAGATTAACAAACAATAACATACCAATATGCAGTGAATATAAAATTCTCCAAACTTGTAAGAACCTATTATGATCAACAATAAATATATGACAGCAAATCGAACAAATAAAGGCACAAAAGAATACTGATATTTTAACGTGAAAAATCCTTTAACATGAGAGTAAAAATCACTAGTAGTCCGGCCAAAGAAATAGCTCTACTATAATCAAATAATGGTACAAGAGAGTCTTAATTTGGTTCACAAACAAATATTAAGCGCAAATCGCAAAGCAAATTAGCTTACAAATAAAAAAAACTGAGAAATTACTCAAATCTCTAGCTTAAGTGCGAAGAAATTATCTCTCAACTTATACTTTGTTTTGAAGATTCCATTGGTCAAAATATAGATATGGGTGTTGCAAATTTTCCCTTCAAATTTGAGCTCGATCCAACAGTTAACGAATCAGGAATCACCGATTTAGTGAAACTGGTTGCAGAAAAACGGGAATATGTTTCTCTCCTCTTTTCTCTCTTTTGAATACTTATTTACTCTCTATCTCTCTCAATCCTAAATTGTCCCTCTCTACTTAAATAAGTGAAACAGATGAACTAATAATATTTGGGTCTTTCTCCATATAAGAAGGAAGTTCAAATCCAACAAAAAAAACTAGTGCTATTATACAAGATCTCAAAGGCTCATTTTCTCCCAAGATAAAGACGACCCATCAGTCATAAAAAAAAGAAGCTATAATAAGATTCAATTTCTAACTGTTTTATTCACCAACGAAGAAATCAACAAAACAAACAACAATATGAGTATTCAAATAAACATCTAAGAATCAACTTAAGAAGAAAAATAAAAGAACTTAAAAAAAAAGATCATCTAGTGAAGAAACTCTAATGGAATTCAAGAAACTCCAATTTTCAATAATAAAATAAAAAATTTAAAAATAAAATAAAACTTGAATAATCAAAAGCATAAATTGTCATTTTTTTTTAAAAATTTAACTCTTAGAAATATTAATTTAATTTAAGAAAAACTATTTTAATGTTGTATTTGCACTTTATAAATTTATATTTTTTCACAATTTATTTTAGAAAATAATTTATTTTAGACTTACTTTAAAAATCAAACAAGTCTTCAAGTATTTTAATAAGAATTTAATCATATCAATTAAGATTACTAAGTAAAAATTTGATAATTCAAAGAATGAGCTATATAATTATTTTTAAATTTTTAATTTGTAATCTTTATTGTGATGACTAAATTATTATTATAATACTGAGAGTCTTCTTTGAATTTTTTTTTGGAATAATTATGTATTAAAAAAATTCGTAAATAACCATCTTTCGGAGAAAATTACGCAAATAACCATGTTTCAGAAAACTCTCCAAGGGAGGAGCCATCCCACTTGGCGCCTACACCTAATTTTTAAGGGGAGGTGCCACCTCACTTGGCGCCTAGGTGTTAAAAGTTTGCCCTAAGCCAAGTGAGATGGCGCCTTAGTGCAATTGGAAGGCAAATTTTCGCGTTTTTTATTTTAAATGGGGTGCGTTACGTATTCGACATAGGATCAACAAAATTGACTTTTTATTTACAAAATATGATTACACGCATAACTATTACATAAAAAAATACAGATTAATCAGTGGTCCCCCAGAACCTGGTAATGACCCTCGGTTCCGTATCCCCGTCCTCGCCTTTCCCGTGCTGGGTTTCGTCGCATTTCCTGCTGTGGCAGGATCGATGGCCCAACGAAGTCAATGCGTTCCGGATCCATGAAATCAGTCAGATCTCCATATCTAGAAGATCCGCTTTGGTACAGTTGGTTACCCATACCCTCAAAGTTTGGTCGTGTTGGTGGTGGGTGGGTGTTGTACCCCAAAATTTGCCCTCCCATATTCCTCAAGAAATTGCCAAGCCAAGTCACAAAATTCCTCAAGGGTTGCACAGTGCAAAGGTCTCCTATACAGCCAAAACTAGGGTTTGAGTTCTGATCAAGAAAATGAAGTTTTCAAAGGCCCAATCAAGTCCCATATGCCTACAAATATGGTCAAGTATCCTCATATCAAGTTTCAAGGCATTCAACTCAAAATTGCACAGTCAAAACCCTAAATTGCACTACAGTCAACTGTAGGGGCAAAATGGTCATTTGACAGTCAAAAGTTCAAATTTTTGGTCAACATATCATTTTGAAGCCACAAACATCATTTGATAAATGCTTGATCATGATTCTCAAAATTTGGCTCAGAAATCATCAAAGATGCAAAAGTTTCCTTATTTGGACAGCTGAAAAAGTCAACTGAAATTGACCAGGGCATAACTTTCACATGGATTATCAGAAAAATTCCATCCAAAGCTCATTTTGAAGAGAAAGACATTTCCAACAACTCATCTTCATACTTCAAGTCCAAGAAATGCTCTCACAAAAAGTTATCAATTTCAACATTATAGGTCATTTTCAAAAGTCAACAAAAAGGGACTTTAAGTCAAAGGCCATAACTTGAGATTGGTAAATCAAAATGACATGGGACCAAAGGCATTGGTTAGAGGACTCAAAGACCTTTCCAAAATGTCCAAGAATGAGAAAAGCTTAAAAATTGAGCAAGTTATGCCTTGTGGAAGTTGGGAAATTTTTGGATATTTTGAAAAGTCAACATTGATGCAAATGACTTAAAATTGCTAATGGGCCCATTTTTCTTCCATGATTCATCATTCCAAGCATATGCACGACCACTTGGCCCAAAGGGAAGTATTTTCTCATTTTTATTTATTTATTTGGATTTTTATTTATATTAATTCAATTAAATCAATTAAATATATGAAAAATGTTTAAATTAACCAAACCAATCTTTTTATACATGTTTTAAGGTCAATATTTCGTGTAAATGCAAACTAGGAAAGATTTGGGGTGATTGGATGCAAATTGATACAAAACCATGTGAAAAAGATTTGGAAAGATCTTGAAAAATCAAATTTTCAAAAACAATGAATGCCATGGATTTGTGCTAGTTTTGTTAACCTAATGCCTTCACTACATATGCTGGATGAGAACCCTAATCAAAAGAGACTAAATGCTGCGCTCAAAGGCCATAGACAAACTTGGAATTTTTCTCCATAAACTCAATTCTGAAACCATTGTTAGAGGGCGATTCAAGGCACAAAAACTTTTCCAATAGCTTCCTCAAGTCTTCCTGAACGTGTTCCAATCAAAAACACCCATTCAAACTCCAAAAACTGGTATATCAAGCATAAACTGTACAGCAAAAAACTCATAATCGCATATCATGTTCTAGGCATTTTTTATGAAAATTAATTGTTGATTCATGTTTGTCATCTTGTCCTGAAACTAACCAATGCATTCAATTTGATTTTTATGCTGTATATGAGATTTCACCATGATCGATCTCTAGGTTTTTCAGAGTTTTAAATTAGGGCTTTTGCAAAGAGGAAAAATTAGGACTCCAAACCACCACCATTCAATTTAGCAAGCTTGGACGAAGAAGAAGCCATGGTCGCGATTAATTTATGAGTTGCATAGCTCTAGTCGCTATTTTCTCAAAACGTCCCTAAAACAACGCTAAAAAAATCGTGGCTGAATGTTTGTGTTTTCAGGGAAAAGGAGGACGATGATGTGGTGGCAACACAGGATTCGTTGGTTTAAAAATTCGCGCGTTTTCCAGCACTGATCTTGTTTTTTCTTTTATAATATTCATTGTTTATTTACTAATCAAACGCGTTCAATGGCTCAGCTGGCATACGCTTATTGCTTCAACATCCAAGACCTGGGTTCGAGTCCCAGGTCTGTATAATTTCCAATATTATTTTTCAATGTAAATTCCCATGCAGCGCTAACGTTAAGGCACACCATATTCCATCACCATCAAGCCAGCCACGCGTCTAGCATATCCAGATCAAAGGCTCAAGGTTGCTAAACACCATAAGCCTTAGTCAAAAGTCTCATACGTGGCCTGGAAAAGTCAAACAGATTTCAAGCTTATTGGGCCAGTTTCTTGGATCATACCTCCTAATTTGGGCCTGAACCCCCCCCCCTGGTTTGCAATTCTTCTTATTTTATTTTTAATTATTATTTTATTTGCTTCATTGTTTTAATTTAATTAATAATTTTTTACAAAACACAAAAACTTCATAAAAAATCAGAAAAAGATAAAAAATGCAATAAATATTTTTATTTTAACATTTTCTTGTAAATAATGCATATAAATAAATTTAGTTTTAAATTAGGTTTGATTTAAATTCTTTTCATAACGAAAATCCAAAAATATAGACTTAGGTTTAATTGATAATTTTTATTCCTTTTAATTTTCCCTTTTTATCATAATATTATTTATTTATTTATTTTCATAATTAAATTGTACATAAAAAAATTAGGGTTTCATTTAGGTTAAAATTCAATATTTTTCTTAATAACTTAAAAATAATTAGAATTAGGTTTAGTGTTTAGTTTTAATTGATTCTTTTTCTAGTAAATCTTAAAAAACATAAAATACCAAAAACATTTTCTTTTAACTTTAATTTTAATTCCTTATTAATTTAATTTTGCAAAAGGGTCCAACGCCCATGTTCTCAATTGTTTAATTTCGCGTATTTATTTTATGTCGCTTGAATAATTATGTACTTCTCCCGAAGCCTTGTAACGTTTAATTACTTTTCGCACTTTACTTTATTTGCTTCTTTACTTTCCGTCAAAACGGGTCCGGTTTAATTTTGGCGATGTGGACCCGCGCCATTTGTAATAGCTTTAGAATTTACTTTTCCGCACTCTTTTAACTGTTAACAAAAAAGCATGCAAGAATGAATGGCCTTAAAAATAAAATCAAGCGTAGATCACAACAAACATGACAAGACAAATATCAATGAAAACGACACACGAATCGCACACACCACCCCTAGGGTACGCCTCACTGTTGCCTTGCCTTTCGAAAGGTGATCGTCGAGTAGAGGATGTCTTAGTAAGTCCTCATGATCCGGGAACCTGGCATGAGGGTAGCTTCTAAGGTGTCTTCCCATTGCTCTGGTGATCACCATGTCCCTACAAACTCGAATTGACCCGAACACCTCCAACGGTGGTGCTACCTACCTCTCAATGGTGGGATGGCACTACTTTAAAGGACATTTACACAGACGAATTCCTTAGGGTAGGTAGACGACTCATGGATACTTGCTCTCTTCAAAACAAACAAAAATCTTTTCACACCGACACTTTTCAAAAGCTTTCAAAGCAATTTTTCAAACACTCTGACGCGTGAGTCGATCTGAAACTTTCAAAGAAACTTTTTTAAACCCACAGTTGAAAAGCAAACAAACCATTTTTGAAAACACAAGTGAGCAAGTATCTAAGAGCCCATGGATAACCATGGATAGAAAGGGTGCTAACACCTTCCCTTTCTATAATCTACCTCCCGAACCGAGAGCAATCTCTATAAGGAATTTTTCTGTGCTTTTGTCCTTTCCATTTGGAGAAAATAAAAGACGGTGGCGACTCTTGCTTCCGCGACATTTCGCGAACCAGCGTTAAACAGTCAGTTCCAGATCCACCGATCACAGAACTGGCGACTCTGCTGGGGAGGTGTACCTTAGGATTATCAACACTCAGCAAGGCATCCCTTTTCCCACAGAGTATTGCTTCCCAGCATGGTCGCTAAAGTACCCAAGACTCCCCACGTGATCACTGCTCCCTTGCCAAAACATGGCTAGGATTGAGAAAGTTTTGTTCATTCGAATGTTCAAGTTGCAATTCTCTTTTGTTCAAACAGTTACTCATGTTAAACATTGTTATTTCATTAATGCATCGCATATGTCTGTTCTGAAACAATATATTCGTATTCATTAAATGCAAATTATTTTCATATTTTTTTTCTGATGATCAACTCTTAAATAATAATTCTAAGCCTCTTGAGGGAGGATGACGAAAATGATACCACGATCTACAGTATGCTTTTGAACAGACCCCGCTGATGAGGTACAGGCATTGTTTCAAATCCTAAACACTGGAGTTATAAGGAAGATAATCCCTCGTCAACCCCTCTGAGCCAAAGAAGTAGGAGTTTTTATTTTCGAAAATTGAAACCCTTAATCATAACCCGGGGCAGGGTAGTCTTCTCAATTGATCCAAATGCACAATGAATGGCACCAAATGAGTTTTTCCAAAAACAAAAGACAGTGATGGTTCCGAACAATCGTGAAGACAGGCAGTCATTATCAAAAAAAAAAAAAGGTTCATAAATGAAAAGCCCAAAAAGTCAAAACCTATAAAGGGGACTTACAAAACTGGGGCATCCCGCTGACTGTAATTCAAATAAAAAGGGAAACAGTTCAGGCAAAAAAAAAATAGGGATAACAAAGTCAAAAAAAAAGAAAGAGGTCTTATAAACCCTCGACAAAAAATGACTGCCTATTCACAAGAAATCATCAATATCCGAATCATCACCGGAAAATCAGAGCAAAGACTCAAACAAGGTCTAACGTATGATCAACTGAGTTTAGGTTTGAAGAACATCACGAAGAGCGGGTGGGTACAAATAATTTGAGCCTTTATCCTTTGTTTCTTAAACCGTGAACCAGGCCACGTTATAACCCTTAAAAGTCCTAGCTGAAGCATGGGTTAGTTCGAAAGCATACTGTTACGAAAGGTATCCTGACTCCTTAAGGCTTACGGTAAATACGGAGTTGACATCACGTTTTACAAACATTCACTTGTTTTATGAAAAAGAATGCATTTTTAAAATCTTCAAGACAGACATGAGCTTTGCATTTTTAACATAACTTTGTTTGCATATGACTTTTTGTTTGAACAGCATAGAAATTCGCACGATGAATACCTAGTGAACAAAAGCACTTCCAATCAAAGGGGCAGACGTGACTATTGTCCGTCATCTGGGGAAGTCCAATCAAGATTCGGAGAATCTCTCAAAGGCCAAATAGCCTGGGGCAAATCTCCGCCTGAGTCACTGGGGGCATTCCAACAACGAATCTTGCCTGATCAAATACCTTCTGGTGGCATGACAAAACACTTCTAACAGGGGCAACTCCCTACTTTCTGAGAACGGACATAGTCGAAAAAATACTACGCATAATCAAAGACCCGCTAGGTTGACACACCTAGGCAAAAATAAGGGCTTCCCGGCGAACCAAAAGGGTTCGGGCAAAATGAAGGGATGAAATGAAAAAAAATCTGTACACCCGGCAAGTCGAAAACCTGAAAAGGCGGCTTGGGCAAAAATGGGTATCCCGGTGGACTGAAAACCCGAAAGGGCGGTCCAGGCAAAAGTTAGGGATCAAAAGCGTACGACTATGTCCCGGCATCTCGTCACCTGCCTACCAGAAGAAGGTTGGCCCATCAACGACTATCAGCATCCCACAGGTGCCTCCCCCATAGAAACAGGGGCAATAAGGAGTTGTTTAAAAGCAATCTAATTGTTCTGTTCTCCAAGGTACCAAGGTAGGTTCGGCTGAAGAACAACCAGGATATCTTAAGTCCCCAGCAGAGTCGCCAGTTCTGTGATCGGTGGATCTGGAACTGACTGTTTAACGCTGGTTCGCGAAATGTCGCGGAAGCAAGAGTCGCCACCGTCTTTTATTTTCTCCAATTGGAAAGGACAAAAGCACAGAAAAATTCCTTAAAGAGATTGCTCTCGGTTCGGGAGGTAGATTATAGAAAGGGAAGGTGTTAGCACCCTTTCTATCCATGGTTATCCATGGGCTCTTAGATACTTGCTCACTTGTGTTTTCAAAAATGGTTTGTTTGCTTTTCAACTGTGGGTTTAAAAAAGTTTCTTTGAAAGTTTCAGATCGACTCACGCGTCAGAGTGTTTGAAAAATTGCTTTGAAAGCTTTTGAAAAGTGTCGGTGTGAAAAGATTTTTGTTTGTTTTGAAGAGAGCAAGTATCCATGAGTCGTCTACCTACCCTAAGGAATTCGTCTGTGTAAATGTCCTTTAAAGTAGTGCCATCCCACCATTGAGAGGTAGGTAGCACCACCGTTGGAGGTGTTCAGGTCAATTCGAGTTTGTAGGGACATGGTGATCACCAGAGCAATGGGAAGACACCTTAGAAGCTACCCTCATGCCAGGTTCCCGGATCATGAGGACTTACTAAGACATCCTCTACTCGACGATCACCTTTCGAAAGGCAAGGCAACAGTGAGGCGTACCCTAGGGGTGGTGTGTGCGATTCGTGTGTCGTTTTCATTGATATTTGTCTTGTCATGTTTGTTGTGATCTACGCTTGATTTTATTTTTAAGGCCATTCATTCTTGCATGCTTTTTTGTTAACAGTTAAAAGAGTGCGGAAAAGTAAATTCTAAAGCTATTACAAATGGCGCGGGTCCACATCGCCAAAATTAAACCGGACCCGTTTTGACGGAAAGTAAAGAAGCAAATAAAGTAAAGTGCGAAAAGTAATTAAACGTTACAAGGCTTCGGGAGAAGTACATAATTATTCAAGCGACATAAAATAAATACGCGAAATTAAACAATTGAGAACATGGGCGTTGGACCCTTTTGCAAAATTAAATTAATAAGGAATTAAAATTAAAGTTAAAAGAAAATGTTTTTGGTATTTTATGTTTTTTAAGATTTACTAGAAAAAGAATCAATTAAAACTAAACACTAAACCTAATTCTAATTATTTTTAAGTTATTAAGAAAAATATTGAATTTTAACCTAAATGAAACCCTAATTTTTTTATGTACAATTTAATTATGAAAATAAATAAATAAATAATATTATGATAAAAAGGGAAAATTAAAAGGAATAAAAATTATCAATTAAACCTAAGTCTATATTTTTGGATTTTCGTTATGAAAAGAATTTAAATCAAACCTAATTTAAAACTAAATTTATTTATATGCATTATTTACAAGAAAATGTTAAAATAAAAATATTTATTGCATTTTTTATCTTTTTCTGATTTTTTATGAAGTTTTTGTGTTTTGTAAAAAATTATTAATTAAATTAAAACAATGAAGCAAATAAAATAATAATTAAAAATAAAATAAGAAGAATTGCAAACCAGGGGGGGTTCAGGCCCAAATTAGGAGGTATGATCCAAGAAACTGGCCCAATAAGCTTGAAATCTGTTTGACTTTTCCAGGCCATGTATGAGACTTTTGACTAAGGCTTATGGTGTTCAGCAACCTTGAGCCTTTGATCTGGATATGCTAGACGCGTGGCTGGCTTGATGGTGATGGAATATGGTGTGCCTTAACGTTAGCGCTGCATGGGAATTTACATTGAAAAATAATATTGGAAATTATACAGACCTGGGACTCGAACCCAGGTCTTGGATGTTGAAGCAATAAGCGTATGCCAGCTGAGCCATTGAACGCGTTTGATTAGTAAATAAACAATGAATATTATAAAAGAAAAAACAAGATCAGTGCTGGAAAACGCGCGAATTTTTAAACCAACGAATCTTGTGTTGCCACCACATCATCGTCCTCCTTTTCCCTGAAAACACAAACATTCAGCCACGGTTTTTTTAGCGTTGTTTTAGGGACGTTTTGAGAAAATAGCGACTAGAGCTATGCAACTCATAAATTAATCGCGATCATGGCTTCTTCTTCGTCCAAGCTTGCTAAATTGAATGGTGGTGGTTTGGAGTCCTAATTTTTCCTCTTTGCAAAAGCCCTAATTTAAAACTCTGAAAAACCTAGAGATCGATCATGGTGAAATCTCATATACAGCATAAAAATCAAATTGAATGCATTGGTTAGTTTCAGGACAAGATGACAAACATGAATCAACAATTAATTTTCATAAAAAATGCCTAGAACATGATATGCGATTATGAGTTTTTTGCTGTACAGTTTATGCTTGATATACCAGTTTTTGGAGTTTGAATGGGTGTTTTTGATTGGAACACGTTCAGGAAGACTTGAGGAAGTTATTGGAAAAGTTTTTGTGCCTTGAATCGCCCTCTAACAATGGTTTCAGAATTGAGTTTATGGAGAAAAATTCCAAGTTTGTCTATGGCCTTTGAGCGCAGCATTTAGTCTCTTTTGATTAGGGTTCTCATCCAGCATATGTAGTGAAGGCATTAGGTTAACAAAACTAGCACAAATCCATGGCATTCATTGTTTTTGAAAATTTGATTTTTCAAGATCTTTCCAAATCTTTTTCACATGGTTTTGTATCAATTTGCATCCAATCACCCCAAATCTTTCCTAGTTTGCATTTACACGAAATATTGACCTTAAAACATGTATAAAAAGATTGGTTTGGTTAATTTAAACATTTTTCATATATTTAATTGATTTAATTGAATTAATATAAATAAAAATCCAAATAAATAAATAAAAATGAGAAAATACTTCCCTTTGGGCCAAGTGGTCGTGCATATGCTTGGAATGATGAATCATGGAAGAAAAATGGGCCCATTAGCAATTTTAAGTCATTTGCATCAATGTTGACTTTTCAAAATATCCAAAAATTTCCCAACTTCCACAAGGCATAACTTGCTCAATTTTTAAGCTTTTCTCATTCTTGGACATTTTGGAAAGGTCTTTGAGTCCTCTAACCAATGCCTTTGGTCCCATGTCATTTTGATTTACCAATCTCAAGTTATGGCCTTTGACTTAAAGTCCCTTTTTGTTGACTTTTGAAAATGACCTATAATGTTGAAATTGATAACTTTTTGTGAGAGCATTTCTTGGACTTTAAGTATGAAGATGAGTTGTTGGAAATGTCTTTCTCTTCAAAATGAGCTTTGGATGGAATTTTTCTGATAATCCATGTGAAAGTTATGCCCTGGTCAATTTCAGTTGACTTTTTCAGCTGTCCAAATAAGGAAACTTTTGCATCTTTGATGATTTCTGAGCCAAATTTTGAGAATCATGATCAAGCATTGATCAAATGATGTTTGTGGCTTCAAAATGATATGTTGACCAAAAATTTGAACTTTTGACTGTCAAATGACCATTTTGCCCCTACAGTTGACTGTAGTGCAATTTAGGGTTTTGACTGTGCAATTTTGAGTTGAATGCCTTGAAACTTGATATGAGGATACTTGACCATATTTATAGGCATATGGGACTTGATTGGGCCTTTGAAAACTTCATTTTCTTGATCAGAACTCAAACCCTAGTTTTGGCTGTATAGGAGACCTTTGCACTGTGCAACCCTTGGGGAATTTTGTGACTTGGCTTGGCAATTTCTTGAGGAATATGGGAGGGAAAATTTTGGGGTACAACAGTTGCCCCTGTTCAATCTTCTTAGACCCGAGGATGCAGATTGGCGGACGTGCCTTTCGTAATCCGAGGGTAGAAGATGATTGGACACTAGAGTGCCCAGAAATTTGCGCTCACATAGTAGTGTGATGGTGGAATGGGCTTATAGATGCCATTTAGAGATTGTTGGGTAGGATGATGGGCTTATAGATGCCATCTGGATGTTGATTGCATAGGAGATTCCTTAGCGAGAACCTGCATGCCTGCAAAAGAACAAATGAGTACCTGACACGTTGCAGGAGCTGGTTTTCAGATGCTTGGTATAGATGTGTCCTGACTGGTTACAGGAGCTGAGTCTGGAGCTTCAAACAGCGATGAATGAACCAGGGATGGTTACTGCCTTAGCATGAATGATAAGAGAACCTTGGGTGATTTTAACTTCAACAACGCTCGTTGAGAAAATCTTGATGGGAATTATTATCTTCTCAGTATTGGGAAGAGAACCTTAGGCAATTATAATCTGAAAGGAATGATCACCTCACTCAACGTCGGAGAGGGAAACATCTGAAAAGGACTTACCACCTCACACACCGTCGGATAGGGAACCATAAGAGACTATCACCTCACACTCATCGTCGGAGAGGGAAACATCTGAAAAGGACTTACCACCTCACACACCGTCGGAGAGGGAAACATCTGAAAAGGACTTACCACCTCACACACCGTCGGAGAGGGAAACATCTGAAAAGGACTTACCACCTCACACACCGTCGGAGAGGGAACCATAAGAGACTATCACCTCACACTCATCGTCAGAGAGGGAAACATCTGAAAAGGACTTACCACCTCACACACCGTCGGAGAGGGAACCATCTGAAAAGGACTTACCACCTCACACACCGTCGGAGAGGGAAACATCTAAAACTATCACCTCACACTCATCGTCGGAGAGGGAGACATCTGAAAAGGACTTACCACCTCACACACCGTCGGAGAGGGAACCATAGGAGACTATCACCTCACACTCATCGTCGGAGAGGGAAACATCACTTCTGCTGAGTCTTTATCAGAAAAATCTGTTGGGAGTCGATTTAGCTGGACTAGAGAAGGCTTTGAAATATGTTTGAGCATTTTAACTGCGTCTTTCCTGAAAGGTAAAGGTCAGTCATATGCAATGCATGATATGGATCAAGCAATGATGTTCTCAACATAAATGAGATTTGTATGATATGATGCGTCTATGCATGCTATAATGATGTATGTGATGTTTTATGAATGTTTTCGTCTAGGAAAGTAGATCCTTGACGGGTGCCGGGAAGTCGATATCCTGGGCTGATGTTGAGGAATAGACTTTGCTTCCGCTGGGGATGATAACTGCAAGAATACCGGTAGGAGAAGATGACTCTGTTGCGGAATAAACTTGGCAAATGGAAGATTTTGCGGGGAGAAAAGATACTCTAGTGACTATGCTGGGAAGCAATACTCTGTGGGAAGAGGGATGACTTGCTGAGTGTTGATAATAGTTTGCTGGGGATAGGAAGACTTTGTCGACGACGCTCTTTCCGTGGCTTTTGGCTGAGGATAACCCAGTTATATCCTGTTAAGGAAATAACTCTTTGAATAAAGCCAGACGGCGCGTTCGTATTCTGCGAGGGGATAAGCTTCCAGAATTTACTGGGGATAAGCTTACTGCTTGGGGATATGAATTCCAACTTTCCTGGGGAACTTGGATTGGACTCTCCTGGGGAGTTTTGAATTGCAGGGAAATGATTCCTTTGAATATGGATATACCGTCGGGGAAACAATCTTTAGACCAAGACTGCCGGGGATGCTTGTTATGAGTGCATATATGCTGCTGGGGAGATGTTGAGATCTGCTGGAGGGTACCCAACTTCCTTGAGATTTGATAATTCTGCTTGGAGAAGAATGCACTGCTTGCTGGCTCACTCTCTGGGGACTTAAGATATCCTGGTTGTTCTTCAGCCGAACCTACCTTGGTACCTTGGAGGACAGAACCATTAGGTTGCTTAGATAACTCTTCATTGCCCCTGTTTCTGAGGTGGGAGAGGAAGACCTATGAGGTGCTGATAGTTGTTGACGGGCAAACCTTCTTCTGGTAGGCAGGTGACAAAATGACAGAACATAGTCGTACGCTTTGATCCCTAACTTTTGCCTGGACCGCCCTTTCGGGTTTTCAGTCCACCGGGATACCCATTTTTGCCCAAGCCGCCTTTTCAGGTTTTCGACTTGCCGGGTGTACAGATTTTTTCCTTTTATCCCTTCATTTTGCCCGAACCCTTTTGGTTCGCCGGGAAACCTTTATTTTTGCCTAGGCATGTCAGCCTAGCGGGTCTTTGATTATGCGTAGTATTTTTCCGACTATGTCTGTTCTCAGAAAGTAGGGAGTTGCCCCTGTTAGAAGTGTTTTGTCATGCCACCAGAAGATGTCTGACAGGGCAAGATTCGTTGTTGGAATGCCCCAAATGACTCAGGCGGAGATTTGCCCCAGGTTGTTTGGCCTTTGAGAGATTCTCCGAATCTTGACTTAACTGCCCCAGATGATAGACCATGATCATGTCTGCCCCTTGATTGGAGGTGCTTTTGTCCACTAGGTATTCATCGTGCGAATTTCCCTGCTGTTCAAACAAATATTCATATGCAAACAAAGTTATGTTAAAAATGCAAAGCTTATGTCTGTTTCGAAGTTTTTTGGAAATGCATTCTTTTTCATAAAACAAGTGAATGTTTGTAAAACATGATGTCAACTCCGTATTTTACCGTGAGCCTTAAGGAGTCAGGATACCTTTCGTCACAGTATGCTTTCGAACTAACCCATGCTTCAGCTAGGACTTTTAAGGGTTGTAACGTGGCTTGGTTCACGGTTTAAGAAACAAAGGATAAAGGCTCAAATTTTATTTGTACCCACCCGCTCTTCGTGATGTTCTCCAAACCTAAACTCAGTTGATCATACGTTAGACCTTGCTTGAGTCTTTGCTCTGATTTTCCGGTGATGATTCGGATATTGATGATTTATTTGGAATAGGCAGTCATTTCCTTTTTTTTCTGTTGAGGGTTTGTAGGACCTCTTTCTTGTCTGATTTTTTTGTTATCCCTTTCCTTTTTTGCCTGAACTGTTTCCTTTTTTGGAATTACAGTCAGCGGGATGCCCCAGTTTGGTACGTCTCCTTCATTGGTTTTGACTTTTTTGGGCTTTTCATTTATGATTTTTTTTTTTTGATAATGACTGCCTGTCCTTATGATTGTTCGGAACCATCACTGTCTTTTGTTATTTTATAAGGACCTCCTTGGTGCCATTCGTTATGCACTTGGATCAACTGAGAGACTACCCTGCCCCAGGTTTATGATTAAGGGTTTTGATTTTCGAAAATAAAAACTCCTACTTCTTTGGCTCAGAGGGGTTAACGAGGGATTATCTTCCTTATTACTCCAGTGTTTAGGAATTGAAACAATGCCTGTACCTCATCAGCGGGGTCTGTTCAAAAGCATACTGTAGGATCGTGGTATCGTTTTCGTCATCCTCCCCTCAAGAGGCTTAGAATTAACGAGAGTTGACATCAGAAAAAATATGAAAACAATTTGCATATAGTGAATGCGAATATATTGATTCAAAATAGACATAAGCGATGCATTAATGGAATAACAATGTTTTAACATGAATAAATGTTTGAACGGTCAAAAGAAAAAACACAACTTGAACATTCGAATGAACAAAAGTTTCCTAGTCTCGGAGCTCGTCACTTCAACTGGTGAACCTTGGAGGAATGGTAGAAAAATTCAGCCTGTCCATCTTGTGTGAACTCCAATGCCCCTTCATCGATCAGGTCCTGGATTTTGTTCCTCAGATCCCAACATTCATTGGTATCATGTCCTGGGCTAGCAGAGTGGTAGGCACACCTCTTATTGGGATCATAGGCAGGAGATGCTGTGTTGGGGTTCCGGGGATGAGCCCTTAATGTGATCAGATTCAACCTCAATAGGCGTTGCAAAGCTTGAAACAGCGACATGTTGAGCTGGGTGAATTGCCTCCTGGGCTTGTCTGGCTGAAACTGGCGAGGTTGATGCTGAATTTGTGGCACTGGAGTCATTTGAGGAGCTTTCCCCTTATCCTCTTGTCTCGAGGATGATTGGATGATGAACGGCTTTTTACCCTTAGATGTTTGCCCCAGTTGGTTACCCTGAAGCAGTTGGTTGACGAGAAACCGGAGCTCATCTTGTCTTTGAGCTAAACCTTGAATGGCATTCCTCTGCCCCAGCATTTGGGCTTTCATAGCATCCATCTCAGCTTGTAGGTGTTTCAGCCTTTCATCCTCAGCACTGTTCCTGACAAAAGTCTCCATGAGAAGTGTCTTTAGCTCCTCCTGCCCCTTGGATAGATTCAGGAGGATTTCCCCGAACCGAGTCTCTTGAGTATGGAAGTCCTGGTTGTATTGTTGGGAAGCCATTGCTGAAATAAACAGCGCAGATGGTAAGTGGCCTGTAATAAAGGTACCTGCAATGCAATGATATGTATGATATGCATGCAATGTTTTCAAGGACCTCGCAGGGTAAACAAGAAAATTGTTAGCATTGGAATTTATAGCTTGATTGAAGGGACACCCATGTTGTTGAGAATTCTTCTTCAAGGGTCAAAGGCTCACCATATCCAGTGGGTCATAGCCCCTGACTTTAGTCATCATGTATGGTTTTGATTTCCAAACAACCTTGGTTAGGGGAACCTTCTTCAAGAGTCAGAGCTCACCATGTCAAGTGGGTCATAGCCCCTGACAACCTTGGCTAGAGGAAAATAAATCCTCTTTGCCCCTTGCTAGATGATTGATTCATCATGACCTGCATCACAAGCCCTTGAGATCCTTGAAATGGGTTAGGATGTATGCAATGGTATGATGTCATGGTATGCATGGGGTAAGGTAAGTAACCCTGTTATGAGTCCAAATTAAGGACTAAAAACAACCCTGCAAGAAACTTGGTAAACCTTGTTATGAGTCCTAGTTAAGGACTAAAACAAAACCTGCAAGAAACTCAAGTAAAACCTGTCATGAGTCCCAGTTAAAGACTAAAACAAAACCTGCAAGTAGTTCATATGTCAGATAAAACATGCAAGTAGTCAAGTATGAAGGCACACAAGTCACACAAGAGAAGCCCTTAGAGTTTAGGCCAGCATGAGGTCTAGGTATTACCCTCTTTCAGTTCGTTGGTTCATACCTGTCCTAATCAAAAGTAACCGGGTTCTTAGAGGATCCCAATATCATTGACTAACCTCAATCGGTCATAACTCCAGCATCGCAATCTTTTCTTGCGGCCAGAACCATCACGAGAGTTTAGCCTCAATGGGCGTAGCATACTGCTACTGTTCTAATGGCCAAGTTGTGTCATTTAAGGTTCTAAGGTCTGTTGGTGCTTAATGACTCCTTGGAAGACCCATATTCTCCCCGTTTCAACACGAGGGATATCGGTACAGACCAAGGCGCCACACCAACGTAGCCACTGCTTCACCCATGTCGGTATACGCCGGACAAGTCCCTCACAGCTTATGCTACCTAAACAGGGTATCCCCAGATCCGGGTTAGGATCTATATATCTCCGATGCAACCCACAATAGTAAAGCAAGCAAAACAATACAAGTGAAAACACAGTTATGACCTAGCCCTAAGGTATACCTCACTTTAAGTTTTAGTCCCCAGCAGAGTCGCCAGTTCTGTGATCGGTGGATCTGGAACTGACTGTTTAACGCTGGTTCGCGAAATGTCGCGGAAGCAAGAGTCGCCACCGTCTTTTATTTTCTCCAAATGGAAAGGACAAAAGCACAGAAAAATTCCTTATAGAGATTGCTCTCGGTTCGGGAGGTAGATTATAGAAAGGGTGCTAACACCTTCCCTTTCTATAATCTACCTCCCGAACCGAGAGCAATCTCTATAAGGAATTTTTCTGTGCTTTTGTCCTTTCCATTTGGAGAAAATAAAAGACGGTGGCGACTCTTGCTTCCGCGACATTTCGCGAACCAGCGTTAAACAGTCAGTTCCAGATCCACCGATCACAGTGGGGTTCCATGGTTGGTCTATTGCACTGGTCATCTGAGTTTGGGGGTAGAAAGGAAATGGATCTTGGGGTGTTTGGTATTGAGGATGTTGGGTGCTTTGGTGATGTTGTGGTTGATGGTAAGTTGGGTCGGTTGGTTCATAATCTTTGGATAATCCCAGATCAGAGCTAAGGTTAGATGTTGAGGGGGCCCATATTGGGATATGCAGAAGACTGAAATTGTGTGTGGGGTATATGGATGTGTTGGTATTATGATTGAAATTGTGGTTGGGTGTGAGGCATATGGGAGTATTGGTACTGAGGTGGTGGTTGTGGTTGGTTGTGGGGCATGTGGGTGTAATTGTATTGTGGTGGTGACTGTGGTTGGGTGTTTGTGGTTCTGTTTCGTCGGGGGGGTTGGTGGAAGGTTGATGTGTGTTGGCTTTGTTGTTGGGAAAATGAGGGTTGTGCCCATTGTGTTCGTGGGTCAACCAAATACCTTAAATGAGACACGTGTATTTCAGGGGTACTAACCGATCTGTACCAAGATAAATATTGATCTGTGTGTCGCATATTACCATGGTTGAGGAAAATTGGGAATTGCAAGACATGTCGGTGATGCCTCTGCCACATCTTACACCATTCTGGAGCAAAGTTTTTCCAGTTGGTAAGACCCCATTGGGCATCGACCCTTTTGAGATGCCACGGGGACAAACAAGTCGGATCGCTGGTTATCTCTTGATGCATTCCAAACTGCACCTTTACACGGTCGATGTGGTGCATCTCCACAACATTGAACTGTATGATTGCAGTCTTTGCGCTCCAAATTGCTGCATCCTCGGGGTTTGGTTCATGGTCCAAACCCAAATACGGTCTCCATACAAACTGCAGATAAAATTAAATCAGGTTAATTAAAATGTAATATATAAATAATTTAAAAGTAGAAAAGTTGAAAGGTACGACGTACATCATCCGGGCCAAGGTGATCCAATAGATTGCGGTATAGTGCGACATTGAATCTTGGATTCTTGCCGTAATCCATACCCCTCACGCAATACCTAAAGGAATTGAAAAATATTTTATTTTTATCATATATTTGGTGAAGAGATGAATAGTAATAAATGATATAACTTGATAACTTACTTTGTTGCGTATGGGAAAACGAATGTGTTGTTGTTGACGGGGTTTAGGGACTCCATCCTCCACCAACCACGGGCTTGAAGTAAAAAAGTGCAGCCATAAAATGTACATTTTTCCTTAATTGCATTTTTACACAAGGAACTTTATAGATGGGCTAAAACAGCAGAACCCCAACTATACTTTCTAGTTTTTTCGAAGTCTCTAAGTAAATTTAAATACATAAAATTTACACTACTTCCCGTACTTTCGGGAAATAAAAAGGTTCCAAATAGTATAATTATATAATTTCTATCTTTTATTACCTTAGCTAGCTCCGAGAAATTTTCATTCAATTCCAGAGTCGCATAATGATTTTTTAGCTCAGTAAGTAGTATACCCTGACCTCTCGCACCACCACCTTCAACCATATCCCTGCCCAACAATTCTTCACACAGAGAATTGGGTTGTTGAACTGACCCATTAACCGCCTTACCATCGACAGGGAGACCCAATAACATGTACATGTCCTCTAGTGTGACGGTACATTCACCTATTGGTAGATGAAATGTATGGGTCTTTGGTCTCCACCTTTCCAACATTGCAAGTATGAACTTTGAATCAATTGTGCAGTTGGAGATCTTTATAACGTTTTCGAAACCTGCATAATCGAGATAGGGTACGATCAACGGGTCGGGAGCAAGGTAGTTGTGTGACCGGATTCTGAATCTTTTAGTATCCTAAGTTAATAATATAAAAGGTGTAAGAGTAGGTAAGATGAATAAAGCATTACTAGAAGTATGAAAATGTATAAGTATAAAAGAAACTTACAAATGCGGCAATGTTGTCCCTTGTGCCTCTGTGAGAATCGCCCATTGTGAGAAGAGCCATTGTTGAAAATGCCTGAGATTATGAAAGAGTTTGAAATTGTAAGAGATTATGAAAGAGTTTGTAGCAGAGAGTGAGACGATTGTAGATGCGAGAGAAGTATGTAATGCTCTGCATTTATAGGCAAAATTTTATCATAGAGTAAGTGAGGTGGTAGGTGGGTGCATACATGTATGATAAGTGTCACTCTTGCAGTGTAGGTGCAGGCTACGTGGCAGCGTTGGGGAAGGCATCTCTGCATGCATGTAACACGATTGGACGTGAAGGGAGGCGCCATTGGACTTGGCGAAAGAGTACAAAAATGAAAGGTGTCGCCATCCCTGTTGGCGAATAAGAGGTGGCATGTGTTGCAGTGTAGGCGCAGGCTAGGAGACAGCCTTGGAGAAGGCATCTCTGCATGCATGTAACACGATTGGACGTGAAGGGAGGCGCCATTGGACTTGGCGAAAGAGTACAAAAATGAAAAGTGCCGCCATCCCTGTTGGCGAATAAGAGGTGGCATGGGTTGCAGTGTAGGTGCAGGCTAGGTGATAGCCTTGGAGAAGGCATCCCTGCATGCATGTAACACGATTGGACGTGAAGAATGTATCAGAGAAGAATGTATCAGAGAAGAATGTATCAGAGCCATCAAATAATTTCACATGCTCAACTCGGTCGATTTTAAGGTGGACCGTGTAAATCCAGAAAGGTACAAGATAAAGTGTATCCACCCTGATTGTATGTTCAAGCTCACTGCATCATACAGATTAAGAGGTGATTTTTGGGTCATAGGTTCCATGTCTACCCACACTTGTGTCAGTTCTACTCAATCACAGGATCACCGGAAACTAAATTATGATCTCATTTGTCAAGAAATCCTACCACTCGTCAGCAACGATCCATCATTGAAGGTGAAAACCGTAATCTACCACATCACTACGGTATTTAACTATACTCCATCTTACCGAAAGGAGTGGTTAGCAAAGACCAAGGCGATTGAAAAGGTATATGGAAATTGGGAGGAGTCATACCAAGAACTTCCTCGCTACCTGAATGCACTCCAGACTTATTCTCCGGGTACTGTTTACATTCTGGAAACAGTGCCAGCATACGCCCCGGATGGTAGTCAACTCAACGGAAATGGAATATTCAGTCGAGTGTTTTGGATTTTCAACCTTGCATCACAAGGTTTGTGTCATGTAAACCAATTATACAAATTGATGGGACTTAGTTGTATGGGAAATACAAAGGCACGCTAATGATGGCAGTTGCACAAGATGGCAACAATAACATTTTCCCAATTGCCTTTGCCCTAGTCGAGGGGGAGATTGGTGGTGCTTGGAGCTTTTTTCTGAAAAATCTCCGAACACTCGTGGCTCCTCAACCAGATCTCTGTTTGATCTCTGATAGACATGCATCCATTGAAAGTGCATACAATAATCCTGCAAACGGTTGGCATGACCCTCCTTCTACGCATGTCTATTGCGTTAGACATATCGTCCAAAATTTCACGAGGGAGATCAAAGACAAAACTCTTAGGAAAGCGGTTATGAATGCAGGATATGTATTGACACAACTACGTTCAAATATTATCGCAACGAGATCCGTTTGTCAAATCCGAAAGTCGGTAGGTGGATCGATAATATTCCGGTAGAAAAATGGACTAGGTCATACGACAATGGAAAATGATGGGTCCACATGACAACAAATCTAATTGAATCGATGAATGGGTTATTCAAAGGCATACGAAACCTCCCGGTCACTGCTTTGGTTAAATCAACATATTTTAGGATGGCTTCATTGTTTGCCAAAAGAGGTGAAATATGGAATGCTGTGTTGCAATCTGGACAACTATGGAGTGAAAGCTGCATGAAGTACATTAAGGCAGAAAGTGCCAAAGCCAACACCCATCTGGTTATACGGTTTGACCGACACAACCACAACTTCATTGTGAAAGAGACAATCGACCACAATGAGGGCCTGCCAGGACAAGAATATAGGGTTGTACTACCTTCTCGTTGGTGCAATTATTGCAAGTTTCAAGCCTTTTGTATGCCTTGCTCTCATGTCATTTCCGCGTGTGCCTATACTCATCAAGACGCGCTATAACTTCTGTCTCCCATTTACAAATCTGAAATGTTGCTCAATGTTTACAACAACAACTTCCCTTTGGTAGCAAAACCAGATTATTGGCCTGCATACGATGGCGAAATAGTATGGCACAATGACCAAATGCGAAGGAATAAAAATGGGTCGTCCCAAAAGTAAGCGCATCACAACCGAAATGGACTCCCTTGACAAGCTGGAAAGAAAGTGTGGTTTATATCGTCAGGTCGGACACAATCGTAAAAATTGTCTGAATCGGGCTACTGCCTCAACCACATAAAAATTGTATTACAAAAATCTTTCCTTTATTATGTTGTAAACATTAGGGTTTTTCGTTAACAGTATTTGTTACAATAAACATTGTGCGAACAAGAAATAAAATACGATAAACCGTCTATGAAATTACAACTGTTAAAACAATTTCATCTGATCCATGTATCATCAACATTACGTCGTTGTCTGTTTTGACTTCCTCCAACCAAAAATTAGGTCTTCCTGTCGCAAGTGAGGTTGTTGTTCGTCTTTGCTGGATCCTTATAATTTTTTTCCCCTCCACGATGTCTCCCTCTAGCCATCGCATCAACTCCCTCTTCAGACGCTCCATAGAGTGAATGTGCCAGAATTTCATTTTCATCGGAGGTTTTGTGGCGGAGAAAATAACGTAACCATCTCTGGTAAAAATCATGGGCGATGTCATGACGCAAATAACAGAGTAAAAAATAAGAGAACAGTGCGAGAAAGTGTGAGGAATGACGGAGAAACAGACGAATTATTTATAAAAACAACATTTTGCCCTAGGAGTCAAGTGAGATGACACCTCCTCTCACTTTTAAAGTGCATGTGCCATCTCACTTGGCTAAAAGAGAGGGGAGGCGCCAAGTGGGATGACGCCTAGGGAAAGAATGAGAGTGGAGGCGCCAAGTGGGATGGCTCCTCCCTTGGGGTGTTTTCTGAAACATGATTATTTGCGTAATTTTTTTTGAAATATGATTATTTACGAATTTTTTTAATACATGATTATTCCAAAAAAAAATTCATCTCCTTTGATTTTAAAACAAAGTCTATAGCAATTTATTAATTCAAAATAAATTGTAAAAGATATAACTTTATAATATAGAGTTACAACATTAAAATATTTTTTTAAATTATTTTTTCTAAGAATTTTATGTTTCTAATTATTTTAAAATTAATATTATTTTTTAGAAGTAATATTTTAGAACTTTTATTTTAATTTTGATAATTTAAGTTTTAAATAAAAATACTACATACCTTTGAATTGTATTTTACATTTATATTTTAATTAAATATTAATTATGTTTATTACAAATAAATTAGCAATGATTTAATCATCAAATTATAAAAATACTTTTGATAAAATTCTCTTTTTATAGAATGTTTAAATATGAAGTATAATAGAAAAAAATTAGAGTAAGGTACTCTTAATATAAAATTTTTAAATCTTAATTATTAATTAAAGCTGACGATTAATATCGATAATTTTAATTTCTTATGAAATATATATATATATATATATATATATATATATATATATATATATATATATATATATATATATATATATATATATATATATATATATATATATATATATATATATATATATATATATCTAAAAAAATTTATAAAAATTTAATAATGCATATTTATCTAAAAATATTTTTGAAATACAAGTTTCAATTATAGAGTCAAATCAGGAGGGTTCCATGTGGTGACGCTAACTACAGTTTGATTTGATTAAAGTGTTAATAACAACAGATTTTCGGCAAACCAGGATAGAGGCTATTTAGTTGAAGTTGCTATAATCTATTATTAGTAAAGACGTGTTTGGTTTAAACTCTCAACTAAAACTTCATGCTATTAAGTTGTGAAAGCAACCAAACCCACGTGTGTGGTGCATAATCGTGATATTGCGCAAAATTGTGAACTCTATTCATTTGCCTAAAATTGATTGTGTTACGGTTGTACAAACATAAATCAAACAGTTTTAAGAAAAACAAGTTAAAAAGACGTTTTAAATGATTAAATTTTTGGTATAGGACAAGTATGATACATTTTGTCACAAACATATTAGTGATAGTTTAGATCATCTCCTTCATTTTTCTATCTTTGTCTCTACATCCTCTCTATCTCTTTCAATTTTATATTTTGTCTCTTAATTATATTTTATTTTTAATGATGAGTAAAAATGATATTAACAAAGAGGTAAAGAGGATGAAGAGAGAAGAAAAAAAAAATGAAAGAGAGATCAAATTCTATTAGTGACATACTTATAATTCAGATATGATTATTAAATTCTACAATAAAGCAGTATGAAGATATGTCATTCAATCTAAAATACATCATAGATCATCTCCTAATAAGAGTTCATAATTTAAAATACAAAATACACCTAACAACTAGATACAAATACACAATATTTGTTATATCAGTAGATTATATGTCCACAACAATGACTACGGATATTAATAATTAATAATTGGTATTAGATTAATCAACAAAAATATATGGAAAGAGAATCAGATTAAAATTTCTACAACAATATAAGTGATAATTGTCGTGTCGTGAAAAAACATATAGTCATCACCGAATTTTATTTATTTTGAAGGAAGAGAAAATATCGAGAAAATCTCAAAAGGAAGGATAAGATGATCTTGCGACTAGAGAAAGGGAAAGACGATTCGCAAGGGGAACATATTAGCACCCCTCACGTCTGTGATACTCCACAAGATTCACTCTTGTTGTTCTAATTAAAGGGTGTGTTATATAATACCTACTTGTTAAGAGAATGCATGAATGATTTGCTTAAGGGAAAAAAGAAAGTTTTTTATTATTGCGCTCGCATCGGTTTTGAAACCTTGTGCCTATGTATCCCTATCATGCAATAGAGAATCAGAGCACCGTAGTTCTTCTAAAAAACGTTGATTTGTTGTGTGTTTTTTATGAATAATGTTAAATTCGCATCCTATTGACGTTCGATCTTTGAAGACTCACGCATTGCATATAATAGAATTAACATATTCTTTCTGGAAAAAAGTTAAGCAGAAAAGTCCAAAGGCAAAAGAAATTGAATTTGTTGTATGTTTTGTTGCGATGATAACAAACGACTTCCAATGCAGGGACATCTACTATTTCTCTGCTTATTTGTGAAAGAGTTCACGAATTGAATCATAATAAAGTCCGAAAATGGAAGAAAAGCAAGGTTAAGAATGTACCGTCTCACTCTTTTCCATAAGACTCAACTGCATACGATTCACATATTTATTTGTTAAGTATTTTGAAATTTTTTATTAATAAAAAGTTTTTGATTTAGATGGATGCAAAAGAAGAAGAAAAAAGGACTAAGGAAAGTTAATCATAATGTTGTCATACAATGGTGGTCCTAAAGTTAGGATCAAAAAAAAATTATATTCTAAAATTATAATGTACAATGGTCCTAAGGTGAGGGTGAAAGGGAATTCTACTTATGTTGTCATACTTGGATTTCCCCTAAAGTCTATCTCAATTCAACTTGAACAAGATTGAATCAAGAGATCCTAAGGGTGAATGTTATCACACGAACAATCAAGCAGAGTAAACAAGAAGAACAATATTGTGATTTCAACTGGGGTGGAAAACTGAGTGACTCGTTGTTCACCAATTAAAAGAAACTAAAAGGAATGATGTCGTGATCTCAGCTGAGGTACAAAACTGAGTGACTCTTCGTTCTTCATAAAGTATGAAAAAATGGAAGCAAACAAAAACAAAGTATAAAGGCTTATTAAGAGGATGAGACTCAACTTCACAAAAGACTTGAGACAAAGGAAAAAGACTCAAGAGTAATCAACAAGTATCAAGATATTGCATACAATCCATACCAAAATAATACCATAAATTGCAAACAAGCACATGTCATGAAAATAAATAAAACTAGTGATTAAAAATTGACAAAAAAGAGTTAAGAAAGGAAAAAAGAAATCTCCTAATTAATTCCTAAGATATCTCCTAAAATCTAATATTTTTTACCATTTTTTTATTATGTATTTTTTTATCACCGCAGATTAAAAAGGAATTAGAAAATAAAACTAAAAAATCCAACGGTACGGGGTGTGAATCTGAATCAGGAAGTGAGACCCTAATAAAGGCGTTGGGCTCAGGGCTCCAGAGGCCCAAAGAATTGTTTTTATGTCAATTCAAATTTAATGGAATTTGAATAAAGTTTGAATCTATTTTCTTCCAATCTTTGAATCAAAATAAAATTGTTCCAAGTATTCAATCTTTACATGTTTGCAATTATTCTTCTAACTTGTACTTTGAACAACCAATATCCTTTGATCTAACTCATAGTATGCAAAGTCTCCTTTAATTGTAACATGAATTTGAATTCTCCATTATTTCTTGAATGAGCACTATAATGCTTTGCATCATAAAAGTGAAATTGGATTGAAATCCTTGATTAAACACTTTCTAAATCACACCTTGAATCCTTAATCTCTCCCTTGACTTTTTCTTACTTAAAATAATCAACCAACACGCTTAAATGCCTTCAAGTGAATGAATGAACCTTATCTCCCTCTTGAAGTTCAAGGAATCTTAATGCATATGAACCTTAGGTTTTTAACTTGAGATAATTGGGATAAAACTATTCTAGACTGGGCCTGCCCGTGGCCCAATCACCAATGAGGCCTAATCCAAGCTTGTCAACGTATCATGCTGAGTATTAGATCCTCAGAGTGCACCCCGATCATGGGTAACTGGTCGAATGCGACTACGTCCCGCCAGTGCCCGCGAGGAACGTCCTCGATGAGGAATATCCCAATCCAAGTTCTGCCCGAGTACCCTCCTCGTAGGGAAGACTTTCAACCTCTTCAGGTTTCGCAGAGTCCTCAGGGTCCCGGGAAGATCGCGTCTTTACCCTCCCTATTCTGCGGAGAGCATTATCCAGGTAGGGGACCACGTGCAGGTCCCCACTACTCACGTAGAACCTGGAAGTCCCTTTGTTGAGCCTGTTTGATCAGCCCAATAAAGGGACTTTGGCCTAGCGCTGGGGGATATAAATACCCTCTATTTCAAGAGGGTCAGGTATTCATTCATTCACACCTATACTCACTTTCTTGCTCATTCCATATCTCACTTTTCCATTGGAGTGTCTTGCAGGTACCCCCCATCTCTTTCAAATCCAACTCAAAGCCAGATGTGACGGTCCAACTCTGATCAGGTACGATCAGTGACACCGTCTGTGGGAAAATAAGCTTCCCTGTCTTCTTCACTTAAAAAGACCAAAGCTAAAACCATCCTCGACTGTCATGGTTGACCAGACTCAGGACAACCAGAACGTCTGCGTCATCGAAGCTAACAACAACATTGCCGACAATAATGTCGGCCCTGACAACGCCGACATCACGGGCCATAACACGGTCCCTGGCAGCAACATCCCCGGGCTTTCTAACTACTGAGACGGAGTCACGACTTCATCTTCATCAATCCCTCATCGGCTTGAAGAAGATCACCCAGTTCCTCTGAACTATCCAACTGTCCAATTCCACGAGGTTCCTGTCCCCACAGGGGCAGACGCCGCGACCAGGGCGTTGTTCGTAGCGATTAACCAGACCAACTATCTCATCTTTGCCCAGGGGGAAAGATTGAGAGCACTTGAAGACGACTGAAGGCCCCCTAGAAGACACAGGAGGCCTCAATCCCCTCCTCCTCGACAAACGGAGGAACGTCCCCGATCTCCCCCACAGAGATAGGATCGGGACATCTCTCGAAGCCCGTCGCCTCAACCAATCGAGCGGCGACCCCCCTTGGAGAGGGAACCACTCATCGAGACGGGAAGGCGCGACCATGGCCCTTCGCGGAAAGAACGAAGACCTCCCGGGGACAGACACAGAGAAAACTATCAACGATCACATTGCTCGAGGAACGTCCTGCACGACCAGGGCCATCGTGACCGATAATACTTCAGATCCCCGTCCCGCTCCCCGGAACAGAGTGACGAGGACGACCCCTGCGGTCCCTTGTCACAAGCTATCATGGAGGCGCCCATTCCCCCGGGCATGGAGAAGCCTCCCCACTTGAAAGAATATGATGGTGTCGCTGACCCGATCGACCACATTGACGGGTTCGAGGCCATGCTGCACTACCACAACGTCGAGGGACCAATCAAATGCCGGTTGTTCTCCACGACCCTGAGGAAAGCAGCTATGGACTGGTACAAGGGTCTCGCCCCGGGGTCAATTACCTCGTGGCGAAACTTGAAGAACTAGTTCATCAGCTTGTTCACTGCTTCGCGACGACACCCGAAGACTGAAACGGCGCTCGAGGCCATTATCAAGAAGCACGATGAGACCTTGAGGGAATTCATCAAACGCTTCAACCGAGAAGCCATCCAGGTCCCCTGCACGAACCATATGAAGAGATACCTGCTGGAGAGGGGACTCCTCCCCGGCACCGAATTCAGGAAAGTCGTGGGCATCAAACCACCCCGAACGTTCGATGCCCTCCTCGAGAAGGCCAAAGCCTACATGGACTACGAGGAAAGGGAAGCGGTCAACAGAGCCCAAGACCCCAGAAATTGCAGACCCAATAACAATCCGCGACAAGATACCGCCCCTCCTCGACGAAACGGGGAAAAGAGAAAGGACGATAAACCCCGGGATGCCCGAGAGCAGAGGGGGCCCTAGAGACGGTTCATATAATACACTCCCCTCACGGCTTCCCGCGAGCGCATCTTAGCGGAGTGTGCAAGTACATATTTTAAGGATGGCGGCGTCAAACGTCCCCGTCCAGCTCCTGCCAAACTCGGGTGGACCGGAGCAAATACTGTTAGTACCACCGAAGCCACGGGCATATGACTGAAACTACGTCCACCTCAAGGACGCCATCGAGACCCTCATAAAAGGGGGGAGACTCACACAGTACCGGCAAAACGATGCTCCTCGTCGGGACACCCACAAGATGAGGGAAGCAGAAGAGAATGCCCGACCATCTGACGAGTCGGTTCCCATCCAAACCGCGTTCTCTATCACAAGACCCGAGGACTTCTACGTTGCCGATCACATGCAAGAACCTTTGTCGATGCACAGTAGGTGGGAACACTTCCCCTCCGCCATGGTCATCAATGGTGGAGGGTTCAATGATCTGGCCATAAATTTAGCTAAGAGGAAGTTGGACGAGTTGGTCGGCACAGTCCCCCCTCAAACGGTGACCTTTGAAAAGGTGAGGGGCATATCGGAGCCAATCACCTTCTATCTCGAGGAGCTCCCCGGAGGGGGCCCCAATTAGGTCATCCCTCTGCTGATAAGAGCGATAATGGCCAACTTCGACGTACACCGCGTCCTCATCGACGAAGGAAGTCCATCGACGTGATGTACAGCCAATTGTTCCAAACCCTGCAGCTCGACGACTCTCACCTCTCACCTTACATGGGGTCGGACCTTCAGGGCTTTAACGGCTCAACTTCTAAGCCTTGGGGATACGTCGAGCTCATGGTTACATTCGGCGAGGATACGACAACGAGGAAAGTCAAGGTGCGCTTCCTCGTCATTGATTGCCCCTCCTTCTACAACTGCATTCTGGGAAGGCCGACACTGGTGGAGCTGACCGCAATACCCTTCACCGTTCATTTAGAAATGAAGTTTTACACCAAGAGGGAACGGGTCTGTTGGCTCCTAAATTCAACACCTTTGTTTTATTGATGTCAGCCATTAAAGCTGAAGGATGTTTTCGACTGGCTAAGTCTGTCGAAATGCCCGTCGAAAGATGGCAAAGTACTTAGAAGATTTCTTCCCAGGGAGAAGTTGGTTGCCTTCGACGTCGAAGGAGTTTCTCGTCGAAGATGTCTCTCGACGAAAGTGTTCGATGGTTCAGAATGGAGCAGTTTGAAATTCAAGCGTTTGGAGGGAAAACGGTTTCCAGCAGTTACCACGTGCAGCGTGCAAAGATCTGGAGCGTCGAACGTTGAGAACGTGCCAAGTGGAATCATCTCGAAGCAGTGTAACTGCCCGACGGTTACTTGGGATGTTTTAGTATAAATAGTAGTAGACATGTAGTTTCTCGTGTGTGTTCACAATTCTATACAAAGTCACTCATATAGATTCGAGTACCCAGCGTGTGAGAAAGAATTGTTGAGAAATGTATGTGTAAAACACCAACTTTATTAATCAAATTCATTTACTTTTTCCAGAAATTTACTTGCTTTCCTTTTACATTCCTGTCGAAGCCTTTTACTTTAAGCCTTGTTTATTTTACCAAGTCTTTCCTTCATGCAATTTACTTGAAGCCTCTTTATTTTATTTAAAACCTTTCTTATTCAAAGCCTTATCCAATTTAATCAAACTTCAAAATCAACCTATGTCCTAGGATCAATCTGATCGATCCTGCGAGTAACCAAATAAGTAACCATTTGGAGGATCAGCGGTTGTTTACCAAATCCCAAGGTAAACAAATTGGCACACCTGGTGGGACAGTGTGTTGATTGTTGAAAATAATCTCATCTTTTCGAGGAGTGTTGTATGTTATTGAGAAGTGGTAGAATATACACAAACGATAACAATACTGCCAGAAGAAGGGAAGAGATGGCGAATCCGCCAAACAATAACGAAATCCCACAAACGAATGTGGGAGCAACGGTTAGTACGACCGTAAGTGAAGCGACAAATGTTGGTTCGACACCAGCAGTATCGGTCACAACCACGGGGCCAATACCTTTGTTAACAGGCCCCAGGATGCCTTTGGGAACTCCCCCACCAAGGGGAAATTTAGGCACAAGGCCTTTGGTTCCCCCAGGATTTATTCCATTCTATGGTATGCCAACTTCTGAAGTGGCAAGCCTGACGAATGCTGCGTCCACTTTTTCAGACCCTTTAGTGAGTGCCTCTTCGCCACTCCAAGGATCTGAAGTAGGCATGGCGAATAGAAATAGGACCCAACTCTTAGGAGGAACGTCCCAAGTAGCCCATGGCCTTACAAATGCCTCGACAGCAATCTTGAGGCAACAGATGGACGAAAGCAACCATGATATGGTGCAAATGTTGGCACAAACTTTGAGTACTGTGCTAAACCCTCTAATACAAAACACTACTCAATCGAATCAGCAAGTGACAGCGCAAAGGGCGCGTTTGGCTGATTTCTTTGGAGTACCCCAACCTATTCGACAGCCCCAAAGGGCGCAAATAAGGGGAAACCAGGGGATATTTTTAGAGGAAGAAACCACCATTAACCAGGCTCAACAGCCTGTCGAAGAAAACCTTAGGGCACGATTGGAACAACCTGTCGAGGAACCTAGGGTAATAACCCCAGAGGTAAGGTTAGTTAACAGAAACCAAAATGCTGACGAAGTGGTTCAGCATATCCAATACCAAAACATGGGTTTGGAAAACAATCTGGCAACCATGATTGAAAGGATCATGACTCAGAATGGGATGAACATGGGCTTTCGAAGGCCCAACTTTACATCTCCATTGTCAGAATACGTGTTACAAACGGACTTACCTCCTAGATGCAAAGTCCCCAAATTTACTAAGTTCTCCGGGGACACGACAGAATCTACTGTCGAGCATGTGGCGAGATATTTGATCGAAGCGGGTGACATTTCGAATAACGAAAACCTAAGGATCAAATACTTCCCAAGTTCTTTAACAAAGAACGCTTTTACTTGGTTTACAACTCTTCCCCCCAATTCGATCCATCATTGGACCCAGTTGGAAAGATTGTTCCATGAGCAATTCTACATGGGGCAAACCAAGATAAGCCTGAAAGAACTGGCCAGTGTGAAGAGACGTTTCACTGAACCTATAGACGAATATCTAAATAGGTTTAGGTTGCTCAAGGCGATATGTTTTACACAAGTGCCAGAACATGAGTTGGTCGAAATAGCCGCAGGCGGTTTAGATTATTCCATTAGGAAGAAGCTAGACACCCAATACCTGAGAGACATGGCCCAACTGGCCGATAGAGTTCGACAGGTAGAACGCCTCAAAGCTGAAAAAGCCAAGGCAACGAAAACTCACAAGAGAGAGAGGATAGCGTACGTTGAGATGGACGACGAAGATCCGGAATCCTTCGACGATACTTTAGCTGTCGAAGAAGGAGAAGTCGATTTAGCAGAACTGAAACAAGGGCCACCATACTCTTGTAAACTGTTAGTCCCCTCAAATGGGAAAAATCCCATTGGTCCAGAAAGGACCAACGATAGGTTCCCAAAAAAGACTTATAGTTTCGACATCACAAAATGTGATGAAATATTCGACTTGCTGGTTAAAGATGGCCAAATGATAGTACCCCCAGGGGTAAAAGTGCCTCCTCTTGATCAAAGAAAGAAGAGAGGTTTTTGCAAATATCATAATTTTTTGGGCCATAAAACTTCTCAATGTTTTCTTTTCAGGAATCTTGTGCAAGACGCTATCGAAGAAGGGAGATTGAAGTTTGCTGACAAATCCCCCATGGCTGTCGACTCAAATCCATTGCAGGCTGAAGCCCACTATGCTGAACCCTCTGAGGTGAACGTGATAGAGGCAACCAGGATCCAGTCGAAGAATCCAGGAATTACCATGGTCGAAGTCTCAAAAGACCACATCAACATGCCAATCTTTGGCAGTTTTTCTGGAAATTTATCCAGGAAAACAATTGAAGCTGTTCAGAAAGCGGTCGAAAGCCCGAAGTCGGAGACCGCTGAAGCACAGAAAACTGGACCAAAACCCAGTTCCCACTTGGCCACAGTTCAAGGCCAGACGGAGAATCTGGAGATACAAATGAAGCAGTTAACTCTTGCTAACAAAGATACAATGAATATAAACATGGTTGAACTTTCTGACCCAAAAGCATCAGAAGAGGCCATGAGGCAAGAACAAGCTAATAAGACTGCTTTCCCTCGGGAAAATGAAAACTTGGCAGATTTTCTACAAAGATGCCAGAAAAAGAAATCAGAGGTGATGCTGTGTCCAAGATGTAGTTCGATCTTTGACAAAAAGGCTGCTGAGCACATTCAAGGCGTAAGAGCAGCGAATAAGAGAAGGGAAAGTGTTGACCTTCGACATGATCCCAGAAGAGCCTCCCAAAGAGGTTCTAACCAAGAAAAGAGGCCATTGACTTTTAGGCCTCCCACAAATGTGCCAGTAGATACTTGGTACAAAACCTCTGGTCGAAAAAGGCCAAGTGAGGAGAAATGGCACTCTTTCGACGTGCCAAGGGGTTCCTCTTTGACTCAAAAGAAAGAGCCTCAGGTTGCTGCACCTAAGGTTGCACAAGTGTCCAGCAACTACAAAGGTAAAAATCCCATGTCTCGATCTCAATGGAGGAGATATCAAAGGAGACGAAAAGCTGAAAGGGAGGCTGCCAACGAACCAAAGGCAGAAACGAGTTCGAATGTTCCTCAAAGGAAGCAAAGGAAACCTCTAGAAAGAGAGCCAGTAACCAACAGGCTAGTTTGGCCTAACCAAAGTGAAGTCGAAGACGAAGACGATGCTGAGTCTGATGATACTTTGGACATAATGGTGAATATAGTTTCAGTGCTGCCCAGAGAATTCAATCGACAGGTAGAAGTCGAAGCAAGTGACTGGGAAGTGGAGCAAGAAATGGCCAAACATAGGCCAGTGTGTTATTTTGTCATGGACAATGGCACTACTGAGGAACAAAATGGCTTCTTCGAGCCACCTACAGAGGCGATGAAAAATCACCTCAAGCCTTTATTCATAAGGGCTAAACTCGAAGAAACTACAGTGAATAAAATATTGGTGGATTGTGGGGCAACCATCAACATTATTCCTCACTCTATGCTAAGGAAAATTGGCAAAAGGGATGAGGACATTAAGCCTCACAACATGGTCCTGTCGAACTATGAGGGCGGCATAGGGACCACTATGGGAGTGATCCAGCTAGATATCAAAGTAGGGTCGATCCTTCGACCAACGATGTTTATGGTCATATCGGCCAAACCTAACTACAATCTTTTGTTGGGCCGTGAATGGATTCATGGTGTTGGCGATGTGCCTTCATCAATGCACCAAAGGCTGCTGCTATGGCGTCCAGATGGGATGGTCGAAAACATAGAGGCAGATCAAAGCTATTACCTTGGCGAAGTGAATCACCTGGGTTTGGCAGATTTCGACAAGAACTTGGCTCACATAGGGCCATGTCCAACACCTGACTTCGACATGGCGCCAGCGCCAAACACTTTTTGTTCCCTATACCTGCATCCTGAGCATGGTTTCCAATGGGACAGAGAAGACTTGTCCCACATAGACTTCAGTGGGTTAACTGATATCCAACCAACTGGTTGGGGAAGTGAATTCAGTGATAATGACTGAGTCACAATCTTTGAAGCGAATTTCGGCTTATGTAGCCGAAACCAAGATGATAACGGCTCTCGAAGCCGAAGTAAAGTACATGGCCACACAGGCCAATGATCAACAATTATCTGCTGCAGGTCCAGGAAAGGATTTCGATCCAAAACCTCCTGATATCATGCCAGAAGAAATGCAGGAACAGAGGCTCGACGCCATCTATGACGATGAGCCTTTGGGCTTCGAAAAGGACCCCTTGGCAAACAACATTAAAATGTTAGCACAAGACCCTTTAGAAGAAATCAACTTAGGCGAAGGATCAGAGAAAAGGCCAACTTACATCAGCGCCAAAATCGATCCAGAACTTAGGTTGGAAGTAATCCAATTGCTGAAAGAGTTTAAAGAATGTTTTGCATGGGATTATGACGAAATGCCTGGTCTCGACAGAGGATTGGTAGAACTTCAGTTGCCAATCAAACCTGGGAAGAAGCCAATCAAGCAAAATCCAAGGCGCTTCGCTCCAGAAATACTGTCGAAGATCAAAACGGAGGTCGAAAGACTTCTGAAATGCAAATTCATCCGTGTTACAAGGTATGTCGAATGGATTGCAAACATTGTGCCAGTAATTAAGAAAAATGGTACGTTAAGGGTGTGCATAGATTTCAGAGATTTGAATGCTGCTACACCCAAAGATGAATATCCTATGCCTGTGGCGGAAATGCTAGTCGATTCTGCCGCTGGCTATGAATACCTGAGTATGCTCGATGGTTATTCAGGATATAATCAAATATTCATTGCTGAAGAGGATGCGTCGAAAACAGCTTTTCGATGCCCTGGGGCCTTAGGCACTTACGAATGGGTAGTGATGCCTTTTGGCCTAAAGAACGCTGGGGCAACGTACCAGCGAGCAATGAATACTATCTTCCATGATTTTATTAACACTTTTATGCAAGTATATATTGATGACATTGTTATAAGATCTGTTTTCAGGAAGAATCATGTTGACCACCTTCGACAATCATTCGAAAGAATGAGAGAACATGGTCTGAAGATGAACCCTTTGAAGTGTGCGTTCTGTGTGAAAGCTGGAGATTTCTTGGGCTTCGTTGTCCACAAGAAAGGAATCGAAATCAACCAGAACAAGACGAAGGCAATTTTGGAAGCGAAAGCGCCGTCGAATAAGAAGGAACTGCAATCTCTCTTAGGCAAGATAAATTTCTTAAGGAGGTTTATATCTAATCTAAGTGGGAAAGCTCAGGCCTTTTCACCCTTACTTCAACTGAATAAAGAGGGGTTCGAATGGGGGCAAGAGCAACAAGAAGCCTTCGACAAAATCAAAGGGTACCTCACTAAGCCACCTATTCTGGTGCCTCCTTGTAGCAATAGGAGTATGAGATTGTACATAGCTGCGTCCGACAAAACTCTGGGAAGCATGTTAGCCCAAGAGGATGAGAATGGAGTCGAAAGACCCATTTATTATCTCAGTAGAGTTTTGAACGATGCAGAAACTAGATATAGTGAAGTTGAAAAATTGTGTCTATGTCTGTATTTCTCTTGTACAAAACTCAAGCAATATATAAAACCAGTTGATGTTTATGTTTCGTCTCATTTTGATGTTTTCAAGTATATGTTGTCGAAACCTATCTTGCACAGTCGAATTGGAAAGTGGGCATTAGCATTAACTGAATACTCCTTGACCTTTATGCCTCTTAAGGCGGTAAAAGGACAAGTGGTTGCAGATTTCATAGTCGACCACTCAATTCAAGTTGAGGATCTTAATTATGTGGAGATAGAGCCTTGGAAGTTCTACTTCGATGGTTCCAGCCATAAAGATGGAACAGGGGTAGGAGTCTTGATTATTTCTCCAGATAAAATTCCAACAACATTCAAGTACAAAATATCAGGTTCTTGTTCGAACAATGAGGCTGAGTATGAAGCTCTAATTACTGGCCTTGAAATATTGTTGGAATTGGGGGCAACTCGAGTCGAAATAATGGGAGACTCAGAGTTAGTCATTAAGCAAGTCACAAAGGAATATAAATGCATAAGAGAGAATCTCATCATGTACTTTGTGATAGCAAATCGTTTATTGAAAAAATTTGAAACGGTTAATATTCGACACATACCCAGAGTCGAAAATCAAATAGCCAACGACTTGGCACAGATTGCATCTGGGTATAAGATTTCAAAAACGAGATTGCAAAGAGCAATCGAAGTTCGAGAAAAGATAAAAGCAACTTGTCTATCACCAACAGACTTGGAATCGACGAGACTAGGATATGCTGATCAAAGTAACTTCGAAATTTCGTTCATAGATAATTTGTCAGAGCAAGATTGGAGGAAACCCATAGTGGATTATCTTCAAAACCCAGGAGCTTCGACAGAACGGAAAACAAAGTACAGGGCGTTGAGTTATGTACTCATGGGTAATGAGTTATTCAAGAAAACGCCTGAAGGGGTATTGCTAAAATGCTTAAGTGAGACTGAGGCATACATAGCCCTTTCGACTACGCATGCTGGGGCATGTGGGGCTCACCAAGCAGGCCATAAGATGAAATGGTTGTTGTTTCGACAAGGACTATATTGGCCCACTATGCTGAAAGATTGTGTTGAGTTCGCCAAAGGTTGTCAAGAGTGTCAAGTACACACAGGCATCCAACATGTACCAGCAAGTGAACTTCACTCGATAGTGAAGCCTTGGCCTTTTAGAGGATGGGCGTTGGACCTCATTGGAGAGATTCGACCAGCATCATCAAAGAGTCAGAAATACATACTGGTAGGCATTGATTACTTTACTAAGTGGATCGAAGCTATCCCTTTAGTCAATGTAGACCAGGAAAATGTCATTGAATTTATTCAAAAGAACATTATCTTTAGGTATGGAATCCCTGAGACAATAACAACTGATCAAGGATCAGTTTTCACTGGTCGAAAGATGCAAGAATTTGCTCAGGAAACAGGTTTCAAACTCCTAACATCCACGCCTTATTATGCACAGGCGAATGGTCAAGTCGAAGCAGCTAACAAAGTGGTGATTGGCTTGATAAAGAAACATGTCGGGAAGAAACCAAAGAATTGGCATAAGACGTTAGACCAGATTCTGTGGGCTTGTCGAACGTCCCCAAAAGAAGCCACTGGTACAACACCGTATAGGCTAACTTTTGGCCATGATGCAGTGTTGCCAGCAGAAATTTGTCTTCAATCTGCAAGGGTTCAGAGGCATTATGATATCCCCTCTGAAATTTGTTGGAACATGATGCTAGACGAACTGGTGGATTTAGACGAAGAGAGATTGCGCGCTCTCGACCTACTCAGGCTTCAGAAGAAAAGAGTAGAAGACTCTTATAATAAAAAGGTAAAACCTAAGGTATTTTTACCCGAAGAACTAGTCTGGAAGGTAATTCTTCCCATGGATCGAATGGATCGAAGCATGGGGAAATGGTCACCCAAATGGGAAGGACCATTCAGAGTTATCCAAACTTTTTCTGGTGGAGCCTATGAAGTCGAAGAGTTAGGTGAAGATAAAAGGCTCTTGAGAGTAAATGGTAAATATTTGAAAAAATACAAACCTACACTTCAAGAGATAAAAATAAAATAATAAAAGAACAAGACTAAATTAACCATAAAAATGCCAAAATGGAAATTTTATAAATTTCAGCCAAGATGGCAATGTTGTCGAATATAGATTACAAAATATGGTTACAAAAGAGAATCATTTAAAAGGGAATAGAGTCCTTGAGTCGAAGGTACTTGGCTTGCTGCAGCTCCAACCTCTTCTTGCACCAGGCGTTCTCCTGCACAATCTTGGCAATCTGAGCGTCGAAGCCTTGGGCCTTCTCAGCAAATTCCAGACCTTGTTTGATTTCAGTTTGACTCTCGGTGTCTGGGATGGTCGAAAGAAGTTCCTCCTTGCGTATAGTGTTGGCATTTATCTTCGCCTCTATTTCTTCGATTTGTGCCCTGAAGGAAGCATTCTCTCGATCAATGGCATCGACTTCTTCCTGCGCAGACGCTTTTTGCTTCGACAACTCCGCAATTCGGGAAGTCGTATCTGAAACAGCAGTCCACGCAGAGGAGCTTTTGCCATACAACACCTCGAGCTGACTATTAAATCCCCTTTGGCGCCTGTAGTCTGCTGAGACTTGATCAATCATAGAGTGCAACTCCATGATCAAGCCTGAAACTTCTGGGGCTACAGCTAACAAGTCGACAGCATTCAAGACATCCTTCAAGTATGATGGAGCAGTGGGGTCCCCCTCTAAAGCCTTCATCAAGTCCTTCTTGAAGAACTGGGCCTTAACCTTCGCCAAAGCTTCATCGAGAGGAGAGGTTTCAGTAGACTTCCCCGACAGGGTAGGAATCTCCTGACTAGCATCAGACGAACTCTTGCTCTCGATGATTGTGTTGAGATATCTAACAGGGTCAGTTTGTTTCAAGAGTTCTAAGTCCTCTTTTGACCTGTGCTTCGTTGAGGTAACCCTTGCAACAGCATTGTCTTGGGTTTGAGGCTGTTGAGTGTTAGGTGCCTCGACTTGTTGCTTTTCGACTCAGACTGGGGCAGTACCAGCGTCATCTTGGTGCTCTTCGCTAGCGTCACCTTGGTGCCCTTCGCCAGTGTCACCTTGGTTCTCTTCGCCAGCAGCACCTTGGTTTTCTTCGCCAGCATTGCCTTGATCCCCTTCTTCGCGATTCTCTTCCGACAGGTCCACCACCTGAACCTCTGTTGGCTGTTGTTTTTCCGTTTGAGGATCTTCTACTGGTTTTTCTACCGTCTCAGCATTGGCCTCATTTATTTCGGTATGGGCTTCGTCAGTTTCCAAACCCTTTTCTTGTGGCCTGCTGAGTTCAGCAGACTCCAGTGTTTCAGAGGTCCTTGGCGGAGAGCTTTCAGTGGTGTCCTGAAAAAGGAAAGAAGAAGAATCTTCAGAGAACGAAAGAGACACAATCGAATATGGGTATCTATACCTAAGTTATAAAAGGGTCTAAGAGATTACCTGTAAATTAGTTTCAGCCCCAGGGCTGGAATTGTCGCTTTCGACAGGCTTGTTGAGAAGAACGTTTAGTTCCTCCTCTGTTGGCTCCTCAATGATCACTGGAGGTGGCCTAGGCTTTCTCCCAACAACCTTTATTCTGATGGTTCGACCTTCAGGAGCAGGAGCAGGAACAGGAGCGTCCTTCGTCAGCTTTCGCCTTTTTAGAGGGGCAGGAGGAGAATCACTTTCTTCATCGCTCCCAGATTCGACCACCAGTGCTGGCCGTTTCTTGGGCGAAGGTGCCTAGAAAACCAATGGGAATTCGATTTAACAATTGCATCGAAAGTCAAAAATCGAAAGCCAGGAGGAAATAATGAAAGTCTGGTTACCGATATAGAAGGCTTCTTCGAAGAGCCTTCCCCCTGTTGGTTGTTTGCGGTCTTCGCCGGCGCCGTAGTCTTCGCCGGCGGTGGGGGTTTTGTTGAAGGGCCTCCTCCCTGTTGGCCTTCTGTAGCCTTCTTGGCTACAGGCTTTCGAACAACTGAAAGCAAATAAAAAAGTTAACAGGCTAGCAGTCGAAAAAAAGACAAAGTAATGTAAAAGGATGAACTTACATTTCTTTATTTTGTCCAACACAAGGACAAAAGATTTCTGAAGCTCATCCATGAAGTCCTTCTCGTCGAAGAACTCCTCAGCATAATAGCTTTTCCACCACTCCTCGAAGGATGGTGAGCAAAGAAAATTGAGCTGGTAGTCAAACAACGAGAGAACTGTTCGACCAGCATATCTTCCGATATGCTTGATGGCAGCTTCTTCGGTGTAATCATTGCAGAAGTACAACATTGACTTCTCTCTTGGAAAAATCGGAGAAGGTAGGGTTTGGATAATACCAAACTGGCGAGATACCAGGTTTGGTTGGTATGCAATCAGACTCAAGTGAGTCTTAGAGCTCCTGAATCGAAGAGGCATGATCCTTGGTGTGAGGAACGCCTCCCACAGTATTGTATGTTCGTCAACATTAGGACCACTCGACGTCCTTGGATGTGGCCTTGTGAACCATGATGGGCCTACCTGCCGTCGAGCAAATGGAGCCATAGTTGAAACAAACTCTTTCCTTCGAGCAAACATCAGAACGAAGTTGGTGAAGGTTTGCTGAAACTCCAATCCATCTTCCATAGGCGTCAACAGAGCCAGTCTGGTTCCTTCGACGCGTCTGTTCGCTATCTCTGGAGCCTGCTCGTTTATCTGAACCTTCTTAGGCAAGAAAGATTCAAAGGTGGCATTGAGCCACAGTTGAAGGAGCCAAAAAGGCCCAACGAGTAGCAAACTGGCCCTATTCTCGATAATTTTTAGAAGAGTTGCCCCATTGCTGATCGAATCATAGAGGCTAGCCAGAATCAGTTCTGCCAAACAGATGTTTTGGCGATGATGCAGTTGAGTAGCGAGAGTGACCATCTTTTTGGTCACCTGTAAAGACTTCGAGCAAAATACAAAGCGAGTCAGCCATAGGGCTAGAAATGCTATGTGTTCGACATCCGACACAGCATCTGTCGACCTGTCGTGATAGTGGTTGATGAAAGTGGTGTATGTTGGTTTGGTGTCGGAGAAGCCAATTTGATCCTCCGACATCTCCTCCGGATCGAAGTAGTCCCCGGTGGGTCGAAGGCCAGTAATAGCAGCCACATCGAAGAGTGTGGGGGTTAGCATCCCACAGGGAAGATGGAAAGTAAAGTGGGAGTAGTCCCAGAACAGCAGAGAAGCTATCAGCATCTCCGGAGAATAGTTCAAACCTGTCTTCGACAGCATCACCAGGTCGAAAATCCCCATATCCTTCCAGATCGAAGTTTGGTGCTTCTCCATCTTTTCTAGCCAGGAAACGTAATCGGGAGTAAGGCTAGGGCCAGACCTGAAGGCCCTAACACCTCTGTTGAAGAAGCGGAGGTCGATTTTTTCATGTGCAGGGTCTTCATTGTCTTCTGCGTCTTTCTTGGCGCATGCAACCGGTTTGAGTTTCTCAACTACCGGGAAATAGCTCTTGATCTTCATAGCCTCAGAGATACTTGGATACATGGGGCCAGACATAGCAAAGATCTGGTTGGAGTATCCAACCGGGATCATAAGGTGGCGTGAGTAGGCATCGCGAACGGCGATGTCCAAGGGTTCAGGAACCCTTCGTTTGCCTGTAGAAGTTACTACTGGAGCAGTGACGAAAACCTTAGGTTTAGCGTTTTCAGATGGTACATTAGCGCCAGGAGCATTGGAAGCAGATGCCATTGTTAGTGTTGAGGTTGAAGACGAAGTGAAGGAGGAAATTGTTTTTGCAAAGATGACAAGTTGTATGAAAACAGAGAAGTTTGAAAGCTAGATGGCGTAAAAAGTCCCACAATGGGGTACTTACTGCTATTTATAGTAGTGGGAGAAAATCCCCAAAACCGAGGACATTAAATGCCATTTAATTATTGCAGGAGCTAGTGGGACGCGTGGCAGCCCCCTGTTGTTTTAGCCGTTCTGCAGAAATAGAGGGACGCAGCGTGCGTCCTCGTTTTTGGGAATTGTCATAATGACAAATTCTGAAATGACGTTTGGTACTGCACGCCGTACTGAAAGTGACGTCCTAGGTACGGATAAATGATGGTTTTCTTGGGATTGCCAATAGTTGGTAGAAAACAACAAAAAGTGCACAAGTTAATTTGTGACTAAGCGTGAAAAGACAGGTGTCGAATGGCGTTTCAAAGAATGCCTTTTTCTTTCAGAGTCGAAATAAGGCATTCTTGGGGGGCAATTTGTTGGCTCCTAAATTCGACACCTTTGTTTTATTGATGTCAGCCATTAAAGCTGAAGGATGTTTTCGACTGGCTAAGTCTGTCGAAATGCCCGTCGAAAGATGGCAAAGTACTTAGAAGATTTCTTCCCAGGGAGAAGTTGGTTGCCTTCGACGTCGAAGGAGTTTCTCGTCGAAGATGTCTCTCGACGAAAGTGTTCGATGGTTCAGAATGGAGCAGTTTGAAATTCAAGCGTTTGGAGGGAAAACGGTTTCCAGCAGTTACCACGTGCAGCGTGCAAAGATCTGGAGCGTCGAACGTTGAGAACGTGCCAAGTGGAATCATCTCGAAGCAGTGTAACTGCCCGACGGTTACTTGGGATGTTTTAGTATAAATAGTAGTAGACATGTAGTTTCTCGTGTGTGTTCACAATTCTATACAAAGTCACTCATATAGATTCGAGTACCCAGCGTGTGAGAAAGAATTGTTGAGAAATGTATGTGTGAAACACCAACTTTATTAATCAAAGTCATTTACTTTTTCCAGAAATTTACTTGCTTTCCTTTTACATTCCTGTCGAAGCCTTTTACTTTAAGCCTTGTTTATTTTACCAAGTCTTTCCTTCATGCAATTTACTTGAAGCCTCTTTATTTTATTTAAAACCTTTCTTATTCAAAGCCTTATCCAATTTAATCAAACTTCAAAATCAACCTATGTCCTAGGATCAATCTGATCGATCCTGCGAGTAACCAAATAAGTAACCATTTGGAGGATCAGCGGTTGTTTACCAAATCCCAAGGTAAACAGGGTCGCAACTATCCAATGGGACCTAGCAGCTACCTGAAGGTGTTTTAACGCGGCATCCAAGGGACGTGACACGGTCGACACCAGCACAAGGCCCGCGAAGAGAGCTGCAACAATACGACCAAAACCTTAGAGGTCAGAGCCTGTCAGAACGGAAGAGCAGAGACCCCTCCAAAGGTCGACTCAATATCCCTGGACACCCGTTTCGACCAGGATGAGCCTCCTAGCAAAGAGCAAGTCCCCCTTTGACCAATTCCGGATGGGGACTTCGAACTCGTCCCCCTTGGTGAAGACCCAAGCAAAGGAGTGAAGATTGGCACCGGACTCCCCGACTTGGTGAGGAAGCAAATCAAAGCTTGCTTGTGCGAGAATGCAAACCTTTTCGCATGGAGCGCTGCGGAGATACCCGAACTCGACCCAGAGGTTGCCTGTCACCAACTCGCCATCGATCCAGCCTCTAGGGCAATAGTGCAACATAGACGTAGGCAGTCTCTGGAGAAAACGAAGGCTGCTGAAAAAACTGTAAAAGACCTCCTAGAGGCAAATTTTATTTCTGAAGCCCGGTACTCAACCTGGCTGTCAAATGTTTTAGTTGTCAAGAAAAATAATGGAAAATGGCGAATGTGCATTGACTACACCGATCTTAACCGGGCATGCCCGAAAGATGCATTTCCTTTACCTAATATTGATATGCTGGTCGACACCTCGACCGGTTATAAAATACTATCATTTATGGACGCATATTCGAGCTATAACCAAATCCCAATGGCAATAGGCGACAAGCATTGCACCTCTTTCATGACCATCTCAGGCAACTATCACTACAACGTAATTCCCTTTGGTCTGAAAAATACAGGAGCAACTTATCAATGGATGATGAACAAAGTCTCCCGCAACCAAATCGGAGATATGCTCGAGGTATACATGGACGACATGATCGTCAAATCCCAGGAAGACGCCGACCACGCCGCTCATCTCAGGGAAGTCTTTGCTCAAGCGAGGCAATGCAAAATGAGATTTAACCCCGAGAAGTGCACGTTCGGGGTCAAGGCGGGCAAATTCCTCGGCTTCTACTTGACAGAACGAGGAATCGAAGCCAACCCCGATAAATGTCGGGCTTTCTCCGACCTCCTCGCACCTACATCGAAGAAATCCATACAAGTCCTGAATGGCATGCTCACCTCGCTATCCCGTTTCGTTGCAAAATCCGCTCAACACGCCCTCCCTTTCTTCAAGCTTATTCGCAAGGAAGCGGCCTTCGAATGGACTGAGGAATGTGAGTAGGCGCTGATCCATCTTAAACAAAGTCTCTCTCAGCCGCCCGTGTTATCACGACCAGTCGACGGGGAACCTTTGTTCCTGTACCTGGCCGTCTCGGTCGAAGCCGTCAGTGCAGCCCTCATTCGCGAGACGCCCGACGGGTAAAAACCTGTCTATTTCACGAGAAAAGCGCTTCAAGGGCCCGAGGTTAGATACGAACAGATAGATAAGGTATCTCTGGCTCTCATCAATGCAGCGAGAAGGCTCAGACACTATTTCCTCATGCACACGATCGTAGTGCGAACAGACCAGCCCGTAAAACAGCTCTTGGGTCGACCAGACATGGCGGGTCAAATGCTGAAGTGGTCCTTGGAACTTTCTGAGTTAGACATCCAATACGAGAGAAGGAAAGCCCTAAAGGCACAAGATTTGGCCGATTTTGTCGCGGAGATGACCGCTCACAACCCCCTCGCAGGAAAAGAGCACAACTAGATCATCTTCGTCGATGGAGCATCAGCTCGTTCGGGAGTGGCGCTGGAATCCTCCTAGAGAACGAGGAAGGTGTGGTGGTCGAGCATTTTCTCACCTTCTCCTTTCCGACCTTGAACAACCAAGCAGAATACGAGGCCCATCTCGCGGGTCTAAGACTGGTCGAGGATCTAGGTGCCCGTGAGGTATAAATCTTCACCAACTCTCAAATCGCCGCGTCCCAAGTCCAAGGAGGATACCGGGCTAAAAACAACAGCCTCATCGAATACCTAAACTTAGTCAAGGAGCACATGAAAAAGTTCGACCGAGCGGAAATTTCGCACGTACCACGCGAGCAAAACACAAGGGCCGATATACTTTTGAAGCTCGCAAGCACGAGAAAGAAAGGCGGAAACAAATCCATCATACAAGAATCCATATCTCGCCCGAGCATCGAAAAAACCTTGACTCCACCTGAGGTAAACGCCATCGGAGACAAATCATGCTGGATGACCCCGGTGTTCAACTTCCTAACAAGGGGGGAACTCCCCCCGGACCGAACAGAAGCAGCCGCGATCAAACGACGAGCATGCTCCTACGTGGTGATCGAGCACAAACTATATCGCAGGGGATTTTCTATCCCACTCTTGAAGTGCATCGACGAATCCACGGTCCCTGAGATATTACGAGAAATACACGAAGGGATTAACGCCCAGCACATGGGCGGAAAATCACTAGCGAGGAAGGCACTACGAGTGGGGTATTACTGGCCGGCAATGTAGCAAGACGCCAAAGACCATATCAAGAGATGTGACAAATGCCTAAGACACACTGACATGCACCTCGCCCCGCCACACGAGCTGAATATATTGTCATCCCCGTGTCCATTTTCCAGGTGGGGAATGGACATCCTCAGACCATTCGTTCAAGGGACGTACCAAAACAAGTTCCTCATCGTGGCCATAGATTATTTTACAAAGTGGATAGAAGCTGAAGCCCTCGCAAAAATCACCTCGCATAACATCATTCGCTTCTACAAGCGAAACGTGCTCGCCCAATTTGGAATTTTGTAGGCGCTAGTCACTGATAACGGTACCCAGTTCACCGGCCAGGGCTTTCAAAGTTTCATTGCCAAGCTCGGCACCAAGCAGCATTTTACCTCAGTTGAGCACCCCCAAACTAACGGGAAGGCCGAGGCCGCAAACAGGGCCATCTTATGAGGACTCAAGCGTAGATTAGGCGAATAAAAAAGAGGATGGGTTGAGGAGCTACATAGCGCTTTATAGACGTACCGTACGATGCCCCATTCAATAACGGGTGAAACCCCGTTCCGACTGACCTACGGCGCTGAGGCGGTCATCCCATTAGAAATCATGGAGCCATCCAGGAGAACTGAGATGCCCCTCGACGAGGAAATGAACGACAAGGCCCTGAGGGATGAGCTCGACCTGGTCGAGGAAATCCGATCGGGAGCAGCCCTGCGCGAGGCCACTATGAAACAGCAAGTAGCCCTACGCCACGACAACAAGGTCATCAGACGTGAATTCCATGTTGGCAGCCTAGTCTTGCGAAGGAATCAGAAAGATTCCCGCAAAGGAAAGTTGGCCGCAAACTGGGAAGGACCCTATCGCATCCAGGGTGCTACAGGAACCGGAGCATATTATCTCGAGCAATTAAATGGATAACCGTTACCACGACCCTGGAATGCTGCAAAGCTGAAACAATACTATAGCTAAAGCCCTCACCAACTAAGGACTTTCACCATCGAATATTCACCTTTAATCAACAAAGGAAAAAATCTCAACCACGTAGGAGAGTCGGGGTACGGACCCGACCTACCAACCAACAAGGGCATATTGTCGTTCACTTCATTGAACCAAACGTACATGCCCGGCAGGGACACCTTGATCGAGCTCCACTGTTGAAGTACCCCACATAGCAGAACACCCAACTCGCGATGGGCAGTTCACGCCATGGGCGTAGGACCCCAATCGCGGTCATACGCCCGACATGAGGATTCCACTCCGCGCATTCGACACATTTCGAAGTGCATCGAACCGTCACAGGGGTCGAACGGATATCTCCACCCGAACACAAACTTCGCCAAGAATTCATTACCATAATAACAGTCGAGCATATACATAAAATACTATAAGATAATTGCAAATAAAGCATCCATCGAATAGGAAATCATAAACAAGGATTAATAATATGCCGACCACAAGGGCCAGTGATATCCAAAATTACAGTCCAGGCACGACGGCCAAAAAACTAAGAATAATAGCAGGCACGCAGGCCCCAAAAACAAATACGGGCACGCAGACCCCAAAAAACAATAAACGGGTGCACAGACCCAAACACCAACAAAGCATCAATCAGCTAACATCGATGTAAGGAGAGTCAGGGGGAGGCACAACCCGCCCATCGACGATCTGGGACAGAACTCCATCCCCTTCGGTATTCAAACCCGGATTTAGCACGGACAGTTGACTCACCGCAGCCTCAAACCCATCAGCCAAAGCGCCAATGCAGTCCGACTCTAGGAGTTAAATGCGAGCGATAAAGTCAGAGCGCGTACGCAAGTCGGCCATCCCTTCTGGCTTGTCCTCAGCAGGAAGCATAACAGCCTTCAGATCCCCGACCTCTCTCGACAATCGTTGGTTGTCACTCTCCAACCGCTCCTTATCGAGCTGGAGGCACTACACCAAATTTGTCTTTTAGCAGCACCCCTACTAAAGCGCTTTTTGTAAAAAGCGCTGGTATAGGTTGCGCTAAAAACAAAATAAAAAAACACGCTAAAAAAGCGCTCTTAAAGGGGGGGGTTACAAAAGCGCTTTCAGAAAGCGCTCTTAGAGGCTGGGGTACGAAGGCGCATTTGAAAAGCGCTCTTATAGTGGGGGGGTATGAAAGCGCTTTCTGAAAGCGCTCTTATAGGGGGCTTATGAAAGCGCTTTCAAAAGCGCTGATATAGGGGGTGGGGTACAAGAGCGCTTTTATCCTCAAAAGCGCTGGTATAGCCTTAGTTACGAAAGCGCTTTTCAAAAGCGCTGTCATACCCTCTTTACAATTAAAAATTTTTAAAACAAAATTATACTAAACGCGTTCTTCGTTTCCAAATCCCTAATTTCTGCTGAAAACGCACAAAATCTTGCATTCTCAGAAAACTCACAAAATCGTTTCCAAATCCCTAATCGTTGAAAACTCACATCGTTTCAATCGTTCTCCGTTCTCAATCGTCTTCTTCGAAAGAAAAAAAGCTTGGAATACTTAAGGATCAAGAGCTTGCTTCATCAAGTCGTCTCCAATATTTCATCATCATCTTCTTCCTAGAGGTGAGTTCATAGTTAAATTTTAGCTTTGAGAGAAAAATCCATGGTTGGGAAGTTAGGGTTTGTGTTGTTGTTGTTATGAACATGAAACTTGATGACGATACATGCTTACTTGTGTGATTTCATGTTGAATGTGTTGTGGTGTTGGTATTATAATTATTTTGGATTATGTTGGAATCATGAGATATGTTTGATTGTTGTTGATTCTTGAGAGTTTACATGTGGATTTCACTAATGTTAGAATATGGTTAGGGTTGATGGGGATGGTTTAGAAATGATTTGTATGTAGAAAATTGGGTATTTTTAGCCTAGTTGTTGTGGTAATCAATTACCACTTGGTAGTATTCGATTACCAGCTTAAAAATTGGGTTTTGGATTGTTTTGAGGACTGATAATTGATTACCACATACTGGTAATCGATTACCACTGACCATATGGAAAATTACCAAATTGAAAATGATGTGGCTTGAGTTTCATAACTCTATTTTGGACGCGGTCGGAAGCGTTAAAAAGCTAACACTGAGGGATATTACATAGATAAGTTTCCATGAGTTTATTTAAATTTACTTTTCCCGTTGAGTCTGGTTAACCCCATCATAGGATGATTCGATAGGCGCTTACTATGTGGCGTGAAAGTGGAATAAGTTAGAATGAGACGAGTCATATGATGGCTCTGCCTAAGGTTTATAGGGATATGTTAGACTATCATGTGTGTTTCATGTATGCTTATGATTTATGCAATGGATTGGTTCCTTGTGTCCACCATAAAACAAGAATCATATCTGATTATTGTGAGGTCGAATATATTAGAAAGTTAGTCAAATGCCTCGTCAATTGATGAGAAGAAATCATGATTGAGCCATGACTAATGTTTGGGTATTGGTAATGAATTGGTTATGTGTGTTTTTGAATCATATTATGAATTGTTGTTTGTGTTTATTGAATGATAATTGAGCAAAAACTATGATGAAAAGTGAAGTTAAATCTAGATTTGTACTAAGTGAATGACTTAGAAAGATAACTTAGGTAATGAAAATGATTTAGGTAGTGTGGCTTGGACGCAATGATACCTCGGTGTGTATCACAGACAAGTATTCGCTTGATTTTAAGAATAGTTGAGCATATTTTAAAGTTGTTGTGTTCTCTTGACAGTTGTTTTAAGATAAGTTGTCGACTAGACAAAACTTACTAAGGCGCAAAATCCTCTAAGATTATAGTTTTGGAGGGTTTTCAACGTGCAGTGGGCAAGAGAAGTCAACAAATTACCTCTTTATTTTTTACGAGGTTATTTGTACCATTTGGTATAGAGTTTTTAGGCGAGTAGGAAAGTCGATGCCTTTTCCACACTCGAATACCAAGGATTTTGATTTGTTCTAGAGTTTTGGTTATAGGAAACATACCTCTTTAGACTTGATTTCGATATGATATTTTGTAGTCTGAATTATTTAGAAAATATGAAACAAAGTTATTTTTATAGGGAAACATTGACGGTTAATTAGTGGATGTTGATGATAATTAGCTTGACATGGAAATACATTCAAGGCCATGTGTCGGATTTGGTCATTTCTCTGATTGAATAGATCAGTAGACCTTCTTACTGACACTATAGAAGGTACGATTTCTTTTGAAGTTTTCTTTGCAACTCATTTGTCGATGTATTCTATTTTGATTTTGAATTTCATTTCATCTTTCAGGGGGAAGGAAACCTTCAGTTGCTGCTATTGATGGTCTTGCCCTGGGTGGAGGGTTAGAGCTTGCGTGGTTTTGAGAATAAAGTTTTGGTATTGCTTCTCAATCGTCTTCCATCTTTGCTGCTGCTTTTTGCTGTTTTGCTATTTGAATTGAATCTACTCACATCTTCGTCTAAGGTGATTTTCATTATTTTATTATTATGCCTTACAGTGTAGCTTTTTTGGTGAATATCATTATATTATATATCTTTTTTTGAATTTCTTTTCAATATGCTTGAAATAGATAGATCAATCAATGTCTCTAATATTGCTCTTTAGATATTGTTTAACATCCAGCATATGGCTTAGTAGTAGTAAGCTTAGATGCTGAGTTTGTATAGTTAAGAGTGTGAATCTGCTGAAATTAAATGCTGAGTTTGTATAGTGAAGTGAAAATATGGATTAAGGGATAAAATGTGTATAATTGATATTGATATAACTGTAATCATAGTAATCACTAATTACATCCTAACCCCCCAAAAACTTTCTATCATTGTTATTTTTACTTTATATTTTTTTATGTTCAAAACATTTTTCAAACAAAGCTCTTGTTTGCTTAGAATAGTAATTATTACATATAAATTGTATTATTATCTTTCCTCGTGGACTCATAATTTTAGTCATTGTATTTTGATATTTGTTGACACATCTACTACACATACAATAAAAATTTTAAACAAGACTATCAAAAATTAAGTTCAAACTTAAAACATCTTTTTATTTAAAAGAGATTTCTTACAATTTTAATTTCATATATTTATCTATCGTTAAGTGAGGTACTTACTAACTTTGTGAATTGAATTCGCCATAGGGGTTACTTGTGAAGAGTGAAAGTTTGACCGTTTTTGTTTAGCTTAATTAAGACATGGATAAGACATGGATGAATTCAAACCGATTGTCGAAAGAGTACGAGAAAGGGGTATGGGAATTTGTTGAGTTTGCGGTTGCGCACTCCAAAGACCCGCTTCGAATGCCGTGTCCTTGCTTGGGTTGCTGTTATGCCGGGGGTAAGGTTGACGGGAATCAGTTGGGATCTCATTTACTACGGTTTGGAATTGATAGAAGTTATACATGTTGGACAATGCATGGTGAGAAAAGTACCGGGAATGCTGAGTCGAGTTGTAATAGGAAGTATGCTTCAAACGACGATTGCACAGACACATACGATTGTGATCGAGTCGAAGAGATTGCAGAAGCGCTTGAAGAAGATCTTGCGGATTGTCCCAAAATGTTTGAGAGGTTGGTAAGCGATGCAGAGAAACCGTTGTATGTTGGTTGTTCAAAATTCACAAGATTGTCTGCGGTGTTAAAGTTGTACAACTTAAAGGCGGACAATGGATGGTCGGATAAAAGTTTCACAGAGTTATTAGCCCTTATGAAAGATATGCTACCAGAGGATAATGTTCTTCCCAATCGAACGTATGAAGCCAAAAAGATGTTGTCTTCTATTGGAATGAGCTATGATAAGATACATGCATGTCCAAACGATTGCGTTTTGTTTCGAAACGAGTATGCAGCGTTGAATGAGTGTCCTAAATGTGGTGCCCCTCGATATAAGAAAAAGTTGTCTCCTGCTAAAGTCTTATGGTATTTTCCTATAATTCCGAGATTTAGACGCATGTATCGTAGTGAGACCGATTCAAGACACTTGACTTGGCATGCAGATGAAAGAATTATTGATGGAAAGTTGCGACATCCGGCAGACTCACCACAATGGAGTAAAGTTGATACTGAATATCCTGAATTTGGAAAAGAAGCAAGAAACCTTCGGTTGTCATTGTCTACTGATGGAATGAACCCGCATGGTATTCAAAGTATCTCGCATAGCACATGGCCTGTGATTCTTATGATTTATAACTTACCTCCGTGGCTATGTATGAAGCGTAAGTACATGATGTTATCTATGCTAATTTCTGGGCCTAAACAACCAGGGAATGACATAGACGTATACTTGGCACCCTTAATCGAAGATTTAAAGTTTTTGTGGGAGAGAGGTGTGGAGGTTTACGATGGGTATAGGAAAGAAAGTTTCAACTTGAGGGCGATGTTGTTTGGAACAATTAATGATTTTCCAGCATACGGAAATCTATCCGGGTAAAGCAACAAGGGTCAAAAGGCGTGTCCTGTTTGTGAAGATGAAACCGATACGACACGATTGGCGCTTTGTCAGAAGAATGTCTTTCTCGGCCATCGTAGATTCTTAAATTCTAATCATCACTACCGTGGGTGGAGAAAAGCATTCAATGGAGAGGCCGAACATCGTACAGCCCCGCCTTTTTTGTCAGGTGATCAAATTTTTGAAAAGGTGAAAGATGTGAGCACTCAGTTTGGCAAGCCTTTTGCACATTCAATTGTCAAGGGTGGGTGGAAGAAGAAGTCAATTTTCTTTGAACTTCCATATTGGAAGTCGTTGTACGTAAGACATTTCCTGGATGTTATGCATATTGAAAAAAATGTATTTGACAGCGTTATAGGTACGCTACTCAATATACAAGGAAAGTCTAAGGATGGCGTTAACATAAGGAATGACATGGTAAACATGGGGATGAGAACTGAATTGGGGCCCGTGACGAAAGGAAGACGAACATATCTGCCACCTGCTGTTTACACTCTATCTAGAAAGGAGAAGAAAACATTGTGTAAGTTCCTCAGTGAAGTAAAAGTTCCAGAAGGCTACTCTTCAGATATTAGAAGACTTGTGTCCATGAAAGACCTCAAGTTAAAGAGTTTGAAGACGCATGATTGCCATGTTATAATGGAACATTTTTTACCAATAGGTATACGTTCTATTCTGCCAGAAAAAGTAAGAAGCGCAATAACTAAGCTGTGTTTCTTCTTCAGGTCTATTTGCAGTAAGGTGGTCGATCCCGCGATCTTACCAACATTGCAAAATGAGATAGTTGTTACTTTATGTGATCTTGAAATGTATTTTCCTCCCTCGTTTTTTGACATAATGGTTCATCTAGTCGTTCATCTTGTGAAAGAGACACAACTGTGCGGACCAGCTTATATGAGATGGATGTACCCTGCTGAACGTTATATGAAAATATTAAAAGGGTACGTGAAAAACAGAAGTCGACCAGAGGGTTGTATTGCCGAGCGATACGTTGCTGAAGAAGCGGTTGAGTTTTGTACTGAATATCTGTCAAATGTTCAATCAATTGGACTCCCCAAATCTCATATTGTCGAAAAAAAAGAAGGAAAAAGGCTAATTGGAAATAAAGTTGTGACAGTATCAATGGTCGAACGGGATCAAGTGCACTTGTATGTTCTGCACAATGAGATTGAGGTTGAGCCGTTTGTTGAAATGCACAAAGTTGTTCTCCGAGATTTAAATCCAAATAGAAATGAGAACTGGATAGTACGAGAGCACAATCGAAGTTTCATACCGTGGTTTAGAGATCATATTTATTCAAAGTATCGTTCAGATCCTGCTTCAGTAACAGAAAGGTTGAGATGTTTAGCCTATGGTCCATCTGTAATTGTGCTTTCTTATAGCGCATACGCAATTAATGGATACACATTTTATACCAAAGAACAGGATGATAAAAGTACTATGCAAAATAGTGGTGTTACCTTGGTAGCTGAAGCTATGCACATATCAAGTGCGAATGACTTAAATCCGAAATTTGCAAATTTGTCATATTTTGGGGTTATCGAGCGCATTTTGGTGTTTGATTACGCGAAGTTTCAGATTCCTGTATTTGGTTGCAAGTGGGTTGAAAATAATAGTGGCGTACGAATGGATAAGTCAGGATTTTTGCAAGTGGATCTCAATAGGGTAGGGTACAAAGATGAGCCTTTCATTCTAGCCTCTCAAGCTAAACAAGTGTTCTATGTCAATGATCCGACAAGTACGAAATGGTCTATAGTGCTTTTATCTAACAAAATAGTTGATGAAAAAATTGAAGATCAAGGTGATATTGGTGTTGGCATTGAATCTTGTACAAGAAACGATCAAAATGAGAATGAATCTTGTATTAGAAATGATCATAATGAGGGTATTTGGATCAATCCAACCGTCCGCATTGTTAAGAGACGCGTAGTACACAATCCTACCAAGAAAAGAAAGAGACGTTAGTGATAAAGTAATGGTCTCGATAACCTTCACTCGCTTATGTTTAGTAATGGTCTCATTTTTATAGCGGCAAAAAAAGGCGGTGCTTTTGTGCCTCGATACCGTTCGACACTCGCAACAATGGTTGATATGTCCGATTTGAAGGATGGTGGTTTACGTGAAATCAACATGGATGAAAGTGTCTTCGGTATTGAATTCCCGTCACATATTACAATTGATGACTTGGAAGAGATTTTTAGGCATGATCAACTAGGCGTCAGTAATATGCACTCATACATCCGGTAATATTCACTCATCCGATATATTATTTAATTAGTCCCACAATATAATTTATTTACACATTTCAATGAAAATAATCTAATGTTTATTATGTTTTTATTTAAGGTTGTTGTATGACAGAGTGTTGCGCGGGACTGCATTGTCTAACAGATTCCGTTTCGTGTCTTCCGCCCATTGCAGCGGAATGACAATTGCTTCGGAACCGGAATCAGTTAGACAACGCTTAGTAGATAGATTCATGTCCACCGGCAATACAGAAAGTCTGCATCTTTGGGCGTATAATACCCGACCAGTAGGGTTAGTTTCTCATTCTTGGTTCATCTAATCTCTGTTTCTTTTGTGTATAGCAAAATTTTCATATAACCTATTGTTTTAATTTATAGAGCACACTGGTTGCTGCTTGCTATCAACCCGATAAGAGAAGTCGTGTATTATCTGAATTCGGTAAATGGTGAATGGACCAATTATCCGGCTATGAAGGAAATCGTTGATTTGTAAGTGGGATCGTTCTAAATATATATTCGTGTATATTTATATATTTTCTTATTTGTGGGATTGATCTAAACATATGCTTTTATATATTTAATAATTAGATCAATACAAGTGTTCCGTAGTCAACGGGACGCACAGGTATCCCGGACTAAATCAAACAACATCACTTGGATCCAAGTGCAGGTACATTACTTTTCACAATTTTGCTTATAATATTTATGCTACTTGGTAAAACAAGACAACTATAGAATCTTATTTGTTTTATTATGTAGTGTCCGCAACAGCGAAACAGTCATGATTGCGGATACTTTGTTTTGAGGTTCATGAAAGAAATCCTTCAGGCGAATCAATTAGAGATTCCGCTCACGGTATGAATTTATAACTTAAGATAATTTCATATAATTTATTACATTTAACTAAATATATCATTTATATTATGTTTTTGTTTTGTAGTACCTTGACGAATTCCGTGCTGCTGGGTACCCGAAGCTTAAGTTGGAAGAAATTAAAGAAGATTTGTGTCAATATTATATTAAGCAATTTTTCATGTAGGATTTGTGTCGATTTGAACTATAATATTATTGATGTAATGATGTATATATATAATTTTGGATATTATAATGGTATTATATTAGTATATATATTGTCTTACTGATGGCTGAAATAATAGCGTCGAAAATATATTACAGGTCAAAAATATATTACAGGTCGAAAATATTACAGGTCGAAAACATTACAGGTCGACTGGGAGGATTAAATTATAGGCTGCACATAAAAATACCTCATTTAGAAACGACAGCGCTTTTAAAAAGCGCTCTTAAAGGTCCACCTACTAAAGCGCTTCTTAGTAAAAGCGCTGCCAAAGACCAGTAAAAAAGCATAAAAAATTTAAAAAAAACGCAGCATACAAAAGCGCTTTTGGAAAAGCGCTCTTATAGGGGGGCCTATCAGAGCGCTTTTTCCAGAAAAAGCGCTCTCATAGGGGGGCCTACCAGAGCGCTTTTCCAAAAGCGCTTTTGTATGCTGCGTTTTTTTTTAATTTTTTATGCTTTTTTACTGGTCTTTGGCAGCGCTTTCTGGGAAAAGCGCTCTTAAAGGGGGGTCTACCAGAGCGCTTTTTCCAGGAAAGCGCTCTTATAGGGGGTCCTACCAGAGCGCTTTTTCCAGGAAAGCGCTCTTAAAGGGGGGTCTACCAGAGCGCTTTTAGAAGCGCTTTTGTTACCTACGCCAGCGCCAGCTATTAAAGCGCTTTTAAGCGCTTTTAAAGGCCAAAATAAGCGCTTTAAAAGCCCTTTTCCATAGTAGTGAGGAAGTCTCTTTCCTCGAGAGCCATGTCGGCCCTTTCCTTCTCCCCCGACAAAACGTCAGACTTCTCACGAAACATTTCCTCGGAGCGTTCGAGGGCAGCCTTCAGTTTGCGGGACTTGGCCACAAAGCTGCCTTCTCCGACTCCATCTCTCTGACACTATCCAAGGAGTTTGACCCTTCTCCCGCGAGGACAACCGCCATCTCGGCCATTTTTACCACCCCGACCATGTTGGCAGCGAGGTGTTTCCTCCGACCTTCCTTGTCGAGCCGCCTGATGATGTCGGCCTCATCGTTAGACACAAACAAGGGAAAGACCTCAAAGAAATCCTTCTCCACAAAGCAGGGTGGCAGGCCGAAGGCCTGGGCACCCGCCCCTCCGTCGGTCACTTCGACCCCATCATCTGGTTGACTCCCCTTCTTGCTGATCAAAGCAGATTGGCACTCGGCATCCGGGGAACCCGAGGACCCACTAGATCCTTCCCTGCCCGAGTCAGGCGTCGGGCCCATCCGTGTGGCTTATTGCGGCCTCACCAATCTCTTGCTGATTTTCTTGTCTTGAGTTAGCTTTAGCAACCTCTCGCGATGCTCTTCCATGTGACCTGCAAAGGAAGTGTACTTGGGTTAGCTACTTACATTAAAGAAAACAAATAAAGAGGAATGTCAATAGAGCAAAGCAAGAAACCTAATAGGTCCACGACTTACCCGTAAGATTGGCACTCGACGAGCGCCTTGGTATTGATCTCACACATATATAGACTCATTCATGCATCATTTCATGATACGAAACCACTAATATACAAATCAATTTGTCATCATATCTTTATCCTCTCTCTATGCATACACACTAACAAATTACACATAATCATTTTTTGTTTGGGTGCCATCTAGAGATAGCTTGATAACTTCCAATTAGGATTCATTGTAATCGATTAGGTTGAGAATTCTTTGGGGATTTCAAATAAGAAAACCAAGGTGGGGTTTTCCTTCAAGATAAATTGGAGGTTTTACAACATTATGCAATTTGGATTCATCCAAGTGAAAGCTTCGAAAAACAATGGGTTCGATCGAATAAGTAGTACGGGATAGAGGATCAAATTGGTAAATTATGGATCACAATACGTTAGCAATTTGGATTCAATCGAGTTAAGTCTTGGAAGACGAGAGTTCTTGCAAATGATTAGCGTGAGACAGAGCATTAAATTGGAGGTATCAGGTGCAGTTGATCAAGCTCAAGATCAAGGGGAGAGAAGAAGATGCAATAAAAAACATGCTTAGGGTTTTGCTTGTTTGATTGCTACTTATTCTCTTGTATCAACATTTTGCAAAGGTTAATTTTCATTATCTAAATTCCGAACAGAATTAGGGGCAGACGTAGCCATAGCGAGGCCGATTGGGAAACTTCCTAAATAAATCCTTGCATCGCTCTCTTTTTCTCTTACTCTCTACTTTAAGTTTTATTGCAAATTGTGAAAACTTCAATTGTACGATTGATACATCAAGATAATCTCTTAGTTTTGAATGTGAGAAAATACACAATAATGGGAGGGGGTTTGAATTATGTATCAGATAACTTATGCTTTTTCAAAAGACCAACTTCTGAATCTGACCAAGTTTAAATTCTAAGCTAGAGTATGCAGCAACAAAATATTTAAAGTATAGAAGCAATAAGTAAATCACACACACAAAGATTATCCTGATTCCTCTATAACGAGAGTAGTCCAGTCCCCTTACCATGTAAGAAATTTTTACTATAATCAGAACCTGATTGTAATTTGCTTAGACACACCTGTCCAAGACTTCCTGCTCAATTTCACCAGAAAGAGACTTCTTTTCTAAACCAATTATTCAGTACTTCCTTGCTCAATCACACTAGAAAAAGATTTTCACGTCCAAAATCACAGTCCATGACTTTTTACTCAATCAAACCTGAAAGATACTTATTGCCCAAACTAACAATTTAGGACCTCTTGGCTCAAACACTCGGCCTAAGACTTTCATGCTCAAACGTAGTCTGAGACTTTTACAAATACTAAACAAATTCTTAAGAATTTACAATAAGATGTACTTGATATACAATCAGAGGTACAATTAAGCCAGCACACACAAAGAACTTTCTTAAGATTTCTAAAACATATAACAACAACTATATACAATAGCTTAATAAATATTATTCTCAGTCGGTCAATGACACAAAAAGAAAAAACCTACACCTGATTTAGATTTGGAGTACCTCAACAAATTTTCATATATAAAAAATTGGAGATTGAGATACGGTGGCAGAACCGACTGTTAATACTGGTTTGCATTTTGTATTCGCAAATGTCGCAGTAAGCAAGAATCGCCATCGACTTTTATTTCATCCAACTAAGGAAAAGTAAAAAGAACAAAAAAAACCTTTTTCGAGAATATTTCTGAGTATGGGGGGTAGATTATAGAAAGGGAAGGTGTTAGCACCTTTTCTATCTATGGTTTTCCATGGCCTCTTAGGTACTTGATCATTTTAAAATTGCTTGTGTGTGTGCTTGTTTTGAAAAAAAGTTTAGTTCGTGATAACCCTTGTATTAGTCCTCAAGAGTGTTACGAAGTTGTTTTTGAAAACTTTGTTTGAAAAGTGTTTGTGCAAAAAATTTTGTTTGAGCAAGTACCTAGGAACTAATCTACCTACTCGAAAAAAAGTCTGTTTGTTTTCCTTTAGACAGCGCTATCCCATTATTAAGGAATAGGTAGCACCGTCATTGGATTTTTTAGGGACATTCGAAGGGACATATATGGTCACAAAAGCAATGTTAGGGAATTTTAGTAACCCTCATAAAGCCTTAAAGATATTTTCCGAGGCAACATCCGAATGGGTCATTTTTAGATCTTTCGGGGCTAGAGGATGACCGCTAACAAACCCTATACTTCATGACCGTTTAACCAAAGGCAACCGAAGTGGAGTAAACCCTAGGAGTGAGCATGTGCGAGTGTAGTTTTTTCAGTTAATTTGTCTTTGCACATTTAGGGTTTTCTACCGTTTTAATTTTCAAGTATTCTTTCCATACAATCCTATTAGCATACATCTAGGCAGTTTATAATTGCGGAAATTAAAATTCGGAAAGTTTAAAGTTCTAGCTATTACATGGCTTTCGCAGATACAAAATTATTTTTTACTGTAAAATAAAAGACAAAATTAAAACCTAATTAAAGCTATTACAACCTCGGATCAGTTACAAAAATAATAAAAGGTAATTAAAATGCGCACGGCAAATTAAATGCGAGAATAATTAGAAACCCTAAAAATCTAATTAAGAAAATATTTAAATTAGTTTTGAAGAAAAAATTAATTATATACAACCCTAATTTCTAATTATTTTTAATCATGAAAAATAAGATTTAATTGCCCTAATTTAATTTAATTAATTAATTCAAGGAAACAAAATATTTTTTATGAAAAATATTTTTGGTGTTTTTTTTTTGTGATTTATTGGTTTTTATGATTAATTAAAAAAATGATTAATTTGTAAAAATAAATAATTAAACAAATAAAATAAATAAAAGAAATAAAAAATGCATTAAATTGGGCCTATGTTGATGAGTAATTCTGGGGGGGTGTTGTTGAAAATATTTTGGCCCAATAGCTGTTGAGCCCAATCAATGCGTGAGATCCAGTGCTGGGCCTTTCTGATGGTGCACCATAGTCCTTCTTTGGTAGAACGCTGGATTTGAATCAACAATGATCAATTGGTTGGATGGTTGTAGTACATGGTAGACACTTGGGATGGTGATGTACATGATTTGTAGAAAGAAAATAAGAAAACGAAATTTGCTGGACCTGGGATCGAACCCATGTCCCTCCACTCAAATCATGCACGCTTTACCAACTGAACCACTTGCTTTGTTTGTTAATATAATAGAAACAATAAGTATTATATAAAAAGATTGGATTAATGAATCAAAAGAAAAAATGCGCTCCAGCATTCAAACAGCCCAATGGTGATTGAACACCTCATCATCTTCTTCCTCCTCCGTCGTATTAGGTATACAACTTACACCTACGGACAAATAACCATGGCTATAACCTGTAAGTTTCAAAAATTAAGAGCAGGCATGATAAATTAATTCTAGCTATACCAATCAACTCGTCTTGATCTCACGAGTATCATGGTATTACTTTCTTGGGCTAATTTCACTGATACAGAGAAGCCCTAAAACACAAGAGCAAACCTAAACAATGGTAAACACATATATAAGCCTAAAAAATTCAATTAAACGATCCAGGCATGTTAGAAATACATCAATGATCACAAATATGTCATTAAATTATGCTAATGATGCAAGAATTGTTGTAATCGATTTTGAAAAAGCAAGCAATCCGTGTGAAGCCTATGGGTCGATTCTGGGTGCAAGCAAACGATTATGAGCTTTGGAATGGCCTGAATTGGTCTCTATGTTGAAATCCGATTCACCAACTTTTTCCAAAAATTTAAGTTTTTCTTTGTGCTTTCCACGACTGCTAGCTTCTGTTTCATGTCTGGCCTTGCTCAATATATAACCCTGAATGAATTAGGATTATAAAAACTACATGTATCTTTGAAAATTTTGAAGATTTGATCTCATTCTTTCTTTGTATGATTTGTTTCCAAATTAGGCCTAATCATGCCATTCTTGCTCCAATCAACCTTGATACGATTTGATTCTGATATGTCAACATAATTAGCTTGTGATCCTGTCCAAAAATCATATTAAAACAAATCTTTGCTATTATTTATCATTTATTTGATTTAATTTGAATTTTTAATATAAAAATAATAATAATAATGAAGCAAATAACACGTGGATGAATATTTGGGTCGTGGACCATGTTATGAATGAGGTGCAAGCATAAAAAGTTAGGCCCATTTAACAAAAAGTGTATTTTTGAGCACATTTGACTTTTGACAATTTTTGCAAAAATGATCAACTTTGACAAGGCATATCTCTTCTAATTTTAACCCTAGAGAGGTGTTCTTGGACTTTTTAGAAATCTTAGGATATCCCTTAAACAACCCTTTTGGTCTCATATCAATTGGGTCTTCCATATTTATATAAGAAGCTTTGACCCAACAAGTGTTTTTGTTGACTTTTCAAAAGGACCTATAATGTGGAAATTCATATCTTTTGATGAGTGCATATTTTGAACTTGAGGGCTGAAGATGAATTGTATGGAATTTCATCCTCTTCAAAATGAGCCTTGGATGGAAAATTTCTGATAAAGTATGAAGAAGTTATGCTTGGTCAAAGTTTGGTTGATTTTTCTTGAGAAACCCTAATTTAGCAACTTTGGGTTTTGATGAATTTGGGGCATTCCCTGAGGAATAATGATCAACCCTTGATCAAATGATGGATATAACTTCAAAATGTTGATGTTGACCAAAAATCTTGAAGTTTGACTGTATGTGGGTCACAGTTGACTTTTGACCTAATACAGTCGATTCTCAAGCATTTGAGCAGTTGACTGAGCAAACTTCTTGTGCAAGACTTGAAATTTGACCTGGAGGGTCTTGAGATCATATTAGGACCATGGAGAGCATATGAGGTCTTTGGAGTTCACCCATCTTGATGAAAATGAAAACCCTAGTTTGAGATACATTGCCTTAGGAGAGAGTTTGTCTGGTCAACTCTTGGACATCCTTGAGCAAGTTGAGGACCTCAATGGGCATGTATTGAGTAAAATGAGAGGAAAAATTTTGAGGTACAACAGAGATAAAAAAAAATACATGACTCAAATTTATTTTCACTCTCGCACCAATTTTATTGTCCTAAAGTCTGTTTGAGAGAGAGAAATAAAAAAGAAGATCACTATTTCTCTTGTTTGATTGTAGTGAGAAAAGAGAGAAGAGAGAGTTAAGGTATATGAGTTCCACCACTTTTATAGTCTTCACAAATATGAGAAAAAACACAAGAGAAAGTTGCATCTTTTACTCTATTCCAATTATATCCTTTTATTGCATCATAAAAGACAAAAAAAAACCAAAGTGGTTATGTTGTGCTAAGGGACTTACTGGTAGAATATTTTGAGTAGCTTGTTTTCTATGTGAGAAAATTCTTAATAGACACAAATATAAGAAATAATTTTATACATAATCAATCATAAACTTTTTATTAATTATAAATAAATATAAAATTTTCTCTATTGTTCATTATCACTGATAATTCTATAAATTTAATTAAAAATGAAATTAAACTTTAAATAAATTTAAAATTTTCTCTATTTTTTATTAAATTTTCTAAAAATATGAATTTAAGTGTATTTTCATGTAAATTTTTCTCCTATGGAATAATAAATTTGAAAATTATAATATATTTTTAATTAATTTAAAAATAAAAAATTATATAAATTACTTTCTGGATAAAAAAACTGAATTACTACTATTTTATCCAAAATAACCGGTCTAAATTATATTTAAGTAGTTTATTAAATTAATATTAATTATGACGATGATGACTTTTTTATGATAAATTGTCAATTCTTCAAATTATTCTTCTTCTTCTTCACTATTTGTCTTTTATATTAAATTTATTCTATTTCTTATTTTTTCTCTCTTCTCACACTTTTTCTCATTTCTTTGTTTCTTCTTGCAGCCAAACACACTCTTATTTATTTATACATTGTATAGTATTAATTTTGCAGGTTAGTCTTTTCTCTATTATACTAGAAGTTCAATCCACTATAAAAAAGAGCTATTTCTCCGTCTCATCCACTAACTCTAATCTAGAATAATAATTAAATCATAATTCAAAGTGGAAAATTTAATGAAACTCATTATAACACTTATTATTATTATTATTATTATTATTATTATTATTATTATTATTATTATTATTATTATTATTATTATTATTATTATTATTATTATTATTATTATTATTATTATCATCAAAATCTAATTAAATTTCCTTGTTACAAAATTTTAATTACTCAAGAATCAGTTCTTCATTGTTCGATTAAATATAATTCAATATTATAGTGTGATCTTTGTGTTAGAATTTTTTATTAGAGTTTATAATATTTTAATATGTAATTGCAATCAATTAGTTTTTTAATAACACTCATTAAACTAGTTTAAAATAATTTGGATACTTAGGTGATGTTCATACCTTTTGAAAAGCGATGGAGAAGAAGCATGTCCTAAATTTTATATTATTTCCCTATGATCTTATGAGATTTGCAAACATTCTTGTTTAATACTAATATGCATGCATGAGGTGTCGGTGCTGTTTCTCCGATCCCTCCGAAACCATTAGGAACTTTACTTTCACGTGTAACTTAAAAGATTATAAAATTCTAAAGTAAATTCCAAAAGAAAAAACGTGGGTGGAGGTATACTGTAGCAGTGTGACTTTGATAACTTTGGCTTATTTGTTGGATGAATGTATAATTAATAGGGTCACGTTTGAGTGATCCGAATGAATTTTTTTTCCAGCCTACCACCTTTTTAGGGAAAAAATATTGTTTTACCATACATTTGAAAAATGTACATATCATTATATCATTTGTTTAAACCAAAAAGATATTGGAATAGACAGCTCCGTCCGTCCATTCGAATGGTGTAGCCTCTGTATTTTATACAACTTCTGTCTTATTGACTGACGGAGTTGTTGTTATTTCGTTTTTTTAATATTTAAAATAAATAAATATTAAAATAAACTAAAATTAAAAAATAGATTTAAAATAAAATAAATATTAAATATAATAATAAATAAATAAATAATAAAAAAATAATATTATAATTAATAATAAATAATTATACATAAATTAGATTATAATTATAATAAATATGTATCATTTAACTAATTTTATATTGCTCAAGTATAGATTCGGTCTATAATTGATATATGTTTTGATTAATGAATTGAATAAATTTTTAGTTCCTTTAAATATTTTAAATTTCGTTTTTAGTTTTTCTAAAATGTTTCTTCAAAGAATAGTGCTATTAAAAAATTAAAATATAATTTTTGGTCTCCCTTGCAATTTAGCGGTGGTTTTTACAATTTAGTGACGGTTTTAGCGACAGTTTTAGCGACAGTTTTTATGTAACGACGGAATTATAGACCATTTTAACTACGATTTTGTCAGGAGGGACCAAAAGTTAAAATTTAATTTTTTAAGAGGATCATTCTTTGAAGGAAAAATTTAGAGAGACTAAAAACGAAATTTGAGATATTTAGAGGGGTCAAAAACTTATTTAACCCTTGATTAATTTATTATTTAAATACAGCTCCGCCATTACAATTGGCGGAGCTTTTGATTATTTTATTATTTAAGTACATTATTGTCAGTGTAATAGGCGAAAGATTTGATTATTTTATTATTTAAATACAACTCCGTCACTGGGCGTAATATTTGATTATTTGATTATTTTAGTAGAACTCTGCCACTACAATGGCCGAAGGATTTGATTAATTTAATCTTTTATTTTTGTTTTTGCTGAGTATTATAAATAACATAGTTTCCTCATTTGGTTCTCACTACACTTAGCACTCATCTCTTCAGTTAACTTTTAAATATGCTTCCACGAACTTTCCAATGTTTCCACTTATGAAAAGAAACGTTCAACTGATTTTTTTCTCCTTTAAAGCCTCTGATGAAGATCAAACTCTAGAACACACAGACATTCGAGCATCTTCAGAGGCACTTGGGCGGGTGGTTAGAGGGAGAAATTCCAGACGGAGAAAAGGTCTAGAAAATTGAGAGACTAGTTATGATGTCCAACCCAAATGGATTAACTCGCTCCTAGAGACTAGTCACGTGTCCTTATGATGATGTTTGAACCAACCGATATTCTGTTGATGATTGTAATTTCCTAGAAATGTTGATGCCTTTTGTTTGGACCAACTGGTGTTGTTTAGGTTAAATGTTGTGGTTAAGTATTTTTATTTGTCTTAGCATTTGTTTTATGTGTTGTCTTTTGGAATTGTTATTTATATTAAATGCAAAAGTATTAGTGGCCATAAAATGTCAGTTTTTGATATAATTGAGAAGCTTGACGTCATTATATCATACAACTGAGAAGCTTGATAACAAAATAACAAAAAAATTAATTATTACTAGTTCCTACATTAGGACATCGCGTTCGGTTGTGACCAGGAAGACCGTATAATGCATATTTTCTCTTCAACTTATCATACACATCCATTTCCATTGTAATATGGGTGATCACTGGACAACCTTTCTTGTTCCTCCTCATGATTGGATTATGGAAAATTTGATGTCCCTCATAAGTGGGCCAATATTCATCGTATGGTAGAACTAGAAAATGTGTGTTATAAACCCCGAATAAGTTCGTGACCTTGTAAACATCAGACAATAGAAGATAGGTGTCTTGATGCACCACAAAACATGCAGCGATAACATGTGAACAAGGAAACGATATGCTTGAAATTTTCCACAATCACACCAATGATCTATTAGGTTGACCTTGTAACGTTCAATAGCCTTTCCCTCGCCGTGATCAATTATCTTCTTCACACTGAAAGTGTTATTATTATAGTAAAAAATCATTACCTGATGCGTAGTGGATTTTGTTGTTTCTTCTTTCATCACCTTCATGCACCGCTCTGTAAATATTTGTCCATATTTCAACATTGCACTCCACTGTGCATCTCGGTCAGCAAATAGTGATCCTATCTTATAGTATGTTTCACTTACCAACGTTGTGATAGACAAATTACGAGTGCCTTTAAATACAAAATCCATTGACTCGACGAGGTTCGTGTCATGTGACCTCAACGCTGACCCTCGTCAAATAACCTCGTTCGTTTTTCAACTGGAATATTCTCTAACCACCTTAAAGCATCATCATTAACCATGCCAATTTCATTACTATAATATTTAAACGTTGGTTGGTTTAAAGCATACCCTGCGTATTTTAAAGAAGATGAGTTAATCTTATGGTAAACTATTAACTAACATTTAATGTTTGCAAAAAAATACTTACCCATGTTAATAACTTTTTCCGGAGGTTTTGGTCCTTGATTTCCCTCATGAAATTTTGCACAATGTGTCTGATACAGTACACATGGACAGATGAGGGATTATTCCAACCATTTTCATGATTATTGTATGCGCTTTTAATAGATGCATGCCTGTCGAAAATCAAACATAGGCCAGGTTAAGGAGCTACATGATAACACATAAATGTATCGTATTTTTAGACCCGATTCACATGTTATTTAGTATCTTTTATTATATTTTCGTAGTATTATGCCATGCTTTGTTCGAGTTTCAGGTACTTGTCGATTATGGAGTGTTTATGTGAAGAAATTAGAAAAGGAAACAAAAGAGAAGTAAAGAGCAAGAAATGGATCATTTTGTTGATATGGCGTTCGCCATAGGCAGATGGTGTTCGCCATAGGCAGATGGCGTTCTCCATAGGTAGACGGCATTCGCCATTCCTTAGCAGTGCCATATCATTTAATGAAGGAGGTAATGGCATTCGCCATTGCCCTAATGGTGTTCTCCATTGCTTTGCAGACAATAGTTTTCGCAAAAGAGTATATTGTAGCAGTTTTCTCAACTTTTTCCCCTCCAACTGCCAAAATCGACCAAAGGAAGTTACCAGCATATTTTTTTCTATATATAAGACCTATGGGTCAGTTTCTGGGCATCCAAGTTATTGCGCGAAAGTGCTGTTCATAGTTTTAGGCAGAGATCATCTTTGTAAAAGTGGTAGTTTCTCACATCGAGGAACTACCACACCATTAGTGTTAGGCCTACAATCTATGTATTCTTGGATCATAATCTCGCCGACATAATTGAAGTTAATTCCAATTTCATTTATTTCCGCTTTTACAGGTTTTCTTTTATCGCTTTATTATTATCGTCATTGTTAATTCAATAGCCATGTTGTTCGTATTTGCAATCGTTATGTTTAATTTGTTTTCAATCAATAATATGTCTAGCTAAATCATTTTGAGTCTAATATGTGAGGACTGTCGTTTCCGACGGGACTCAGTAATGAAACTGGCGTAAGTTTTGCATTAATTCTGTTTTGGCTTTTGTCTACAAGTTTAATTTAAATAGCTTTGTCACGAGAGTGAGAGGTTACTTAACATTGTTTTGACACGAGAGTGAAGAACAAACTAAGGTTCAAGCTGATAGCGCGAGAGTGTGAGGAAGGAATCGGATAGTGGAAACGGGGCATTGATCCTAAAAACATCGAGAGCGCTTTAGGCATCATTTAGGATCTTATCGATTTTCAAAATATTTTTTCTTACTAAAATGGGCGAGCGAGAGAAAAATCTTGTGGTTAGGGAGTATGGATTTATTCAATGGTGCGAGAGTGTGAGATAGAGTCTTTAAACTGGTATTTTCTACTGAATATAATTTAATCGTAAATTAACACCAACGAGTTACCGAGTCTCTGAGGTACACAAAATATACATTCCGACCTCTCTTTTCTTATATATTTCCTTAATCTTATTTTTGTTTTTAATCTAGTCTTAGTTTCTCCTTAATCAATTAATCAGTAGCATTAGCTTTACAAAGTGACGATAGATTACAGTAGGTTGATAATGGCCTATGTGGGTTCGACAATATTTTATATTACTTCGATATTTTGTGCACTTGCGAACACATCACTATATGCATTCTCAAGTTCTTTAGAAATAAACCTCAACCATCCGCCGTCTCACCTTCCACAAGGGCATAGGCAACAAATTTCTACCATCGTACCTGGAACAAATTTCCCAAGGGCTAACAAGTAATTTGGAAGTTCATTGTATGACTTTTCTCAATTACCGTACACATGTTCGATTGCTTTATTCCTAGCAATTCATGCTTTTCTGTAAGACATAGTGTATTTGAAAACAAACAATTTCATTAATACAGACACTCACCTTATTATCTGTTTAAAAAACACTTTCTTTAAACTAATAAATTGAATTTTTGTAACACTTTATGTGCAGACTCTATCTAGGACTTGAAGATATGGATCCAACTGATAGTCACGTATGGAGTTCAAAAACACTTATTATCTATTTCACTACAATTGAAATACATCATACAGATGGGGTTAAACTCCAATTTGACATTCTGCAAGGCATATTAGATGCTCCAAAGTGTATGGAGGAGTATCACAAATATGTGGTGAACGACCAATGGACATATAGCAATTGAAAAGATCATTACAAAAAAAGAGCGTTGTTAATGACATAACTGCGAAAATACTGTCTTACAAGGAGATATCATGTCAGAAGAATATAAATCGAGTAAGGATTACATGGACTGGTATATGTTTATGACAAATTTGTATCTGTCACCAAATAGTTTCTTATTTGACCCTCGTAACCAACCAATATCTTCAAACTTCCAACACACCAGACCATCGTCAAACACTTACACCCAACAACCATTCATTAGCAACCAACAACCATTCCTTAACACCCAACAAACTTTCCTTAACACCCAACAATCTTTCATCCTGACACAAACACCTTATACCCCAAACCAACAATACCATCGACAAAACCCTTCATCTAACCCCATCCAATGGGGCACCCAACAATAATATCCATATTTTATCCAGTCTACATCGTACACCCAATCATAAATATCATTCACACTACATATCCCACAAGACCCCAAACACCCTAACAACAAATGCCTTTTTCCAAGCCACAATAATTTACCCCGCATCCATCACAGGACGGTTACCAACCCTTAGTAAATAGTCAAATGTCTAGCAATAACCTACTAAATTAGAATTGTGAGAGAACCAGGATAAGTTATGGCAGTGCGGCGGAGACGAACTATACCAATAATGATATGATGGAGGAATTTATAAATCAAGGATATAACGCATGACCTTCTACTCAGTCACAAAATGAAGAGGTGATTCGTAGAATGGATTAACATACCAAACAAACTCCTCCTTGTGAAATCGACCAATGATTGACACGACTCGGTCAAAATCCACAATAGATGTGTTTTATTGTAATTTTTTCTTTTTATCAATTATTATTGTAATGTTATTTTAATTTAATAAAAGAAAAATTATTGCTTTAATTTATATTTTATTTTAATTATTATTTTATTTTTCAGTTAAATATAAGTTAATTATAATATAATTATATAATTTAAATATAGTTAAAGAAAAGTTAATTATAATATAATTATATAATTTAATTATAATTAAACAAATAAAATATCATTAACTTAATTTAAAGAAAAAAAATTGTTTTAAATAGGTATATACTTCCGTCAATTCAATGGGTGGATCTTCTTCTTTTTTAATACCTCCACTCATTTATTTGGCGAACCACAAATAATTTACACTCTTTCGTCCATTCATATGGCGAAAGTTCTGTACCAACAACAAATTTTTCTTTTAAAATATAATAATTTAATATTATTGAATGAAGAGTACGGTATATTAGCATTAATTGTTCAGAAATATGATTGAACAGTAAAAAATTCGATTTGAAACTGTAAACCATGACTTTACCTTATTCGATTTCTTTTTTGTACTTATATATATATATATATATATATATATATATATATATATATATATATATATATATATATATATATATATATATATATATATATATATATTATTAATTATTTTTTTTCCAGAAACAATAAAACTTGTGCTAAAGTTACGTGACTTTTCCGCTGGAAAGTCACTTAGTCCATTTTTTAATTATTAAAGTTATCAAAATTATGGTAAATCAAAGTCACCTAAATCTTGCTCTAAAATGGAAAGTGGCTTAATGACTTTCATGTAGTGTGACTTTGATAATTTTAGTTTATTTGTTAAATATAATTTAATTAATATATTATATTTCTAAGAGAATAATTGTTTGGCTAAAGTTACCAAAAGTATGATAAATCAAAGTCACTGCAACCTTATTCGATAAAATGAGAGTAGATTAATTACTTATATTTTATTAATTTAATTTTAATTTTGGTCTCTTTATTTTTATTTTATTGTTAATCTCTCTATTTTAAAATCAGGAGTTTTAGTTCTTAAATTTAGTTTTTTTTTGAAATTTTAATTCCTTTTTAATTTAAAATCAAATTTTAATGATATGACAATTTATTTGCTGATGCATCACTCTCACATGTACAATAATTATTTCTAAATTATTTTTATTAATTTTTATTTATACAACACATTCATGTCCTTGTTTTTCAATTGTAACACCATTTGCATCAAACTCTATAACCAAAAAAATAGAGTATGCACATTGACTTCTCCAGACTATTTCAGCCACTCTCCAATCAAACTAATTATTGCATTAGCTTCTTGGGAACTTGAGGAAGTTAACCTGATCATCACAATTCCTTGAAAACAGCTCAAACTCATTTCATGATTTTCAGCTGCAAGGTGAGTTTTTCTGAACTTCTATCTTTTCATTTAGGTATTGTTAGGCTTGCATTTGTGAAGATAAAATATAGACATCATTGTCCTGAAACTGTACATGTCCATAGATTTCATTTATATTGATTGAGCTTACAGAATTTTAGGTTTGAACTTTCTGAAATATTTAGGTCAGAATTTGGTACTTTTAGAAATTCTCATTCATCTTTAATTTATAGCTTATGATATTTATATGGTTGGATTCGTATGGGAAAATGGAGCAACTTTCATGTTTGCATCTTTCATTTTTGTTGAGAAATGGTGAAGTTACAGGATCCATGGCTGGAGGTTGAAAATGAAGTTATATTCAGGACATAACTTGTGTTATGTATTTATTGTTTTGTCAATGTTACCGGATGTACAGTCACCCCCGTGGCAAAGGCAGCGCGCGCGTATGTATGAGGTCTTCACATTTTCACTCTTTTTTGCCACAAGCTGCAGGCGCTGGGCCTCCAATAATGGACCTTCCATTTTTTTTGTTTTCTCTAACCCCTTGTTTACTTTTGCAGGCTAGCCAAATTTTTTATTATTATTTCATTTTCATTTATTTATTTTATTTTATTTCAATTTTATTTTATTATTTATTATTATTATTATTATTATTTTTATTAATAAAAATCCAAAAATATTTTATTTGTTTATTTACATATTTAAAAATACTCATTTATATTTTATTTTTCTTTATAAAATAAAAAGACCAAAAATATTTTTCTTAATAAATTAATTTCCTTTTCTTAGTAAATTAACATTTAGATTTAAGTTTAATTATTGTTTTTCTTTTTTTTTCATTTAAAATTAATTTAGAACTTAGGTTTCTTTTAATTAATTAATTTTCATATTATTTTAACTTAAAACCTTTTCATCAAGAAACTCTAAAAATACTTTTTAACTTAATTTCTTTCTTAATTAATTTAGGTTTAAATTTTATTTATTTTTAGTTAATCATTTTTCTTTAATTAGGTTAAAACTCTTTCATTAAAAAAAAACCAAACAAAATCATTTCTTTGTCCATTTTGCATTTGTACATTATATTTGTCAATTCTTGTATATTATTCAATATGGTTGTAATAGTTAATTATGTTTAATTTTCTTGCAATCCCCATTTGTAAATTTGTATACCCCATCCTCTAATGACATAATAGCTTAGTAATTTTACTTTCCACAATTTTTCGCTTTATATAAATGCTAGTAATTAGGGTTTGTATGAAAAGATAAAATCAACAAATAGCAAACCCTAATTCAAGATAAACAATGCATGTAAATCCAATACACTTGCACCCTTAGGGTAATTTCACTTTGTTGCCTTACAAAAATGGCCATGTTATACATGTGGGATATCTTAGCAAAGAGCAATAAAAAGTACAAGATCATAGTCCCTCGATGGCGCTATCAAATGTTTCCTTTCAAAATGATCTTAGTCTCTCAAAGAGAAAATGCTAAGATATCTCACAACATTGCTATCATGACTATACGATGACCCACGCTCATCCCTTTACATACAAAGATAAGGCTTCTTACCAATCAATGGTAAGGTAGCAATATCAAAGGAAAGGAATAAATGAACTAAGACTTTTGAGTAGGTAGATTGTTCCTAGTTGCTTGCTCATTTCAAATCAAACATCCTTGCTTATTTTCAAAATAAACACCAACACTTTCAAAACACTTTCAAAAACACTTTCAAAACATTTTACAAACTTGAAACATTTTCAAAAGTCTAACACTTTGTATACGTTCTTACGAACAAGAACTATTACAAAGTTTTCCTAAACGAAGGCGCATTTTCAAAATACTTTCAAAAACCACACAAAGCACATTTTTCAAATAAAAGCAAGTGATCTAGCAAGTAGCTAAGAGCCCATAGATAACCATGGATGAAAAGGATGTTAATACCTTCCCTTTTCATAATCTACCCCCCGAACTCAAGAAATAATCTCAAAGGTCTTTCCTGTTCTTTTCAGCCTTTCCTTTTGGATAAAAGAAAAGTCGGTGGCGACTCTTGCTAACCGCAACATTTGCGATAAAACACAAAACACCCAAGTCAGTTATCCCACCGTATCACATCGTGGGATACACTAGTCAGATGTTATGGTGGTGATGCATCCGATAAAAATGTGAAGCTTCAGTCCCTAAGAAAGAAATATGAGAATCTCAACATGAAGGACATCGAGAAGTTTTATGAGTACATCTCTAGAGTGATTCTGATCACTAATGAGATGAAAGCTTGTGGAGAAACCCTTTCTGAACAAGTAATCATAGAGAATGTATTGAGATCTTTAACTTCTCCGCTTGATTACATTGTGGTAGCAATTGAATATTCTAAAGATATGTACACCATGATAATAGAAGAGCTGCAAAGCAGTCTAGAGGCGCAAGAGTTGCATCTGACTGAAAGAACTTCTGAGAGGGAAGTTGAGCAGGCTCTGAAGGCTTCTTCTGTCAAGAAAGACCATAAGTAGAAGAGACATGGTGGTAGTTCCCGGAAGTCATAAGTCTTCTATTCTGATGAAAAGAAACATTAGAAAGGAAAGGAGAAGTATGGCAAGAGAATGGTTCAGTGTTACTGTTGTAATAGGTTTGGCCATTTTGCTAAAGATTGTTGGTCAAACAAAAAAGAAGTAAAAATAGTCAAAGGAGATTTTGATGATGAACTTGTGCTATTAATGACTTATGAATCTGATGAGGAACCTGTGAGATTGTCATTTTCTGATTTTGAAGGGGAAAAAGATGATTCTGAATATTTTGACTCTGAAGGATTGTTTGAATATGAGTCAAAATTAGAAGATGACGCTGAAGATTTTGAAGATGAGTCAGAATCTAAGGTTTTTGAAGATGAGTCAGAGTTAGAAGATAACTCTGAAGCTGAAGACAAGTCAGAATCTGAAGGTGATTCTGAGTCTGAAGAAGAATCAGAAGATAATTCAGAATCTGAAGAAGATTGTGATTCTGAAGATGAGTCAGAACTTGAAAGTTCTAAAGAAGAGTTAGAGTCAGAAGATGAAGAATCTTCCGGAGACTCTAAATATGAGTCAGATGGTGAATCTGATTCTGATCCAGATTTGAAATCTAGTGGTGGTCATGCTTCCTGAAGGGAAAACCCTGAAGACGTAGATTCTGAAGGACAAGCTTCTGAAGATGACCATATTTCTGATGGAAATTATGTCTTTGAAGGTGGACCTTCTGAAGGAGGAGCTTCTAAAGGTAATCCAGCCTTTAACGATGATCATGATTCTAAAAGTGGAACTTATAAAGGCAGAGCTTCTGAAAGTGATCCAGCTTTTGAAGATGGTCTTTTTGAAGGTAGTGGTTCTGAACGAGGTCCAGATGCTAACAAAGGTGGAGCTTCTGGTGGTAGTCAAACTTCTGAAGAAAGTCCAAAAGAAGATATTGTTTCAGAATCAGAAGGAGATTCTGAACAAGTTCAGAGGTCACATAGAGTCAGAAATATACCAAGGAGATTTGCAGAGTTTGACAAGCTGCAAGATACTGAAGGGACTCTGATGTATGGAGTGTTAATTACCTTATAGTGTTAGATCAGATGCAGAGCTGATATGCTATGCAAACTCTGACTGGTGTGGAGACAGAGTTGACAACATAAGTACTTCTGGATACTTATTCAAATTTCTAGGAGGTCCTATTTTTTGTTGTTCCAAGAAGCAACATGTTGTTGCACTGTCAACATGTGAAGATGAATATATTGCAGGCGCTCTGACTGCATGCCAAGCTGTGTGGATTCTGAACTTGCTGCAGGATCTCAAGATCGAGGTAAACAAGCCTCTGAAGTTGATGATTGATAACAAGTTTATAATCAATCTTGTCAAGAATCCAGTGCTGCATGGGAGAAGCTAGCATATTGAGACCAAGTATCACTTTCTGAGGAATCAGGTTCAGAGTGGAATATTAGAAATTATGCACTGTAGCATCCAGAAGCAGCTGGCGGACGTTCTAACAAAGACTATCAAAACTGATCAATTTCTTTGTTTAAGGGATGTAATTGGTGTTGTCAGTTTTGTGTAAATATAAATTAGGGGATGGTGTTGGAAATAATTTATACTTTAAGAATGTCTTGTTGACAAAGTCTGTTAGAGGATATTTTAATATTTTATCATACCTTAATATTGTGTATAAATAGTTTAGTAGTATGTAGGCCAATGTATTCATTACTCCTTATTTTATAACCGTCATTTAATATATTTCTTTTGTCTTTCATCTCTTCTTTATACATTTGTCTATATAAAATCTTCTTATGACATTTCTCACTTATTCTTTGACAAACAATTTTTCCAATGCCTCGTTATTAAAAGTGTCAATTTCGTGAAACTTAATATGTTTAGATTTGGTCTATCTAAATATTAAAAAATTTGTTTTTTAAATGATTATTCATTTTGCTTCCGATTTCCTCGATATCCTTCACCCACCAATCACCCTTTCACAACATAATTATTTTATTTTCCATCGTGGTACCAATAAACATAAATGAATTTTTTTTGAACGATATTCTACTAAAAACCACTCTTCTTTATCTAATTTTGAACGATATCACACTATGGTTATTAATACAACATTATCAATAAAATTTATATTGAAGGTACAAGGTGACAATCGAGTAGTATTATTTATCATGACACACTTTTATATTTTTCATTTATTGCTCTCTCATGTAACAAAAATTAATATGATAGTATTGACACTGAAATCTTGAATAAAGATAATAAATTGTTGGCTTACTTGTATCCCTCCTCAAACTCAAAGTGTTGCGATTATGTAATTTTGCCCCCGATTTTTCAAATGATTTTCACCCCCTTATATTTTCTTCGTTTATTACTTGATACTCCTCATCTCAAATTTCTCCCAAATTTATTCAGAGATGACATAATCTCATATTCAATGTGCTTTTTTTTATTTTAAATTTTAACGGAAACCCTTAAAATCTTAAAAATTTTGAAACCCTAATAAGGAATTTCATTTTCTCCCAGTTGTATTGTTTGATTTTTGGAGTTTTTCTTTTCAATTTTAAAGAAGAGTTATTATGACTATGATAGTTGAGGATTTAGAAAAAACTGAAAGAGAACCACGAAAGAGAAAATAGATCAAAATCATTCAAAAAATTGTAAAAGTCAAAATCTTACCGTTACAATGGGTTAAAAGTGGAATTAAACCTAAATTATTATTAATATTCAATAAATAATGTTACAATAACACTTACACCGTATTTACATACAGTACAATATATTTTTCATTGTATTTTACATTTTTCATATGCTTTGTAAAATGTGACTTAATTAAAAAAGAACTTTTGAGCTACGGTGTCAAACATGAGGAGTAGAAAAACTAGTGATGAAATAGCATTCCTCATATTATATTAAAGGTGTCAAATAGAGTTGCACAACCTAATTTAACTTTTAAAAATCATATCAACTTATTAGGTCACATATTTTGTGGCCTTATATAAAATATGCTAAGTCAAAAGTTTTGTTTCTATCAAACAAAGCATCTTAATTTTTCAGAAAATTACATAAATACAATATGATTCTCTAGTCAAAGAGACCGAGCGAAAATAATCCATCTTTTTGAGCATGTAATTGAAAAATGAAACTTAGTCTAAACCACATATGTATTGTATGATTTATTAGTTTTGAATCAAAATTAATTGTTCTACATAAAATTATATCTCATTTATTCTTTTCCGATGACGTGGTTGTATTTGCAAAAGCAAATCATCACATGCTCGATTTGTTGTTGAGCTTTTGAAAATTTTTACTCTTTTTTCAGATCTTAAAATCAATATTGATAAATTGAAGACATGCGCTTTTAAAGGTATATTTGTATAACTATCAAGAAATCACTTGAGTCTATTAGTGAAATTAAATTTATTAACGTTAGAAAGGAATATATTTTGGATATTAATTTATATTTTATGAATATCTTTTTAGAGGATATTATTATATCTTTTTATATCTTTGTTAGAGGATATTTAGGATTTTATTTTGTGTATAAATAGCTTAATGAGATAGCTCAATGTAATTCATTGTAAATTATTATTCTTTATTTTTGTAGCCGTCATTTAATATATTCTTTTTGTCTTTCATCTCTTCTTTGTACACCAACAATTGGTATCTAGAGCTCCGGTTCAAAATCCATGGAAAAACGGGAAACACGAGAGAACAATAAGGTGTTGTGCGATAATCGTTGTTTCTGATTCTGGAGATTTGGGAAACACTGCTTCATTAAGTTTCTGTGTAAATTTCACAAGGTAGAAGATGAACGGAATCAGCGGCGATGTCCATTCCAAGCTTCCAGTATTTGATGGTAAAAACCGAAATCGTTGGAAGATCCAGATGCGCGTGTTATTTGATTCTCAAGATGTGTTAGATATTGTCACCGATGGCTATGATCTGTTAGAAGTAGACGCAACAGAGGCACAGAAGATAACACAAAAGGTGCTAAGGAAGAAAGATCAGAAGGCGTTGTTCTACATCCATCAATGTGTAGATGCAAATGTGTTTGAGAAGATTGCTGATTCTGAAACAACAAAGGCTGCATGGGACACACTGGTCAGATGTTACGGTGGTGACGCATCAGTGAAAAAGGTGAAGCTTCAGTCTCTGAGAAAGCAATATGAGAATCTCAACATGAAGGACAACGAGAAGGTTTCTGAGTACATCTCTAGAGTGATTCTGATCACTAATGAGATGAAATCTTGTGGAGAAACTCTTTCTGAACAAGTAATTATTAAGAAGATCTTGAGATCTTTAACTTCTAAATTTGATTACATTGTGGTAGCAATTGAACATTCCAAAGATATAAGCATCATCAGAGTTAAAGAGCTGCAAAATAGTCTAGAGGTGCAAGAGTTACGCATGACTGCGAGAACTTCTGAGAGGGAAGTAGAGCAGCAGGCTCTGAAAGTAACTTCTGGTAAGAAGTATCAGAAGCAGTCTTGGCCAGAAGCCAAGAAGAAAACTAAGGATGGTCAAAGGTCAGAAGCTCCAAACTCTGATAGGCAGGAGAATTTCTAGAAGGGAAAGGAGAAGTCTGACAAGAAGAATGTTCAGTGTTACTGTTGCAAGAACTTTGGTCACTATGCCAAAGATTATTGGTTAAACAAAGAAAGGAAGTCAGAAGAAGAAAATATAACCAGAGGAGAGTCAGATGATGAACCTGTGCTATTGTTGGCTTCTGAACCTGATGATCTGAATTCATCAGAATGGTGGTATATTGGCACAAGGTGTTCAAACCATCTTACTGGAAACAAGAAATGGTTGGTTGATTTTGACTCTGGGAAGAGTAAAAAGATCAGATGTGCTGATGAGAAATACCTCAATGCATAAGGTATGGGAAATGTCAGAATCATTCTAAACAATGGAAAAACATCAGTGATCCAGAATGTATGGTATGTACCTGGCATGAAAAGTAATCTAATGAGTGTGGGACAACTGATTGAGAAAGGTTTTTCAGTTACCATGAAGGACAATCTTCTGAAGCTGTATGACTGTAATCAGAAGTTGATTATGGAGTCAGAACAGGGAAGGAACAAAACATTCAAGGTGAATGTTAGAACTGCAGACTCTGAATGTCTTAGTGCAACAAGTGTTGTCAAGGAGAGTTAGTTGTGGCACAAAAGATTTGATATATGAATTTCAGAAGTTTATGGCATCTGAAATCAAAGAATCTGGCACATGGAATTCCTACAATCAAGAAGTCTGAAAAGTCATGCAAGGTGTGCATAGAAGGGAAGCAACCAAGATTACCATTTTCATCAAAAGTAGCTCCAAGAGCAAAACATGCCTTGGGAGTAGTGCATTCTGATGTGTGTGGTCCTTTTCCAGTAGCATCAACTGGAGGGAATAAATATTTTGTGTCATTTGTTTATGAGTTCACCAGAATTACATGGGTATCTCTCATAAAGTTTAAACACGAGGTGTTTGTTGAATTCAAGAAGTTCAGACTGAAGGTTGATAATCAGAGTGGCCATACTCTGAAGATTCTTAGAACTGATGGTGGTGGTGAGTATAACTCCATAGAATTTAGAAGATTTTGTTAGGAGAATGAAATTCAGCATGAGGTTACTGCTCCCTATACTTATCAACACAATGGTCTTTCTGAAAGAAGAAACCGTACTTTGCTTGATATGGTGAGAAGCATGCTGAAAGAGAAGAAGCTTCCTCATACTCTGTGGGGAGAAGTTGTTGTAACTGCATGTTATGTGCTCAATAGATGTCCAACAAAGAAATTGAAGGAAATAGTTCCTATTCAGAAGTGGAATGGAGATAAGAAAAGTGTTAGTCACCTGAAGGTGTTTGGTTCTGTATGTTACAAACATGTTTGATAGAAATAAAGTGATGTTGCTGGTGGCGTACCAAAATACAGGTTCATACAAACTTTATTGTCCAGAAACTAACAAAGTTGAGTTCAGCAGAGACGTCATTATAAAGGAATCAGATGTTTGGAATTGGGAAAGGTCTCGTCCTGACTCTGATGAGAGAACTCCTGAAGAAAAGTCAGAAACACATGTTTCTGAAGCTGGTAAAGACTTTGACTCTGAAGAAGATATAAAAGGAGAAGATGTTTTTGACTCTGACTCCGATGGTGATCCAGACTCTGAAGACAGACAAGATTCTGGAGAAAGTCCAATTTTTGAAGCAAGTGCTTCTGAAGGGGAAAGTTCTGGTGTCCAAAGTTCTGAAGGTCCAGTTCAGAGGCAACAAAGAGTCAAAAGCATCCCAAGAAGATTTGCAGAGTTTGACATATTGCAAGAAACTGAAGTAGACTCTGAAGGAGAAGTTATTCAGTGTGAAATGTTAGTAGAATTTGAACATGTGAGTACGGAAGAGGCTCTTAAGCAACAAGTTTGGTTACAGGTCATGAAAGAAGAACTTGATGCTATAGAGAGAAACAAGACTTGGAAGCTGACAGAACATCCAAAAGGCAAGAAAGCCACTAGTGTCAAATGGATTTTCAAGCAGAAGCTAAAGTTAGATGGATCAATTGGCAAACACAAAGCTAGATTATTAGCAAGAGGCTTTCTACAGAAACCTGGGTTGGATTACTTTGAAGTGTTTGCACCTGTAGCGAGACATAAAACAATCAGACTAGTGATTGTAATAGCTGCTAACAGGAATTGGCCTCGGATGCATTTAGATGTAAAGTCTGCATTTCTGAATGGTTTATTACAAGAAGAGGTATACGTATCACAACCTCCTGGATTTGAGAAAAAGAATTAGGAAGGGATGGTGTTCAAATTACACAAAGTCTTGTATGAATTGAAGTAAGCGCCCAGAGCTTGGCATTTGAAGATTGATTCGTTTTTCAAGAAATAAGGGTTTCAGAAGTGTGAGATGGAGTATGGTGTTTAAGTTCAGCATACTTCAGAAGGTAATATGATTCTGGTATGTTTGTATGTTAATGACATATTGCTATCAGGAAGTTCTGAACAAGAGATAGTTGAGTTCAAGAAAGTTCTGATGAATGCGTTTGAGATGACAGATCTTGGGAAAATGAATTTCTTTCTAGGGATGGAATTTATGTACTATGAGAAATGAATCATTTTGCATCAGATGAAGTATGAACTTGAGCTTCTGAAGAGATTTGAGATAGAAAATTGTAAAGTTGCTATCACACCTGCTGATATGAATCAGAAGTTGGACTCTGGTTCTGATGGAGAGGATGTGGATGCTACAACCTTCAAACAGTTGGTTGATTCTATGAGGTATTTGTGTAATACCAGACCTGATATTTGCTATGCAGTTGGAATGGTTAGAAGATTTATGAGTAAACCAAAATGGTCTAATTACCAAGCTGCTGCCAGAATTCTGAGGTATGTGAAGGGAACTCTGAAGTATGGAGTATTATTTCCGTCTGGAAGAAAGATCGAATCAGAACTTCTGAGTTATTCAGACTCTGATTGGTGCAGAGATAGAGTTGACAGAAGTACATCTGGGTACTTATTCGAATTTCTGGGAGGTCTTATTTCTTGGTGTTCCAAGAAGTAACTTGTTGTTACGCTGCCAACCTGTGAAGCTGAATATATTGCAGGTGCTTTTACTGCATGCCAAGCTGTGTGAATTCTGGACTTGATGAAAGATCTGAAGATTGATGTAAATAAACCTCTGAAGCTGATGATTGATAACAAGTCTGCAATCAATCTTACCAAGAACCCAGTGCTGCACGGGAGAAGCGGGCATATTGAGACTAAGTATCACTTTTTGAAGAATAAAGTTCAGAGCAGAATATTAGAAATTGTCCACTGTAGCACCCAGAAACAACTGGCAGATGTTCTAACAAAGACTATCAAGACTGGTCAACTTCTTCACTTGAGAGATGATATTAGTGTTGTCAGTTTTGGATAAAATATAAATTAAGGGATGATGTTAGATTTAATCTATATTTTAGGAACATCTTTTTAGAGGATATTATTATACCTTTTTATATCTTTGTTAGAAGATATTTAAGATTTTATTTTGTGTATAAATAACCTAGTGAGGTAGCTCAATGTAATTCATTATAAATTATTATTTCTTATTTTTGTAGCCGTCATTTAATATATATTTTTTGTCTTTCATCTTTTCTTTGTACACCAACCACTAATAGGTTAGATAAATACCAAGAGTCAAACTTTATTATGGAAGAACCACAAAGTTTGTGATGAATTTAGGATGAATTTCTTGAAATCTACGATAGAGTGACAACTAAATTGGCTTATTGGAAATGAAGACTTGACAAATAGTTACCATGGTTAATGCAATAAAAAAGAAGAACATGAGTCCCCTACCCTCAAAATCGAAACAAACCATAACACAAAAATGATTCAAAAAGTGTCTACCTTTATTTAGCATTTTGGCCCACACTATAGAAAAAAGTTTACTTGACGACTTAAATTAGAGGGTAGAAATAAAGCACGTTCCAGTCGCAGCGTCCTTGAAAATAACGTCACTTTTGGTAAGCCTATAAGACTACAAGTGCGCACCACACGCTTTCACATATTCATTGCAACCACTCTTTTTCTCCCTCACTATAATAATGCCACTCTCACTACTACCTTAAATATATATTGAATTAATAAAAATTACTTTATCTAGTTTAATTTCAACAACTATTTTATTTTAAAATAAATATTTTTCATTTTTATTATAAAATTATTTTTTATTAATTTTTAATTAATATTATTTAGATTAGGAGAAAATTTTATCAAACTGTAATAAAATATGTGATTTTATACGAAATAAAATATAAGATGGTCAAGAATCAACACAAAAATAAATTAAGAACAATACAAATAAAAATGTTATAAACTTAAATGATTTGAGTGTGTAGAAAAAATAAATAAATTATTAATATATAGTAAGCATAATATATTATATAAAGGAAAGTCAAAGAATTAGAGATAGTGAAAAACATAAAAATTATAAGAAAAAGTATTAAGAAAACATAGATTAATAATTTGGAGAGAAATATGATTATAAATAAATGATTATAAATAAAAATATTATTGCAAAAATTAATTCATTTACTAACTAATAGCACTTATTTAATAAAACTTATTATTGTACTATTTAGATCACTTCCCATTTATTATTTTTTAAGTTTTTTACTTGCAATAAAAAAAGGATATACTAGTACTTGTCTTTTATACACTTTTAAATATAAGCAAAACTTAGTCAAGAAAATTAATATATTTAGTTTGAAATTTGAATATTGAAATATTTTTACCAAATTTTGTTTTTTTATTTGAAACCGAAGCAAATATAAACGTTTGAGTAAATGTTTTATTCTCTTTTTTATTTATATAATCTTTAAATAGGAAAAAAAATCAACAAAATCACTTATTTTTCATTTTTGAAAACATTTTTTTTATAAATATTTATATGATATCTAAAGAGATAATGTTTACAATAAGCCCATAAATTTCTTCCATCCAGATCTTGTTAGGATTCTCTAAATACAAGCAGGTTCGAGCAATAACTAATCTTCGAGAATTTTTATGCATCTCATTATTTTCTAATGCACTGCGCGAAAATATTATTATGTTTCTAGATCGGGATGAAAATAAGTTATGTCAGGTTAAACTTTAGAAGACCTGAGGCTGATCTATGATAAACTTAAAAGGCCTGAGCATGACCTATGATTTATTATAAGCTCTTTTTCTTGGTCTGACCTGACCTTTTTAAAAGCATGGTCTAGCCTGAAAGCCTATTTAAAAGTCTATTTCTCATTAAAGTTTTCAAGTAAGTCATACTACATCCGTTCCTTTTTATAAGAGACAAGTCACTTTTTAGATTCATTGAATAACTAATGTATTTGGGTTTTTTATAGACTAGATACATTGACTATTCAATGAAACTAAAAAGTGCGGTGTCTCTTATAAAAAGAAATGAAGGTAGTATTACTTAAGAAACCTTATAGGTCGGCCTATATATGCATATATAGGCCGACCTATTTAGCCTTTGTTCTAATATATATATATATATATATATATATATATATATATATATATATATATATATATATATATATATATATGCATATATAGGCTAGTCTATTTAGCCTTTAGTTTCTTTCTTCAGAAACTAAAGATCAAAATGATATTTCAAGATTCAAATCACGGTCGATCAAGATGACAACTATCTCGCTGGAAAAAACGTCTTATCCTCAGTCGCAGACTGATAACAACAAAGATATTTCCCCTTCTGAAGATACCCCCTTGCAAAGGGATAGCTGCACTGCGTCTCCCTCCTCGGTCGAGGCGGAGGACGACGACATTCATTTCTTGGAAAATCGGAAGTCCAAGAAAGTCCCAGAAGAACCACCAGCGATCCTCCATCCATTTCCAATACCGACCAACGCAGATCCTACCATAGCTACCTTACTTGCATCACTTAACCAAACCAATTCTCGGATCCAACAACAAAACAATAGAATCGGGGCATTGGAAAAAAGGCACCGTTTAAGGTCCCCACCCAGAAGGTACCGACGATATGGGTCTCGCAGCTCATCGCCTTTACGACTTAGCCGTCGTTCAGAACCAGAAAAACCAGGAACACCACTGAGCAAGAAACACGACCGAATGCCTCCTCGTAAAGATCGTAGATCCCTGGTCACCAAGAAGATCAGGAGTATTAAACGACCAGAGCGTCATCACTCGCTCTCTCCCAAGCCAAAGGGACGACCGAGGAGCGCATCACCCCGTCAGGTGGATAATCCCCGACGAGGAAGGAACAATCACTATCCATCCTTATCACCAGGCTAGAGCGGCGAGGATGACCCCCGTGGTCTATTATCCAGAGAAATCATGGAGACCCCTCTGCCCATCGGGTTGGAGAAACCCATGAATTTAGGGACGTATGATCGAACCGCTGATCTAGGCGAGTACATTGAGAACATTGATGCCCTACTCGATTACAGAGGCGTTCGAGGATCCATCAAGTGGCGACTTTTTCCCACCACTCTCTGAAAGGGGGGTATGGCTTGGTACAAGAGTCTCTCCAACGAGTCAATCACATCTTGGAAGAATCTGGGGAAGTAATTCTCCATACACTTTACTGCTTCTTGCTAACATCCTAAGTCTGAGACATTGCTAGAAGCAATCATTCAGAGAAAAGATGAGCCTCTCTGGGCATATATTGAGAGGTTTAATCGTGAAGCCATTCAGGTTTCCACGACTGACGACATGAAGAAATACTTGCTGGAGCGCAAGCTACGTCCTCGTAGTGACTTTTCCTAGGCAGTTGGCATCGAAACACCTGCCACACTGGATGCTCTCCTCCTCAAATCCCAGACATACATCCAGTATGAAGAAAAGGAAGCTTCCAACAATACACATAACTACCAACATCAGGAAAATGCCAAGTCCTCGAAGTAGGATAATTCCTCGACATCTCGTCGGGGAACAGACAAGAAAAGAGACGACAAGCCCCGTGAGTCACAGGAATACAAAGGGCCAGTTTCCAGTTCCATGATTACACTCCTCTGAACGCCTCACGTGAGTGCATTCCGACCAATTGCACAAATTCAGAGTTTCGTCAGGCCGGAGTCCGCTTTCCTCGACAGATACTGTCCAAGCCCAAGACAGACAAAACTAAATATTTTTGGTTCCATAAGAGCCACGGGCACACCACTGGAGACTGTATTCACATAAAGGATGCCATTGAGATCCTCATCAGACATGGGCATCTCAAACAATACAAGAAGAAAGAGGGTCCCTACGAGGAGGCCCCTAAAGTCAAAGAAGGTGAAGGAAGAGAAACCAGCGTCCGAAGACATCACCATGCTAGTAGCCATGTGCATCTCGCAGCCGGAGGATTTATACATCCCTGATGAAGCCTAGCACCCCCTGTACTTTGCAACACATAGTCCTTGGGAGGCTTTCCCCTATGCTATGGTCATCTCAGGCAGGAGATTCAACAAAGTCACCATGGGCTTAGTTAAAAAGAAGTTCGAGCAACTGATTAACATAAGCTCCAACAAAAACTCCACCCTCGATAAGTTCCGAATAAACTTTGTTCCCATTGCATTATACCACGAAGAGCTACCCGACGGAGCTCCCAACTCCAGCATTCCTCTGCTCGTATGAGCACAAATGGCCAATTTTAACGTCAGACGCATTCTGGTCGACCAGGGTAGCTCGATTGACATTATGTACTCCCAGTTGTTCACCACCTATTAGCTCAATGAGACATACTTGACGCCTTACATGGGTTCTTACTTATAGGGCTTCAATGGTGAAGTCACCAAACCATAGGGCTACGTCAAGCTCATGTCACTTTTGGAGCGATGGGGACAGCTAGATCCATCAAGGTGCAGTTCCTGGTAGTTGATTGCCCGTCTCTGTACGAATGTATCTTCCGAAGGCCAAATCTGGGCGAACTCATAGTGGTACCTTCCACCGTACACCTAAAGATGAAGTATTACACTTTGAATGAGCTCATCGCCAGCCTCCACAGAGACATTAAAGCCGCGAGGAGATGTTTTGAGGAAACCTCCAAAGGACTCAACTTCATCAAGGAAACCACCTAGAGCAGCCACTGGTTATGCCAAACCTAGCAGCTCGGAAGAGCCAAAGCTGCTACCCCATGTTGTTATGATCGACCTGGACATCCGTTTCACTAAGGGCGATCTTCGGGACCAGAAGAGAAGGGGGAAAGAATCCCAAATGACTGCAGAAAGCTCCTCGACCTTAGCAAGAAATGAAGAGCATGCACATCCCTTGTGACCAATTCTAGACGGGGAATTCGAGATCATCCCCCTTGGCAGCGACCCCAACAAAGGAGTCAAAATCGGCACAGGTCTCCCCAACCTAGCGTGGAAGCATCTACAAGCCTTCCTCTTGGAGAATGTGGATTTGTTCTCCTGGAGCGACAAAGAGATGCCTGACATGGATCATGAAATAGCATGTCACTAGCTGACAATAGATCCTTCCTTTAAGACAGTTTCTCAATGTAGGCAAAAGCAGTCTCCAGAGAAATTGGAGGTTACCGAGCAAGTTTTAAAAGACTTCCTAGAGGAAAATTTCATTTGTGAAGCCCAATACACAACTTGGCTATCTAATGTTGTACTTGTAAAGAAAAATCAAATGGAAAATGGTGACCCAAATACGCTTATCCATTGCCAAACATAGATAGATTAGTTGATAATTCTACTGGTTTTAAATTGTTGTATGTTATGGATGCATATTCTAGATACAACCAGATCCTCATGGAAAAGAGCGATAAAAAATACACAGCTTTCATGACCGAGTCGATCAATTATTACTACAACGTAATTCCCTTTGGCTTGAAAAACATCGGTGCCACATACCAAAGAATGATAAACAAAGTATTCCAAAGAGAGATTAGAGACATGCTCAAGGTTTATATGGATGATATGATCGTGAAATCCCAAGAGGAGTCCTACCATACACTCCACTTAAAGAGGGTGTTCGACCAAGCGAGGAAGTGTAAAATGAGATTTAATCCAGAGAAGTGCACCTTCGGGGTACGGGCATGAAAATTCACCGGCTTCTACCTAATAAAATGAGGAATTGAAGCTAAACCCGACAAGTGTAGGGCATTCTCCATGTTTCCAACACCAAACTCAAAAAATCCAATCCAATCTTTGAACGTGATACTCACCTTGTTATCCCGTTTCGTGGCAAAATCTGCCCAGCACACACTTTCCCTTTTCAAACTTCTCCGCAAAGAGGAAGCATTTGACTGAACCGAGTGCGAACAAGCCCTCCTCCACCTCAAACGAGTGCTCTCGCAACCACTAGTCCTTTCACGACCAGATAATGGAGAAATTCTCTACCTCTATCTCACTGTCGGGACCTAGGTTGTCAGTGCAGCTCTCATTCGGGAAACCGTTGAGAGGCAGAAACCCATATACTTCACGAGCAAGGCCCTACAAAGTCCCGAGCTCAGGTATCAGTAGATCTAAAAGGTGGCTCTAGCCCTCATCAATGCAGTAAGAAGGCTAAGGAACTACTTCCTATCCCATACAATTATCACGCGGACAAACCAGCCCGTAAAGTAGCTGCTCGACCGTCCATATATGATAGGTAGGATGCTCAAATGGTCACTAGAGATATCCGAGTTCGAAATCAGGTATGATGGGATAAAGGCCTTTAAATCCCAAGTGATGGCTGACTTCGTGACAGAAATGACCTCACCAGCCTCTCCCACCTACGGGGCTCATAAATGGACCATCTTCATGGACGGAGCCTAATTACTAAGCTATTACATCATTAGGAGAGGGGGTGTACAAATTTACAAATTGAGATTTTGCAAGAAAATTAAACCTAATTATCTATTACAACCATATTGAATAGATGTACAATAATTGAAAAAATAATATACAAATGCAAATGGAAAAAGAAATAATTTTGTTTGGTTTTCATGAAAGGGATTTTAACTTAATTAAGAGAGTGGTTAATTAAAAATTAAACAAAACTTAAACCTAAATTAATTTAAAAAAGAAATTAAGTTAAAAGTAATTTTAGGGTTTTTTGTGAAAAGGTTTTAACTTAATAAAAATAAAATGAAAATTAATTAATTAAAAAGAAACCTAAGTTCTAAATTAATTTTAATTAAGAAAATAAAATAATAATTAAATCTAGATCTAAATATTAATTAAAAAATAAAATAATAAAATAATTATCAAGAAAAATGTTTTTATTCTTTTGGTTTTATAAGAAAATAAAATAAATAAGTGTAAATAATAAACAAAATATTTTTGAATTTTTTATCAATAATAATAATAATAATAAAAATAATAAATAAAATATAACATGAAAATAAAATAAAAAAAGAAAATGAAATAATGAAGAAAATAATGGGCCAGGTGCAAGAATGAAACAGGGGTTAGAAGAAGTAAAAAATAACTAGGCCCAATGTTGGAGGGCCCAGGCGCTGTTGCAAATAAATAAAAAAGAAACAAAAAATGTAAAAAATCACAAAACGGACGATGGGGCTCGAACCCAGGTCATAAAGGTGAAAGGCACGCACTTTAATCACTGGGTGGTAATACATCCGTTGATATAAACGAAACAATAAATATATAATCTAAGTTATGCCCTGAATACAACTTCATCTTCAACCTCCAGCCATGGATCCTGTAACTCACTCATTTCTCATCCACTCACAAAACTTCCAACATCAAACTTGTTAGAAATTTCCTCACGATTCTGAATATATAAATAACTTGAGCTAATTCTCAAAGATGAGCATGAATTTCAAAAAGTACCAAATTCTGACCTAAATATTTCAGCAAGTTCAAACTCAAAATTCTCTTAGATCAATCAAAATAAATGAAATCTATGGACATGTACAGCTTCAGGGTAATGATGTCTACATTTTATCTTCAGAAATGTAAGCCTAACAATGCCTAAATGAGAAGATAGAAGTTAAAGAAAAATACCTCAAAACTGGAAATCGTGAAATGAGTTTGAGCTTAATTCAAGGTGCTTCAATGATCAGGTTAGCTTCCTCAAGTTCCCAGGAAGCTAATGCAATGCTTAGCTTGAGTTGAGAATGGCTGAAATGGCCTGGAGAAGTCAAATTGCAGACCCCTATTTTTGAGCTTGGACAATGGTGAAAATGGTGTTACAGTTTAGGAACAGGGATTGGGATGAGTTGTATTTGAAGTAAGGAAGCTTTTGAGATGATTTGGAGAGGAAACGCACAAGTAGTTTGAGAGATGGGAGTTTTTGGTCAGGTCCTGCACAACAATGGAGTTTTTGTGCAATCTGAGTTTTCAGGGAGTTTGGGAGTGTTTCAAATCATTCCTTTGCTTGCAATAGACTTGTGTAAATGTATGGAAAAGTTTTTAGATCAAATGCACTCAATACTTCCGAGTTTTAGTCTTTTGGCTCTATAACTTGCTTTTGAAGAAAAGTGAAAAGACAAATCTCCAAGTATTGTACAAGCATGTTCTGAGTTCCAAGAGGCCTTAGACACATTTCTTTTGGTCTATAGGGGTTGTGTGTGCAGAAAGAACAAGTTAGAAGCTCAAGACAAGTTGACTTTGTGATTAAAGCAACTTTTCAAGAATAGAATGGTAACTTTGTGCCATAAATGGAAATGCAACTTGGATAATGGCTCAAATGCTTGGATCAAAGCTCTAACAATTGTATAAACATTTAATTATGGAGTGACAAACAAGTTTGATGCCTTAAAAGCAAATATTATGCAGCCTAAAATGGATTTGGTTCATGTGTTCATCAAGAAATGACTTGTAATTCAAGTTTGAAAACCCTAAGTTCTTGCCTTTGATTCTCCTTGCTCAAACATGATCTCAATGAGTTCTTGGACATTTTGGAAATCTTGTAACATCCTTTACAACCTCTATGTTTGACATTTTTGAAAATTAATCTTGTAACTATGTGAAAAATTGCCATGAAGTTAGGTCAAAATCCTGCCTAAACTAGGGCAAAATTTCACTAAGTTTCCAAGTTTCATGAACATGTATTCACAAAATCATAACTTGAAATCCATGCATTTCTAGGAGAAGTTGTGTTTTACAATGTTTTATATCTCATTGATATATACAACTTTCATGTTGGAAGTTTCCTTTGAATCATCATGCATCATGGTTGAAATTTGGCTCAAAGTTATGAAAAAATATGCATTTTCCAACACTTAGAAAAATTTCTAAGTTTAGAAATTTTGACTTTTCAAAATGAAATCTTGAATTTTTGATTTCTTGATGAACAAGTTTCATATTTTGACATGTTTTGATGAATTGTGATCTTTGATCCTTGATTTTGACCAAAAAAGTCAAAGTTTGACTTTTTAGTGTATAATTGACTTTTCATCTGTTGACTGAAATTCATTTGTCAACCAATTGATCTTGAGAGATGTTTTGAGCCATGCCATTAGGTAAAAATTAATAATTTTAATCCTTCAGATCATGTCTCAAACCAATCAATCATTTTCTAGGTCAAAAATCAGAAATTGCACCTTCTCAGTCAAAACCCTAATTTTGACCATTTTGCCCTTTTGATGATCTGATCCAATTTCTTGAGGAATTATGATCCAAACTTGATCAAATGACATATATGAGTTCGTAATGTTGATATGGGTCAAAAATTATGAAGTTTGACTGTAAATTGACCATAATTGACTTTTTTCCCAATATAACTGATTTTAGGTCAACTGATCAATTGATTGAGCAGAAATGTGATCCAAGACTTGAAACTTGACATGAGAAATCTTGAGGGTCCAAAATGATCCATGAAAGTCATATGGGGCATTAAAAATCCATTTGTCCTTGTGCAATCTCAAACCCTAATTTTCAGTCATTAGTGCTTGAGGAGGTGTGTTGAGCTGATCAACCCTTGTGCAGTCTTGAATCCAAGAAGATCTTGTGAGAGATTACTTGAGAAATGAGAGGGAAAATTTTTGGGTACAACAGATGCATAAGTGCATGTGTCGATACAAAACAAATATGAGCCAATGCATAAGTGCATGCATCAATGCGTAAAAGTTTTTGTATCAATGCATAAGTGCATGTGTCAATACATAAAAGTTTTTTTAAAACAAATATTTTTTTTACATTATCTTTATATTTATTTATATTTTTATTGTTATTAATTATTCAATATGGTTGTAATAGTAATTAGGTTTTAATCGCTTTCATTCCCCATTTGTAATTTTCTATCCCCCATCCCCTAAAGTATTGTAATAGCGTAGGACATTTAATTTCTGTAATTTATCGTTGTCCATATTATTATTAATAATTAGGATGTGTATGGAAAGATAAAATCAATCTTAGAGAACCCTAATCTCAAGACAAAAAAACACGAAAACAAACACTTTGCATACTTGCACCTCTAGGGTTAACCACACTTGTTGCCTCGAATAAAACAATCATGTCCCTTGAACATGGGATACTTTAGCAATGACCCTCGAATACAAGATCGTAGTCCCTAGATGACCCTTAGATGTTTCCTTAAGTAAATGATCTTAGACCCTTATAAAAATTGCTAAGGTATCCTACAATGTTGCCTTCTATGACTATACGACGACCCACGTCCGTCCCTTCACATCCAATGATAGGGCTTCTTATCAATCAATGGTAAGGTAGTATTATCTAAAGGAGGAGGAAAAGAACTAAGAATTTTTGAGTAGGTAGAATGTTCATAGTTGCTTGCTCACAATCATCTTCAAAACATCTTTCAAAACACACCAACACTTTCAAATGAAATATTTTCAAAAGTCAACACTTTGTATGCATTCTTATAGAGACGAGAATCATTACAAAGTTCGACTTTCAAACACACCAACACTTTCAAATGAGATATTTTCAAAAGTAAGCACTTTGTATGCATTCTTATAGAGACGAGAATCATTACAAAGTTCGCCTAAACGAAGGCACTTTCAAAAATACTTTCAAAACCAATCACAAACACATTTCAAACAAAGCATTTCAAAGTGATCTAGAAACTAAGAGCCCGTAGATAACTACAGATGAAAAGGGTGCTAACACCTTCCCTTTTCATAACCTATCCCCCGAACTCAAGAAAATTCTCAAAAGGTCTTTCCTGTTCTTTTCATCCTTTCCTTTATTGGATAAAAAAGTCGGTGGCGACTCTTGCTATCCGCAACAATTGTGATAAAACACAAAACACCAAAGTCAGTTCTCTCACCGTATTACAGCCTCCCCAACCATCCTCTCTATAATGGCCATTGCCTCAAGAACGCCCCGGTAAATGATACATATGTCCAAAGCCTCCCGCCCAATCATCTATATCCGTTGACAGATCAACAAGAGATCAATGGCTTGGTCATCATCAACCTGCTAGTTCTCTAAGATCTCCTCATGAGCTGTCCTAGGTGGACGTCCAGGAGCATCCAACATCATGATAAGATGTGACACTGTGTAGAACCATACCATGTATCCCTCAACATAGTGCTAACTGTTGGATGCTTGCATCATCTAACACTCCTCAGAGCAGAAGTCGATGTTCCCTCCACTTCCTCCCGCAGTACCTGATCATGTTCTCGACGCTTCATAGTCTGCTCAGTTCTCTCTTGTCGAGCAGATGCAGTTTGGCTAGGCCTACTAAGTCTCAATCTGTTGGGGTTCTCTGCGCTTTTTCTGGAAAAACTAATAATTGTTAATCAAAGGGAAGGAACAAACAAGAACATGTTTGAAAATTAAAAAAAAAAACTCAGGCCTATTTTCAGAGATGCGTCTCTGAAACTCCTTAGAGGGATTTTCGAAGATGTATCTTCGAAAAAACCTGTGACTTCCATAACCAAAGGCTCACCCTAACAACACCATTTTACACCAAAATCCAATTTTTACACATAAAAGAAAGCTTTTTACAAGTTATACAAAATCTAAACAACTTAAAATACAAATGCAAAGATTAAAAGGGATTGGGGAATTTACTCAAATTTTAAGTTTTTAGAGTTGTTAAAATGTGTTGAAATTGAGAGTTGGAGTGAGTTGTAACAAGTGCAAAAGACTAGACAAACTTGAATGAGTTTTGAAAGTAGAGATTTTTGAGGTTTTTTGGGTGTTTGATAGTTAGAATTTGGAAGAAATGAGAATGAGGGGTGGTTGTTCGTATTTGTTACTGTAATGTCCTAATTCGGAGATGTATCTCCAAAACACCCCCGATTTTGAAAAAAAATGTTTCGGCCATACATCTCTGAAAATACCCTAAAATAAAATAAAATATGGTGCGTTCGAAGATATATCTCCGAATTTTGGGAGTAAAAACATAATTTCGCCAAAGGTGACTAAGAAGATATAAGAGTGAGGAATGAAATTCCCTAACTTGTTTTAACTTTTTTCTTCCGAATTTGAACATTTACAACCATTGTGCTTTTTCAATGACTCATTCCTTTTCAAAAGTCAAATTCATTAGTGACAACTCTTTGTTAAGAGTTTCATTAAGTAAAAGAAGTAGAATAAATAAATCCGAAGAGGGGAATGTGAGAGTTCCTTTTCCTTGATGCAATTGAGAGTAAGAGTTGAATGTCATTTCTTCAACTAGGAACTCATTTACTACTGAAACAACCGTGCAATAAGAGTGGAATACAAAATAGTCCTACGAAACCTTTGAAAATCATCCTGTAAATCTATTTCAAACTAAGCCAAACACTATTCTCTTTGGGTTTAATGGACATGCACTGCCGATGTAAAAGAATTTTTACAGTCGCCCGATAAGAAATCATCAATCAGCTAAATCATCAAAATTATTTTGAATTATCATTATAATGTGGAGAGATACACGTCATTTATTGGATGATGATTTAAAACTTTTTTACAGGGTCAGTACATCACATATTTTCTCATTCTTCTTTATATTCAATGTACACTTTAACAACTTGCAATTTAACCAATTCAATTAGTGATAATTGATCCCATACATTAAACATAATAAAGTAAAATTTCTCAATGATTATATTATTATGCTTAAGAGCACAATTATCTATCTCCATCTGATGTTGTTTCACAAAATGAGACTGAACATGAAATTTTTTCAAATGATCTATAATTTCCTTAACATTTATCATATTTTAAACTTGCATGTTAACCGACAGAAACTTAACTATTAATCCAAGAAAAAGTTTTTGAATTGTTAACATCACCTAAAACCTTAAAAAATGGGGTATGTGTCACCTCTCTTATAAAATTAATATTTTCATCATTCATAATCGATTATCACTTTCACATATGAAATTCAACAATCTCTCCCACAAGTGTGAGTCACCCATATGTCTAGCCTTGATACACATTATGATTCACTTTTGTTTCCCCACTAGGTCAATCAGTGCTCTAATACCACTTACTTTTAGAAGTCTGAGGAGCGCCAGAAGTGTCAATGGGCCAAATGTTCATGGATTAATAAGACCTTGATGTCACTTATCCACTAAAAACCTTAAGGAAATGCGGGTATGTATCACCTCTCTTATAAATCCAACATTTTCTTCATTCCTAATCGATATGGAACTTTAACTTTTTCACACTTGAAGCCCAACAATCTCCCACATCACTAGCCTTGATCCACACTAGGATCCACTCCCCCCCTTAAAAAAACCCTTAAGAAAATGGGGGTATGTGTCACCTTTCACACGTGAAATCCAATAATCCTTTCCAAAAATGTGAGTCACTCGCATCACTAGTCTTGATCCACACTAGAATCCACTTCCACTCCTACCCCGAGCCAACCAAGATTATGATAGCACTTTTTTGGGAAGTTTGGGGAGATATGAAATTGTCAATAGGCCAAACGTGCATGGTTACAAGATACTTTGACGCCACATATCCACCGAAAATCTTAAGGCTATGGGGTATGTGTCACCTCTTTTATAAATTCAACATTTCCTTCATTCCTAGTCGATGTGAGACTTTAGCACTTTCACATTTAAAGCCCAACAATATCTCCACAAGTGTGAGTCACCCATATCACTAAATTTGATCCATAGTAGGATCAACTTTTATTCCCCTACTGAGCCAACCAGGGCTCTGATACCACTTTTTGGGGAGTTCGGGGAGCGCCAGAAGTCTCAACGGGCTAAACGTTCAGGATCCAAGAGATCTTGATGCCACATATCCATGCAAAACCTTAAACCAATGGAGGTATGAGTCACCTTTCTTATAAACCTAACATTTTCTCCATTCCTAATCGAAGTGAGACTTTATCACTTTCACACTTGGAAACCCAACATTGAGTTTTATGTGGATTCCATGAATATAAGTCCACATAATCTTTTCTTTCAATTTTTTATTGCATAATTCAATAAGAATAATTTTATCCATTAAATCATACATTAATATATAGAAGAAAATCATCTTTATCACTGACCATATCAAACAATCAAAGCAATAAAGTAGAGTAAGAGAGAGAGGTGACCTGATCTGTCAATAGAATAAAAAAGAAGAACCAATACCTCAAAAATAAGGACCAACTTGATAGGTTACGAGAAGGAGCACGTGCATTTTAATAGGACATGCTGACTAATTACCACCATGATAGGAAGACTTTTGATACAAATAGTTGATCCATATCCTTTACTTGAACCATCAACTCTCATATCGATTTGGTCCATATCCCTTACTTGAACCATCAACTCTCGTACCACTGAAGGATCACGATAAGGAGCATCCGAATTGAATTTCAAGAGAAACACACAAGGGAGAGCAATGCATATTCACCTAAAACTTTAAGACAATGGATATACGGGTCTTCTCACTTATAAAATATTAAACCTCCATTTTTTCAACCTATATGAATCGTCCAACTCACACTGTATCTCAACACAACTTTTGTTTTCAACACAATCAGAAAAAAATAGAGAAATGAAGCTCTCTAAAAAAATGGAGAATCGCGCCGAAAAACAACTAATCACACTGAAAACTCGTAAACACAAACAAGTCATAAATCAAGAACAAAACCGTCTCAAACCTTGCCAAAGCTATACACCACTTTATAATAGATCCTAAAATTGAACCATGATATGATACCTTGTTATCAGTTGAAATTCAAATAAAAAAAGAGAAGATAGGAATGAGAAAAAGATCAGAGTTTAATACAAATGACAAAAATTACCAATACTAGAATCACAAAGAGAATATACAGTAAAAAGAAAAAACTAACCTTAACATCCCAATAACATACTTAGATAGTAGTATACATATACACAAGGCACTCTCATTGGAAAAAATTTCAAGAATTTCACTATATTTTCATCTGGTTTGGAAGTTGAGTGCCTTGATGCAGAAGGCAAACACAAAGGCGAAAAAAACAGTGAAAGCAATCAAAACAGCAGCAACTGGTCCCATGAAATCTGATCTGAACCCATAATGATCTTCAATAAACTTATTGATTGGAGTTTCTCCGGTCTCTCCCGCCACAGTTATGCCTTTTGTCACATCTCCATATTGCGACACGATTAATCCATACACTGTCCACGCAACCGGACAAATCCAATAATACCAAACCCACCATTTAGGAATTTTCTGAAATGCCGAATTTCGTATAGGAATCATGTCAGCGAAAATAGCAAAGAAAGGTTAAATGCATTTATAGAAAAAAAAACAGTACTTACTGGTCTTGGGATAAAGAAACCAGAAAAGAGATTGAAGAGTCCATAAAATGCTGCTCCAAAGATTGATGCTACTTGATGATTCGGTGTAATGGAAACAGTCATCATTCCATAATATGTGAAGTACAAGAAGGAGAAGAAGCTCACAAAAAAGAACCATAACACTTTCTCCACTTTCCATTCAAAGCCCACCATTGCATACACGATGAATGCGAAATATATAGTTTCAACAAACACATACGGTATTTCACATACAACCTGCAAAAGAAACCACTATCACTATGTCAATATGAGAATAAGCAATCTGTACTGAATTTTGATTATAGTTTTCAATGTAAAACTCGTTCTCTGACCTGAGCGATGGCATAAGGTAATGCAGAATACATTCCAGCAGCTTTTTCTCTATAAAATACAGTTCTTTCAACGGCTACAACTGGTTGAACAGTTTGGCAATTGTTGACACCAACGAAAAATACCGAACTGTATAATGCTCCTATAATCATGTTCAAATCAGCTGAACTATCCCTGTACAAAGATAACAACATTTTGTTTGTCAAAACCAATCTAAATGGTTGGAGAATGTTCAATTGTTTATACGGAACCAGTCTAAACCTTTTCTTGCCAGCTTTCCAAAACACTGATCCTACCATGAGAGATGCAGCCAAGGTAAAGAAGAATCTGACAAGATTGTAATCTGGACTTCGCCAATATGTCAACCACTGCTTCCATAAACATGATTTAAATTGTCCCCAAGTTGATTGAGTAAACTGAGTAGTGAAGTATAGATCTTTTGTTCCTGGAGGCGGTGTACTTAACTCGTTTACGAGAGCTTTGTTTCTCCTGCTCGTAAGAGTTGTGTTATTTGAACATCAAAATATTGACACTGATACCGTACGTGACATCAAAATGCATGCAAATCGAATTGAAAAGAAGGGTTTCGCAGTTTTTGTGAACTTACTGAGCCAATGGTGATGTTTTGTAGTATTCAGCAAAGTCCATTCTAAGCCTAACTTCAGCTGCTATTGAGCTTACCTCTAACATCCATGTAGCTGGATTGTACTTATCCTTAATCTTAGGGACTCCTTGAATTCCCTGTGATCAAAGAATGATATGTTTAACTTTTGTTACAATCATTGATCGTAAGAGTATAATCGAATTTTTGTTAACTTTTAGAACCTCGAAGTATTCTATAATCTTGTGTGAATTCCTTCCTAATGGTCCTGAGTAGATTACTTGACCTCCACGCTTCAACAAAAGCAACTGATGCACAAAGGAATGTATACTTGTGAAACTGTTTGTTTGAAAGAGCTAATGAAAACAACTTATACATAAGCACAAGTTTAATGATATACCTCGTCGAAGGCTTCAAAGATATCGATACTAGGCTGGTGAATTGTGCAGACGACTGTTCTACCAGTATCGACAGTGTTTCTCACTGTCCTCATAACAATTGCTGCTGCTCTTGCGTCGAGACCCGAAGTAGGTTCATCCATGAAAATGATTGAAGGATTAGCAACTAACTCAACAGCTATTGTTAGCCTTTTTCGCTGCTCGGTCGATAACCCTGTGACCCCCGGAAGCCCAACTATAGCATCTCTGAGATTATCCAGCTCCACCAAATTCATAACTTCATCCACAAATTTCTGCAATGATAAAAACAAAAACATCTAAGATCACAAATGATTGGGAGTATAATAAAGATAAAATGCCGAGTACTTACCATTTTTTCGTCGTTATTTACTTCTCTAGGTAATCGAAGGAAAGCCGAGTAAATAACGGATTCTCTGACAGTAACTTGAGGTGAATGGATATCAGTTTGTTCACAGTAACCAGAAATTCTGGCAAAGGTTTGTTGATTCTTAGGAAAGCCAGAGATTCTAACATCTCCTTGAATGTAACCGCCCGTCTTTCTTCCAGCTAAAACATCCATCAAAGTTGTCTTTCCAGCTCCACTAACTCCCATTAAAGCAGTTAAAACTCCAGGCCTAAATGCACCAGTTACTTCTCTGAGCAGTTGTAGCCTATTATCGGTTACTCCTTGCTCTTTCATTTCCTGTTAGAAGTTACATTCGACGATTAATATTGTAAAGGCGTATGAGTAAAGTCTATGAGGATAGAGGATGATGATGTTCTTACTGCTGGCATGTCGACGAAGTAATTAACACTATCGAAAGACATTGCAAGTGGTTGAAAAGGAAGAACCATTCCTCTCTTTGGTGCAATTCCAATGGCTGACTCGAGTTTTGAACTCGCGTTACCTCTACTACCCATTCTCTGCATTGCCACTTCTCCTGAAAATGAATTATGTAAAAACAATCTTCATTAGCACCATTCCACATCACAATAAAAACTTTAGAACATCAACCCTGGTTCAAAAGTAAAACAACAGGAGAAAACATGATTTTCGGTCACGTAGTTTGGCCTAATGTGCCTACGTCTTCGACTGCAACGCGGCTGCAATACCTTTCTATTATTCAAGCTTAAGGTTTACATAATACAACTTGTGCTTAAATACTCGCTCTGCTCGAGCGACCTGTCTACTTATCAGTAACCTCGAGCCATACCCGACAAACAAAAGTACAATGTCTATATTTACCTGTGTCATTCGCTTTGTTGGACTCCTGCCTTACGAGTCTCGGTTCTTCCTTGGAATCTCCTCCAGTTTCCATTTCACTTGCTTCTTCTTCTGAAATAATTGCTTGTTTCTTTCCGATAGCTAGTGAATCAAACAAAAAACAAAGCAAATTAAAAGTGTTTCTTGACACTTACGTAATATATACTTAACATTCTGTAAAGAACGCGAGCTCTTACGGTTAAGGTACATAAGTGAAAGGGTGAACAGAACATTGTATAAAACAGTGAAACCAATAAGAGCTCCAACACCTATCCAGTACCAATTTTTATTACTATAAACATCAAAGACATTCAATGTGGCTACACCCAATGATGTTGTTCGATCTGAAGACTGCAAAACACGAAAACTTTGAGTCAGAACTATAATTTTGGATTAAATATATTTTTAGTTCTTTTAAATACGATAGTACTCACCGGTTTACTCCATCTTGGAGCAAGCATTTCGTTAACCGATAATGCATTGAAAGCATATGACAATGGAGAAAGCCAATAGCCCCACACCCACCAATTTGGAATGTCACCTGTTAACACATTAAGGCTTAACCATATTAGTGACCATAACAAAGACATTGGATTAGTGCCTTATTTAGAGTTTGATTAATGATTAGTGACTCACGCTTCGGAAGAACGAAACCTCCAAGTAAGAAAACAAGAAGAAGCATGAGAGATCCACCAGTGTTAGCTATGATCATTGTCCTACAAACTCCTGATATTACCCTAAACATCCCAGCTGCCATTTGTTGAACAAGAAACACCAACAACAAATGCTTGAAGAACCTACAATGTTTTATTAGCATTACAATTACATCACTTAATACTAATATCATGTATCTAATCTTTGGTATACAAAACGCCGCCAAAGTTTACTTTAGCTCAAAAAATTTTAAGTTCCAGACACAATATTCATATCCTATAGTATCAGAGTGCCGTTTCTGATACGATCCACTGAAATTCAACACTTATTTCATATAGTATTAGAGTGGCGTCACTCAGATCCAGCATATATCATATGTTATATAATATTAGTGACACGATCCACTTAGATTAAACACTTAATCTTATTTAGTATCAGAGGGACGTAACTGACACGATCCACTTAGATTTAATATTTGTAGTTTCGATTCATATAAGAATAAATAAACAATATTTTGGAGTGACAATGGTTGGTAATCGAGGTTACCTTGAGGCTTCGGGTGCGAGTCCAATGGTGTTATATGTAATAAGAACCCAAACAGTAGCTTCAAAGAGTGTAATAGGGATTCTCAGAACAAAATTGGGGAGAGTGTAAGTCCATGGAGGATGAAAAAGGTGGTCTCTATGTTTATAGAACACGGGAAGCCTGGCAATTGTGAGTGGACACTCAGAAAAACCATTAAACATGTTCATAGTTATAGTAAACAAAATAGAACCAATATAAACAGCTGCATCATCCTCATTCCTTCTATGCATTTCACTTCTTAAAAAAACAGTTCCACTTATAACAGCCATAATGCAAATTTGAACTGTCTTAAATATGTAAAGAAAAGAGTTTCTCTTTATCAAAAGCCATTCTTTGTCCCAACCAGCTTTCAAAAGTCCCACTGTAGGAACTGTATATTTCTTGAAAACAAGAGCTGCTTTATGTCCTGTCGATTTATCAAACGATATAGATACTTCATTCTTAAGCTGCATTCCAACATGGAAATTCTTGAACCTGTTTGCGAATTCAGTAACCGTAACATAACGGTATTGTATGTTTCTGTTTGACCAATACTGTTGTTGATCTTTCCTTGAAGTAACCTCTTGCAAGAAATCTGCAGTTCCTTTTCTGTCGGGACATTTGAAGCCGCATGAGTCGAAGAATTCAAGAACATGTTCACGTGGGCCTTGATATACTATCTGACCCTCAGATATTAAGACAATGTCATCGAAGAGATCGAAAGTCTCAGGAGCTGGTTGAAGTAAGGACATGAATATGGTTGCTTCATTGAGGTGTACAATTTGTTGGAAACATTTTACTATTTGGTATGTTGTAGAACTGTCAAGACCAGTTGATATCTCATCCATAAATAGTGTTTTTGTTGGTCCAACAATCATCTCACCTGTATCAAATACAGCAAAACTATGTTAATATAATAATAGCTATAGACTAAGATATGGAAGTTAAAGAGTGCTATTATTCTATTTCTAACATATAAAGTATTGTGGGATGTTGAAAGGGAGAAACTAGTTGAAGAAATGTGAGTGAAGCTCAAATAGTTGTATATGACAAAGCCATTGACTCATGGAAGAGTCAAAGTTCATTGTGAAGTAATTGATATATTTCAACAAAATCATAGATGATTTGAAAAATATTGAGGTGAAACTTGATGATGAGAACAAGACTCAACTCTTGTTGAGTTTATCACCAACATCTTTTAAACATTTCAACGATACTCTTCTTTAAAGTAAAGAAGACATCATTATCTTAGATGAGGTTCAATCGGCTATTAAAACTAAAGAATCAACCTAGTTTTAAGAAACAAAGGTTGATGCTAGTGGTGAAGGCTCGGGTGTTTTAAGTGGGAGAAATTAGAGTAGATGAAATCATAAGGAAAATAAATCTAAGTCTAAGTCCACGTTATTAGAGTAAGGCAAATAATAGAAGTGTTAAGCCTTGTTTTAAGCTTGTTATGGCTGGCACTTGTCATGTTCTGTATGCTTGCCTACCTGCTGTAGCACGTCACACAGATTGCCTTATAAATGCAACTGTGTGCACTATCTGTAACTAACTTTTGCAGTTCAAATAACAGAAATGAAAAATTTCTCTATATTTTCTATCTCTGCTATGTCTTCTATCATGGTATCAGATTAAGCCATTCTCGATCCATGGCGTCACCGGAATCGTCGTCTTCCGCTAACATCACAGTGCCGGCCTCGTCGTTCACGGCGGCGACTGCTAAAATGCGTCATCTCCAATTCTCTCTCAAAATCGCGCATAAACTCGATGAGAACAACTTTCATCTCTGGTGTCAACAGGTGGAACCCTACATCAACGCGCATAATCTCACGGATCTCGTGGTGTGCACATGGATTCCGTCCAAATTTATGGACGATGATGCTCGTCGTCAAGGTATGGTTAATCCTGCATATTCTGTTTGGCTTCAGAAAGATCAATTGCTTCTATCTTGGCTTCAATCCACACTCTCGAGCGAAATTTTGTCGCGTGTCCTTGGATGCTCTCATTCGTATCAACTCTGGGATCGTCTATTCAGCTATTTCCAGAAGCAAACTCGTGCTCGTGCACGCCAGTTGCGTGTGGAATTGCGTGCCCTAACTCTGGAATCTCAATCTGTTTCTGACTATTTGTTGAAAATTCACGCTACTGTGGATGCTTTAGCCTCAATTGGAGATCCTATTCCCAACTCTCATCACATTGATGTGATTCTTGAGGGGCTTCCTAGCGAATATGCTCAGGTTGTTTCTGTTGTTGAGAGTAAGTTTGGTGATATGGATTTGGATGAGGTGGAAATTCTCCTTGTTGCACATGAGTTGAGGCTGAACAGATTTAAGAAGACTACTGTGTCAGATCTTGGATCTCTCAATCTTACACATGTTTCACCTCAAGCTGCTTCCCCTGAAAATCCTCAATCTGGCAGCACTGAATCTGCTCACTCACAAGTAGCTCCCTCTCGTGCTGAGCCTGAGTATTTCAGCTTTAGAGGTGGCAGATCCAATAGAGGTGGTCGTGGAAAAGGTTCAGGTGGCAGAAATTCTACAGTTCAGTGTCAAGTTTGCTCTAAAGTTGGACACTCGGCTTTAAACTGCTGGCATAGGTTTAATCAGAACTTTCAGCCTCCCTCTTACAGTAGCAGTCCCTATCATGCTGCCCCTTGGCAGTTTCCTAAGGTGCCCTATGGTCATTTCCCTGCTAATGTGTGGACACGACCTCCAACTGCTCAAGCAAGGCCAACTCTTACCTATTCTGCTCCCAGCACATTCATTGCAAATGCCACTCCTTCTTCCTCTGCTATGTCCTGGTATCCTGATTCCGGAGCTTCCTATCATGTCACCAATGATGCAAATAATCTGCAGCAGACTACACCTTTTGAGAGTCATGAACAAATCTACATAGGAAATGGCCAAGGTCTTCTCATCAACTCTACTGGTTCTAGTCAGTTTCTTTCTCAAAATCACCCTCACACACCTCTCACGCTTAATAATCTCTTACATGTGCCATCTATTACCAAGAATCTCATAAGTGTGAGTCAGTTTTGTCGTGACAATCAGGTATACTTCCTTTTCACAGCTGATTCGTGCTTTGTCAAATGCCAGGTATCTAATGCTGTTCTGCTAACTGGTCATGTGGGGTCTGATGGGCTGTATGAGTTCCCTATGCTCAACCTTTCCAATTCTGTTGTGTCTACTAAGCCCTTAGATTCTTTAAACAAACTTGTACCTTCTGTTAATACTATTGATGTTTCTCCTGATTTGTCCAATGTATGGCATTTAAGACTAGGCCATCCTAATATCAACACTTTGAGATTGGTGCTGCAAAGTTGTAATCTCAAATTTAGCAATAAAATTCATGAATTTTTCTGTTCTGCTTGTTGTGTGGGTAAATTACATAAATTGCATTCACCTGCCTCACACACCACTTATTCTCACCCTTTAGAGCTTGTGTACTGTGATCTGTGGGGACCTTCTCCTCAACCTTCAGCACAAGGCTTTACCTACTATATCTCATTTGTAGATGCCTTTTCCAGATTCACATGGTTGTATTTGCTTAAAACCAAAGCTGAAGCACTTGGTGTCTTCGAGCAGCTTAAGTCTCTTGTGGAACTGCAATTTGGTTTTCCTATCAAAGTTATTCAGTCAGATTGGTGTGGAGAATTTCGTCCCTTCAACAAGTTTCTTTCTGACCTTGGCATTGTGCACAGAGTTATCTGCCCTCATACTCACCACCAAAATGGAGTGGTGGAAAGGAAGCATAGGCACATTGTGGATCTAGGCTTGACTCTGTTAAGTCAAGCCTCTCTACCGTTAACATACTAGGATTATGCCTTCACCACAGCTGTCTTCCTCATCAACAGACTTCCCTCCCCAGCTATTCAATTCCAGGTTCCCTACACTCTTCTGTTTCACATTGCTCCTGACTACAAGTTTCTGAAGGTGTTTGGTTGTGCTTGTTTCCCTCTTCTGAGACCTTATCACGCGCACAAGCTAGAATTCAGGTCTCATGAATGCTTGTTTTTGGGTTATTCCAACTCTCACAAGGGTTATAAATATCTTTCCCCTAGTGGCAACTTTATATATCCAAAGATGTTTTGTTCCATGAATCCAGATTTCCCTATCTAGAGCTGTTTTCTCCACCTATTTCTCCTACCCTGAATGTCAATACACCTACCAGTCAGACACCTTTATCATCTCTATCCTCCCTGTTTTCCAGCATCCCTCTTCCTAAGCCTGTGCCACTAACAGTTGTTCCCTTTTCTTCTAATAACTTCCCCGCCCCTGTCATTCCCTCTAGTTCTTCTCCTTCTACAAGTCAAGGAGGGGACATCTCTCCCTCTCTTACTGAACCTCTAACCAATCTTTCTTCTCCCTCTCAGCTGTCCTCTGTGGCATCTCCTTCAAAACCTATGACAGCTACCCCTACACCATGCTGCCTACCTACTAATGCTGTAGCAGTTAGCTCTAAACCTGTTAATCAACATCCTATGGTCACAAGAGCTAAAACTGGCTTTGTGCAACCAAAGGTGCTACTCACTCATACAGAACCCAAAACTGTAAAGCAAGCTCTTGCAGATACTAAGTGGAAAGAGGCTATGCAGTCTGAATTTGATGCTCTGAGTAGCAATAACACCTGGACTCTTGTTCCCCTTCCTCCTCATAGGCAGTCTATAGGCTGCAAGTGGGTGTTTCGTATCAAGGAGAATCCTGATGGCTCTGTCAGCAGGTACAAGGCATGCCTTGTAGCAAAAGGGTTTCATCAAAAGCAAGGGTGTGATTTCAATGAGACCTTCTCTCCTGTTGTAAAGCCAATTACAATCAGACTCATTCTGACCATTGCCCTCACCCATAAATGGTCTCTTCAGCAGCTTGATGTTAACAATGCTTTCCTGAACGGGCTTCTTCATGAAGAAGTCTATATGGATCAACCTCATGGCTTTGTCAGCTCAGATTCCTCTCTTGTGTGCAAACTGCATAAAGCACTATATGGCCTGAAGCAGGCTCCTAGGCAGTGGTTTGAAAGGCTGCAAGAGGCCCTCCTTAGACTGCATTTCAAACCCAACAAGTGCGATCCTTCCTTGTTCATCCTTGCTGCCAATGGTAACACTATTTATTTACTTGTGTATGTGGATGACATTATCATCACCAGCAACAATACTACCCTGCTTCAGTCTATTATTCATCAACTCAATGCTGCCTTCTCTCTCAAACATTTGGGAGACTTGGATTATTTTCTTGGGATTGAAGTAAAATCTGCTGCTCAGGAATCTCTTCTCCTTACTCAATCCAAGTATGTTAGGGATTTATTGCACAGAACTCACATGGCTGATTCTGCCCCTGTTGCCACTCCTATGCAGTCCTCCTGCAAGCTAACTAAACTTGGCTCCCCTGCTCTTTCTGATCCTTATATGTACAGGTCAGTGGTTGGTGCCCTTCAATATGCAACCATTACACGCCCTGATATTGCCTATGCTGTAAATAAAGTTTGCCAGTTTATGTCTCACCCCCTTGAAACGCATTGGGTTGCTGTTAAGAGGATTCTTCGATATCTCAAGGGCACTGTTCAATATGGTCTTCATCTCTCTCCTTATGTTCCATCTGAAGTTCCCTCTCTTCAAGTTTACTGTGATGCTGATTGGGCTTCAGACCCTGATGATAGGCGTAGTACGTCTGGTGCAACCATCTATTTTGGAGGAAATTTAGTATCCTGGTGGTCCAAGAAGCAACTTGTGGTTGCCAGGTCCAGCACAGAAGCAGAATACAGGAGTCTAGCTCAGGCCACTGCTGATTTACTCTGGCTTCAAACCTTGTTAGCTGAACTCTGTACCTGTCAAACAGCCAGTGGTTTTGTGTGACAATCAGTCTGTAGTGATGCTGGCTCACAATCCCATTATGCACTCCAGGACGAAGCATATGGAAATTGACCTCTTCTTTGTGAGAGAAAGAGTTCTTGCCAAGCAGATTTATGTAGCTCACATTGCTGGTGTGGATCAAATTGCTGATGTGCTCACCAAACCTCTCTCTTCTGCTAAATTCCTGGATTTCAGGCACAAACTCAGGGTTGTTTCATGCAGCTCCCCATGAGTTTGAGGGGGGGGGGGGTATTAGAGTAAGGCAAATAATAGAAGTGTTAAGCCTTGTTTTAAGCTTGTTATGACTGGCACTTGTCATGTTCTGTATGCTTGCCTACCTGCTGTAGCAGGTCACACAGATTGCCTTATAAATGCAACTGTGTGCACTATTTGTAACTAACTTTTGCAGTTCAAATAACAGAAATGAAAAAATTTCTCTATATTTTCTATCTCTGCTATGTCTTCTATCACACGTCAAGGGGTGTTTACAATTACATGCAGAAGTATAAATGCTTCAATTGTCACAAGATCGATAAGTTCAAGAAGGATTGTCCACACAAGGGTGGTGATGAGGGTTTCGTTCACATTGTGGTTGTCTTAGATGAGGATTATGAAAGTGCATATGCATAATAATGACTAGTTGGAAAATTGAAAATAGTAGGATCTTGACTTATAGACACGCTTATAACGTGTTTTTGGAGGAATGAGTATTTTAAAAACTTAAAATTAAAAGAATGTGGAGTTGTTCGACTCAAAATGATAAATTTAGTAAAATCTAAGGTTTGAGTTCTATTTGTCAAAAAATTTTTTTTGATAATAATGAGATTATTTAATATGATTTGAGGCATATTCTTGAACTTAGGACAAATTTATTATCGATAAGAATGTTTGATGTACTGTGTTATTATACTATATTGAACATGGCATTCAAAGAATTTTGTGAGGTTCATTGATTCTTTGCTAAGGGGTCCACGATAAGTGTTTTTTATATATTTTAAATGATTCCATAGTTATAAGTCATGCATCATTATCTAGTAAAAAATATTATGATAAAGCTTATCTATGGTAATTAAGGTTACAACATATTAGTGTAAAAAAGGTTTTTTTATTGGGGATAAAACTAGAATTTTGTGATAAATACATACTAAAATAAACAACCTATTAGTAACTAAAATTTACAATAATCATTAAACTACATGCTAAATATTAATTGATTACATAAACATAGCTGAATATTATTTATTTCATTAAAATTTTATAGAACCCTAAATTAGTTGAGACATATGTTGTAACTCTCCCTACACATCCACATGCACATGCACATGCCTGGCCTTATGAATCAAAATGAGTAAACAAAAATCATTGTATTTATTATTCTTCTTCCTCTATCTTATGCTTTAGATTTTTGTGTGACTAGTTGTTGGTTGTCATTATTATTTTGTTCTACTATTATTTTATTCTTGTTGGTTTGAACAAGTTTTCAAATCTCCAGCCAATTGCAATTAATTTATACTAGTTCTGTTTGACTAAGTAAACTAGGATGGACTAGTATTATTGATGTGACTTTTTCACAAAATAATATGGAGGTCACAAAAATGTTTTCTTTTAGTTTTCTCATGAAAATAAAATATTTTTCAATAATAATTTTTATTATTATAAAATAAAAATTACAAGTTCTAACATATTTAATGTTCTTACCTGTGGTTACTCTCTTTTTTTGACCACCAGATATGCCTCTTTGCATTTCATCACCTACAATAGTATCTTTGCATATATCAAGCCCTAATATCTGTTTCACATAACAAACAAGATATTTCAATTTTTATATAACATAATAATTAAATCTTAACTCCAGCCAAAAAATAATTAAAGTCAAACTTGTTTTTACTCAATTAAATTAATAATCTATTATTGACATAATCATAGATAATCCAGCCTGGCCCACTTTAACCCTCACATGTAACTGCTCTTGATTAAGTTTAATTAAATTATTTTATTTTATAATATAAATTAGACAGCTTAGTCAATATTCCTGAGAACATGGTTTGCACTTATAAAAAAGTGGAGAATAATGTTGGAATCTAATCAAATTATTTTCAATGTGGGAGAAAAGATTACTTACTTTGAGTGTATAGTCAGTAATAAGACTACTTTCTGTTCCTTCCATTGCAGTAGCCTACAAATTCCATAATCATAATTATTGATTGTTTAACATTATAATCTTTGAGATTATATAATTAATTAATTAATGAAATACGTACTTTCATGAAAAGGTCTAGTTCTGCCTCTGGAAATATGCCTGCTTCTTTTTCTCTTCTGGCAAGCTCAGACAATAAATCTGCAGAAAAGTATTTTAAATTATCAAGTATCGACGTGGTTGTATCGGTGTCTATATTAAAATATGTTAATTAATATTGAATACAATATCATAAAAAAAAAATTGTTAGATTAATTAAATACCATATCGCGTCCCGATTCCTTGACATCTAGCTGAGAAATCCAATGTTTCTTTTACGGTCATTTCTCCTATATGTACATCATTTTGGCTAATATAAGCTGAAGTTTTTCTAGGGACAAATTCATTAAGCTTGCAACCATTGTAAGTGATCTCTCCATCCACCTGTTTCATACAAACCAAATAACACATATAAACCATTATAATAACACTATATTCGTACCACTGATATATTATCATATATCTGATATCTCTGTTGACATGTGTTTGATGTCTGATATATATTTGATATATATGTCAGACACAGTTTTACAGTTTTAATATTAAAATTTTGTGCTAGGAAATTTTATTAATTCTTATATAACATGAAAATGAATGAGTTTAACTTTATGTTATAATTAAATATTAATTACCCTTAAGTCAGGGTCTAATTTTCCAGCCAAAGCTAGCAAAAGAGTAGTTTTCCCTGATGAAGGGGGGCCTAATAAAAGGGTCATCCTACAAAGAAATAAATTTATGAAGAAAAGGTTTCAAATTCAATAGTGAATATTTTACTAAGTTAGTTTAAAAATTAAATGACTAAATAACATACCTAGAAGGTTTAATAATGCCAGAGACATTTTTAAGAATAGTGAGTTTTGTTGTCTTTGTAGCACTAATACCAAAAATGTGAAGAGATGATTCAAGCATGTTCAATGCAACATTTGGTAAAGTTGGAAGAGCTCTACTTCCAACATAAGAATCAGCTTCAATACTCAGATTTTCAAATCTCACTTCTACTGTTGGGAGTTTGATACCAACCCTGCAATAATTAATACCAACTATTTATCATTTTAATTTAATTAAATTTACCAAATCTTTCATCATTTCAAATTTACAAAATAGTCAATTATTGAACATACTATAATTCAATATTCAATATCATAATCAGATGCCACTTATCTTGCCGACCCAAAAGTCAAATTTGTGCAGAAATTACTCTTCACTTTTTAAACAAATCAAAACCAAAATTATATTACAAGAAACCCATCAATTGTTTTTTAAATTCTTGATCTATGAGAAATCTATATCATACAAAGTTTTTTAGTAAAATAATATCTAAATTTCATCTTTTAAAAGAGAAATAAATGAAATGTTACATATTCGAATCGAACCATATTCGTATTTTTATATCTGATATTTCTAATCAACTACGAATTGTCTTAACGAGATTATATAAGATATAGTTATTGAACAATAATAAAACCATACAAATAAAAATAATATGTTTGAGAAGTTCATAGAGAAAAAAAAAACTCACTTGTCAATTCTGTTTCTGAATTTCTGCAAATACTTTTCATTATCTTCTTCAGCAACCTTAAAGATTTTATCAATAAATTTTTGCCTTTCATTTCCATCCAACTTCCTAACATCAACTTCTTTATGTTGCACTATGTTTGGATGATCATCATCACCAGTATATTCCTCACCATATGTTTGAAGAATACTTGTTCTCAACCTATCATAAGTAGGTAACTTCTCTATGGCAGCCCATTTAAGTGCTTCTTCATCTTCATCAACATTAGAAGTCCTTCTAGAATATCTTCCACTAGCAAACACTCCCTCCATTCTCCAACTTGACCTACTTAAACTCCTACTTATGCTTCTACTTAAATTCCCATCCATTTTTTCGTCTTGTCGAGATCCGAACTCAAACTCAAACTTGAACTCGAATTCAGATTCTTCAAAACAATATTTTTCAAAGTAAATAACCTAGCTCTTAAATATAAATAAAAGGAGATGAAGGATCAAAGTGCAATAATGTAAATATACTTACTTGAATTCAAGGAATTGCTTTTTTGGATTAAGAGAAGAAAGTACCTAACACAAAACCTTTTGTCTTGAAAAAGAAAGATTTGAAAGTAGAGAGTTAATTATGTATGGGCTTCTAACATTTTTTATGTATTCTTCACTCATTAATGTGAGTTTGAAAATGGGTAGAGTTTTGTTCTCTATATGAAGAAAACGTTATAAGTATTATATATATTTATAGTATGATGTATATGAAAATGACAAATTGGTTTATATAGAAAATTTGTAGACAATAAGGAATTGTGTGATACGTGGCTGCCAATATTGTCGTAACTCTTAATCTATTATTCAAAAGATAAAGTTGATGGGTAATAATTAAACTTGTAATGTTATTTAAAAATTTAAAAATATATAGATATGTAATAGTATATAAATATACATATTTTATAACTACTGATGATGTGATTGAAAAGGGAAAAAATAAAATAAAACTTAGTTTTTAAATAGTAGAAAAATAGTTGTTGGACAAAGGAATAATGTGCACCAAATATTTTTTAATTAAACTATCATTCTCTTTAAGTTGACTTTGCAATATAATCTCTTAAGAAAAAACAACTTGTTTTTTAAAATGCTGGATGTTTTAAATTGTTTTTTATAATAACTTTTTTTTATTATTGTCTCCAAAATATATTGGAGTGGTTGTATATGGTTAAAATATATTGGAATGGTTGTATATGGTTAATCAAAGGCAGAAAAAACAAATAATCACATATTTTATAATATATATATATATATATATATATATATATATATATATATATATATATATATATATATATATATATATATATATATATCACAACGGTTAGAACGTTAAAATGTAGTGAAATGCTATTTTATGCGCTTTAATTTTGGTTGTAGCTGAGTATCGAATCCATGACATTATAATTATTACAACGGTTGTTTACGTCAATCATTGTGATAGACATTTTACCACAACGGTTACTAGACCATACTTGTAAGTGTCGCATATACAACCACACTCTACACAACAACGCTTGGATCCACGTGATTATATGTGTTTTCCAACCGTTGTTAAATAAGTTTTTCGTAGTAGTGCATCTACGATTCATAGCAAACACAATTATGAGGGTGAACCATCATCGAGAGGAGAGTCTCATTGATTCATCGTTCCACTCAGAGAATCAAATATAATGACCTCCTAAATTCAATACCCCCGTGCCTCCTTTAGAAGAGAAGAAGATCCATGCACCTAAAGTCATCCAAGTAGATCCAACCAGAAAATGAAATGGCTCATAAGTAACCCAAGTGCAACCAACTAGTTAACATTGAAACAAATGTATTGTTGAAGAATTAATTGGTGATCATAAATAGAATATCAACAGTCTTAGAAAACCATAAACGATAAAATTTGAGAGGGAGAAATGTTGAATCATCATTGCCCCTATATTCCAAGATATGAGGTCGTTAATCGCAATGAGGACTCCCTCTGACATGGGGGGAGACATAGAGGCATTTAGAGACATAGATTTTGGTACCCGACAGTCTGAGAGAGACTCATCTGAATGTCATACGGTTGACGATTTACGACCAAGAGCTCGTGGTAGACGTAAGGAGGGAGCCATGTTGTCCTTCTTCTATAGGAAAGTCTGAGGAGGAAGAATAATAAGCAAAGTTTTGAAACGGTTTCACCATAAGAATAATCAATAATAACAGTTGTAAAACTCAATGCCCTCAAATATATTATTCTTTTAATGTTAAGGCGCGTCTTTTCTATTTTATTTATATTTATATATAAAGTAAAGGGTTACGATCATGGTTGGAAACTTCAACCATTGTGAGTATATTTATATATAAGTGAATTAACTCTCACTCTTTCACAATAGTGCCGTATCTATCACAGCAAAACTCTAGAATCTATTTTTTCTCTTCTTCTTCATCATTAGCATTTCTATTCTACAGTATATTTGCTATTCTTGTTCTTCTTACATAAAGGTATTCTTCTTTTTCCTTATTCTCTCGTTTTTGTGTATGTTATTGTTATGTTTCACTTAGTTTTCCTATGAATTTTTTCTTGTTAGATAGTTTCTGGCTCTTTTATTCTTGTATGTTGTTTTATATTGTTGTTGCATGTTGTGATGTTGACAAATAAGTTTGCAGTTTCACATGTTGATAATTTTCATGGTGCTTGTAGGACTGAAAAAAAGTGAACGAAGAAACAACAACAACAACAAACTTCATCTAGGTTTAAAAGTTATGAAAAGAAATATAAGAAGTATGAAGCATTGTGTTAACTTCATCCATCTTATATTTCTTCTTCAAGGGTTCACAAACTATATGAACCTCATATGATGATGATGATGGTGGTAGCAAGCGTACAATATTAATTGATAAATGGTTTTTCATGTGCAGCTAGCAAGTGTTTATGGTTCTTTACTTCACACTTAAAGCTTCAAGAAATGGTTACTTGTCCAGTTCTCCCAATCTATGTAAATTAATTTGATATTTTTGTTGATAAATGTTGTTAGTGAATTTGTTATATCATATGAGATTACTTGTTTCACTAACCCCTCGTTAAACTTGCACTCATTTGAAAATATTTTTAAGACAATAATTTAAAAAATTAAGTTATTTTTGAAAATCAACTTAGACGATCCAATATTTTTCAAATTGCATACATATTGTAAATTATAATTCACTATTTTGCATATAGAAGTTCATTCAATGTCACAAATTCTTCAAAACAATATTCATAAATGGATGCTAGTCTGGACCTTTCATACAAAACTTGATGTTTGAAAAATAAATTAAAAAAGAAGAGAAAATCAAATTTTATGTGAAAGACTTAGAATTACATCCATTTATCAATATTACCTTAATTATTTTGGGATTGAATCAAATCCTATAGATTAAAAGAGGAAATCATGATTTACAGAATGCTTGCAATTTGAAAAATATTTGATCTTTTAACTTATTTTTCAAGAATAACTTAATTTTTATGATTATTGTCTCAGAAATCTATTTGAATGATTGTATATGGTTAATGAGGGGCAGGGAAAACAAACAATCCCATATTTTAGAATAAACTCTTACATATATCATAATGGTTGGAACGTTAAACCGTGCTGAAATGCTAGCTTTAATTTTGGTTGTAACTGGGTATCAAACCCATGCCACTATAATTATTACAATAGTTGTTTACGTCAACCGTTGTGATAGACATTTTACCATAACAGTTACTGGACCATGATTGTAAGTGTCGCATATACAACCACACTCTATACAATAACGCCTGAACATGCATGATTATATGTGTTTTCCAACCGTTGTTAAATGGGTTTTCTGTAGTAGTGCATCCACGATTCATAGCAAACATAATTGTGAGGGTGAACCAGTACCGAGAGGAAAGTCTCATTGATTCAAATTTCAACTCAGAGAATCAAATATAATGAACTCCTAAATTCAATACCCCCGTTACTCCTTCATAAGAGAAGGAGATCCATGTACCTAAAGTCATCCAGGTAGATCCAACCAGGAAATGACATGGCTCATAAGTAACCCAAGTGGGACCAACTAGTTAACATCGAAACAAAATGTACTGTTGAAGAATTAATTGGGGAACCTAAATAAAAAACGAGCAGTCTTAGAAAACCATAATGAGAAAATTGAGAGGGAGAAATGTTGAATCATCATTGCAACTATATTCCAAGGTATGAGGTCGCTAATCGTAGTGAAGACTCCATCTGACATGGGGGAAGACATATAGGCATTTAGAGACATAGATCATGGTACCCAATAATCTAAGAGAGATTTATTTGAATGTCATACGATTGATGACTTACGGCCAAGAGCTTGTGGTAGATGTAAGGATGGAGATATATTGGCCTCCTTCTTAGGAAAGTATGAGGAGGAATAATAATAAGCAAAGTTTTGAAATGGTTTCACCAGAAGAATCATCAATAATAACGGTTGCAGCCATAACCGTAGTTATAGAATCTAAGATTTCTTGGGTTCAAAACTCAGTTCCCTCAAATATATTATTATTTTAGAGTTAAGGATAATCTTTTCTATTTTATTTATATTTATATATAAAATAAAGGCTTACGACCATGGTTGGAAACTTCAACTGTTGTGAGTATTTATATATAAACAAATTAACTATCACTCAATCATAGTAATGTCGTATATATCACAGTAAAATCCTAGAACCCATTTTTTCTCTTCTTCTTCATCATTAGCATTCCTATTCTACAGTATATTCGTCATTCTTGTTCTTCTTACATAAAGGTGTTCTTCTTTTTCCTTCTTCTCTTGTTTTCATGTATGTTGTTGTTATGTTTCACTTAGCTTTCCTATGAATTTCTTCTTGTTAGATAATTTATGGCTCTTTTGTTCTTGTATGTTATTCTATGTTGTTGTTGCATGTTGTGTTGTTGACAAATACGTTTGTGGTTTCACGTGTTGATAATTTTCATGGTATTTGCAGGACTCAAGAAAAGTGAACAAAGAAACAACAACAACAAACTTCATCTTGTTTTAGAAGCTATGAAAAGAAATATAAGAAGTATGAAACATTGTGTTAAATTCATCCACCTTATATTTCTTTGTCATGGCTTCACAAACTATATGAACCTCATATGGTGATGATGGTGGTGGTAACAAGTGTACAATATGAGTTGATAAATGGTTTTTCATGTGCAGCTAGCAAGTGTTTATGATTCTTTACTTCTCACTTAAAGCTTCCAGAAATGGTTAGTTTTTTTGTTCTCCAAATGTATGTAAATTAATTTGATGTTTTTGTTGATAAATGTTGTTAGTGGGTTTGTAATATCATATAAGATTACTTGTTTCACTAACACCTCATTGAACTTGCACTCATTTAAAAATATTTTTAAGACAATAGTTTAAAATATCAAGTTATTTTTGAAAATCAACTTAGACGATCCAATGTTTTTTCGAATTGCATACATGTAAATCATAATTCACAATTTTGCATATAGAAGTTCATTCAATGTCATAAATTCTTCAAATCAATGTTCATAAATGGATGTTAGTCTAGACCTTTCACACAAAACTTGATGTTTGAAAAATAAAGTAGAAAAGAAGAGGAAATCAAATATTATGTGAAAGACTTAGATTGACATCCGTTTATCAATATTACCTTAAATAATTTGGGATTGAATCAAATCCTATAGACTAAAATAAGAAATCATGATTTGCAGGATGCTTGCAATTTGAAAAATATTGGATATTTTAACTTGTTTTTCAAGAATAACTTAATTTTTATGATTATTGTCTCAGAAATCTATTTGAATGATTGTATATGGTTAATGAGGAGCAGGGAAAACAAGAAATCCCATATTTTAGAATAAACTCTTACATATATCACAATGGTTGGAATGTTAAACCATGGTGAAATGCTAATTTTTATGCGCTATAATTTTGGTTGTAGCTGGGTATCAAACCCATGCCACTATAATTATTACAATAGTTGTTTACGTCAACCGTTGTGATAGACATTTTACCACAACAATTATTGAACCAGGATTGTAAGTTTCACATATACAACCACACTCTACACAACAACGCCTGAACCCGCATGATTATATGTGTTTTCTAACCGTTGTTAAATGGGGTTTCTATAGTAGTGCATCCACGATTCATAGCAAACACAATTGTGAGGGTGAACCAACATCGAGAGGAAAGTCTCATTGATTCAAAGTTCAACTCAGAGGGTCAAATATAATGAACTCCTAAATTCAACACCCTCGTTCCTAATTCAGAAGAGAAGGAGATCCATGTACCTAAAGTCATCTAGGTAGATCCAACCAGGAAATGACATGGCTCATAAGTAACCCAAGTGCAACCAACTAGTTAACATCGAAACAAATGTCCTCTTGAAGAATTAATTGGGGACCATAAATAGAAAATCAACAGTCTTAAAAAACTATAATGAGAAAATTTGAGAGGGAGAAATGTTGAATCATCATTGCACCTGTATTCCAAGATATGAGGTTGCTAATCGCAGTGACGACTCCCTCCGAAATAGGGTAAGATATAGAGGCATTTAGAGACGTAGATCAGGGTACTCGATAATCAGAGAGAGACTCATCTTAATGCCACATGATTGATGATTTACGACTGGCGCATGCACAAATCATAGCTGAAGAGATGAACTCAATTGTGACAGCGATGATATGTAAATAAATGTAGCGGTAAATATTTGAGATTAAGCCATCAATTGACTTATCTCAACACAATGAAGTCGCCACCGCACTTTATTATTTCCAAAGGGAAATGGGAAAAAGTGAACAAAACCCAAAAAGATTAGAGGTCGAGGTACGGGGGTCGATTATGCAAAGGGAAGGTATTAGCCCCCTGAGCATTTACGGTACTCCGTAGGATCCACTTTGTTTGGTTCTTTTAAAAGGAGTGTTATGTAAAAGTTTACTTGCTAAAGGAAAAGAATGAATGAGTATTTGTAAACAAAATAAAATGAAATGTTTTTTTATTATTTTTGTTGCTCGCCTTGGGTCGTAAGACTTAGTGCCTACGTACTCCCTCGTGCAATGGGAAAATCAGAGCACCGTAGTTCGGCTAGAAAAAACTTGTATGTTGGTTGATTTTAAACAAGGAGACAAGTCGTCATTGTTAGGAGAGAAATCTAGACTAACGCCCACAAGGTGTGGGAAAGATGGACCATGCGTCAGCAAGAGTGAGGGTTTGAGAACGCCTCTAGTACTCAAGTGGAAAAGTTGACACCTTTATAACCATAGGGATAGGAGAATGTTGCTCGAATATCAATGAATCATGTCTCATCTTGAAAAAAGTTTTGAAGGGTAAAGGTGCTCGAGCGCACAAAAAGGTTTGAATGAGTTGAAGTGTTTTTGTTAATTTTGAAAGATGTCGAAGTATGATTATGTGAATTGAAGTTTGTTTAAAGAAAATAAGTTTTAAAAGAGAAGGCACTCGACAAAGTCGAGGTTTATTATGAAAGCGGTTCGAGTTTATAAACAAAGAATATTTTGAAAAAAGATGAGAAGGTTTTGAAAATTAAAGAAGATGGAAGGAGATGAAAGGATTATCCTAAAGCATAAGGTAAAAGCTAAGGAGAAGAACCATCTAACCAACAAGAAGCCAATACTTGACATTATGAGTCAAGATAGAATTCCCATTCTTTGGATTGAAACCAAGCAAGCAAAGATACTAGACCTCTTGAGAAGGTCCAAACTTCAAATGTATTAAGTCTTCGAAAAAATTGGGCAGAGTAACGGTTGTATACGGGTGAATTCCAGATTACAGACAAGGTATGTAATTACAATAACCTGCACACAAAACAAACAAACAACCTAATGTCTTGAGGTAAACCCCAAGAGCTCCAGACAAAATATCCATTAAGGTCACAAGGTATCCAACATAGGCCAAGGTCTCCAATCCTAAGTCCAAGAAGTCCATCACTCCATAATGCCAAGGATAGTAACCAAATAGTCCAAGTATCATTAATGTCTTTTATGGTTCATGTTGATTATTAAGTGTATTTTATGGTTCATGTTGATTATTAACTGTCTTCAAAAGGAAAAGAAAAGCTCAAGTGAGCAAAATAAAAATGACATAAAAATAAATGCTCAAGTGAGCAAAGATGAAAATAGCATGAAATATAAATGCAAAAAGTAAATAGTACATAAAGTAAAGAGCATAAAATAAAAGCATAAAATAAAGTCAATTGTTAGAAATTAGTGGTTAGTTGAATGACCATCTTGAAACTTGCATTTGGAACTAATTAGAGGATTGGTAGAACCAAAGCCTCTACACAACAAGTTGCATTTGCTTTTTGTCAAGTATATCATCCATTTTGAAATCCTCAAAAAGTAACATTTAATGATCAACGATGTTTAAGTAATCCGCGTTGACCAAAATTGATGAAGATCCATTAGAGGATTGGTAGAACCAAAGCCTCCACACAATGAATATCAAGGTTATTAGATCAAAGAGATCAAATTAACATACTTGGGCTTGCAAACATAGGTTTGGGCCACAAATGATCATTTATTTGAATCAGGACAAAATTTAGCGCTATGTTAAGCAATCGTAAGTGGACTAATGTAGAAGTCGCACCTATTTTGAGGCCGGTCAATAGCAATCTATGTACTTCATGTTTGGATAAATGATATAGAGATCATCATCCCTTAACATGTAACACAATTAAAAAAGAAAGGGATAAGATAAAGAGGGAGGGTAATGATAAGCTAATTTGGATCACTACCTCAAATTTCTTTCATCTTTAAATTCAATCACTCATCTAGATGGATTAAAGCACTAAACATATCATTAATCCAAAGCACCAAAAATGAATTAAATAATTCACTCTTTGGTAGATTTGAATTGATGAACATTTATCCAACTTCATCTACACCACAAAGTCCATTGAATTTAAAGAGAAATTGGATATTTAAAATTGTAATCCAAACCAACAATCAAAAGAGATTAGTAGAAAAAGCATTTTAGATTATAACAGCCCCAAAACAAGGCAAAAAATGCATTTTGTTTCTATGCAAATTGATTGCACTACAATGCAAATCGATTTGCAGTGTTTTTTTCAAAATTTTGCGTGAAATGCTTCTGTGCAATCATTTGCACCAGGACAACAATCGATTGCACACTATTACAGTAGGAAAAACAACATTTCAAAAGGCCAAATCCTTGTTCAAACCTTCCATCAAATACCTTATGATCATGGATCCAATTGAGCACGAAAATTCCATCAAATTATGAGAAAATAGCACCAATGGAATCATGAAACAATGCTCAATGAATCAACCTAAAGATCACATTGTGAAAGATGGAAAATCCAACTTACCAAAGGTAGATCTAGAGAATTATCAAAACAGCTTCAAGAATTTGCTTCAATTCAACCACAAGAATCAATTGCCCAAGCTTGGATGTAGAGAATTGATAAAAAAAAGTGTTTGGATAAAGGTTTAGCTCAAAGATAGTAAGCTTCAATGCAAAGCTTACTATCTTTTCTTGAAAATGGAGCTTTGAGTGAATTTGGTAGATGGAGAGAAATGAGAGATTTTTTAGCAAAGTGATTTTGGCTATCAAAAGCTTGGAATTTGAATGAAACGAGGACTCTATTTATAGAGTTTAAGCTTGGGATTAGTGGTAATTTGGCAATTGATTCTTGGAGCCAAATTTTGAATTAATGATAATTCTTTAAAAAAAAGAAGAAAAATGGAGCCAAAATTTGACAAGCTTGAAATTGCTAATTTTTTTCAAATTTTCACGCTGTGCAAATCGGTTTGCACAGTGTATTTTTTTAAGAATTGCGTAAAATGCACTTTGCGCAGTCGATTGCGCTCTAGGAGCAATCGATTGTAGATTGAAAAAAAATGAAAAAAATTTAATTCTTTTTCTTTGCAAATAGAGATTTTAGGGAAATAATACCGGAAAACGTTATTTGCCATATGCTTCGACTCAGTTCCTACAAAACACAAAAATGCAAAGACAAAGACAAATATTTTTTGTATTTTGATTCGAAGTTAGTCAACAACACAAGAGAAAACTTAAAGATAAGATGCAAATGTGATGAATGGAGCTATTTATTAATGATTGTGACCAAATGATCAGAAAATATGATATGAAAGTGCGATTGAAAAAGTTAGGGGCGAAATTAAGGGTACAATAGCTGCCCCTATTTAATTATCTTTTTGCCAAATAGGCGGAAAGTAATTAAATACAAACATACCTGAATTTCGTCCCTGATGCGATGAGATGATAGCATATGTTATGAATGAATGCATGGACTCTTTTTTGACATATATTTTTTTAATGATGTATGAGATGAGACAGACTTTGTGGGAATATGGAAAGACTTGAAACCGGAAACTTATGGTAGTTCAGATGAAATGATGTGGAAAGGCACGCTAGGGAAACAACAAGATACTTCTAGATATCTGTCAGGGTGACAAGGAGTAACCAGCAATAGTTGGAAAAAAGAGATAAAAATCGAGAAGGCAAGCAGCGACATCCAAGAATGGCATTGAATAAGGCGAGTAACTCTCTGGAAAAGACAATCAGAAGCATCTATAAGAACATTAGATGTGGGATGAGACCAAATCTGAAGCTACATCAGAGTCGTCCAGGAAAGACGCTGAACGGGAAATAAACACGACATCCAATATTGGCTTTGGATGAAGTGAAAACCCAACGTCTAATTATGGCTTTAGACGAGGGAAAAGACTACAACATCTAATACTGGCTTTGAATGAAGAGAAAGCTGAATATCTAATAACGGCCATAGACGAGAGAAAAGATCACAACATCCAATATTGGCTTTGAATGAGGTGAGACAAATCATCATGACATCCAATACTGGCTTTGGACGGCAGAAAAGGATAGCAACATCCAATATTGGCTTTGGATGGAAAAATAGATTTTGACATTCAATACTGGCTTTGAATGAAAGAAAAGCTCAACGTCTAATAATGACTTTAGATGAGAGAAAAGATCACAACATCCAATATTGGCTTTGAATGAGGTGAGAAAAAAAACAAGGCGTCCAATACTGGCTTTGAATGACAATAAAATATTTCGACATTCAATAATGGCTTTGAATGAAGGGAAAACTCAACGTCTAATAATGGCTTTAGATGAGAGAAAATATCACAACATCCAATACTGACTTTGAATTAGTAGAGAAAAATCATGGCGTCCAATAATGGATTTGGACAACAATAAAGGTAACAACATCCAATATTGGCTTTGGATGGAAACAAAAGATCCTGACATTCAATATTGGATTTGAATGAAAGAAAAGATGGTGGCATCCAATAGTGGCTTTGGATGGTGTGACACGGTGGCAGAACTGATTGTTAATACTGGTTTGCATTTTTTGTTTGCAAATGTCGCGGTAAGCAAGAGTCGCCACCGACTTTTCTTTTATCCAACAAAGAAAAGGGTGAAAAGAATAGAAAAAGACCTTTTTTCGAGAGTTTCTGAGTAAGGGGGGTAGATTATGGAAAGGGAAGGTGTTAGCACCCTTTCCATCCATGGTTTTCCATGGGCTCTTAGGTACTTGCTCATTTTGAAAATTGCTTTCGTGTTTGGCGGAAATGGTTATTATCGAAACATCTTTGCAAGAAATAGTTGAAATGGGATTCTTCTCAAACAAAATCTCTCTATCATCCATCAGGCGCTGAACACATGCCTTCAACAAATAACAAACAGTCGATAGAGATAAACAGAAGTGGCAACCTTCGCCACAACCCGGAAATAAACCAGCCTTCAATAAGTTCCACTTAACAGTCATAATAGGAGTAACAAGCTCTTCAACAGTAGTAACAAACATATCATCTTCAATAACGTTAACACCACAACCGTACTTGGGCATAGGAGAAGTGATAACATTTGGAATTTCAGGGGCGTCAAACTCAATTTCCTTCGCCTCGAGAAAGTCTTGTACCTTATTTTTCAAAGCCCAACAGTCGTTAGTATCATGACCTGTACTTTTTGAATGATAAGCACAACAGACATTTGGATTATAGCGGGGAGAGGCAGTGTTGGGATTCTTTGGAGCTTCCCGCAAGGTTACCAGATTAGATTTCAACAAATGAGGAAAAACTTGGGATAAAGTCATATTTATCCGGGTAAACTGTCTTATCGGCCTTTCTATTTTCTGCTGATTATTCCTCTGTTGAGTGGGTGCATGCTTAGGGATTATGGAAGCCCCTACCGTTGGATGGCGTTCAGTTCTGTCCTGATTCCTTTGATTGTACATAACACTAACCTCTTTCTTTCCAGAAAATGGCTTCCTCACTGCATTGGAGGATGCATCCTTTTGGATCTTACCACTCTTAATTCCACCTTCCACTCTTTCCCCTGTCAAGATTAATTTAGTAAAGCCGGGAGAGGAACTTCCAATTAGGTGATTAAAGAATGGACCAGACAAGGTACCCAGAAACATATCCACTATCTCCCTATCAGACAAGGGAGGTTGGACTCTTCCTTCTAAGTCCCCCCACTTCTGAGTGTAGTCTTTAAAGCCCTCGCTCGAACCCATAGCCATACTTTGGAGTTGAGTACGGGTTGGAGCAAGGTCTGTATTATACTGATACTGCTTATAGAAAGCAGCGGCCAGGTCTTCCTAATTATGAATGTTGGTCCTATCCAGTTGATATAACTAATCTAATTGAGTTCCGGATAGACTATCCTGAAAGAAGTGGACCCATAAGTCCATGTCAGCAATGTGAGGCTGTATCTTTCTCACATAAGATCGAAGGTGCATCTTGGGACATGAAACTCCATCGTACTTGGTAAACACTGGAACCTTAAACTTTGGCAGAATGACAATCCCAGACACTAAACCCAGCTCTTCAAAGTCCATCCCAGGCACTTTCTGAATCTCTATTGCACTCAGACGCTCTTCCAGATGTTTGTACTTTTCGTCGGCCGGAGGATACTTATCTTCATTGTAATCAGTCTCATTATTAGATTCCCCCAGACTAGGGTCTTCCTCTATTGTCTCACCCTCTTGGTTATCTCCTTATTTGGATGAAGATGTAAGCTCAACCACTTTCCTTATATGTCCTTTGAATCTCCTTCCCAGATTTACCACACCAGTTGTCCTCCTTGGCTTCTTAGTCTTGTCTTTAACAATCAAGGCTTTCAGTTCCTCTTGCCCTTTGTCTAGATCCATGATCATTTGTTGAAATTGGGCATTTTGAGTTTGTAGATCCTTCACTATCTGTTCGAGATCCATTTCTTTATTGCTGAAATAAACAGCGAAGTAGATGAGAAACCTGCTATGAAACCTGTTTATGCAATGATATGTATGATATGTGTATACAATGATTTCAAGGATTTCGGGAAATTTAAATTTGTGAACCAAAATGAAGCAAAGATTTTATTAGTAGAATTCAAAATACAATTTCATTTTAGGCGTTTCAATTGAAGGTTCTAAAAACTTAAAAAAAATCAGGTTTCCCATGGGCGCTTCCTCTTTGCACCGAGATAGACATTAAGACTTCTTTCCCCATGAAGTTTCTTCGTGAGATATAAAACTTTCCTCTCATGGGCATATAAATGGTCTCTATAGGTATCCCGCTCTTTCTTCAGCTGAATCCAGGATCTCTGCAGTTCTTCAAGATTAGTGGGCATATCAGGAAGAAGAACCGTATAAGGAATATCCCATTCAGTAGTGGGCTCCACAATCACTGGTAAAATGGCTATATATGGAATCATAAGGTTCTGAGCACGAGCTCGTACCCATTGGAGATAAGGTTCCATAGGAAGGGAAGACTTCGGCCCCAAAATCTTGATGTCAAATCTGTTTACCATGCCTCAAGCTCGTATGAACCTCTGGAGATACCCTTGAACATCATCCTCATAGTTAAACACAATGCCTCGGATAAACATCTCGTGAGGACCATCCCTTTGAGCGTAACCAAATTGTCACAGAGCCAGGAGGGATTATAGGTTATGCCTCCCCTAATGCCAAGTAGTGGGACATTAGGGAATTCCCCGCAGTGTTCAATAATAGAAATATCTCCCATAGATCGGGAATACCAGAGAATATACGCGTGAGAAATTGACATTATCTTTTGCGACCAGCCCAAACCTTCTTTACTCTTCAGTACTATTTTAGGGAGGTGAGAAATAAACCACCTCGAAAGCAATGGCACACAACACATAAGAATCCCCCATTTCTTTGTGGTACGGGTGTGGAAGGTATGCAAGATATCTCCGAGTAAAATGGGCACAGGGATCCAAGAAAGGAAGACCTTGATAGCATTCACATCTATGAGTAAGTCCGAATTAGGGAACACTACTAACCCATAGATGAGAAGGGCCAAGACCTCCTCAAAATCCTGGAAGTCCAAATCAGCCCAAAATAGTTGAGCCTTCTCTATTAGGAACTTGGCTAGAAAACCCTTAACTCTGCTTCTTATTTCCCAGTTGGATACAACATCGAACCATTTCAGGTGTAAAGCTACTGCAATGACCTCTGGCTTCAGATCTTCTTCTAAGCCGGTGAAAGGAAACTGATCCAAAATAGGTATACCCAATATCTGAGAGAACTCTTCCATGGTGGGTACCAACTGATAGTCTGTAAAAGTGAAGAAATGGTGCTTAGGGTCAAAGAATTGAAAGAGCACACTCATCATCTTCTCATCAAAACCTGAGGTAACCAGATTGAGGAGTCGACCATAGTTCCTGGTGAATGAAGAAGTCTCATAAATCCTGGACACTAGCTCTTTGAGTTGAAGAGTTATTCTCATAAATCTGATTCAGATGGTATTTCGACGAGCAAAAGCCATGATCTACAAAATATAACAAAGATAAATTCCCCTAATCCTTGAAATGGTTAGTGTAATGAAGAATGAATGTTTATGATGCATGATGTCATGTTTAAGCAAATTAATCACACACAAGCAAAGCACACAAGACCTTAGGTTTAGGCTTGCATGGGGTTTATAGGTAAATACCCTCTTGAATTTTAGTTGGTTTCAAACCTGTCATAGAAATAGTAACCGGGTTCTAAGGAGTCTCAATATCACTGATCTTTCTTTATCAGTATTATTTCAGTTTAGCAATCTTTTCTTACGACCGAAACATCCCGAAAGCCCTATCTCAATGAGTGTAGTATCGAGTATCAACTGATTCAAATTTACACTGAGGCCAGCTATCTCACTACTTTCTAATGGCCAAGTTTATTCAACTAAGGTTCTAAGGTTCGTTAGTGCTTCACGACACTACGCGGCGGCCCCGTATTCTCCTTGATTCAACACAAGGGATACATGTACCAACCAAAGTGTCACACCAACACAGCTATCGCTTCAACCATATCGGTCTATGTCGTACAGTCTCCACGATCTATTGTTGTTTACCTAAAAAGATGCCCCATATCCGGGTATAGGATCTTTACAAGAATACCCCAACAAACCCTCAAAGATAAAGCATTCAACGCAAACAAAGAAAGCAATTTTAAAATGATCTAGACCCTAAGGTAAACCCCACTTTATAATTCTCCCCAGCAGAGTCGCCAGTTCTATAATATGGAGGTAGAACCGACTGTTAATACTGGTTTGCATTTTTTGTTTGCAAATGTCGCGGTAAGCAAGAGTCGCCACCGAATTTTCTTTTATCCAACAAAGGAAAGGGTGAAAAGAACAGAAAAAGACCTTTTTTCAAGAGTTTTTGAGTAAGGGGGGTAGATTATGGAAAGGGAAGGTATTAGCACCCTTTCCATCCCTGGTTTTCCATGGGCTCTTAGGTACTTGCTCATTTTGAAAATTGCTTTCGTGTTTGTGTGAAAAAGTTTTTTGTTTGAAAATGCCTTAGTGCGGCGATTCACTTTATGATAACCCTTGTATCAGTCCTCAAGAGTGTGATAAAGAATTTTGAAACTTTGTTTGAAAAGTATTTGAAAGTGTGGTGTGTAAAAAGGATTGTTTGAGCAAGTACATAACCGTTATCTACCTACTCGGAAAAAAGTTTGTTCTTTTCCTCCTATCCTTTAGACAATGTTATCCTACTATTAGTGAGTAGGAAGCCCTAGTCGTTGGATGTTTGAGGGACTATCAAAAGGGACGTACGGTCACTAAAGGCAACTGGGCAAAAACTCTTAGTAATTTTCCTAAAGCCCTAAGATCACTTTTTTAACCGAGGCAACAGTCGAGAGGGTCATTGAGGGACTAGTGATCTCTAGACTTAAGGACAGCCACTAAGAATTCTCACGTTTCGAGAATTATGACCGTAATTCGAAGGCAACCAAGTGAGGTATACCCTAACAGTGCAAGTGTGCAACAGTGTGCTTTTTTCAGATATATTTATCTTAAGTTTAGTGATCTTCTGATTGATTGATTAATCATACACACCTAGGTTACTAGCAATTATATACAAGCATATAAAATATAAAAGCGAGAAATAAAGGTCCTACGCTATTACAAGGTTTTGGTGTAGATACATAAATAATTACTGAAAGTAGAGTGCGGAAATAAAACCCTAATTAAGCTATTACACACCCGGGCGCAGTTACATCAATAATGAAAAATAATCGTACGGCAAAAATAATTAAGCGCGAGAATTAAAAACTGGAGAAAAGATTTAAAATCCTAAAAAAAAACCCTAATTTGATCATTGAAAATATTTTTGGGATTTTTATGAAAAGATTTGAATTTGACCCAATTTTTCTAATTAATTTTAATTAATGAAAAACCAATTAAAGTTGATGAAATCAATTAATTTGCAAAAAAATAATTTAATAAAAAAACTAAGTCCTATTTTTTTTTTTTGTGATTATTTTCTGATTTTAAAAAAATGATTTGAAATAAAAAACAATTGAATAATTAGATAACAAAAGAGAATTAAATAAAAGAGAAAAAAATGGGCCTGAGTGGTGTAAACCCAAATTGGAGGGTTGCATGCTGAAATTCTGTCCAAAGCCTAATCTTCTATGGCCCATAGCAAACTTTGAATTCAGTGGGGCTGTGCCAGGAGGGTCTACCATGAGGAGCTTCATTAGAAGCGTTTGATCTGGACACAGATGATCCAAGGGTGATGGACCTGGAGGCGTATGATAAGCGCTCTTGCGATGAAAGCATGGGATCTGCAAGGAAATATTGAGAAAAATATTATGTAGGAGGCACGGATCGAACCCCTGACCTCCTACACGCGCGCTTTGAAATCCCTTCGCCTGTACCACTGAGCCATCATTTCATTCATTGAATAATATAAACACAATATATTATATTTAATAATGGTCAGTAATGATAAATAAAAAGGGCGCAAAATTCAAACGACCCAACCAGGCTTTGACACGCAGTCATCTTCCCCAAGGGACTGTCGTTTTAGGTAAGAGGTTTTCACCTACAGACATGTGATGTAGCTATAAACCTGCATATCTCAAAAACCACAATCACGCAATAAAAATTTAAACTAAGAATACATATCAACTGGGTTTGATCTCGTGATTACAATGGTACTCATCTTTTGCCTTGATTTTGCCTGAAATGAAAAACCCTAAAAAGAACCTTGAAACCCTAACAATGGCATTCAGTCAAATATGCATCAAAACACATAATTAATTATGCAAACATGTTCTAAATGATTATACAAACATGAATATATATTTAGAATTCATTTATCATGCGTGTATAGTCAAAACCAAATTCAAGAAAAGAGGCAAACCGTGGTACTGGTATGGGGCGTTTCTGGGTGTGTTGAGGCGTGGTAATGGTCCAGATAGCTCCTAAATACTGCCAAGAATTGATAACTAGCCTTGAAAAATCCTTGAATCTCTTTGTAGACAAAAATTCGATCACCACTTTCTTGTCAAAAATTTGAGTTTTTTCTCTCAATTCCACACGGTCAATCCTCCTTTTTATGGTCTGGAATTGTTATGCATATATAGTAGAATGAATTAGGTTAACAAAACTGAATTAAATCTTGAATATTGAGTGAGAAAAGATTTTATTTGTGTCTTGTACTTTTGTTTCTAAAATAGGCCAAATCTTGTTATTTTTATTCCAATCACCACTTGCACGAAATCCTTGATTTTCCAGCTGATTATAGACTCATCATGTGCTCATAAAATCAAATCTTGGATTCTATTTTATTATTCCACTATTTTATTTAATTTATTTTGATTTTAATGAATAAAAAATCAAAACAAATAATAAAAATGATGAAATAGTACATGAGTAAGCTCAAGGGTCGCAGGTCATGTTAGGAACAAGTTTCAATCATGAAAACATGGGCCCATTTGAAAAAAAAAATCAAGTTTGGTCATTATTTGCTTCACGCACTTTTCCAAAAATGACCAACTTTAGCAATGCATATCTCTCTCATTTTTAACCCTAAGAGGGTGTTCTTGGACTTTTCAACAAGCTTAGGATGTCCTCTACACAAAGCTTTTGGTTTCATCTCAATTGGATCTTCCATGTTCATGTAAGGAGCTTTGACCCAAAAGGTGTTTTTGTTGACTTTTCGAAAGGACCTATAATGTATGAACTTGTATCTTTTGATTGAGGCATTTCTTGAACATTAGGATGAAAAGGAGTTGTAGGGAATTGGATTATCTTCAAAATGAGCATTGGTTGGAAAATTTATGATAAAGTATGAGAAAGTTATGCCTGGTCAAAGTTTGGTTGACTTTTCCTATACAAACCCTAATTTACCATTTTTGACTTTTGATGAGTTAGGAGCATTTCTTGAGGAATCATGATCAACCCTTGATCAAACGATGGATATTACTTCAAAATGTTAATGTTGGCCAAAATGTTGAAGTTTGACTGTATTTGGGCCACAATTAACTTTTGACCTAGTACAGTTGATTTATAGGCATTTGAGTAGTTGACTGGGCAAACTTGTTGTTCAAGGCATGAAATTTTGCATGGATGATATTGAGGACATATTAGGACAATGAAGAACATTTGGGATCCTTTGGACTTACACATCTTTCTTAGGAGTGAAACCCTAGTTTGAGGCTTATTGTCTTAGGAGGAGAATTTGTCTGGTCAACTCTTGGTCATCCTTGGACAAGTTGGGGACCTCAATGGGCACGTGTTAAGTGAAATGAGAGGGAAAATTTTGGGGTACAACAACTTCCCCTATTCAATCTTCTTAAACCTGAGGATGTATATTGGCTGGTCTGCCTTTCGTGATCTGAAGGTGGAAGATGATTGAACACTAGAGTACCCAAAAATTTGCACTAATGATACTCGACTATGTAGGTAATATCGGTAATGGGTTTATGGATGCCATTTAGAGAAGATGACGGAATATCGTCGAAGATGGGCTTAAAGATGCCATCTGGAAGATATGACGGAGAGTCGTCGGAGATGGGCTTAAAGATTCCATCCAGAACAATGTTGATTTCATGAGACGTTCCTTTGTGGGAATTCCTATGCCTGTCATTAAGGAGGACTCTGTTGAGGAACGTTGGTCTCTGTTTTGGAAAATAGAGTCTAGGAGCTTCAGTTGTCCGTTACTCTACTAAGGATTCATCTCTTGATTGAAGAGACGAAAGTGAACTGCTATCTGGTGAGGATCCAGGCTTCACCATGACTTGCTGAGAATAATAAGGCTGACTGCTATCTGGTCATATTCCAGGCTTCACAGCGACTTACTGGGTGTGATACGGTGGCAGAACTGACTGTTTTAAAATGCTGGTTTGCGTTTTGCGTTTTGTGTTCGCAAAATGTCGCGGTAAGCAAGAGTTTCCACCGACTTTTATTTCATCCAACCGGAAAGGAAAAAAGTACAGAAAAAAAAATCCTTTTTCGAGATTCTGAGTACGGGTGGTAGATTATAGAAAGGGAAGGTGTTAGCACCCTTTCTATCCATGGTTTTTCATGGGCTCTTAGGTACTTGATCATTTTTAAATTGCTTGTGTGTGCATTTGCTTTGAAAATGTTTTACTTCGTGATAACCCTTGTATCAGTCCTCAAGGGTGTGACGAAGTTATTTTGAAAATTTGTTTGAAATGCGTAAGTGTGAAAAGTTTTGATTTGAGCAAGTACCTAATAGCATCTACCTACTCGAAAAAAGACCGTCTCTATTCTTGTTTCCTTTAGACAGCACTATCCTACTATTGAGAAATAGGTAGCACCGTCGTTGGAGTTGTAAGGGTCAATTCGAAAGGGACGTACGATCACTAAAACAATATTTGGATACCTTAGTAATAACCCTAGAGTCTTAAGATCATATTCGAGGCAACATTTCCGAGGCATCATTCGAATGAGACAATTTGATCTTTTAGACTGGAGGTCAACCACTAAGATACCATATGCTTAATGATTGTTTACTGAAGGCAACCGAAGTGAGAGTATACCCTAACAGTGATATGTGTGAGTGATTGTTTCAGTTATTTAATCTTTGCACATTAGGATTTTCTAACTGTATTAATTTGTCATGCATTCTTGCCATACAATCCTATTAGCATACATCTAGACAATTTAATATTTGCAGGAATTAAAAATGCGAGAAAATAAACCTAGCTATTACAAGGCTTCGAGGAGGTGAAATTAATTACATAGCCAAAAATAGGGGATTAAAACAGTAAATAAAAAAAAACCCTAAATTAACTATTACAAACCATGAACAGTTACAAAAATATTGGAAAAATAAATAATAAGCGTGCGGCGAATTAAATGCGAGACGATTTGGGTTTTGACCCCTGACTAAACCTATTGACGATTGATTAAAAAAAAGATGTTTTTTTGTCATGTTTTAAGAAAATAATGAAATAGTTAAATTAAAAGAAAATACTAAGTTCTAATTAATTTTAAATTAAGAAAAATGAATTAATTTGTCTAAAAGCCTATTTTTTGGTATTTTTATTTATTTGAGAAAAATAGAAAAATAAAAATTAAAGGAAAAGTTTGTTAGAACAATGTTTGAATCTAGTACCCTATATTTAAGTTTTGATGATAACAAAGTGAAAAGATATAGTATTTATATGTTTCATGTTTGAATTATATGCTGCCTAAAATTACTATGCTCTGACTTGCAGATACGCTGATTAAAATAAGCAAGATCACTTATTCAGCATCAGAACTTGATTTGATACACCAGCATCAGAAGTTGCTGAATCAGAACGTGAAGATCAGATGATCAACTCACGTACATGCTGAAGCTTGATGAACAGAACTGCGCGTAAACACTCTGATACAGAAACAAATAGTTCATCAGCAGCGAAGCAGAATCAGAATGAGCCAAGCCAGAACGTGCATTGAAGAAGCAACGGTACTGTGCATTGAACGCTAATTAATTCCAACGGCATCATTCTAGACAAGATCTGCTCAAAAAGGAAAGCTTGTTATTAGCATTGAATCAAAGATATTGCGCTCAACGTTCATCTTCTCAAGTGCTATATAAACAAGGCTTCGAAGATTATCATGGCTAATGCTCTCCAATTCTTTACACGCACAAAGCTGATCAATAATCTTCATCTACCAGTTTTGCTAAACCAACAAACTCTGATACTCCATTAGTGTTTAGCATTCTAAGTTTCTAAGCTTAATTTGTGTATACATCACAGTTGTGATAAAGTTTTGTAGAAAACATTCACACACATTTGTTTTATACCTTTGTAAGAAAGTGTTGCCTTGACAAACCGGATTGTGGTTTGAATCAAGAAGGCTTTAGCAGTTGTTAAAGCAGATTTGTATTCAGTTGAATATAGTGAATTAAGACCTCGTTGGAGAGAGGCAAAATCACCTTGACGGGTGGACTGGAGTAGTTTGAGATCAAACGAACCAGGATAAAAATATCTTGTCAATTGCTTTAAGATTCCAGTTTTACAATTCAACCCCCCCTTCTCGTGTTTTTCACCCCTTCAATTGGCATCAGAGCGCCTGGTTCTGAGCTAAAACACTTAACCGTGTCAGTACAAGATCCAGCGTCAGAAAAACACAATGGCAGGAAACAACTCTCATTTCAGCAATGACAACAATGAGGACAGAGACAGATTCAGCGGCAAACCTCCAGTCTTTGATGGAGAAAACTTTGACTACTGGAAAGACAGAATTGAAAGCTTCTTTCTAGCACATGATGCTGATCTGTGGGATATGGTGACAGATGGATACACGCACCCTGTGAATGCAACTGGTCAGAAGATTGATAGAAAATCAATGACTGATCAACAAAAGCGTGATTTCAAGAATCACCATAAGGCCAGAACCATCCTCCTCAGTGCCATCTCCTATACTGAGTATGAGAAGATCTCCAACAGAGACACAACTAAGAACATCTTTGATTCTCTCAGAATGACGCATGAGGGCAACGTTCAAGTCAAAGAAACAAAAGCTCTGGCGCTCATTCAGAAGTATGAGGCGTTTAAAATGGAAGAATCTGAATCCATTGAAACTATGTTCTCTAGATTCCAGATTCTGGTAGCTGGTCTCAAAGTTCTGGACAAAGGTTACTCTACTGCTGACCATGTCAAGAAGATAATCAGAAGTTTACCCAAGCAGTGGAGGCCTATGGTTACTGCTCTGAAGCTAGCGAAGGATCTCAACAAAATCACTCTGGAGGAACTTATAAGCTCCCTCAGAAGTCATGAGATAGAGCTAGAAGCTGACGAGCCTCAGAAGCAAGGTAAGCCTATAGCTTTAAAATCTAACAGAAAATCTGAATCTAAAGTTTTGCAGGCAGTTGAAGAAACATCTGATGGATCCTCATCAGAAGAAGACGAACTTTCCCTTCTCTCCAGAAGAGTAAATCAACTGTGGAAGCAAAGACAAAGGAAGTTCAGGAATCCCAGAAGATCTGATCAGAACGAGTCTTCTTCCAGATACAGAAGGACAGATTCTTCCTCTGGATACAGAAGATCTGAAGGCTCCTCTGGTAGCAAGAAGCCAAACACAAAAGACATCATCTGCTACGAGTGCAATGAGCAAGGACACTACAAGAGTGACTGCCCAAAGCTTCAGAGGGAGAAGCCCAAAAAGAAGTTTGGAAGAGAGAAGAAGAAAAGTCTCATGGCCACATGGGATGACTCTGACTCGTCTGAAGCTGACTCAGAATCAGATGATGAAAGGGCAAACATAGCGCTCATGGCTAACATTCCAGATGACAGTGAAGCTTCTGAATCAGACTCAGAATCAGACACAGAAGAGGTATTCCCTAACTTCGCTGTTAATTTTACAAAGGCTGAACTTGCTGAAAGCCTCAATGAAATTCTGGAACGTTATCAGCAGATTAGAGCTAAATTCAGAGACCTGAAAAGGAATCTTGAATCTGACTCTAATAAGTCTGAGAGTCTCAAATTGGAAAACTCTGAGCTGAGAGATAAAATTTTAAAATTAGAAAACTCTTTACAAAACTCTCAGAAGGAACCAATTTCTGAAACTCCCAGCAACGCTGATGAGATCATCAAGGAGTATGATCATAGTTTCCAGAAGTTCCTTGCTAAAAGCATAGATAGAAGCAGAATGGCTTCAATGATCTATGGAGTTAGCAGAAACGGCAGGAAAGGAATAGGATACCTAGGTAAGGTTCCTACACCTAAAAATGTCATGGATTTAACCATTAAACACACTCCTCTAAATTCACACTTTGTGTATGGTCACACACATGACATCAAATATACTAGTAGTAAGCTCTCTGTGAAACCAAAATTCAACCAAAGTTTTGGTAAAACTAACAAATCAGGACCCAAGAAGATCTGGGTACCTAAGGATAAAATAATACATGTTGCAGATATCTTTAGCAGCAAGTCAGAAACACCAGTCATGGTACCTGGACTCTGGCTGCTCACGACACATGACGGGAAGAAGGCATATGTTCCAAAGCCTGGAACTTAAGCCTGGAGGCCACGTTGGCTTTGGAGGCAATCAGAGGGGAAAGATAATTGGCTCTGGAACTGTAGGTAACGGAAATCTTCCCTCTATTAATAATGTTCTGCTAGTTGATGGATTGATGCATAACCTGTTATCCATAAGTCAATTAAGTGATAACGGTTATGATATAATCTTTAATCAAAAATCATGTAAAGCTGTTAGTCAGAAAGATGGGACTATCCTGTTTAATGGAAAGAGGAAAAACAACATTTACAAAATCAAACTTTCTGAACTAAAGAGTCAGAACGTAAAATGTCTTCTGTCTGTTAACAACGAGCAGTGGATCTGGCACAGAAGATTGGGGCATGTTAGTATGAGAAGAATATCTCAGATTAACAAACTCAATCTGGTCAGAGGACTTCCAAATTTGAAGTTCAATTCAGATGCTCTGTGTGAAGCATGTCAGAAAGGCAAATTTGCAAAACCTTCTTTTAAATCCAAGAATGTTGTTTCTACCTCTAAGCCATTAGAACTTCTGCACATTGACCTATTTGGACCAGTTAAAACTGCTTCAGTCAGTGGCAAGAAGTATGGGTTAGTAATCGTAGATGACTATAGCAGATGGACATGGGTAAAGTTCTTAAGACACAAGGACGAGTCTCACTCTGTGTTTGTTACCTTCTGTAACCAAGTTCAGAATGAAAAAGATCTTAGAATCGTTAAAGTCAGAAGTGATCATGGTGGAGAATTTGAAAATAAAGATTTTGAGTCATTCTTTAATGACAAAGGCATTCTGCATGATTTCTCTTGTCCTAGAACTCCCCAACAAAATGGAGTTGTAGAACGAAAGAACAGAACATTGCAAGAAATGGCCAGAACCATGATCAATGAGACAAACGTTGCTAAGACTTTCTGGGCAGAGGCAATAAACACAGCGTGCTACATTCAGAATAGAATCTCAATAAGACCTATTCTGGAAAAGACTCCATATGAATTGTGGAAGAACAGAAAGCCCAACATTTCGTATTTTCATCCATTTGGATGTACGTGCTTTATATTGAATACTAAGAATTATTTGAACAAGTTTGATTCTAAGGCACAAAAGTGTATTATGTTAGGATACTCTGAACGCTCAAGAGGGTACAGAGTATACAATACAGAAACACAGATTGTGGAAGAATCAATCAGTGTTCGTTTTGATGATAAGCTTGACTCTGAAAAGTCAAAGCAGAATGAAAATCTTGCAGGTATAGAAATTGAATTTGCAGGTTCTGAAGACAAGTCATCAGAAGCTCTCAACACAGACATTCCTTCAACGTCTGAAAGAAGCAATGCTAGAAATCCTACAACTGCTGCTGATCAACCTCAGAAGAGATTACCCAGAAGCAGTTTGGATCACCCAGAAGAGACTATCCTAGGAAGAAAAGAAGATCCAATCAGAACAAGAGCAAGCTTCAGAAACTCTGAAGAAACTCTTATGGGACTTGTGTCTCTGATTGAACCTTCTTCTATTGATGAAGCACTTCTGGACAATGACTGGATTCTGGCAATCCAAGAAGAGCTGAATCAATTCACCAGAAACGACGTATGGGATCTCGTTCCAAGACCAAAAGGATTCAACGTCATTGGAACAAGATGGGTGTTCAGAAACAAGCTTAATGAACAAGGTGAAGTCGTCAGAAACAAGGCACGACTGGTTGCACAAGGTTATAGTCAGCAAGAGGGGATAGACTATACAGAAACCTTTGCCCCAGTCGCCAGGTTAGAATCTATCAGACTTTTAATTTCTTTTGCTGTTAATAGAGGCATCACTCTGTATCAGATGGATGTCAAAAGTGCATTCTTAAATGGTTATATAGAAGAAGAAGTTTATGTTCACCAACCCCCAGGTTTTGAAAATACAAAACATCCAGAACATGTTTTCAAACTGAAAAAGTCACTGTATGGTCTGAAACAAGCTCCCAGAGCTTGGTATGAAAGGCTAAGTAACTTTCTGCTTGAAAATGAATTCACCAGAGGGAAAGTGGACACTACTCTATTCTGTAAAACAGTTAAGAGTGACATTTTAGTCTGTCAAATTTATGTTGATGATATTATTTTTGGTTCTACTAATCCTTCTCTTGGAAGAAAATTTGCTAAGTGTATGCAGGCAGAATTTGAGATGAGCCTCATGGGGGAACTGAAATTCTTTCTAGGAATTCAGATCAATCAAACTCTAGAGGGAACTTACATTCATCAGAGCAAATACATCAGAGATCTTCTGAAGAAATTTGACCTCTCAGAATGTAAGCCATCAAAGATTCCAATGCATCCCACGTGCATTCTGGAAAGAGAAGAGGTAAGCAAAAGCGTAGAACAGAAAGTCTACTGAGGTATGATTGGTTCTCTCCTTTATCTGACAGCTTCAAGACCTGATATCTTATTCAGCGTATGTATTTGTGCTAGATTCCAATCAGATCCTAGAGAATCTCACTTAACAGCTGTTAAGCGAATTTTCAAGTATCTGAAAGGTACTACTAATCTGGGTTTGTTTTATAGAAAATCTAGTGATTACAGCTTAGTAGGCTACTGTGATGCTGATTTTGCTGGAGACAGAGTGGAACGTAAAAGTACTTCTGGAAGCTGCCAGTTTCTGGGAGAAAATCTGATCTCGTGGTCCAGCAAAAGGCAATCAACAATTGCTCTGTCAACAGCAGAAGCTGAATACATAGCAGCAGCAGGATGTAGCACACAAATGCTCTGGATGAAAAGTCAGCTTGAAGACTTCCAGATTTTTGAGAGTAACATTCCTATTCTTTGTGATAATACTTCTGCTATTTGCTTAAGTAAGAATCCTATTTTACATTCTAGAGCTAAGCATATAGAAATAAAACATCATTTCATTAGGGACTATATTCAGAAAGGTATTTTAAACTTGAAATTTATAGATACAGACCATCAATGGGCTGATATCTTTACTAAACCCCTTTCAGAAGATAGGTTTAATTTCATTCTGAAACATCTCAACATGAAAGTATGCCCAGAATGAAAATGTTTTAATTCCATGTATTTATCTTCAGAATGTAATTATATTACTGTGAACTTCTGATCAATCTTCTTTCAGAAAGATAGAACATGCAGATTGTATCAGATGCAAGTCTAAAGATCTGAGAGTCTAATCTCAAAGACAGACGTGCTGATCACTACATCAAACAAGTGTCATCCAATCATCAGCAAATCCCTGAAGCAGAACGCGTGCACGCTTCTGAGAAGGCAAAGCGCTGATTGGGTGCATTGAGACACATGTCTGGTAACCGTTTTTAAGTATCTTTCTCAAATCCCCCAAAATCAGCAAGCATTTAATGAAAAGTAATCACGCTTGTTAATGGCAATCATTATTTTTTCTCTCTCTTAAAAACGTTTAATTTTTCAAAATAATTTTTGAAAACCCTATTTAAGCTCATTAATCCTTCATTCTTATTCTTTACGCTTTCTCATAATCTCTCAAGCATTTTCTGCATATTTCTGAGTTTATCTTCTTCAAAACCTTTTTCTCTCAAATCATTCTCAAAGCTTTGTTGTGTGAGAACAATGGCATCCTCCAGCATTTCTGCAGGGAATCAGAAGAAAGAAACTTCTGAACAATATCAGGTGCCTACCAGAACTCTTCTCACACCGGTAAAGAATCTTGAAGTTCTCTCTGAGTTAATCATCGATTTCGAAAGTTTGAAGGATAATGGATTTGACCTAACTGAGGAAATTAAAGCTCAAAAGTGGGAGAGGTATTTTGATAGATTGGTTGGACCAACCTTCCCAGAGCTTGTCAAGGAATTTTGGATTCACGCCAAGATTCATAAACATCTAGTCATATCTTCTGTCATGGGAAAGAAGATAGTAATTTCTGAAGACCTCATTGCTAGGTTAATCGGTCAAAGTGGTGGTGGAGTCCGTTGTGTGGACATGGCTGATAGATGCCCTGATATAGGTGTGGTAGCCAACTGCATTTTCACTCTTGGTTTTCCCAGCAGCAAAATTAAGGATCTGAAGGATCACTGCAGAGTATGGGCCAAGATTGTTCTGGGCTGTTTCAATCACAGGAAGCCAACAAGCTCTCCTGACTATATAAACGTGGATCAGCAATTTCTGATCTACTTTATTGATCAAAGGGTGAAGATCAATCTGGCACACTTCCTGTTCAACCATCTGAAGACTAGTGTGAAAGAGACTAGAGAAGAAGAAAGGACCAAAAGGGACTGGATACCGTTTGGGAGGCTCATATCAGATATTCTGACAGAGAATAAGCTGATAGATTATCTGAGCGAAGCTCAAGTGCTGGGCACTATGGAACCAACTGTTGGAAAACCGCTGAACGCTAAGAACCTGAAAAAGATGAAGCTGATAGAAAATATTAGGAAGGAACCCAGAGCTTCTTCAACTGCTGACATCTCCAGAAGAAGAGTGCCTCTGAGTAATTTCCCAAAATTTTCTGAAATGGAATCCCAACCTGATATGTTTCTCAAGTATCCAGATTCATACAAGGAAGAAGATGCAGGTTCAAAGCTGAAGATCAAAGATCTGAGTCAAGTCCAACCAGAAGTGACTCAGAAGAAGACAAAGAAGAGGAAAGCAGAAGGATCATCTCATCAGACTCCAAAGAAAAGAGGTAATTCATCTGCTGCCCCTATTTCAATTTCATCTACTATTCCATCATCTGCTGCCCCTCCTAAAACCTCTCACAGAATATCAATCCCAATCCCTACTATTGATGAAACCATACCAGAAGACCCTTCTGAGACCTTACAACTCAGAAGAATCAGAATTAAAATTCCCAAACAACCAACTGTTTCAACAACACCAGCACTTGATAGAGTGCTAGCTGATATTGAGCGTGAACATGCTTCTGCTCAACCAAATTCTGAACCACTAAATATTCCTCCTCCACAATCAGAACCACAACCTGAACCAGAAATACAACAACAACCAGAATCAGAATCACAACAACAACAACCACTCACAGAAGAACCTCTGATCCCTGAGCAATCAGAGATTCCACCTCCTCAACCAGAAAATAATCCACCTTCACCACAAACAGAGTTTCACCGCTATGAAACCCCTTCTCCACATCATTCTGATCCCCACTCACCTCAACCTTCACCGCTGGCAATCCAGTTGCCATGTGGAACCACCATTGTCAGGCCCCAGTTGCCATCTTCAGAGGAATCAACACCTCCAAAAACTCCAACCACTCCAATAGAAATATCCTCTGATTCTGATAACCCTCCTCCAAAACAAACAGCCCCTCAGCAAACATCTGAAAACCTCAGCAAAACTTTCATTGACTTAACAAGTCTTGAACGTCTTGCTGATCTAAGACACAAAATTGCCATACCCAAACCAAAGCAACCAGATGTTGGCTCTGGTATTTTGAATTTTGAAACAGGTATGCTGCAATGGATTGCTTCTTTGAAGCAAGTCTGTCCGGGGATGATCGACCCAGCTGCTTCTGATCAGCTCTGGTCACAGTTCAGACTATGGGTACGTGCTGAAGCCCTCAAGCTGCAGGACGTCAACTATGAGCAGGCTCAACAGAACTTTAGCAAGCTGCTGAAGGAAGTTGAGAGTCAGCTGCCTCCAGAAGTTGTACTCCCTCTGGACAGTGAATCTTGGTCTGAGAAAGAGCAAGCTGCACAGGTGCAACCATCAGAAGAAGACAAGACCCTTCAGGAAGAAAATCCAGCAGAAGATGTAGCTGAAAGTTCTGAGAAGCTTCCTCCATCTGACAATTCTCAAGCTGCCTTAGACAGGCAGGCTCTGGAAGAATTAAGGCTGAATGACTTGCGTCTACAGCAACGGATGGAAGAGAATGATCAGAAGATGGAAGCAAGAATGAATGTACAGGACAGCAAAATTGACACTGTTGTCACCATGGTTCAGAAGCAGAATGAAACTTCTGAAAAGATTCAAGCGATGCTGGAAAGCCTGTTCTCACGCATGCCCCCACAACCTTAAAATTTTTTTCATGCATGACATTCTCTATGTTTTCTTCATTTTCTGATGTACTGTTTTGACTTTATTTTGTAATGTTCTTTTGCTCTGAACTATTTTAATATAATCTGTTTTTCTGATCTAAATTGTTTTAGCACATCACTAACACTTTTTGATTGCTGACAAAAAGGGGGAGAACAAGAATGATATTTAAAATCAATAACGGCTAACTAAGACAGAAATTCTCAAACATTCTAACTCTATTACTTGAAATGTTTTTCTGTTTTGTTTTTAAGTCTACAGGCACAAGGAAGCTCCTGAACACTATGAAGACTATGAAGCTAGAAGCTCTGATCAAAATGTAGAAGCTCATGTTGCTCTGATCAAATATGAAGTTCTGATATATGAAGCTCTGATCGTCCTAACACTCTGATCCGAAGCAAAGCTCTTACAGGAAAAGCTCTGAAGCTCTGCTTTCTGATAAGTCAAAGATCTATAATCTGATGCTCAAAGATAGAAAAAGATCTGATCCTGAAGAACACGCATATCAAAGGGAAGTAACAAACTCAGGGGGAGTATCTCTTAAACTCTGATTTCTCTTTACTTCTTAACTCTGAAACATTTCCTAGATACCTTTTCACGTTATTTTTTATTTAAAATATCTAGTTTTTGTCATCATCAAAAAGGGGGAGATTGTTAGAACAATGTTTGAATCTAGTACCCTATATTTAAGTTTTGATGATAACAAAGTGAAAAGATATAGTATTTATATGTTTCATGTTTGAATTATATGCTGCCTAAAATTACTATGCTCTGACTTGCAGATACGCTGATTAAAATAAGCAAGATCACTTATTCAGCATCAGAACTTGATTTGATACACCAGCATCAGAAGTTGCTGAATCAGAACGTGAAGATCAGATGATCAACTCACGTACATGCTGAAGCTTGATGAACAGAACTGCGCGTAAACACTCTGATACAGAAACAAATAGTTCATCAGCAGCGAAGCAGAATCAGAATGAGCCAAGCCAGAACGTGCATTGAAGAAGCAACGGTACTGTGCATTGAACGCTAATTAATTCCAACGGCATCATTCTAGACAAGATCTGCTCAAAAAGGAAAGCTTGTTATTAGCATTGAATCAAAGATATTGCGCTCAACGTTCATCTTCTCAAGTGCTATATAAACAAGGCTTCGAAGATTATCATGGCTAATGCTCTCCAATTCTTTACACGCACAAAGCTGATCAATAATCTTCATCTACCAGTTTTGCTAAACCAACAAACTCTGATACTCCATTAGTGTTTAGCATTCTAAGTTTCTAAGCTTAATTTGTGTATACATCACAGTTGTGATAAAGTTTTGTAGAAAACATTCACACACATTTGTTTTATACCTTTGTAAGAAAGTGTTGCCTTGACAAACCGGATTGTGGTTTGAATCAAGAAGGCTTTAGCAGTTGTTAAAGCAGATTTGTATTCAATTGAATATAGTGAATTAAGACCTCGTTGGAGAGAGGCAAAATCACCTTGACGGGTGGACTGGAGTAGTTTGAGATCAAACGAACCAGGATAAAAATATCTTGTCAATTGCTTTAAGATTCCAGTTTTACAATTCAACCCCCCCTTCTTGTGTTTTTCACCCCTTCAAAGTTTAACCTAATTTCTATTTAATTTTATTTTTGAAAACAAATTATAATTTCCTAAATTAAACTAATTTAAATTAATTTTGATAAATAGAAAACTAATCCTAATTTTGTGAATTATTGATTTTATGGTATTTTGTGAAAAATAAATTAATTTGTGAATTAAAGAAAATAAAAATAAATCATGAAAGATTTAAAAAAATTAAAAGAAAAAGAAAAAGATATGGGCCTGTAATAGCAATTATGTGAAGTGTGTTGTGGAATTTTGAGCCCAAAAGAATCCAGGCCCATTTGACTTTGCATGATCCAACATTGTTGTTGACTTGAGGCACATGGTGGTCCTCCAATGGTGGTATGTTGATCTTAGGAGTTGATGAATTGGATGGCCAGATCCTGATGGTGTATGGTGAACTCCCTGACTTGCTATGCGCTGGATCACCTATTGCAGCAAATGTGAAATAAAGGTTGGGACTTGGGAATCGAACCCAGGTTCTATGCACTTTCCCCCTGCATGCTTACCAGCTGAGCCAATTGTTTTGTTTGAATATATAATGGAAATCAATCATAATGTAATAAAAACAAAACTCTGAAATTCAAAACGCGCCAAATTCAAATCACCCAACCAGGGGATGACACGCATCGTCGTCTTCCTCCCAAACCATCATTTTAGGTAGCCAACTTTTACCTATAGACACTTACTGTAGGTATATCCATGTGTATTTCAAAAACTCTCCACAAGCAATATAAATGGCCATGGCTGGTACCAATCAACTCATCTCATCCTCACGAGTCTCATGGTACCAGAATCAATGTTCAATTTCACCTATCCTGTAAAGCCCTAATCAAGAACACAAAACCCTAGCTATGGCAACATCCTGTACAAGCGTTAGAAATGCAATTAAATGGTACCAATCGTTTGTAAACTTAATGATAAACACAAATATACAATCAAAATATGCATAGGATGAGAAAATCAATGAAATCGAATTTTAATTTGGAGGCAAGTCGTGATACCTATATCTTGCAATTCCAGGCGTCAGAGAGCTTGTAAATGGTTGGAATTCCTTCTGGAGATGTCCAAGAACCCGTTGGTGTCGTGAGAATGGTACGAATTGGCCTCTAATATGGAAATTGGATCACCACTTTTTCCTAGATTTTTTGAGTTTTGTTTGCCTCTTTCACGACTATTTCCAACCTCCTTATGCCTTTGTCCCCTTCTATATATGTAATACAAACTATTAGGTCAACAAAAACGACCTCAATCTTGCTCATCATGGAGATTTGATTTGATCTTTCATAGCATATGATTATGATCTTATCGGATCAGAATTGGACCGTCACAGTTGGCTCGAACTGGATTTGAATGAGATGGGGGGGGGGGGGGGGTACCTGCAAGACACTCCGATGATAAAATGAGAGACAGAATGGGCAGGAAAAAAGTATGCAGGTGTGTAACGAATGAATACCTGACCCTCTTGAAGTAGAGGGTATTTATAGCCCCCAACGCTGGGCCAAGTTCCCTTTATTGGGCCAACCAGAACTGGCCCAACAAAGGGGCTGCCAGGTTCTACGTGTGTTGTGGGGACCCGCACGTGGTCCCCTTCCTGGATGGTGCTCTGCGAAGAATGAGGAAGAACGAAGATGCGGTCTTCCCAGAGCTTTAAGGATCCCATAGCATTCGGAGGGGACAAAGTCTGCCCTACGGGGAGGATGCTCGAGAAGACTCAAGTTGGAGTGCCCTTGGTCGGGGACGTTGCTCGTTGCGGGTAGCGGCGGGCATAACCATTGTGGTCTGTGACTAGGTATGCTCGGGGTTGTTTGATTCCGAGCATGGATCGAGGAACTGCCTGGATCTGGGCCTTTACTTGTATTTTGGGCCAAGGCAGGCCCAGTCCAGAACAGGAGCCCCCCAAGTCGTTGTTCCTGGCACAAGAGTTATGAATTGATCTCAGTTTGTTCTCTCACGGGGACCTCGTGCCCGACTCAAAGCTTTTCCCTTTCGAGATGTACTCGAGGATCGCTCGCGGGGATGCGTCAGCTGCATCTGTCGGACACGTGGCATAGTCCTTAGAAATCGCAGCGCCGCCCTAGTAAATAGGGCCATTATTGTCTAGGTGAGTAGGTGTCGAGGACGGGGGAGGTTCGTGGTTCCCCGGTGCGACGTTTCACATTCCACGTCATCTCTATAAATAGGATCCCTGGGCCCATAGTCCGTTTCACCTCTTCACGCTCCTCCTACTTTCTCTGTTTTTATATTCGTTAGTTTTTGTAACACCGTTGAGACCGCCGCACCGTTCACCGTCTGATTACTCCCACCGCCGTTGTTTCTACGCATCTTCTTCCAAGTAAGTATCCTTTCTTCTTGCTTCCTTGTGTTGTAGATAGCTTTGATGATGTTTTGATAATAGAAACACATATCTGGAAGTTATTCTTGGTAGATTTAAGCGTGCTAGGCGCCTGACTCATGGCCGTGCTCGAGACGTTCATAGGTTTTAGGCATGTGATTCATGATCTTGCCTGTGATACTCATGCGTTTGGTCGGCAGGCTCATGAACTTGGCCGAGATATTCATCCTTTAGGTAGTATATATGGTAGTCTCCTCGCAGTGTTCTAGCATCGGGTAAGCAAAGTTATGAACTTGGTCGCGTGATTTAAGATTCACCTGGGGCGCTCATGTTACGCTCGTGCCATTCATGATTGATGTGTGGTTGGCGCTGGGGTGTCGGTGTTTGGTTGAGATCCACTTGTTGCTTGTTTCCTTCGAGAATGGCTATAGTTTCGACCTGAGCGTTGCATACTGTTGTACCCCAAAATTTGCCCTCCCATATTCCTCAAGATTTGTCAAGAATGATCTTCAAATTGTTCAAGATTTCTCAAGAGTTGTACAGTTCAAACCACCTCCTAAGCCAGCTGAAATTAGGGTTTTGGTTCTTTCAAAGAATTTGAGGTTTTCAATGGCTCAATCAAGTCTCATATGCCTATATGCATTCTCAAGCACCTACATGCCAAGTTTCAAGACTCACAGTGCCAATTTGCACAGTCAAAAGCCCTATTTGATTCACAGTCAACTGCAAGGGCAAAATGGTCATTTTACAGTCAAAAGTCAGAATTTTTGGTCAACATCTTATTTTGAGTACACAATCATCATTTGATCAAGTCTTGATCATGATTCCACAAGGATAGCTTAAAAATCATCAAGATGCAAAAAGTTACTATTTTTGGACAGCAGAAAAGTCAACTGTATCTTGACCAGGGCATAACTTTTTCATGGTTCATCAGAAAACTTCCATCCAATGCTCATTTTGAAGGGGATGACATTTCCTACAATCCATCTTCACATTCCAATTCCAAGAAATGCTCTCATAAAAAGTTATCAATTTCTACATTATAGGTCAATTTCAAAAGTCAACAAAAATGCACTTTAAGTCAAAGACCATAACTTGAGATTGGTAAATCCAAATGACATGGGACCAAAGGCATTGGTTAGAGGACTTCAAGACCTTTCCAAAATGTTAGAGAACATGTTCATATGATCAAAATTGAGCAAGATATGCATTGGAGAAGTTGGGAAATGTTTGTGAATTTACAAAAGTCAACTTTGCTCAAAACACCTTATTGTTGCTAATGGGCCTCAAATTTCTTCTTGAAACTTTATCCAAGGCCTATGCACGACCCATCAAGCTTAATTGAATTATTTTCTTATTTTTTATTAATTAATTGGATTTTTAATCAATATTAATTCATTTAATTAATTTAAATTGTAGGAAAATATAAAGATATGGTTTTTCAATCTTTTTGTGAAGCAAGAATGACCTAAAAAGGCTGGCAATTTCGTGCACCAAGTCAAAGATGCAATATCTCCAAATTTGGCAACTTTTTCCAATCATGAAGATTAAAAAAGATTTGATTTTCAATCAAATATTCAATCATCATTCCAATGGATTTTTGTGCAAGATTTTGACCTAATTCCATTCCTCTATAAATACACAAGCAAACCCTGATCATGCACACGTGAAAAAGCTGCAAACAAAGCCATAGCCATATTGAAATTTTCCAAGAAAACTTGAAAACTGATTTCTATATTCCAGGACGATTCAAGAACTTTTATTGATTCTAATACACTGCAGGGGATCCCAGGAACGTGTAGCAATCAAAACCAAGCATTGAAGCTCAAATAATCATCAAGAATAGAGTCACGATTTGCATTTTATTTTGAGAATCGTACAGCTTAATTCATGCATCATTAACATGATTTTGTGTTTGATTTGTGTTGCTAGGAACTGTACAAAGCTAATGGTATAGCTCAATTGAATTATAGCGCCATAAATCACAAAATGCCATTGACGAATTTTAGGGTTCATAAGCTTTCAAATTAGGGCTTTGTAATACAGGAAAAATTGAGACTCATAAGACCCATGACTGAATTTGTTAGGTCCAGACGAACACATTGGACTATTCGCGAAATATTTATATTAATCACAACCCTAATCGCTATTATTCCTTGTGTCATATAGTGGGGGTTAAAAACCCCCTCTATCTAATGTGTTTTATGCAGGAGAAGGAAGAAGATGATGAGTTGTTGATATGCTATTGGTCAGTTCAAAAAAGGGCGCGCGTGTTTTTGTGTTACAGCATATTTGTGTGTTTGTTAATATGATAATTGATTTTTCTTTTACTAACGAATAAAGCATGCAGTTGGAGTGGTTAAGGCATTGGAGTATTGATCATTGGGACCTGGGTTCGAATCCCAGGTCCCCCAAAATTATTATTGCTATTTTCTTGCAGCTTATCCAATATGCCTTATGCCTTGTGGTCTACCATGCATCTCAATTGTCCACGCGCCAAGTGGCTTGCAAAGCAAATCTGAAGGCCAAAGATGAAGGACCATGATACTCCCAGTTAATGCACATGTGGACGATCTCAGAAGTCAAACAGGCTTGTGTGCAAATGGGCTTGAAAATTGCTAACTTACCTCCTTATTGGGCCAGCACCCCCCTGGTTCATTCATTCTTTTTTTTCTTTTCTTTTACATTTTTCATTTAATCTTTTTATTAATTATTATTATTATTATTATTTAATTAACTCATAAATTAATTATTTTCATAATAAAATCAGAAAACTAAAATATTATTATTATTATTATTAGTTTCACCTTTAATTTATTATTTTTGTAAGTAAATGTAATTAATTAATTTAGTTGTTTTAATTAGGTTAACTTTAATTATTTTCATAACAAATAAAATAAATTAGAATTAGGGTTTTCTTGACAATTTTAATTTCTTTCCTTTTATTTCATTAAAACATTAAAAAAATCAAAAAAATATTTCTTTTAATTAATTAATTAATTAATTTTAGGTTTAATTTAATGCAAAACAACAAAAACTTCATCCTTTCTCAAAAAAGGGTCAAAACCCTAAGGACTTCCCCGATTCAATTTCTATTCGCGTATATTAATTTTTGATCATTATGTAATTGCTCCGAGGATGTAATAGCGTAATTAGGACTTTTTATCGCTTTCTTTATTTTCTCGCATTTACTTTTCAAGGGTTTGTTTTTGGCGATGTAAATACCCGACGCCTTGTAATAGTGTAGCTTTACTTTCCGCAATTTACTTTCTGCAACTATTAACTGTTATGCATGACAAGACTTCTCTGAAATTAAAATCAATCCGTAGTTCACAATAACATGTGCAAAGATAATTTAACTGAATCCTGACACACTCGCACATGCCACTCTTAGGGTACACCTCACTTGGTTGCCTCGACGTGGTCATTGAGTATAGGGTGTTTTAGAGGTCGCCCTCCTGTCTAAAGATCCAAGTTGCCTCGAAATGGTTGCCTCGGATAAAAAGGATCTAGGACATTAGGGTTACCGCTAAGGCGTCCTACTATTTCTTTGGTGACCACACATGTCCCTATAATCGAATTGACCCAAAACTCCAACGACGGTGCTACCTACTTCTCAATAGTGGGATAGTACTGTCTAAAGGACATTTACACAGCTTAATTTCTTTTGAGTAGGTAGAGGTTCTAAGGTACTTACTCTTTCAAAACAAAAACAACTTTTCGCACTTACACTTTTCTGACAAAAGTTTTCAAACAAACACTTCATACACTCTTGAGAACAGATACAAGAGTTCAAACGAAGTTTTCAAACAAACTTTTTTTCAAAACCCACAAACACAAGAAAAACCAAATCTTTTGAAAACATAGTGAGCAAGTACCTAAGAGCCAGTGGATAACCACAGATAGAAAGGGTGCTAACACCTTCCCTTTCTATAATCTACCTCCCGAACCGAGAAACATCTCGAAAAGGAATTTTGCTGTGCTTTTGTCCTTTTCTTGTTGGAGAACATAAAAGATGGTGGCGACTCTTGCTTACCGCGACATTTCGCGAACCAGCATTCCAAAACAGTCAGTTCTATTTCCACCGATCACAGAACTGGCGACTCTGCTGGGGAATATTATAAGTGAGGTGTACCTTAGGATTAGATCACCATGTTTTCAATTGTATGCCTTAAATGCTTTAATATTGTGGGCTTGCATCGGAGTTTTATAGATCCTAACCCGGATCTGGGGATACCCTTTAGAAGTAGCAACAAACTGTAAGGGAACTGTGCAGGGTATACCGACATGGTTGAAGCAGTTGCTACGTTGATGTGGCACTTTGGTGAGTACCGGTAACCCTTGAGTCAAGTCAAGGAGAGTACGAGGCCGCCGCATGGTGTCATGAAGCATCAACTGACCTTAGAACCTTACTTGACCATCCTGGCCTCTTTAGGGGTAGTGAGATGACCGACTTTGGTGCAATCCGAAGTTGGTAGATACTCGATACTACACTCATTGAGGGTTGTTTTCTTGGAATATTTTGGTCGCCAGTTCAGTGGCTAAATCAAAACAATGAACATAGAAAACAATCCAATGATATTGAGCTCCTTAGAACCCGGTTACTATTCATAAGACAGGTTTTGAGCCAACCAACTTCAAGAGGGTAGTACCTAAACTTCATGCTGGCCTAAACTCTAAGGGCTGTCTGGTGTGACTTGTGTGCCTTTACCATGTTTTCCTTTTGTGAATACTTGTGGTGTGTCTTTATCATAACATCATAACATCATAAAGCATCATGTGCATCTGCTAACCACTTCAAGGGTTCGAATATTCATCTTTGTTCTTGTTTTGTAGGACATGGAATCTCTCCGCAGGAAAACAATTCAGGTCAATCTTGTAAAGGTCCCTCCTCAGCTCAAGGAGCTTACATCCAGGATTCCCGAGAGCTCCCCCTTCAGTGAAAGACATGGTAGACTACTCAGCTTGGTCAACACCAACATTGAAGAAGATATGATAAAAGTTCTCTTCCAGTTATTTGACCCCTTACACCACTGTTTTACTTTCCCGGATTATCAATTGGTGCCTACTTTGGAAGAATTTTCTCAACTTCTGAAAATTCCTATTCTTAGTCAACTACCCTACAACGGTACGGAAAAGGAACCAAAACTTGAAGAGGTTGCTCAAGCATTACGTCTGCAACCATCTGACATCAAGGGGAATTGGGAAATCAGAAGTGGTATCAAAGGATTCTTGGCAAAGTTCCTGTTTGAGAAGGCACAAGAATGTTGGAATTCTCTTGACCTACAAGCCTTTGAAGAGATTGTGGCACTCTTTGTCTATGGGTTGGTGTTGTTCCCAAATCCTGATCAACTTATAAATATAAATGCTGTCAAGATTTTCATGTCCAGGAATCCCATACCTACATTGCTTGGGGACATCCTCCACTCATTTTACACTCGAACAATGAGAAAAAGAGGTGTTCTCATGTGCTGCACTCCTCTCCTGGAAAGGTGGTTTATTTCGCACCTTCCACAATCAGTTTTGAAGAACGAGCAGGGTTTAAGGTGGTCACAATGGCTGATGACCCTCACACATTCTGGTGTACATTGGTGTTCTTGGTCCAGAGAAAATGTCACTATCATTGACCGTTGCGGAGAATTTCCTAATGTTCCCTTACTTGGAATTAGAGGAGGCATTACCTACAACCCCTGTCTGGCTTTGAGGCAATTTGGATATGCTCGGAGGGATGGCCCTCATGATATGCTGATTCCTGACATAGTTTTTGACTTCGACAACGATGCACAAGGACTTCGCCAAAGATTCATCAGAGCTTGGAGGATGCCTAACAGGGTAGATAGTAAGACACTGGGGCACAAGAATTCCATCCCCCTTGAGCCTTACCTCAAGTGGGTACGAGCCCGCTCCCAGAAGCTTATGATGCCATATCCTCACATTCTCCCCGTGATCAAAGAGCCAGTTATGGAAGGAGAGGTCCCATACACCATTCAACATCCTGACATGCCAACATCTTGGGAAGAAATGCAAAAGAGCTGGATCCAACTCAAGGAAGAGCGGAATTCTCTTGAAGCCAGTTTACATGCCAGTGAGAAGAAGGTCTTGGAGCTCACCCGCCTACTGCACGAGGAAAAGACCCTCAACACTTACATCGCTCCAAAGAGGATGCGCAGTGTCTTTTGGCATTAAGTATTTTGTAATATTTCGCCCATGAGGCATTGATGTACTAAACAGATTACTTCTTAATATGACGTGTGTTCCTTTTTTGTTTACAACGAATTTGAATTTTCGAACCCTTGAATGCATTGCATAAATAGCATACCATGCATCATATGCATAACAGGTACCCTTTTTCACAGGTCACTTATCTTCTTCGCTGTTTATTTCAGCAATCATCATGTCTTCTGAACCTACTACTGAACAAGCTATCAAGGCCCTCCAGGCCCAGAATGCCCAGTTCCAAGAGTTGGTTATGAGCCTAGCCCAGGGTCAACAGGAGTTGAAGACTCTGATTCTGAAGAAGAAGAAGAAGAAGAGGACTGTGTTGTTCAACACTGGACGCAGATTTGGGAATGGACTACAAAATGAGGTTGATCTGACTACTTCCTCTGTAGGGAAGGACAGTCCACAGGAGAGAAGGGTTCCTAGTCCCGTGGTCTCAGACAATGAGACAGATTATAATGATGAACAGTACCCTCCTGCTGAGGACAGGTACAAACAGCTGGAGGACCGCTTAAGTGCTATGGAGATTCAACATGTGCCTGGGTTGGACTTTGGAGACCTAGGCTTATCCTCTGGGGTGGTGATCCCCCACAAGTTCAAGGCACCTGCTTTTGCAAAGTACGACGGAGCTTCCTGTCCTAAGCTGCACCTCTGATCGTATGTAAGGAACATCCAGCCTTACACAGCTGACAAGAATTTGTGGATCCATTTCTTCTAGGATAGTCTTTCAGGGACTCAACTCGAGTGGTTCTATCAGCTGGATGGAGCCAGTATTCATAACTGGGAGGATTTGGCTATTGCGTTCTATAAGCAGTATCAGTATAATTCCGACCTCGCTCCTACGCATACCCAACTCCAGGGTATGTCACTAGGGACGGGTGAAGGATTTAAGGAATATGCTCAAAAGTGGAGAGACTTGGCTGGAAGGGTGCAACCGCCTTTAACTGACTGTGAACTTGTGGATATGTTCTTGGGGACCCTGTCTGGTCCATTCTTCAACCATCTGATTGGAAATTCTTCTGCTGGGTTTACAAATCTGATCTTGACTGGTGAGAGAATAGAAGCTGGTATCAAGTCTGGGAAGATACAAAAGGGTGCCTCCTTGAGCACTGAAAAGAAGCCATTCAAGAAGGAATCCAGTGCTGTTTATGGTTCAAGGAGACAGAATAAACCGGAACACCGCCAAGCTGTCAACGCGGTGGCAATTTCAAAGCCTGCTGCTGCTCCTCAGTAATATAACCAACAAAGGGGTGAGAGACCCAGAAGGCAGTTCACTCGACTCAGTATGACCTTGTCCCAGATATTGCCGCGAATACTGACAACCAATCTGGTAACCATAAAAGAAGCCCCGAAGGTTGTAAACACAACATCTCCAAAGTACAATCCCAACGCCCGCTGCGCTTATCACTCTGACAGCCCGGGGCATACTACGGATGATTGTTGGGCTCTGAAGAATAAGGTTCAGGACCTTATTGATGCTAAAGAGATAGAGTTCGAGGCACCCGAAAGGCCCAATGTTGTGACTGCTCCCATGCCCAAGCATGGAGTGAATGCTGTGGAAGAAGACCTGTATGTAGCCTCTGTGGATGATATTGTTACTCCGCTGTTGACTGTCAAGAGGAACCTGTTGCTAGCCGGTTTATTTCCGGGATGTAGTGAAGGTTGCCATCTGTGTTCCGTGTCACCTGCTGGTTGTCCCTCTTTGAAGTCAGGTATCCAAATCCTGATGGATAATAAAGAGATCTTGTTCGAGAAGATTGTTGTTCCTGCTACCCCTACTGAAGAAGTGTCCATTGTCACCATTTTCAATAACTCTCCTAAGGCTCCCCCAAGGAAGCCTGTCAAAATTACGTCTGTTCAGAAGATTGCACCTATCATTATCACTGTTCCGGGGCCCATCCCCTATACATCCGACAAAGCTGTCCCCTGGCACTATGGGGCAGATGTTTATGTGCTCGGAGTTAAACAGGAGTTTGATACTAGTACCGGCGTCAACAACATCACCGGGCCTGCCAAAGTCACCCACAACGATAGGCTTTTCTCACCAGATATTGCGCCACCAGCTATTCAGAGACCTATTGTCATCACACCTGCCAGTGTGCCTATTCCCCTTCCTGAACAAGTTCCTATTTCTACCCCTGCTTCCGAGTCATCTGACGCTCGGGGCAAAGGGATCGCCACTAATGTGCCTGCCCAGGAGGAGGCACCAAAGACCATCAACGTTGAAGCTTCCAAGCAGGAGATGGAAGAGATTCTTAAGATTATCAAGAAGAGTGATTTTAATGTAGTTGAGCAGCTGGGGCACACCCCATCTAAAATTTCTATGCTATCACTGTTGTTGTGTTCAGAGGCCCATGCCAAGGCTCTGATTACCTTCCTGAAGACGGCCCACGTGCCACAAGAGACGTCAGTTGATCAGTTTACCGATTGTGTGGCCAACTTAATTGCTGATAATGGTTTGGGTTTCTCCGATGCCGATCTGACTGCCAAAGGGAAGAATCATAATGAGGCCCTGCATGTCTCCATTGAATGCAGGGGCACTACTCTTGCACATGTGTTGGTCGACACGGGTTCCTCATTGAATGTCTTGCCCAAGAAAGCTCTAGACAGGTTGGATTGCGAGGGGTTGGAACTAAAGCCAAGTAACATTGTTGTCCGGGCCTTTGACGGGTCTAAAAGGATGGTGCATGTTGAGGTTGATATTCCAATCAGGGTTGGCTCTCAGGTATTTGATTCAACATTCTACGTGATGGACATTCGGCCGTCCTATTCTTGCCTGCTGGGTCGTCCATGGATCCATAAAGCTGGAGCTGTGACCTCCACACTACATCAGAAGCTGAAATACCCGGTCAGAGGGAAGATTGTGACAATTCAGGGGGAGGAAGAGTATATGGTCAGCCACCTCAACTCATTCTGGTACATAGAAATGGATGAGGAGTTCATTGAGACCCCCTTTCAACACTTTGAAGAAGTTCCTCAGACACTGGCATCAGCTGAAACTGTGATTGAAGATTCTCCTTTGAAGATGGCTTCCTTAAAGGATGCCCGGGTTGTGGTTGAGAAGGGTGAGTATGCAAACTGGGGCCGACTTCCTGATTTCACGCAGAAGACTGACAAGTTTGGTTTGGGTTTCATTGCAGAGGCTCAGAGGGCTGTTCGTAAGGCAAGGATTGGAAGACCTCCTGTGTTCATCAGCAACTCGGGAGTAAATGCCATTGAAGACGACGTGGAGGAATCTGAATTCGACAGCTGGATCTACCCTACGACCAACGATGGACCAAACAACTGGACAGCGAAAGACTTCGTCCCTATTACTTTTGTGACTCAGTAATGAACTCCTTTGTTTTGAATTTGTAATAGACAACATTTGAAACTTTATGGCCCGATGTCTTACCCGGGGCACCGTGGCTTCATTTGTGAGGGCTTTTGTGTGTCATTTCCATATATCATTAATAAAAGAATTGGACGTTTTTTGCATTTCAAATCTTGCGCTCCTTGTCTTTCTTTATTATATATTGCAAAACAGCTATATTTACACACACTCACATATACAAGTCCCAATCCACTCTGGATCTCACTGGTAACGACTCTGCTACTGCCAGTTATGACTTCGAAAATCCGATCAACTTAGCCGAAGACGAAGGTGAAGATGATTGTGAAGTGTCTGGTGAGCTTGCAAGACTGCTACTCCAAGAAGAGAGGGCCATTCAGCCGCATGAAGAGCCAGTGGAAATGGTAAATCTGGGTACTGAGACAGACAAAAAGGAAGTCAAGATTGGTGCCAATCTGGAGCTCAGTGTGAAACAACGGTTGATTCAGATGCTGCATGACTACGTGGAAATCTTTGCTTGGTCTTACGAATATATGCCTAGGTTGGATACTGATATTGTGGTTCATCACCTGCCTACCAAGGAAGAATGCCCTCCCGTAAAACAGAAGGTCCGTCGTATGCGTCCAGAGATGTCCGAGAAAATCAAAGCTGAGGTTATGAAACAATTTGACGCCGGTTTTCTAGCAGTAACTTCTTACCCTCAGTGGGTTGCCAACGTGGTTCCAGTGCCGAAGAAGGATGGTAAGCTCCGAATGTGTGTTGACTACAGGGATTTGAACAGGGCGAGCCCTAAGGATGACTTCCCTCTGCCTCACATCGACGTTCTGGTTGACAATACTGCTCAGCATAAGGTGTTCTCCTTCATGGACGGTTTCTCCGGTTATAATCAAATCAAGATGGCTCCTGAAGACATGGAGAAGACCACTTTTGTTACTCAGTGGGGCACCTTTTGTTACAAGGTCATGCCTTTTGGGTTGAAAAATGCTGGGGCAACGTATCAGCGTGCCATGGTTGCTCTGTTTCATGATATGATCCATCATGAAATTGAAGTATACGTTGGCGATATGATTGCAAGGTCCCAAACTGAGGAAGAACACCTTGACCATCTATAGAAGCTGTTTGACCGTCTGAAGTTGTATAAGCTAAGATTAAACCCAAACAAGTGCACCTTCGGGGTGAGATCTGGAAAACTATTGGGTTTCGTCATGAGCGACAAAGGTATTCAAGTGGACCCTGCCAAAGTAAAAGCCATACAAGAGATGCCAGTTCCCAAGACAGAGAAAGAAGTCAGAGGCTTTCTAGGATGGCTGAACTACATTGCCCGATTCATCTCACACCTAACTGCTACTTGTGAACCAATCTTCAAGCTACTGAAGAAAGATCAAGTGGTACGTTAGAATGATGAATGTCAGGCCGCTTTCGAAAGAATCAAAGAGTATCTCCAAGAGCCACCCATTCTTATTCCACCGGTTAAAGGGAGACCTCTGATCTTATACTTGACAGTACTTGACAGCTCAATAGGGTGTGTGCTGGGGCAGCATGACGAGTCTGGCCGAAAAGAGCATGCTATTTATTACCTTAGCAAAAAGTTTACCGACTGTGAGACCCGATACTCACTGCTCGAGAAAACTTGATGCGCTTTGGTATGGGCTGCTCGCCGGCTGAGACAGTATATGTTGACTCACACTACTCTGTTGATTTCAAAAATGGATCCAATTAAGTACATCTTCGAAAAGCCTGCCTTGTCCGAAAGAATAGCAAGGTGGCATATGATCTTGACCGAATATGACATCTAGTACACAACTCAAAAAGCAATCAAGGGAAGTGTGTTGGCATACCATTTGGCACATCAGGCAGTGGATGATTACCAATCCATGAACTTTGAATTTCCGGACGAGAATATCATGGTAGTAACTGATTGTGAAATACCTGGACCGGATGAAGGACCTGAGGAAGGATCTCGATGGTCTATGCACTTTGACGGAGCCTCAAACGCTTTGGGTAATAGTATTGGCGCTGTGATCATATCTCCTAAAGGCTCTCATACTCCACTTACCGTCCAACTATGTTTCAACTGCACCAACAATATGGCAGAGTATGAAGCCTGCATCATGGGTCTTCGAGCTGCAATTGACCTAAGGATCAAGTTTCTGAGTGTCTTCGGAGATTCCGCTCTCGTGATCAGTTAGATCAAAGGCGAGTGGGATATGAAACACCCAAATCTTATTCCTTACAAGGAGTATGTGTTGACGTTGCTTCCCCATTTCGAGGAGATAACCTTTGAACATTTCCCAAGAGAGGAGAATCAGTTGGCGGACGCGCTAGCTACGATGTCTTCTATGTTCAAAGTCAAATGGGACAATGAGGCTCCCCGAATCATTATTTGGAAATTGGATGAACCTGAATATTGTTGTGATCTTGAGACCGAAGAGGTAACAGAAAAACCTTGGTATCATGAAGTAAAGAGGTACTTGGAAGCCCAAGAATACCCCGAGGGTGCATCCATTAACGACAAGAAGTTTCTGAGAAGGTTCGCGGCAAAGTTCTTCCTCAACAATGACATTCTGTACAAACGAAACCATGATTCAACCTTACTGCGTTGTGTGGATAAGACTTAAGCAGAAAGGATCATGGCAGAGCTGCATGAAGGTACCTTCAGAACTCATTCCAGTGGACATACCATGGCAAAGAAAATCCTTCGGGCAGGATATTACTGGTCCACAATGGAAGCCGACTGTTATCAACATTCCCGGACATGTCACAAGTGCCAGATCTATGCTGATAAGGTGCACATTCCTCCAGTTCCCTTGAACGTCTTGACAGCGCCTTGGCCTTTTGCAATGTGAGGCATTGATATGATCGGCGAGATCAGACCTACGGCATCCAACGGGCATCGCTTCATTCTGGTAGCAATTGATTATTTTACGAAGTGGGTTGAAGCAACTTCCTTTGCCACCGTAACCAAGAACGTCGTGGCACGATTCATTCGGCATAACCTGATCTGTCGATACAGTGTACCAGAAAGGATCATTACGGACAATGGTACCAATCTTAACAACAAGATGATCACTGAGCTCTGCGAGCAATTCAAGATACAGCACCACAACTCTTCTCCTTACCGGCCGAAGATGAATGGGGCTGTAGAAGCAGCTAATAAGAACATCAAGAAGATTGTGCAGAAGATGACAGTGACCTACAAAGATTGGCACGAGATGTTACCATTTGCTCTTCATGGGTACCGTACCTCAGCACGGACGTCAACAGGGGCAACACCCTATTCCTTGGTATATGGCATGGAGGCAGTCCTACCCATTGAAGTTCAGATACCCTTTCTCCGGATAATGAAGGATGCAGGTTTAAGTGAAGATGACTGGATCCAGACTCGGCTTGATCAACTAAACTTAATCTACGAAAAGAGACTCACTGCTATTTGTCATGGTCAGACGTACCAAAAACGGATGATCAAGGCATTTAACAAGAAAGTCAGACGACAAGAGTATCAAGTTGGGGACCTGGTAATCAAGCGCATCATTCTACCTCAAGGTGATCCCAGGGGCAAATGGACCCATACGTACGAAGGGCCATTTGTGGTTAAGAACATCTTCTCAGGAGGAGCGATGATTCTCACCACCATGGATGGTGACGACCTTCCGCACCCCGCCAATGCAGACATAGTAAAAAGATACTACGCATAAATTAAAGACCCGCTAGGTCGACTGGCCTAGGAAAAAATAAGGGCTTCCCGGCGAACCAAAAGGGTTCTGGCAAAAATAAGGGATGAAAAATAAAAAAATCTGTACACCCGGCAAGTCGAAAACCTGAAAAGGCGGCTTGGGCAAAAATGGGTATCCCGGTGGACTGAAAACCCGAAAGGGCGGTCCAGGAAAAAGTTAGGGATAAGTGTAATACTATGTCTCATTGGATCACCTTGCATCCGGACTTCAGTATCAACTATCAGGTTCAGACGACACCAGTCAATCAGCTTCATCTCCAACTAAGCAGCAAAGTGATGAGACGCTTGAAGACATAAAGGCGATAGCAGAGTTGGAACCCAGTGGGGATTTTTTCACATAGCTGTTTTGTTTCCTTTTCACAAATTGTATAAACTCTATTTTGTTTGGCGGCGTTCTCTTACTAGGACGTCAGCCTCTTGTACACAAAACGCCTATTTACAGGCAAATTTCAAAATCAATACAAATCCACTTTTCCAGACAAATCGCAAATTGTTTTTCCTTTATCTGTTTTGTCTTGCAAAGAACGTCCAATGTTCATTTTTTATATATGCATTTGACATTAATTGCTGTTCATAAATACTTGCATACGAAACAAAGGACTAATTACGGGTGACATCAGAAACAGGGGCAATAAGAATTGTCTAAGCGATCTAGTTGCTCTGTCCACCGAGGTACTAAGGTAAGTTCAGCTGAAGAATATGACCAAGATACCTTCACTCCTCGTAGAGTAAGACAAATCAACAATACTCTCCCCAAGCAGAGTTGGTCTCCCATCAGCCCTAAAAAGGCACAGTATCTCCAGCAAGTCAGGAATACTCTCCCCCGAGCAGAGTTGGTCTACCATCAGTCCTGGAAAAGTTGGGTATCCCCAGAAGATCTTAATATTCCCTAGCAGAATATACAGATATTCCTCAGCAAGAATCCCCGGCGTTCTTAATATGCCTCAACAAAATATAAGAATGTTCCCCGGCGGAACACAGACACCTCAGTGGAGCCATTTCCCCAATACAGTCCAAAAAGTCTCCCCAGGAGAGTTGAACCATCTCCCCAGTAGATTCTGGAAGCTTGTCCCCTGCAGAGCACAAACGCATCTCCCCAGCCGTATTCAGAGGTTATTCCCCACCAGAGTCTAACTGGGTTATCCTCAGAAAATTGCAACGGAAAGATCGTCTTCAGCGAAGTTCTTCCTATCCCCGGCGGAGTTCATCATCAAATCCCCCAACGGAGCCTATCAACGGAATCCCCAGCAGAGTTATCGTTAAATTCTTAACGAAGTATCTCTTCCCACAGAGTATTTCCCCGCAGAGTAATCTCTTCATCAAGTTTATTCCCCAACGGAGTCATCTTCTCCTACCGGTTTATTCTTGCAATCATCTTTGTTCATCATCCCAAGCGGAAACGAAGAACTCTACTCTTCAACATCAGCCCAGGATTCAACGAACTTCCCGACATTCATCAAGGATTTATCTTCCCAGACGAAGATACATTCATAAACATCACATTGTCATACATCATGATACATGCATATACGTATCATATCACACAATCTTATTTATTTTTGATAACATCATGACATCATGCATTTCATACATCATGACATTGCATACAATTAATGTTTTACCTTTTCAGGAAAAGGTCAATCAAAAGATGATTACCATAAACCTTTGCAGTTCCAGATCAACACCTGTATCTAGCCAGAAAATATCTGTGAGCGATTGATTGTAGATTCGATACCTGTAACTAGCCAGGAAAGTTATCTACATGAAGAGTTTGAAGATCAACACCTGTAACAGGCCAGGAAATTATCTTTCACTCTCAGGTCAGAGATCTACACCTGTATCCAGCCAGGAAAGTTATCTCGACCAACCTTTTTTAAGTTCCGGATCAACACCTGTATTTAGCCAGGAAATATCTGTGAGCGATTGATTGTAGATCTATACCTGTAACTAGCCAGGAAAGTTATCTACATGAAGAGATTGAAGATCAACACCTGTAACAGGCCAGGAAACCATCTTTCTTTCTCAGGTCAGAGATCTACACCTGTATCCAGCCAGGAAAGCTATCTCGACCAACCTTTTTTAAGTTCCAGATCAACACCTGTAACAGGCCAGGAAATATCTGTGGACGATTGATTGTAGATCCGATACCTGTATCCATCCAGGAAAGCTATCTCGACCAACCTTTTTTTAAGTTCCGGATCAACACCTGTATCTATCCAGGAAATATCTATGAGCGATTGATTGTAGATCTATACCTGTAACTAGCCAGGAAAGTTATCTACATGAAGAGATTGAAGATCAACACCTGTAACAGGCCAGGAAATTATCTTTCACTCTCAGGTCAGAGATCTACACCTGTATCCAGCCAGGAAAGCTATCTCGACCAACCTTTTTTTTAAGTTCCGGATCAACACCTGTATCTAGCCAGGAAATATCTGTGAGTGATTGATTGTAGATCTATACCTGTAACTAGCCAGGAAAGTTATCTACATGAAGAGATTGAAGATCAACACCTGTAACAGGCCAGGAAACCATCTTTCTTTCTCAAGTAAGAGATTAATACCTGTATCCAGCCAGGAAAGCTATCTCGACCAACCTTTCTTAAGTTCCAGATTAACACTTGTATCTAGCCAGGAAATATCTGTGAGCGACTGATTGTAGATCTATACCTGAAACCAGACAGGAAAGTATCTACATGAAGAGATTGAAGATCAATACTTGTAGCAAGCCAGGAAGCTATCTTTCTTTCTCAGGTCATAAATTAATACCTGAAACCAGACAGGACAACTATCTACTCGACCATCATGAAGCAACCCTACACCGGTTCCTTCTCTCTTTCAGATGCAGTTTTATACGGACTCATCATCAGGCAACCTTACACAGATTCCTTCTTTCAATCTACCAAGTTACAATTCAACGAACAATCTCCAGATGGCATCTATAAGCCTATCCCCGACAAGATTATGTCACATCTCCAGATGGAATCTATAAGCCCATCCTCCTGTCCATCATCTCTCCAAATGGCATCTGTAAGCCCATTCCCGACATCACATTGCTGATACTACATTATGCGAGTGCAAATTTCTGGGCACTTTAGTGTTCAATCATCTTCCACCTTCGGATCACGAAAGGCACGCAAGCCAATCTATATCCTCAGGTTTAAGAATATTGAACAGGGGAAACTGTTGTACCCCAAAATTTGCCCTCCCATATTCCTCAAGATTTGTCAAGAATGATCTTCAAATTGTTCAAGATTTCTCAAGAGTTGTACAGTTCAAACCACCTCCTAAGCCAGCTGAAATTAGGGTTTTGGTTCTTTCAAAGAATTTTAGGTTTTCAATGGCTCAATCAAGTTTCATATGCCTATATGCATTCTCAAGCACCTACATGCCAAGTTTCAAGACTCACAGTGCCAATTTGCACAGTCAAAAGCCCTATTTGATTCACAGTCAACTGCAAGGGCAAAATGGTCATTTTACAGTCAAAAGTCATAATTTTTGGTCAACATCTTATTTTGAGTACACAATCATCATTAGATAAAGTCTTGATCATGATTCCACAAGGATAGCTCAAAAATCATCAAGATGCAAAAAGTTACTATTTTTGGACAGCAGAAAAGTCAACTGTATCCTGACCAGGGCATAACTTTTTCATGGTTCATCATAAAAATTCCATCCAATGCTCATTTTGAAGGGGATTACATTTCCTACAATCCATATTCACATTCCAAGTCCAAGAAATGCTCTCATAAAAAGTTATCAATTTCTACATTATAGGTCAATTTCAAAAGTCAACAAAAATGCACTTTAAGTCAAAGACCATAACTTGATATTGGTAAATACAAATGACATGGGACCAAAGGCATTGGTTAGAGGACTTCAAGACCTTTCCAAAATGTCCAAGAACATGTTCATATGATCAAAATTGACCAAGATATGCATTGGAGGAGTTGGGAAATTTTTGTGAATTTGCAAAAGTCAACTTTGCTCAAAACACCTTATTGTTGCTAATGGGCCTCAAATTTCTTCTTGAAACTTTATCCAAGGCCTATGCACGACCCATCAAGCTTAATTGAATTATTTTCTTATTTTTTATTAATTAATTGGATTTTTAATCAATATTAATTCATTTAATTAATTTAAATTGTAGGAAAATATAAAGATATGATTTTTCAATCTTTTTGTGAAGCAAGAATGACCTAAAAAGGCTGGAAATTTCGTGCACCAAGTCAAAGTTGCAATATCTCAAAATTTGGCAACTTTTTCCAATCATGAAGATTCAAAAAGATTTGATTTTCAATCAAATATTCAATCATCATTCCAATGGATTTTTGTGTAAGATTCTGACCTAATTCCATTCCTCTATAAATACACAAGCAAACCCTGATCATGCACACGTGAAAAACTGCAAACAAAGCCATAGCCATATTAAAATTTTCCAAGAAAACTTGAAAACTGATTTCTATATTCCAGGACGATTCAAGAACTTTTATTGATTCTAATACACTGCAGGGGATCCCAGGAACGTGTAGCAATCAAAACCAAGCATTGAAGCTCAAAGAATCATCAAGAACAGAGTCACGGTTTACGTTTTATTTTGAGAATCGTACAGCTTAATTCATGCATCATTAACATGATTTTGTGTTTGATTTGTGTTGCTAGGAACTGTACAAAGCTAATGGTATAGCTCAATTGAATTATAGCGCCATAAATCACAGAATGCCATTGACGAATTTTAGGGTTCATAAGCTTTCAAATTAGGGCTTTGTAATACAGGAAAAATTGAAACTCATAAGACCCATGACTGAATTCGTTAGGTCCAGACGAACACATTGGACTATTCGCGAAGTATTTATATTAATCACAGCCCTAATCGCTATTATTCCTCGTGTCATATAGTGGGGGTTAAAACCCCCCCGCTATCTAATGTGTTTTATGCAGGCGAAGGAAGAAGATGATGAGCTGTTGATATGCTATTGGTCAGTTCAAAAAAGGGCGCGCGTGTTTTTGTGTTACAGCATATTTGTGTGTTTGTTAATATGATAATTGATTTTTCTTTTACTAACGAATAAAGCGTGCAGTTGGAGTGGTTAAGGCATTGGAGTATTGATCATTGGGACCTGGGTTCGAATCCCAGGTCCCCCAAAATTATTATTGCTATTTTCTTGCAGCTTATCCAATATGCCTTATGCCTCGTGGTCTACCATGCATCTCAATTGTCCACACGCCAAGTGGCTTGCAAAGCAAATCTGAAGGCCAAAGATGAAGGACCATGATACTCCCAGTCAATGCACATGTGGACGATCTCAGAAGTCAAACAGGCTTGTGTGCAAATGGGCTTGAAAATTGCTAACTTACCTCCTTATTGGGCCAGCACCCCCCTGGTTCATTCATTCTTTTTTTTTCTTTTCTTTTACATTTTTCATTTAATCTTTTTATTAATTATTATTATTATTATTTAATTAACTCATAAATTAATTATTTTCATAATAAAATCAGAAAACTAAAATATTATTATTTTTATTAATTTCACCTTTAATTTATTATTTTTGTAAGTAAATGTAATTAATTAATTTAGTTGTTTTAATTAGGTTAACTTTAATTATTTTCATAACAAATAAAATAAATTAGAATTAGGGTTTTCTTGACAATTTTAATTTCTTTCCTTTTATTTCATTAAAACATTAAAAAACTCAAAAAAATATTTATTTTAATTAATTAATTAATTAGTTTTAGGTTTAATTTAATGCAAAATAACAAAAACTTCATCCTTTCTCAAAAAAGGGTCAAAACCCTAAGGACTTCCCCGATTCAATTTCTATTCGCGTATATTAATTTTTGATCATTATGTAATTGCTCCGAGGATGTAATAGCGTAATTAGGACTTTTTATCGCTTTCTTTATTTTCTCGCATTTACTTTTCAAGGGTTTGTTTTTGGCGATGTAAATACCCGACGCCTTGTAATAGCGTAGCTTTACTTTCCGCAATTTACTTTCCGCAACTATTAACTGTTATGCATGACAAGACTTCTCTGAAATTAAAATCAATCTGTAGTTCACAATAACATGTAACTGAATCCTGACACACTCGCACATGCCACTCTTAGGGTACGCCTCACTTGGTTGCCTCGACGTGGTCATTGAGTATAGGGTGTTTTAGAGGTCGCCCTCCTGTCTAAAGATCCAAGTTGCCTCGAAACGGTTGCCTCGGATAAAAAGGATCTAGGACATTAGGGTTACCGCTAAGGCGTCCTACTATTGCTTTGGTGACCAGACATGTCCCTATAATCGAATTGACCCGAAACTCCAACGACGGTGCTACCTACTTCTCAATAGTGGGATAGTACTGTCTAAAGGACATTTACATAACTTAATTTCTTTTGAGTAGGTAGAGGTTCTAAGGTACTTGCTCTTTCAAAACAAAAACAACTTTTCGCACTTACACTTTTCTGACAAAAGTTTTCAAATAAACACTTCATACACTCTTGAGGACAGATACAAGAGTTCAAACGAAGTTTTCAAACAAACTTTTTTTCAAAACCCACAAACACAAGAAAAGCCAAAAATTTTGAAAACATAGTGAGCAAGTACCTAAGAGCCCGTGGATAACCACGGATAGAAAGGGTGCTAACACCTTCCCTTTCTATAATCTACCTCCCGAACCGAGAAACATCTCGAAAAGGAATTTTGTTGTGCTTTTGTCCTTTCCTTGTTGGAGAAAATAAAAGACGGTGGCGACTCTTGCTTACCGCGACATTTTGCGAACCAGCATTCCAAAACAGTCAGTTCTATTTCCACCGATCACACATACTTCTCCCCGACTTTGTGGCGAGCACACGGATTTGCTGTCGAATTCACCGGTTTCCTATACTTTACAGGTAAATGGCCGATAACCTGGAGTCCTCAGGACGTAATGACGTCGAGGAAGCGAGTACAACAGAAGATAATGTTACCCTGGTCGACACTGTCGACGACCCCACACTGGACTGGGTGGGTGCTGAGCCCCGGGGAATTGCTTCGGCGTACAACCATTGCAGCAGACCAGCTTATACCATCGTCGAGTACGGCGGTACTCAGGAAGGGTTTCAAAGGAATTTTAAAATAATGAGTCCGACGAGTGATGCTCGCATCTCCTCGGAGTTCACTGAATATGCGTTCCCTATGTATGAGATTGTATTCAGGGATCTTGGTCTTAGGTTGCCTTTTAACGACTTCCAGGTCGGGGTGTTCAATCATCTGAACCTGGCCCCCTCACAACTCCACCCCAACGCGATTGCTTTTCTCCGGGAGTTCGAGCTAACCTGCCGTTTCCTGAGAATTAGGGCGACGATTCCCCTATTCTTCAGGGTTTTTCATCTGTAACGCCAGTCTCGAGGAGGCAAACATAGCTGGGTATCACTTAAGCAGTTAAAGAGACTGTTTAGAATGTATCTGGACTCGGTGAGGGATTTTAAAGACAAATGGTACATATTGCATCCGGTCACCCAGATGACCCTGGATTCTCTATTCGTACCGGCCACTGTGGTGGTCGACGAGGATGGGGAGCCCATTTTGGATGTTGAGGGTAGTTCCACAGTCGGGCGGATTTCCAAGTTCCCTATTCATTGGTGCTCGGGTCATTATGACCATGGTCCCGGGCACTATCATACCCCCGTGGGGAGTATGAGTGCCGAGGATGAGGATGCCTATGCTGTACTTTGTAAGTTTGTTGATGGCTGTGATACAGTGGGAGAACTGACTTGAGGTTTCGTGTTTGTGTTCGCAAATGTTTCGGTTTAGCAAGAGTCGCCACCGACTTTTTATTTTATCCTAAGGAAAGGTCAAAAAGCACAGGAAAGACCTTTGAGATGTTTTCTTGGGTTCGGGGAGTAGATTATGAAAAGGGAAGGTGCAAGCACCCTTTTCATCCATGGTTATCCATGGGCTCTTAGTTACTTATTTAGATCACTTGCTTTTGCTTTTCAATTGTTTGAAATGGTGCTTTGTGTGTGGTTTTGAAAGATGTTTTGAAAAGAGGCCATCGTTGTGGCAACCTTTGTAATGATTCTTGTTTGAATGTATACAAAGGTGTATTTGTCTTTTGAAAAGATGTTCAATGTTTTGAAAGTTTGATTTGGGAAATGTTTTGAAATTGTGTTGTGAAGTGTGTTTGAAAATAGCAAGGATGTTTTGCAAGTTTTGATCAAGTAACTAAGAGTTATCTACCCTATTTTACTCAAAGATCTTTCCTATATGTTTTTAACCCTTTTGACAGTGTTGTTTTACCATTGCATTTGGTAAATAACCTTGTATTAGGATGTTAAACGGGACAGGCACGGGTCATCGTATAGACCATGATAGCAATTGTGTTAAGTATTTTTAGCAAATTTTTAAGGGACTAGATCATTTTTGTACAGGCAACCAAGATAGCGTCATCGAGGGACTATGATCTTTTGTTTTGTTTTTGTTTTGCCAAAGATACTCAACATGCATAACATGGCCCATTTTTAAGGCAACAAGTGGATGAAACCCTAGGGGTGCAAGTGTGCAGTGTGTTGTCAATTTACATGCATTTAGGTCTTGTATTAGGTCAAGCTACTTGTTGATTTTGGATTTTTGCATACAAACCCTAATCTCTAATCATGGCATAATTGAAAGCGTAAATGCGTAAAATAAATCTACCACTATTACAACATGATTATGGGGATGGGGATACAATTATTACAAATGGGGATGAGTCTCACAAGAATAATAATGTCTAAATATTACAACCAAATCGAATTGTCGCAATTCAATATAAAGCTATAACAAATAAAGAAATCAATAATATTATGAGATGCATGTATTTATTTAAAAATAAACAAATAAAAATCTATTCTAAAAAAGAAAGATTAAATATTATTATTATTTCTCTTTGTATTTTATTAATTATGTAAATAAAAAGTTTGAAGGAAGAAAAATTAATTAAACAAAATTTCTATTATTCTTGTATTTTTATTAATCAATAAAAAGGGTTTAAAGAAAACAAAATTAATTAGATTAATGTTCTTTATTATTTTGGTATTTTATCAAATAAAGCAAGATTATTTAATAAAACTAAATTTAAGAAAATCAAAGTTTTTATTATTAGTTTTATTATTAACTTAAAAAGAAAACAAATTAAAATAAAATGAATTAATAAAAAAAAACAAGTATTTGTTTAAACAAAAGAAAAGAAATTAAAAAGAAAGATGGGCTATGGATTTATGTTGGGCCCAAAGCAAAAACTAAAAGAAGAATAAAGAAAAGTCAGAATGGAGGGAGGGGGGTGCGCTAGTAGCAATTCAAGTGGGCTCAGGGATTGTTTGGGGCGGACATGCCCAAAGGTGAGTTTGCAACGTTTTGGTTGGGGTCTTTAGAATTTAGGGTTTGTTGTGTTTAGGGTTTGTGGCTTTTACAGTGGCGCCATTTCCTCATCTTTTCTTCTTCATCTTTCTCAGTCAAACGCTCTGATTCTCCTCCCACCTAAGTCGCCGAAGCGCCCTCACCTCTCACCTCTTCTCAATGATCAGTGGCTCGGTTTTGAGACGATACGGTTTGTTCTTTGTTTTAGCATTTTTTCAGTTTGTTGTTTGATTCACATGCTTTTTTCAGTTTCGTTTTGCTTAGTTGTTTAACCTATGGTTTTTATATGCCTAAAACAACAGTAAAGGAGTTTGAGAAGCATACCTTGGGACTTTCTCTGTGAAGAGGAGAGGAAAGGTGAGATGGGGAGATGGAGGTGCTTCCTTGGTGGCTTAGAGGCGGAGAGGAAGAGATGACGGCGAGCTTCTGACTTGTTGGTAATTTTTTCGTTGATGATGATTTATTTCAGAAACCCTATTGTTATTGCTTCTAAAACTCTTTTCCTCTCTTCTTGAATGTTGATGATGATTGATAATCTGAAATTTTATTGTTATTGCTTCTGAAACTCTTTTCTTCTCTCTTTTATGTTGATAATGCTATTCTGAAACTTGGTTTTATTGGTTTTGTTGATGATGCTTGTTCTGAAACTTGAATGTTTATTTCACTTCTTGAAAACTTTGTTTCATCTTTCCATCTCTCTTGGAATTTGGATGATGATGGTTAAACTGAGTTTTGATATTTGGTAGTGGATGTTGATATTTTTTTGGTTGATGATGATGCTTGTTGCAAGCTTTTGAAACTTTGTTGTTGATGGTTTGGTGATGATTATTGTTGAACTGAGTTGGTAGGCTTTTGTTGGCTTTCACAGGGTTTTTGTGATGATTATTTCTGAAACTCTTTTGTTGATGTTGAGATTTTTTTGAACTGAGTTTGAAACTTTGTTGGATAATGGTGTTGGTGAAGGATGCATGATTGTTATGGTTTTTTGGGAGAGTTGTTTTTGAAATGATATGCAGTTGTGGTTTGTTTTTGTTTACAGTTTGGAACTGGTGTACAGTTTGCAGTTTTGGCAAGCTTGCAGGTTGTGGTTGTTGTTTGAACTGATATGCAGTTTCTGAGTTTTGTTGCAGTTTGTGGTATGGCAGATTGTTGCAGTTAGTTCACAAGGTTTTTTCTGGTTTGACAAACTTGTTCTGCAGGTTTTTGTGTTTGCTGCAGTTTGGCAAGCTTGCAGTTTGGCTAGGCTTGTGGTGTTCTGTTTGATTATTGTTCTTGCTGTTACAGGTTTTTGGTGATTTTGAGAGAGTTACAATTTTGTTGTTAGCAGGCTGAAGAGTTGTGTTGCTCTCAAACTGTTATGCAGTTTCTGTTTGTCAAGCTTACTTTTTGTTTTTTTTTGAATTTGGTTAGCAGGCTTGGCTATTGTTGTACAGGTTAGGTGTTTGGTAATGCAGTTTGGCCTAGCAGTTTACAGTTTTGCTGTTGTTTGTTAATGCAGTTTGGCCTGGCAGTTTACAATTTTGCTGTGGTTTTGTAGTTTGAGTTGTTATGCTGTTTGGCAGGCTTGGAGATTTTGTGAGTTTTCAGGCTTGGGTCAATGTTCTCCCTTCTTTTCTTCTGACTTTGTACTGTTATATCCTCTTTTCTTTTGCAACTTGTGACAACCCTTTTGCCAAACTGTACACTCTCACCAAGGTGATTTCTTTTCTCTCTTTCTCTCTCTATGACAAAGCATATTTGCTTTTCCACTTTATTTTCTGAAAAGTTTGCCTTTTTACTGGAACATGATGAAAAGCTATGACAAGCTTTTGGCTTGTGAATTGGTTTATCTTCTGCATTTGCCTGCTGTATGATTTGCCATGTACTTTCTGCATTACTGCTGCATTCAGTTTGCTTCTAGTTTGCTTTGTATGCAATGTTTCAATTTGCCTTTGTGACTTGCTGCAATGTTTTAGTTGTTATGCTTAGTACAGTTTGCTTAGTACAATTTGCTTAGTTTGACAGTTTGGTTTGCAATGCAGTACAATTGGCGCCTTGCTTTGTAATGTTGTCGTGTTTTGTTGCAATGCTGTTTGCTACACTACTTGGTTGCTGACTTTGCAATGTTTGGTTGCTTGGCCTATGTTTGCATAACAGTTTGCCTTGCTGTTTTTTTGAATAATTGCTTTGTTTGCATTCTTCTTTTTTCATTTTTATTTTTCTCTTTGTGAACCAAGAAGAGCAATCTTCTTGTGATTTGCAAAGAGGAAAATAAAAACGTGATGAACAATAGCACTTCTGATTCCAGACGGAAAATTTTAATGATGAACAATTTCCTTTTCTTTTTTGTTTGAAAATTCTTTTCATATTCAAGTGATTGTACTAATTCCTTTTCCTTTGTGTCTTTTTCATGTCAGCACAAATTAGGTGATGACAAAGCAAAGGAAGCAGAAGACTTTGAGCATGGGAGCAATGGAGCAATGAAGGCTTAGGCTTAGATTAGATAGATTTTCCATTTATTGTAATCATTTATTTTTTCAAATACTATAAGTTGTAAAACATACAGTATTCAAATAATAAATTATTTTTGTAACAACATTTGAAATGAATGAAGAAAGCTTTTATGAGATCATCTGATATCCAATAAAACCTTCTACTGTCAATATCTTGTAATTCTTTCCTTGCATCTTTACTTAACCCTTTAAGATTCTCAGATCAAAATAATTGAAATTGCATTCCAATATTTTTAATACAGATAACTTAAATTCCAAGTAATCCCAAAACTTTGCAATCTCGTAACCTTGAAATAGCATTCCAAACAAAATACGCATTGTGTATTCCAATAAACAAGCAAGCATTTCATTCCATTAACAAGCAAATGTCTTAACATACGCACATTGCCTGGTTAACCTGGATCAGACAAAACCTGAATATTTCAAATGACCATCTCAGCTCCTATCTCTTATCCCAGATAAACAAGCCTTGAGAACAACCATCAATCTTTCAGTAGGCTTAAAAAGTATGAAAACATGTGACAGTTAATTGAATTTCTGAGAATTCAGTTTCCTCTGAGAAATGCGAGAGAAACCCTAATTCTTGATTTACTGCCATAGAAAAGTCTGTCTGATCGATTCCTAAGCCAAATCTTGAAAATCTGAGAAAACCCTAGGGTTGTGATTTCTTGTGAAAAAGGGAGGGCAAATTTTGGGTTACAACAATGGCTTTTTCCCCGCTTGGTGGGTCACGAGGGAAGGGGACGACATTCTCGATGAGGATGGATACCCGACGTTCGAGGCGCGCCCTATCAATGCTAAGGCGCTCGTTGAATGCCAATCCTACGGGCATGCTGTAGATCTCATAGGTTTCTTGCTTTTGCTCTTATTGTTATTCCATTTTAATTGCCTTTAATCGCTTGTAGCTAACCCGTGATCGCTCTTCTTGCAGGTCACATGGCGGAACATCGAGAGAGGTTGCTGAAGTTAACCCAGGATAAAAAGATAAGTAAGAGACTGGTGAGACGACAGCATGCCACGTGGATGGGCCCGCCCACTGATTCGGGAAGAGACGCGTCCAGTGGGTCCTCGGGTTCTCCTGACGCTGAGCGACAGATCGAGCTGGTTAGCAGGAAGAAGGGTCGGCCAAAGGGCAGAGCGGAAACTGGTGATGATCCCGTAGCTTCCTGGGCTTTTGGCTTACCGCCTTGCTTTGTGGAAAAGGATTTCTTCGAGGGGTTTCCTCTGACCGTGTCCGATAACGAGGACGACATCATTAAGCGGCTCGACAAGGAATGTCGGAAGAAACACCTCGCCGCTAGCATGGTCGGTGTGGTGAAGATGGCCGAGATGGTTGTGGTCCTTGCATGGGAAGGATCAGATTCTACGGACCGTGTTAGGGAGCTAGAATCGGAGAAGGCTGTCTTTGCTGCCAAATCTCGCAAGTTGAAGGCGGCCCTCGAGTGGTCCAAGGAGATGTTCCGTGAACAGGCCGATTTACTGTCGGGGGAGAAGGAGAGGGCCGAAAAGGCCTTTGAGGATAGGGATTGCCTCCAGCTCGACAAGGAACAACTGGAGAATGATAACTAGCGGTTGTCCAGGGAGATTGAGGAGCTGAAAGCTGCTATGCTTCTTGTTGATGACGAGCCAGAGTAGATAGCCTCTTTGCGTACACGCTCAGATTTGGTTGCTCGCATCCACCTCCTCGAGTCAGATTGCGTTGGTGCCTTGGCCGACGGGTTCGAGACCGCGGTGAGTCAGCTGTCCGTGCTAAATCTGAGCCTGAACACCGAGGGAGTCAGATTTCTGTCTCAGATTATTGAAGGCCAGGTTGTGCCTCCTCCTGATTCTCCTGATGTGGACGCCAGTCATCCGGGGGATGTTTAACACCTATTTTTTGTTTGGGTCTGCGTGCCCATATATTGATTTTACTTGTTTTGGGGCCTGCGTGCCCGTGTTCGTTTTCGGGGCCTGCACGCCCGTGTTTATTCTTGATTTCTTTTGGTCGTCGTGCCATGGGTTGTAAATTTGAACATCGCCGGCCTTCTTGGTCGGTTCATTATTACTCCGTTTTATGCATGTTTTTTAGATGGATGTTTGTTCTGCAATTATCTGCTCGTATCTAGGCATATGTTTGACTGTTATTTTCGTAATGAACATTTTGATAAGTTTTTGTGCTCGAGCGGAGATATCCTTTCGACCCCTTTGATGGTTCGACACACTTCGAAGTGCGTCGATTGTGCAGAGTGGAGCCCGCATGTCGGACGTATGACCTAAATCGGGGCCTTACGCTCGCGGCGTGAACTGCCCATCGCGACCTGGGTGTTCTGCCATGTGGGTACTTCAACAGTGGAGCTCAATCGAGGCGTCCCTGCCGGGCATTATCGTTCGGCTTGTTGGGTGAACGACAGTACGCCACTCAGTGGTTTGTAGGTCGGGTCCGTACCTCGACTCGCCTACGTGGTCGAGACTTTCCCTTTGTTGGCTAAGAGTGAATGTTCGACTACAAAAGTCCACAGTGGTTGAGGGCTTTAGCTATAGTAATGTTTTAGGTTAGCAGCATTCCAGGGTCATGGTAATGGTTCTCCATTTAACTGCTCGAGGTAATATGCTCAGGTGCCTGTAGCGCCTTGAACGCGGTAGGGTCCTTCACAGTTTGCTGCAAATTTCCATTCGCGAGAGTCTTTCTGGTTTCTTCGCAAGACTATGCTGCCGATCTGGAACTCGCGTCTGATGACCTTGTCGTCATGACGCAGGGCTACTAGTTGTTTCAAAGTGGCCCCGTGTAGGGCTGCCCCCGATCGAATTTCCTCGACCATGTCGAGTTCGTCCCTAAGGGCTTCATCATTCATTTCTTCGTCGAGAGGCATCTCTGTCCGCCTGGAGGGTTCCCTGATTTCTACGGGGATGACAGCCTCGGTGCCGTATGTTAGTCGAAAAGGGGTCTCGCCTGTCGTCGAATGGGTTGTGGTACAGTAAGCCCATATGTCGCTATGTAGTTCCTCGACCCACCCCCTTTTTGCTTCGCTTAGTCGACGCTTAAGTCCTTGTAGGATGACCCTGTTGGCAGCCTCGGCTTTCCCGTTGGTTTGGGGATGCTCGACTGAGGTGAAATGTTGTTTGGTCCCGAGTTTGGCGACGAAGCTTTGAAAGCCTTGATCGGTGAATTGGGTACCGTTGTCTGTGACCAGCGCCTTCGGGATTCCAAATTGGGCGAGGATGTTTCGTTTGTAGAAGCGGAGGATGTTGTGTGAGGTGATTTTTGCAAGGGCCTCGGCCTCTATCCATTTCGTATAATCCACGGCCATAATAAGGAACTTATTTTGGTATGTCCCTTGTACGAATGGTCCGAGGATATCCATCCCCCACCAGGAAAATGGCCACGGGGATGACAGTATACTCAGCTCGTGAGGGGGAGAGAGATGCATGTCGGCGTGCTTCTGGAACTTGTCGCATCTCTTGACGTGGTCTTTGGCGTCCTATTGCATTGTCGGCCAGTAGTACCCCGCTTGTAGAGCCTTCCTTGCTAGGGACTTGCCGCCCATGTGCTGGGCGCTAATCCCTTCGTGTATTTCACGTAATACCTCGGGGATTGTGGATTCGTTGATGCACTTCAAGAGGGGAATGGAGAATCCCCTGCGATATAGTTTGTGCTTGAGCAACACGTAGGAGCACGCTCATTGTTTGGTCGTGGCTGCTTCTGTTTGGTCTGGAGGGAGTTCGCCTTTTGTCAGGAAGTTGAACACCGGTGTCATCCAGCACGAACTGTCTCCGATGGCATTCACCTCGAGCGGGGTCGATGTTTTCTCGATGCTCGGGCGGGATAGAGATTCATGTATAACTGATTTGTTTCCGCCCTTCTTCCTCGTGCTTGCAAGCTTCGACAGAATATCGGCCCTTATATTTTGCTCGCGTGGGACGTGTGATATCTCTGCTCGATCGAACTTTTTCATGTACCCTTTGACTAAGTCCAGGTATTCGATAAGGCTGTTATTTTTAGACTGATAGATTCCTTGGACTTGAGAAGTGACGAGTTGAGAGTCTGTGAAAATTTGCACTTCACGGGCACCTAGGTCTTTGGCCAATCTTAGTCCTGCGAGCAGGGCCTCGTACTCCGCTTGGTTGTTTGAAGTCGATAAGGAGAGGGTGAGCGAATGCTCGATCACCACCCCTTCCTCGTTCTCTAAGAGGATCCCTGCGCCACTTCCAGATGGGCTGGACGCTCCGTCGACAAAGATGATCCACTTGTGTTATTTCCCTACGGGGGGGGGGGGGGGTTGTGAACGGTCATTTCAGCGACGAAGTCGGCCAAAGCTTGTGCTTTTAGGGCTTTCCTGCTCTCGTACTGAATGTCGAACTCAGAAAGTTCCAAGGACCACTTCAACATTCGACCTGCCAGGTCTGGTCGACCTAAGAGCTGTTTTACTGGTTGGTCGGTTCGCACAATGATTCTGTATGCGAGGAAATAGTGTCTGAGTCTTCTCGCCACGTTGACGAGGGATATGGCCACTTTCTCTATCTGTTGGTATCTGACCTCGGGACCTTGCAGTGCTTTGCTCGTAAAGTAGATAGGTTTTTGTCCGTCGGGCGTCTCGCGAATGAGAGCCGCACTGACGGCTTCGACCGCGACGACCAGGTATATGAACAATGGTTCCTCGGTGGCGGGACGTGATAGTACGGGTGGTTGGGATAGGCTTTGTTTTAGGTGGCGCAACGTCTGCTCTCATTCCTCGGTCCATTCGAAGGCTGCCTCCTTGCGAAGGAGCTTGAAGAAGGGGAGGGCGTGCTGAGCGGATCTCGTGATGAAGCGGGATAACGAGGTGAGCATGCCATTCATGACTTGTATGGATTTTTTCGACGTGGGTGTCGAGAGGTCAGAGAAGGCTCGACACTTGTCGGGGTTAGCTTCGATTCCTCGTTCTGTCAGGTAGAAGCCGAGAAATTTTCCTGCCTTAACCCCGAATGTGCACTTCTCGGGGTTGAATCTCATCTTACATTGTCTTGCTTGAGCAAAGACTTCTTTGAGGTGAGCGGCATGGTCGGTATCTGCTCGGGACTTAACAATCATGTCGTCCATATATACTTCGAGCATGTCCCCGATTTGGTTGTGGAATACTTTGTTCATCATACGTTGATATGTTGCTCCTGCGTTTTTTAGGCCAAAGGGCATCACGTTGTAGTAATAGTTGCCCGAGCTGGTCATGAAAGCAGTGCAATACTTGTCGCTTACGGCCATGGGGATTTGGTTATAGCCTGAATAAGCATCCATAAACGACAGTATTTTATAACCGACCGAGTTATCGACCAGCATATCTATATTGGCCAGAGGAAAAGCATCTTTCAGGCATGCCCGATTGAGATCAGTATAATCAACACACGTTCGCCACTTTCCATTATTCTTTTTTACTAGTACAACATTCGACAGCCAGGTTGAATACCGGGCTTCGGAAATAAAATTTGCCTCTAGGAGGTCTTTTACAACTTTTTCAACAGCCTCCGTTTTCTCCGGAGATTGCCTACGCCTACGTTGTACTACTGCCCTAGCGACTGGATCTATGGCGAGGCGGAGACAGGCGACCACGGGGTCTAGTCCGGGCATCTCTGCGGCGCTCCACGTGAATAAGTCCGCATTCTCGCGCAAGCAGGCTTTGATTTGCTTCCTCGCCAAGTTGGGGAGGCCGGTACCGATCTTCACTCCTTTGCTCGCGTCCTCGCCAAGAGGGACGAGTTCGAAGTCTCCATCCGAAATTGGTCGAAGGGGGACTTACTCGCCGCTGGGAGGCTCATCCTAGTCGAAGCGGGTGTCCAGGGCTATCGAGTCGACCTTTGGGGGAGCTCTCTATTATTCTACCTTGACGGGCTCTGTCTCCCGAGGCTCCGGTCGTGTCGTTGTAGCTCTCTTGGCGGATCTTGTACCGGTGTCGACCGTATCGCGTCCCTTGGATGCCGCATTGAAACACCTTCGGGCAGCTGCCAGGTCCCCTTGGATGGTGGCGACCCGTGCCCTCTTGGTGTAAAACTTCATCTTCAAGTGGACGGTAGAGGGTACCGCAGTCAGTTTTGCTAATGTCGGCCTTCCCAGAATGTAATTGTAGAGGGAAGGGCAGTCGATGACGAGGAAGCGCACCTTGACCTGCCTCGTTGCTGTATCCTCGCCAAAGGTAACCATGGGCTCTATGTATCCCCAAGGTTTGGAGGTCGAGCCATTAAAGCCCTACAGTTCTGACCCCACAGAAGGTGAGAGGTGCGAGTCGTTGAGCTGCAGGGTTCAAAATAGTTAGTTGTACATTACGTCGACTGAACTTCCTTCATCGACAAGGATGTGATGTACATTAAAGTTTGCCATTCTCGCTCTTATTAGCAGAGGAATGACCGCGTTGGGCGCCCCTCCGGGGAGCTCTTCGAGGTAAAAGGTGATAGGCTCCGATCTACCCTTCACTCTTTCAAAGGTCATAGTCTGAGGGGGTGCAGTGTCGACCAATTCATCCAGGTTCCTCTTGGCTGAATTTATGGTCAGGTCGTTGAACCCTCCTCCATTGATGACCATGACGGAGGGAAAGTGCTCCCATCTGTTGTGCGTCGGCAACGGCTCTTGCAAGTGTTCGGGGACGTAAAAGTCCTCGGGTCTGGTGACGGAGAAGGCAGTCTGGATGGGGACCGACTCGTCAGATGGTCGGGCATCCTCCTCTGCTTCTCTTATCTCATGGGCATCGCGACGAGGAGCATCGTTTCGCTAGTACTAGGCGAGTCTCCCCCCTTTTATGAGGGTCTCGATGGCGTTCTTGAGGTGGACGCAGTCTTCATTCAGATGGCCATGGCTCCTGTGGTACTGACAGTATTTTCTCCTGTCCACCCCGGGCTTGGCAGGAGCTGGTCGGGGGCGCTTGACGCCGCCATCTTTGAAGTTTGTATTGGCACACTCCTCCAAGATGCGCTCGTGGGAAGCCGTGAGCGGAGTGTACTCTGTGAAACATCCCGAGGGTCCTCTCTATTCTCGGACGTCCCGGGGTTTGTCATCTTTTCTTTTCTCCCAGGTTCGTCGAGGAGGAATGGTTTCTTGGCGCGGGTTGCTGTTGGATCCACGAGTCCTGGGGTCATGGGCTCTGTTGGCCGCTTCCTTTTCCTCGTAGTCCATGTAAGCTCTGGCCTTCTCGAGGAGAGCATCGAACGTTCGGGGTGGTTCGATGCCCACTGCTTTCCTGAACTCTGTGCCGGGGAGGAGCCCCCTCTCCAGCAGGTATCTTTTCATGTGGTCCGCGCAGGGGACCTGGATGGCTTCACGGTTGAAGCGGTTGATGAATTCTCTCAAGGTCTCATCCTGCCTCTGGACGATAGCCTCGAGCGCCGCTTCGGTCTTTGGATGTCACCATGACGCGGTGAACGAGCTTACGAATTGGTTTTTCAAGTTTCGCCATGAGGTGATTAACCCCAGGGCAAGACCCTTGTACCAATCCATTTCCGCTTTATTGAGGGTTGTGGGGAACAACCAACATTTGATGGGTCCCCCGACGTTATGGTAGTGCAGCATAGCCTTAAACCCATCTATGTGATCGACCGGGTCAGCGACTCCATCATATTCTTTCAGATGAGGAGGCTTCTCCATGCCCGGGGGAATGGGTGCCTCCATGATGGCTTGTGATAGGGGACCGCGGGGGTCGTCCTCATCACTTCGCTCTGGGGAGAGGGACGGGGACCTGAGGTATTGTCGGACAAGAAGTCCCTGATCATGCTAGGCGTTCCTCGAGCAGTGTGCCCATTGACACGTCCCTTCGTGCCCGTCTCCAGGATCCTTTGTTCTTTCCGTGAAAGGCCGTGGTCGCGCCCTCTAGTTTCAATGATTGGCTCTCTCTCCAAGGCGGGCCACCTCCCCGGTGGTCGGGGTGACAGGCTTCGGGAGATGCCTCTGTCTTGTCTCCGTGGGGGAGATCAGAGACGTTCCTCCGTTCTTCGAGGAGGTGGGGATTGAGGCCTCCTGTGTCTCCTCGGGGGTCTTCTGTCCCCCTCCAGTGCTCTCAGTCTTTCCCCTTGGGCAAAGATGAGGTAGTTGGTCTGGTTGATTGCCGTGAACAGTGCCCTGGTCGTGGCGTCTGCCCCGACGGGGACAAGAACTTCATGGAATTGAGCGGCCTGATGGTTCGGGGGAACCGAATTATCTTCTTCGAGTCGAAGGGGGACTGATGAAGAGGAAGCAGTGTCTCCATCCCGGTAGTTGGAGATTCCAGGAATGTTGCCAGTGGGAGTAGTAACATGCGATGTGACATCGGCGTTGTTGTCGGCGAGGTTATTGCAGGTCTCGATAACACATGCGTTCTGATTGTCTTGAATATGGTCAGCCATGACGGTGGAAGATGGTTTTAGCTTTTGGTCTTTGAAGGTTTATAAGACGGGGAAGCTTTGTTTCCCACAGACGGTGCCACTGATCTTACCAGATCAAAATTAGACCGTCACAGCTGGCTCGAACTGGATTTGAATGAGATGGGGGGGGTACCTGCAAGACACTCCGATGATAAAATGAGATAGGGAATGGGCAGGCAAAAAGTATGTAGGTGCGTAACGAATGAATACCTGACCCTCTTGAAGTAGAGGGTATTTATAGCCCCCAACGCTGGGCCAAGGTCCCTTTATTGGGCCGACCAGAACTGGCCCAATAAAGGGACTGCCAGGTTCTACGTGTGTAGTGGGGACCCGCACGTGGTCCCCTTCCTGGATGGTGCTCTGCAAAGAATGACGAATAACGAAGACGCGGTCTTCCTAGAGATTTAAGGATCCCATAGCATTCGGAGGGGACAGAGTCTGCCCTACGAGGAGGATGCTCGAGCAAGACTCGAGTTGGAGTGCCCTTGGTCGGGGACGTTGCTCGTTGCGGGTAGCGGTGTGCATAACCGTTATGGTCTGTGACTGGGTATGCTCGGGGTGGTCTGATTCCGAGCACGACTCGAGGAACTGCCTGGATCTGGGCCTTTACTTGTATTTTGCGCCAAGGCAGGCCCAGTCCAGAACAGATTCCTTTCCAATTTTGCTCAAATCCAATCTTTTTCCGACCAAATTGACCTTGCACGAGTTGATCTTCAATTGACAGCATATAGGATCTTCTTTCAATGCAAAAATCATCCCTAAAATACACTATATGATTTATTAGGATTTATTTGATTTTATTTGAATTTTAAATGAATAAAAATCAAAATAAATTAAATAAATGAATAAATAAAGCATGGAGGGTCCCATAGGTCGTGGACTATGTTAGTAATGATATGCAAGCATAAAAAGTTGGGCCCATTTAGCAAAAGATGCAAATTTGAGCATATATGACTTTTGGCAATTTTACAAAACAGGTCAACTTGGACAATGCATAACTCTCTCAATTTTGACCCTAGAGAGGTGTTCTTGGACTTTTATATAGCTTATGATGTCCTCTAAGCAACCCTTTTGGTCTCATCTCAATTGAGTCTTCCATGTTGATGTATGAAGCTTTGACCCAAAAGGTGTTTTTGTTGACTTTTCAAAATGACCTATAATGTCAAAATTCATATCTTTTTGTGAGTGCATATTTTGAACTTGGGAGATGAATATTAATTGTAGGGAATTTCATCCTCTTCAAAATGAGCTTTGGATGAGTCATTTCTGATAAAGTATGAGAAAGTTAGGCTTGGTCAAAGTTGAGTTGACTTTTCCTACAAAACCCTAATTTAGCAACTTTTGGGTTTTGATGAATTGTGAGAAATCCTTGTTGAATCATGATCAAACCTTGATCAAATGATGAATGATACTTCAAAATGAGGATGTTGACCAAAAATCTTGAAGTTTGACTGTATGTGTGCCACAATTGACTTTTGACCTAGTATAGTTGATTTTCAGGCATTTGAGCAATTGACTGAGCAAACTTCTTCTGCAAGGCATGAGACTTGATATGGATGATCTTGAGAACATATTAGGACAATGGTGAGCATTTGGTATCCTTTGGACTCAAGCATCTTGATGCAAAATGAAACTCTAATTTGAGGTAGACTGCCTTAGGAGAGAGTTTGTCTGGTCAACTCTTGGACTTCCTTGAGCAATTTGAGGACCTCACTTGACATGTATTGAGAAATATGGGATGGAAATTTTGGGGTACAACAGCTTCCCCTGTTCAATCTTCTTAAGCTTGAAGATTTAGATTGGCTCGTCTGCCTTTCGTAATCTGAAGGTGGAAGATGATTGGACACTAGAGTGCCCAGAAATTTGTACTCGCATGAAGTGATACTTGACTTATGCTTATCGGGAATGTGCTTATAGATGCTATTTGGTAGTTGCTAGAGAATTATAGGAGATGGGCTTAAATATTCCATCCGAAGAAGTGTCGATCGCATAAGAGATTCTTTTGCGAGAACCCGTATACCTGTTGTTGAGGAGGACTTCGCTGGGGAATGCTGGTCTCTGTCTTGAGAAAAATAGAGTTTTAGGAGCTTCAGTTGTCCGTTACTCTACTGGGGAATAATTCTGGTTTGAGAAGCGGAAATAAATTACGTGTTTGGTCAGGGTACAGGCTGCATCGCGACTTACTGGGGAAGTGCGAAACCAAACGTGTTTGATTGGGTCCCGATCTTATAGTGTTGTGGACTGTTGTCTGGGGATAAGGGAGGTCGAACCCGGATAGTAAGGTTAAGAGAAGGAACCTGGATAGTAGGGGTACTTCGATATGAAAGCATGGGTAGTAGGGCTGTGAGAAGGAACTTGGATAGTAGGGTTACTTCGATATGAAAGCCTGGATAGTAGGGCTGTGAGAAGGAACTTGGATAATAGGGTTACTTCGATATGAAAGCCTAGATAGTAGGGCTGTGATAAGGAACCTGGATAGTAGGGTTACTTCGATATGAAAGCCTGGATAGCAGGGCTGTGAAAAGGAACCTGGATAGTTGGGTTAATTCGATATGAAAGCTCAGATAGTAGGGCTGTGAGAAGGAACCTGGATAGTAGGGTTACTTCGATATGAAAGCCTGGATAGTAGGGATGTGAGAAGGAACCTGGATGAGGTTGCATTTGTTGCCGATGATTACTCTGTTTAGCTTTGAGTGTTAATCACGGACTTACTGGAAATTGTTGATAATAATGTCTTTCCTGAAAGAAATACAGGGTTAGTTATATATGATGCATGAGATGCATTGTATGCCGACGTTCTCAAAAATAAATGAGACTATATTATATGTGATGTATGCATATGTCATGATGTATGAACATTAAATGGTGACGTGATAATCTGAATATGGGAAAATAAATCCCTGATTGCTATGAAAACCATAGTTCCTCCACCTCTGTTGGGGATGGTGAACAAAGATGATTATGCTGGGGATTTGCCCCTTGTCTGGTAAATATTCTGCCGGACAAGACTCTGTCTGAGGACAACTCTGCGGGGAATAACTCTGTTGGAGAAGAGATACTTTGTTGATAGATCTACCGACTTAGAGAAATAAACTCAGCTGGGGGTGAATTTCTGTTGCTGGTGATAAACAAACTCTGGTTGGGGAAAATTTCGCCGACTCACTCGCGATTGTGAACCTCGGCTGGGGAGAGTTGTGTCATGTTCGGGAAAGCTAACACCATTGTCTGTGGATACTTCTTACTCTGTGGGGAGTGTATGTACCACTTCTTATGTTCTCCAGCTGGTTCTATCCCTGTACCTGATGGGAAGAGTAATTGTAGGGTTTGGGCACTTCTTGTTTGTCCCTGTTCCTGGAATTACGAGTAATTGTCTTTTGTTTTTTTATGTAAATATTTATGAGAAACAATTATTCTCAAATGCATATATCAAAAATGAATCATTGGACGTTCTGGAAAAACAAAACAGGAAAAGAAAAACAAATCGAAATTTCTTGTGAAAATGAATTGTATTGATTTTGAAGTTGGCCCATAATAGGCGTTTTTGTACAAAGAGACTGATGTCCTAGTAAGAGAACACCGCTGAAAGACATAAATTATACAATTTGTGTAAAAGAAAGAAAAACAGCTATGTGAAACAATCCCATTGGGTTCCAACTCTTCAATTGCCCTTATATCTTCAAACGTCTCATCACTTTGCTACTTGGTCAAAGATGGATCAGATTGATTGGCGCCGTCTGAGCTTGATAGTTGATACCGAAGTCTGGTTGCAAGATGATCCCATGAGACATAGTGTTACGCTTCGATCCCTAATTTTTTCCTGGACCGCCTTTCAAGTTTTTAGTCCACCGTGATACCCTTTTTTCCCAAGTCGCCTTTTCAAGTTTCGACTTGCCGGGTGTACAGTTTTTTTCATTTTCATCCCTTACTTTTTTCCGAACCCTTTTGGTTCGCCGGGAAGCCCTTATTTTTTCCTAGGCCAGTCAACCTAGTGGGTCTTTGATTATGTGTAGTATCTTTTCACTATGTCTGCATTGACGAGGTGAGGAAGGTCGTCACCATCCATGGTGGTTAGAGTCATAGCTCCTCCCGAGAAAATGTTCTTAGCCACAAATGGCCCTTCGTATGTAGGGGTCCATTTTCCCCTGTGATCACCTTGCGATAGTATGATGCGTTTGATCACTAGATCCCCGACTTGATATTCCTGACGCCTGACTTTCTTGTTAAAATCCTTGATCATTCGCTTTTGATACATCTGACCATGACAGATAGCAGTAAGTCTTTTTTCATCGATTAAATTTAGCTAATCAAGCCGGGTTTGGATCCAGTCTTCTTCGGTCAAACCTGCATCCTTCATAATCCTGAGAGAGGGTATCTAGACTTCGATGGGTAGGACTGCCTCCATACCATACACCAAAGAGTAGGGGGTTTCCCCTGTCGACGTCCGCACTGAGGTACGGTACCCATGAAGAGCGAATGGTAGCATCTCGTTCCAGTCTTTGTATGTCACTATCATCTTCTGCACAATCTTCTTGATGTTCTTGTTAGCCGCTTCAACAGCCCCATTCATCTTCGGCCGGTAGGGAGAAGAGTTATGATGCTGTATCTTGAATTGTTTGAAGATCTCGGTGATTATTGTATTGTTGAGATTTGTACCATTGTCCGTAATGGTCCTCTCTGGTACACCATATCGACAAATCAAATTGTGTCGGATAAACCGTGCCACGATGTTCTTGGTTACTCTAGCAAAGGAAGCTGCCTCAACCCACTTCGTAAAGTAATCAATTGCTACCAGAATAAAGCGATGCCCGTTAGACGCAGTAGGTCTGATTTCGCCGATCATGTCGATGCCCCACATTGCAAAGGGCCAAGGAGCTATCAAAACATTCAGAGGAACTAGAGGTACATGCACCTTATCAGCATAGACTTGGCACTTATGACAAGTCCGAGAGTGCTGATAACAATCGGCTTCCATAGTGGACCAGTAATATCCTACTCGTAGGATTTTCTTTGCCATGGTATGTCCACTGGAATGAGTTCCGAAGGTACCTTCATGTAATTCTTCCATGATCCTTTCTGCCTCGCTCTTGTCTATGCACCGCAGTAAGGTTGAATCATAGTTACGCTTATAAAGGATACCATTACTGATGAAGAACTTCACATCAAATCTTCTCAGAAACTTCTTATCATTAACAGATGCCCCCTCGGGGTATTCTTGAGCCTCAAGATACCTCTTTACCTCGTGAAACCAGGGTTTATCTACTACATCTTCAGTCTCAATGTCACAGCAATGTGCGGGTTCATCCAATCTCTCTATGGTAATCTGGGGAGCTTCATTGTCCCACCTTACTTTGAACATAGAAGACATGTGTCGTACCCCAAATTTTCCCTATTTCTTTATTTTTGTCTGGCTTTGGACTTTGCATTCCATTTGCATCATTTTATTATTCAGTCATTTGAATATCCCGAATCTCATGGAATCAGGCGCTTTGGTTTGAAGTATTAGGGTTGCGCCCTCTTTATGTCTAATCTTGTTTTGAGGTTTTCTTATCAGGTAAAAAGGAAACGCACCTGGTTCTCGATTAGTGGATCGTGGAATGAATTTTGTTATCACGTTACAAGGTTGGTTCTTGCTCAATTTTATCAGAGCCTGGATTAGGGTTTATTTCCCTATGTGTGCTGGTCAAGATGCTAGGGTTTCGGGTCTTTGGTTTCTGGGAAGATGTTTCTTTCGCCTGTCTCGAAGATGGCTCAAAGCTCAGTGCATTAGGTCAAGAATTTCAAGTTTTTTCTTAAAGCCTCTAAGCCGTTGAGTCGAGAATTCGAAGTGTGAATTGACAAATGCGAAGTTTGGGTACAAGAGATGAGGCTGAGGATTCATGACCGTTAAGACATGTTTTTGTTGCTTAAGTTACAAGTTATTGTGGGTTGAATATCAAAAATTAGGTTTCTGGTCGAGAAGTGCAAGTGTGGTTCAGGCATGATATGAAGATCAAGGTTCAAGCGACCGGTGTTTTGGGTTTGAATTAACCAGTGGAATTAAAATCTTAAGCATTTATTTTGTTGGAGAGTTTGATTGGATTTTGAAAGATAAGGCGCATTGATTGCTTGAAGAATAAGTTACAACCATTGTTCATGATTTCTTGAGGTTTAAATAACAAATATATTTTAGAATTAGGTTTTAAATTAATCTTAGATTCATCTTTTGTTTAACTTGATAAAAAACCATAAAAAATATTTAGAATTAAATTTTTTTTTTCCGTTCGCGTGTGTGATCGGTGGATCTGGAACTGACTGTTTAACGCTGGTTCGCGAAATGTCGCGGAAGCAAGAGTCGCCACCGTCTTTTATTTTCTCCAAATGGAAAGGACAAAAGCACAGAAAAATTCCTTAAAGAGATTGCTCTCGGTTCGGGAGGTAGGTTATAGAAAGGGAAGGTGTTAGCACCCTTTCTATCCATGGTTATCCATAGGCTCTTAGATACTTGCTCATTTGTGTTTTCAAAAATGGTTTGTTTGCTTTTCAACTGTGGGTTTTAAAAAGTTTCTTTGAAAATTCCAGTTCGACTCTTGTATCGGTCCTCAAGAGTGTTTGAAAAAATGCTTTCGAAAGCTTTTTGAAAATGTGTTGGTGTGAAAAGTATTTTTGATCTGTTTTGAATTTAGAGCAAGTATCTACGAGAACCTACCTACCCTAAGGAATTCGTCTGTGTAAATGTCCTTTAAAGTAGTGCCATCCCACCATTGAGAGGTAGGTAGCACCACCGTCGGAGGTGTTCGGGTCAATTCGAGGTTCGGGACATGGTGATCACCAGAGCAATGGGAAGACACCTTAGAAGCTACCCTCATGCCAGGTTCCCGGATCATGAGGACTTACTAAGACATCCTCTACTCGACGATCACCTTTCGAGGCAAGGCAACAGTGAGGCGTACCCTAGGGGTGGTGTGTGATTTGTGTGTCATGTTCATTTGCATTTATCTTGTTATGTTATTGGTGTTCTACGCTTGTTTTTATTTTTGTCCATACATTCTTTCATGCCATTTGTTAACAGTTAAAAATATTGCGGGAATGTAAAAATTCTAAGCTATTACAAAAGGCGCGGGTCCACATCGCCAACATTAACCAGGACCCGATTTGACATAAAATAAAGAAAATAAAAGAAGAGTGCGAGAAAAGTAATTACATGGCTTCGGGAGAGATACATAAATATTTAAACGAAATAAAATAAATATGCGAATTAGAATAAAAATTGAAAACGAGGGCGTTGGACCCTTTTGAAGTTAAATTGAAATTAAAAATTAATTAATTATTAAAGGAAAGAAAGAAATTGTTTTTTGGTATTTTATGATTTTTAAGATTTTAAAGAAAAAAGAATTAATTAAAATAAATACTAACCCTAATTCTAGTGGCTTTTAATTTATTAAGAAAACATTGAATTTTAACCTAAATTAACCCTAATTTTTATATACAAGTTTAATTATAAAAATAAATAAAATAAATAATATTAAATATTTGATTACCATGAAAGAAAAATAAAAGGATGAAAATTAATTAAACCTAATTCTATGTTTTTTAGATTTTATTATGAAAATATTAATTTAAACCCTAATTTAAAACTAAATAATTTAGGAATTCATTTACAAAATACTAACTAATTAAATATATTTAATTTTTGACCTTTTCTGATTTTTATGGTATTTTGTGATTTTATGAAAATATTAAACTAATTAAACAAGTAATTTATAAAAAATAAAAATACAATAAAAAAAAAGTTAAAAGAATTTGCAAACCAAGGGGGGTTGTAGTCCCCAACATGGAGGTATAGCCCAAGCATTTGAGCCCAATGACCTTCAGGTCCGTTTGACTTTCTCCAGGGAATATGCTGGCGCGTTGACTGGGACTACCATGTGCCTTAGATCTGAGCCTTTGATTTGATTCCATTGGACGCGTGGACGACTGGATCTTGGAAGTGTATGGTGGTCTTTGTTATTGAAACTGCATATGAATCTTTATTGAAAAATAATATGGAAGTAACGAAGACCTGGGGCTCGAACCCAGGTCATGCACTTTACCAGTCACTATGCTTGCCAGTGGAGCCAGATGCGCGTGTTGTATATATAATAACTGAAGAATAATATAATGAGAAAATAATGGTTAGTGGAAATCAGCGCGCGAAATTTAAACTAGCCTATCACATTTTGCCACTTCATCGTCTCCTTCGTTGGTTTTCTTTTTCCTGAAATACACAAAACATTGGCAACGGTTTTCACGCGTTGCCTAAGACACTATACAAGAAAATAGCGATTAGCCATGGAACGCTCATAAATTGGGCGCGACACATGGATTCTCTTCGTCCAGACGCGCTCGTTTTAATGGTCAAGGTCCCAAGTCTCAATTTTTCCTTGGATGGAAAGCCCCAAATTGTAACTCCTGCAACCCTAAAAAACGAACATGGTATCTTTGCATACAGCGCATGATAATCCAATCAAGGCATATGGTTAGCTTGCAAACACTTCACCGGTCATGAATATATAAGCAAAATGCCATGAATGTGCATAAATGTTAAAACACGATAATGAAAAAAAAATGGAAAAGTGTGACTTCTGTACAATGATTCAAGGCGTTAGGGATTGCGTTCTAGATCCAAACACGTTGTTTGATGTCCCAGGAATGCAATGGGATGAAAATTTCGCCTTGAATCGTCCTGCAAAGATGTTTTCAGTTATGAGTTTTTTGCAAAAAATTCCAAGTTTGATGAACGGTTTCTAGCGCAGCTCAATGGTTCTTAGGATTAGGTTTTTATTCAGGCTTATGTAATGAACCAATTAGGTCAACAAACTTGATCAAAATCTCTTGTATTCATGATTTATGAGATTTGATTTTCAAGATCTTTTTTCAAATATTTTCCATGTGTTTTTCTACAAATTAAGATCAATTCTCTCCAAATCTTTCCCTATTTGATTTCACACGAATTATTGAGTAGATTTTGTGCACAAAAAGATTGTAAAACCTAGGTTACATATTTTTCATGTATTTAATTTGATTTAAATGAATTATTATAAATAAAAATTCAAATAAATAAATAAAAAATGAAGAAATACTTCCCTTTGGGCCAAGTGGTCGTGCACATGCCATGGATGATGAATTATGGAAGAAAAATGGGCCCATTAGCAATTTTAGGTCATTTGAATCAATGTTGACATTTCAAAATATCCAAAAATTTCCCAACTTCCACAAGGCATAACTTGCTCAATTTTTAAGCTTTTCTCATGTTCTTGGACATTTTGGAAAGGTATTTGAGTCTTATAACCAATGCCTTTGGTCCCATGTCATTTTGATTTACCAATCTCAAGTTATGGCCTTTGACTTAAAGTCCCTTTTTGTTGACTTTTGAAAATGACCTATAATGTTGAAATTGATAACTTTTTGTGAGAGCATTTCTTGGACTTGAAGTATGAAGATGAGTTGTAGGAAATGTCTTTCTATTCAAAATTAGCTTTGGATGGAATTTTTCTGATAATCCATGTGAAAGTTATGCCCTGGTCAATTTACAGTTGACTTTTTCAACTGTCCAAATAAGGAAACTTTTGCATCTTGATGATTTTTGAGCCAAGCTTTGAGAATCATGATCAAGCATTGATCAAATGATGTTTGTGGCTTCAAAATGAGATGTTGACCAAAAATTTGAACTTTTGACTGCCAAATGACCATTTTGCCCCTACAGTTGACTGTAGTGCAATTAGGGTTTTTGACTGTGCAATTTTGAGTTGAAAGTCTTGGAACTTGATATGGGGATGCTTGACCATATTTGTAGGCATGTGAGACTTGATTGGGCCCTTGGAAACTTCATCTTCTTGATCAGAACACAAACCCTAATTTTGACTGCTTAGGAGGCTCTTGCACTATGCAACCCTTGGGGAATTTTGAAGCATGACTTGGCAATTTTATGAAGAATATGGGAGGGAAAATTTTGGGGTACAACAGTTGCCCCTGTTCAATCTTCTTAGACCTGAGGATGCAGATTGGCTGATGTGCCTTTCGTAATCCGAGGGTAGAAGATGATTGAACACTAGAGTGCCCAGAAATTTGCGCTCACATTGTAGCAGTGTGATGGGAATGGGCTTATAGATGCCATTTAGAGGTTGATGAATAGGATGATGGGCTTATAGATGCCATCTGGATGTTGATCGCGTAAGAGATTCCTTAGCGAGAACTTGCGTACCTGCAAAACAGAAAATGATTACCTGACACGTTGCAGGAGCTGATTTTTAGATGCTTGGTATAGATGTGTCCTGACTGGTTACAGGAGCTGGATCTGGAGCTTCAAACGGTGATGAATGAACCAGGGGTGGTTACTACCTTAGCATGAACAGTAAGAGAACCTTGGGTGACTTTAACTTCAACAACGCTCGTTGAGAAAATCTTGGTGGGAATTACCATCTTCGCAGTATCGGGAAGAGAACCAATAGGCAATTAATCTCAAAAGCGGACGTTTGAGAAGAACCTGGAATGGAATTATCACCTCACGCACCGTCGGGGAGGGAACCAATAGGAAATTATAATCTCAAAAGGGAATTACATCTCACGCACCGTCGGGGAGAGAACCATAGGAAATTATAACCTGAAAGGGAATTACATCTCACGCACCGTCGGGGAGAGAACCATAGGAAATTATAACCTGAAAGGGAATTACATCTCACGCACCGTCGGGGAGAGAACCATAGGAAATTATAACCTAAAAGGGAATTACATCTCACGCACCGTCGGGGAGAGAACCATAGGAAATTATAATCTCAAAGGGAATTACATCTCACGCACCGTCGGGGAGAGAACCATAGGAAATTATAACCTAAAAGGGAATTACATCTCACGCACCGTCGGGGAGAGAACCATAGGAAATTATAACCTGAAAGGGAATTACATCTCACGCACCGTCGGGGAGAGAACCATAGGAAATTATAATCTCAAAAGGAATTATCACCTCACGCACCGTCGGGGAGGGAACCATAGGAAATTATAATCTCAAAGAAAAACCTAAAATGGACTTATCATCTCACGCACCGTCGGGGAGAGGACCAATAGGAAATTATAATCTCAAAGAAAAACCTAATAACTTCTACTGAGTCTTCATCAGAAAAATCTGTTGGGAGTCGATTTAGCTGGACTAGAGAAGGCCTTGGACTGGATAAGAACTCTTTGGAGTTGATTAACCGAACCTGTCTAGGTCTTGAAATATGATTGAGAATTTAGCTGAATTTTTTTCTGAAAGGTAAAGGTCAGTCATATGCGATGCATGATATGGATCAAGCAATGATGTTCTTAACATAAATAAGATTTGTATGATATGATGCGTCTATGCATGCTATAATGATGTATGTGATGTTTTATGAATGCGTTTTTCGTCTAGGAAAGTAAATCCTTGACGGGTGCCGGGAAGTCACTCCTGGGCTGATGTTGAAGAATAGATTTTGCTTCCGCTGGGGATGATAATTGCAAGAATACCGGTAGGAGAAGATGACTCCGTTGAGGAATAAACTTGGCAAATGGAAGATTCTGCGGGGAGAAAAAATACTCTGACGATCTTGCTGGGGAGCGATACTCTGTGGGGAGAGAGATACTTTGTTGAATGTTGATAATTACTTGCTGGGGATATTTTTGCTGTATCGGAAGTGTTGATAGACTTCGCTGGGGATAAGAAGACTTCGTCGAGGACGCTCTTTCCGTGACTTTTGGCTGAGGATAACCCAGTTATATCCTGTTAAGGAAACAACTCTTTAAATAAAGCCGGACGACGCGTTCGTGCTCTGCGAGGGATAAGCTTCCAGAATCTACTGGGGATAAGCTTACTGTTTGGGGAGATGAATTCCAACTTTCCTAGGGAACTAGATTGGACTTTCCTGGGGAAGTTTTGATATGCTGGGGAAGTAGCTCCAATAAACGTTTGATAAACCGCCAGGGAACAATCTTTAGACCAAGACTGCCGGGGATGCTTGTTAAGGGTATGTATGCTGCTGGGGAATGTTGAGATCTACTGGAGGATACTCAATTTCCTTGAGATTTGATAACTGCTTGGAGAAGAGTGTATTGACTGCTGGCTCACTCTCTGGGGGAATTGGGATGTACTAGTTATGTTCTTCAGCTGAACATCCCTTATATCTTATGGACAGAGCAATTAGATTGCTTAGACGGCTCATCATTGCCCCTATTTCTGAGGTGGGAGAGGAAGACCTGTGAGGTGCTGATAGTTGTTGATGGACGGACCTACTTCTGGTAGGCCAGTGACAAGATGCCGGGACATAGTCGTACGCTTTTGATCCCTAACTTTTGCCTGGACCGCCCTTTCGGGTTTTCAGTCCACCGGGATACCCATTTTTGCCCAAGCCGCCTTTTCAGGTTTTCGACTTGCCGGGTATACAGATCTTTTCATTTCATCCCTTCATTTTGCCCGAACCCTTTTGGTTCGCCGGGAAGCCCTTATTTTTGCCTAGGCATGTCAGCCTAGCGGGTCTTTGATGATGCGTAGTATTTTTTCCGACTATGTCCATGCTTTTAGGATGTTAGGGAGCTGCCCCTGTTAGAAGTGTTTTGTCATGCCACCAGAAGATTTCTGACCAGGCAAGATTTATTGTTGGAATGCCCCAAGTGACTCAGGCGGAGACTTGCCCCAGGCTATTTGGCCTTTTGAGAGATTCTCCGAATCTTGATTGGACTGCCCCAGATAATGGACCATGGTCATGTCCTGCCCCTCGATTGGAAGTACTTCTGTTCATTAGGCATTCGTCGTGCGAACTTCTGCTGTTCAAACAAAAAGTCATATGCAAACAAAGTTATGTTAAAAATGCAAAGCCTATGCCTGTCTTGAAAATTTTGAAAATGCATTCTTTTTTCATAAAATAAATGATTGTTTGTAAAACGTGATGTCAACTCCGTATTTGCCGTAAGCCTTAAGGAGTCAGGATACCTTTCGTAACAATATGCTTTCGAACTAACCCATGCTTCAGCTAGGACTTTTGAGGGTTATAACGTGGCCTCGTTCACGGTTTAAGAAACAAAGGATAAAGGCTCAAATTATTTGTACCCACCCGCTCTTCGTGATGTTCTCCAAACCTAAACTCAGTTGATCATACGTTAGACCTTGTTTGAGTTTTTGTCCTGATGTTCCAATGATGGTTCGGATATTGATGATTTATAGGAAGTCATTTTTGTTTTTGTTGAGGGTTTGCAAGACCTCTTTTTTTCCTTGATTTTGTTATCCCTATTTTTTTTTTGCCTGAACTGTTTCCTTTTTTAGAATTACAGTCAGCGGGATGCCCCAGTTTTGTAAGTCTCCTTTATAGGTTTTGACTTAATGGGCCTTTTTATTTTGGTAATGACTGCCTGCCTTTATTGATTATTCGGAACCATTATTGTCTTTCTTCGTTTTGTAAGGACCTCTTTGGTGCCATTCGTTATGCACTTGGATCAACTGAGAGACTACCCTGCCCCAGGTTATGATAAAGGGTTTTAAATTTCGAAAAGAAAAACTCCTACTTCTTTGGCTCAGAGGGGTTGACGAGGGATTATCATCCTTATAACTCCAGTGTTTAGGGATTGAAACAATGCCTGCACCTCATCAGCGGGGTCTGTTCAAAAGCATACTGTAAATGTCGTAGTATCGTTTTCGTCATCCTCCCTCAAGAGGCTTAGAATTATTATATCAAGAGTTGACATCAGAAAAAATGTGAAAATAATTTGCATTTAGTGAATACGAATATATTGTTTCAAAACAGACATATGCGATGCATTAAAGAAATAACAATGTTTAACAATGAGTAAATGTTTGAACAAAAGAAAACTGCAACTTGAACATTCGAATGAACAAAAGTTTTCCGGTCTCAGGATTTGTCACTTCAAATGGTGAGTCTTGCAGGGGTAGTAGAAGAACTCGGCCTGACCATCTTGTGTGAACTCTAATGCCCCTTCATCAATCAGGTCCTGGATCTTGTTCTTCAGAGCCCAACATTCGTTTGTATCATGCCCCGGGTTATCAGAATGATAAGCGCAGCGAGCGTTGGGGTTATACTTTGGTGACGTTGTATTTTGAAACTTCGGAGCCTCTTTTAGAGTTACCAGCTTGGTCTCCAGCAACTGTGGCAATATCTGGGATAAGGTCATGCTGAGTCGAGTGAACTGCCTTCTCTCGCTCTTTTGTTGGTTGCGATGTTGAATTTGTGACACTGGAGCCATTTGGGGAGCTCTCTCTTTGCCTCTTTGTCTCAAAGGTGGTCGAACGATGACTGGCTTTTTACCCTTAGGCTTTTGCCCCAGTTGGTTACTCTGAAGCAGTTGGTTGACGAGAAACCAGAGCTCATCCTGTCTTTGAGCTAACCCTTGAATAGCAATCCCCTGCCCCAGCATCTGGGCCTTCAATGCATCCACCTCAGCTTGTAGGTGTTTCAGCCTTTCATCCTCAGCACTGTTCCTGACTAGAGTCTCCATGAGAAGTGTCCTTAGCTCCTCCTGCCCCTTGGATAGATTCAGGAGGATTTCCCCGAACCGAGTCTCTTGAGCAAGAAGGCTCTGGTTGTCTGGTTGGGAAGCCATTGCTGAAATAAACAGCGGGAAAGGTAAGTAACCTGCAACAAGGGTACCTGTTATGCGATGATATGTATGACATGCATGTAATGTTTTCAAGGACCTCGCGGGATAAACAAGAAAATTTGTTAGAACTTGTGTCCGGTAGCTTGATTGAAGGAAACCCATGTTGTTGAGAATTCTTCTTCAAGGGTCAAAGGCTCACCATATCCAGTGGGTCATAGCCCCTGACTTTAGTCATCCTGTCTGGCTTTGATTTCCAAACAACCTTGGTTGGGGGGAACCTTCTTCAAGGGTCAAAGCTCACCATATCTAGTGGGTCATAGCCCCTGACAACTTTGTCTAGAGGAAAATAAATCCTCTTTGCCCCTTGCTGGACAGCTGGTTCATCATGACCTGCATCACAAGCCCTTGAGATCCTTGAAATGGGTTAAGATGTATGCAATGGTATGATGTTATGCTATGCATGGGGTAATGTAAGTAACCCTATTATGAGTCCCAATTAAGGACTAAACAAAACCTGCAAAAAACTAGTCTGCAAGAAACTCAGTACATTCTGTTATAAGCCCTAATTAAGGACTATAAACAAAACCTGCAAGCAAACTCAGTAAACCTGCCATGAGTCCTAATTAAGGACTAGGGACAAAACCTGCAAGCAAACTCAGTAAACCTGCCATGAGTCCTAATTAAGGACTATGGACAAAACCTACAAAAAACTTAGCAAACCCTTCTATGAGTCCCAATTAAGGACTATAAGCAAACCCTGCAAGCAGTTCCTGTGTTAGATAACAAGCATGTAAATAGTCAAGTACGAAGGCACACAAGTCACACAAAAAAAAACCCTTAGAGTTTAGGCCAGCATGGGGTCTAGGTACTACCCTCTTTCAGTTTGTTGGTTCATACCTGTCCTATCAAAGTAACCGGGTTCTATAGGATCCCAATATCACTGACTACCCTCAATCGGTCATAACTCCAGCATCACAATCTTTTCTTGCGGCCAGAACCATCGCGAGAGTTTAGCCTCAATGGGCATAGCATACTGCTACAATTCTAAAGGCCAAGTTATGTCAATTAAGGTTCTAAGGTTGTTGGTGCTTAATGACTCCTTAGAAGACCCATATTCTCCTCGTTGCGACACAAGGGATATCGATACAGACCAAGGTGCCACACCAACGTAGCCACTGCTTCACCTGTGTCGGTCTACGCCGGACAGGTCCCTCACAGCTTATACTACCTAAACAGGGTATCCCTAGATCCGGGTTAGGATCTATGTAACTCCGATGCAACCCACAATAGTAAAGCAAGCAAATCAATACAATTGAAAACACAGTTATGAACTAGCCCTAAGGTACACCTCACTTTAAGTTAGATAGTCCCCAGCAGAGTCGCCAGTTCTGTGATCGGTGGATCTGGAACTGACTGTTTAACGCTGGTTCGCGAAATGTCGCGGAAGCAAGAGTCGCCACCGTCTTTTATTTTCTCCAAATGGAAAGGACAAAAGCACAGAAAAATTCCTTAAAGAGATTGCTCTCGGTTCGGGAGGTAGGTTATAGAAAGGGAAGGTGTTAGCACCCTTTCTATCCATGGTTATCCATGGGCTCTTAGATACTTGCTCATTTGTGTTTTCAAAAATGGTTTGTTTGCTTTTCAACTGTGGGTTTTAAAAAGTTTCTTTGAAAATTCCAGTTCGACTCTTGTATCGGTCCTCAAGAGTGTTTGAAAAAATGCTTTCGAAAGCTTTTTGAAAATGTGTTGGTGTGAAAAGTATTTTTGATCTGTTTTGAATTTAGAGCAAGTATCTACGAGAACCTACCTACCCTAAGGAATTCGTCTGTGTAAATGTCCTTTAAAGTAGTGCCATCCCACCATTGAGAGGTAGGTAGCACCACCGTCGGAGGTGTTCGGGTCAATTCGAGGTTCGGGACATGGTGATCACCAGAGCAATGGGAAGACACCTTAGAAGCTACCCTCATGCCAGGTTCCCGGATCATGAGGACTTACTAAGACATCCTCTACTCGACGATCACCTTTCGAGGCAAGGCAACAGTGAGGCGTACCCTAGGGGTGGTGTGTGATTTGTGTGTCATGTTCATTTGCATTTATCTTGTTATGTTATTGGTGTTCTACGCTTGTTTTTATTTTTGTCCATACATTCTTTCATGCCATTTGTTAACAGTTAAAAATATTGCGGGAATGTAAAAATTCTAAGCTATTACAAAAGGCGCGGGTCCACATCGCCAACATTAACCAGGACCCGATTTGACATAAAATAAAGAAAATAAAAGAAGAGTGCGAGAAAAGTAATTACATGGCTTCGGGAGAGATACATAAATATTTAAACGAAATAAAATAAATATGCGAATTAGAATAAAAATTGAAAACGAGGGCGTTGGACCCTTTTGAAGTTAAATTGAAATTAAAAATTAATTAATTATTAAAGGAAAGAAAGAAATTGTTTTTTGGTATTTTATGATTTTTAAGATTTTAAAGAAAAAAGAATTAATTAAAATAAATACTAACCCTAATTCTAGTGGCTTTTAATTTATTAAGAAAACATTGAATTTTAACCTAAATTAACCCTAATTTTTATATACAAGTTTAATTATAAAAATAAATAAAATAAATAATATTAAATATTTGATTACCATGAAAGAAAAATAAAAGGATGAAAATTAATTAAACCTAATTCTATGTTTTTTAGATTTTATTATGAAAATATTAATTTAAACCCTAATTTAAAACTAAATAATTTAGGAATTCATTTACAAAATACTAACTAATTAAATATATTTAATTTTTGACCTTTTCTGATTTTTATGGTATTTTGTGATTTTATGAAAATATTAAACTAATTAAACAAGTAATTTATAAAAAATAAAAATACAATAAAAAAAAAGTTAAAAGAATTTGCAAACCAAGGGGGGTTGTAGTCCCCAACATGGAGGTATAGCCCAAGCATTTGAGCCCAATGACCTTCAGGTCCGTTTGACTTTCTCCAGGGAATATGCTGGCGCGTTGACTGGGACTACCATGTGCCTTAGATCTGAGCCTTTGATTTGATTCCATTGGACGCGTGGACGACTGGATCTTGGAAGTGTATGGTGGTCTTTGTTATTGAAACTGCATATGAATCTTTATTGAAAAATAATATGGAAGTAACGAAGACCTGGGGCTCGAACCCAGGTCATGCACTTTACCAGTCACTATGCTTGCCAGTGGAGCCAGATGCGCGTGTTGTATATATAATAACTGAAGAATAATATAATGAGAAAATAATGGTTAGTGGAAATCAGCGCGCGAAATTTAAACTAGCCTATCACATTTTGCCACTTCATCGTCTCCTTCGTTGGTTTTCTTTTTCCTGAAATACACAAAACATTGGCAACGGTTTTCACGCGTTGCCTAAGACACTATACAAGAAAATAGCGATTAGCCATGGAACGCTCATAAATTGGGCGCGACACATGGATTCTCTTCGTCCAGACGCGCTCGTTTTAATGGTCAAGGTCCCAAGTCTCAATTTTTCCTTGGATGGAAAGCCCCAAATTGTAACTCCTGCAACCCTAAAAAACGAACATGGTATCTTTGCATACAGCGCATGATAATCCAATCAAGGCATATGGTTAGCTTGCAAACACTTCACCGGTCATGAATATATAAGCAAAATGCCATGAATGTGCATAAATGTTAAAACACGATAATGAAAAAAAAATGGAAAAGTGTGACTTCTGTACAATGATTCAAGGCGTTAGGGATTGCGTTCTAGATCCAAACACGTTGTTTGATGTCCCAGGAATGCAATGGGATGAAAATTTCGCCTTGAATCGTCCTGCAAAGATGTTTTCAGTTATGAGTTTTTTGCAAAAAATTCCAAGTTTGATGAACGGTTTCTAGCGCAGCTCAATGGTTCTTAGGATTAGGTTTTTATTCAGGCTTATGTAATGAACCAATTAGGTCAACAAACTTGATCAAAATCTCTTGTATTCATGATTTATGAGATTTGATTTTCAAGATCTTTTTTCAAATATTTTCCATGTGTTTTTCTACAAATTAAGATCAATTCTCTCCAAATCTTTCCCTATTTGATTTCACACGAATTATTGAGTAGATTTTGTGCACAAAAAGATTGTAAAACCTAGGTTACATATTTTTCATGTATTTAATTTGATTTAAATGAATTATTATAAATAAAAATTCAAATAAATAAATAAAAAATGAAGAAATACTTCCCTTTGGGCCAAGTGGTCGTGCACATGCCATGGATGATGAATTATGGAAGAAAAATGGGCCCATTAGCAATTTTAGGTCATTTGAATCAATGTTGACATTTCAAAATATCCAAAAATTTCCCAACTTCCACAAGGCATAACTTGCTCAATTTTTAAGCTTTTCTCATGTTCTTGGACATTTTGGAAAGGTATTTGAGTCCTATAACCAATGCCTTTGGTCCCATGTCATTTTGATTTACCAATCTCAAGTTATGGCCTTTGACTTAAAGTCCCTTTTTGTTGACTTTTGAAAATGACCTATAATGTTGAAATTGATAACTTTTTGTGAGAGCATTTCTTGGACTTGAAGTATGAAGATGAGTTGTAGGAAATGTCTTTCTATTCAAAATTAGCTTTGGATGGAATTTTTCTGATAATCCATGTGAAAGTTATGCCCTGGTCAATTTACAGTTGACTTTTTCAACTGTCCAAATAAGGAAACTTTTGCATCTTGATGATTTTTGAGCCAAGCTTTGAGAATCATGATCAAGCATTGATCAAATGATGTTTGTGGCTTCAAAATGAGATGTTGACCAAAAATTTGAACTTTTGACTGCCAAATGACCATTTTGCCCCTACAGTTGACTGTAGTGCAATTAGGGTTTTTGACTGTGCAATTTTGAGTTGAAAGTCTTGGAACTTGATATGGGGATGCTTGACCATATTTGTAGGCATGTGAGACTTGATTGGGCCCTTGGAAACTTCATCTTCTTGATCAGAACACAAACCCTAATTTTGACTGCTTAGGAGGCTCTTGCACTATGCAACCCTTGGGGAATTTTGAAGCATGACTTGGCAATTTTATGAAGAATATGGGAGGGCAAATTTTGGGGTACAACAGCGTGTTCAAATCTTAATACCATACCCTCTTAGGTAACGCTAGGAGGCGATTAAATCCCGTTTCGATTATTTTGTGTCAAGGTAGAATTTTAGCCCAACAAATACATAATAACATTAGGGTAAAATTTCCCCTTTAGATTTTTATTTTGTAAATAATTAAACTTCTCATTCACAAGTCAAAAATCCAAAAAAACTCTTTAATCATTACTTGAATTTATCTTAAAACCCGCAAAACACACAACAAATCAAAACTCCCCCCAAAGGGCATGTTATCTCCGTTCTACCGCGATATCGGTCGTGCATATTGCTAGAATGCGTGCGTTAACATCACCCACTAAAAAAACACCAACAAACCAACATTTTCTAGAGGAACTATGATGTTCTGATTCCTTCATTGGATACGTAGGCAAAGGGTCGCGAAACCCTCACGAACGCAATAATAAAAACCATTCATTTCCCCTTAGGCAAGCATAGTTGTAGATAAATACACCCTTTAAGACAAACAAACAAAATGGATCCCGTTGAGTACGACGGATGCGAGGGGTGCTAATACCTTCCCCTTGCATAACCGACTCCCTTACCATTTCTCTTGGTCGCAATACCATCTTATCCATTCCCTTGTGGTTTTATCAATATTTCCCCTTCCTTCGGGATAAATAAAGTTCGGTGGCGGCTCTGTGTTTTCTGCCGGTAGCTTCAGCTGGCGACTCTACTGGGGAAAACACAAGGGAATGGATGAGATGGTATTGCGACCAAGATAAATGGTAAGGGAGTCGGTTATACGAGGGGAAGGTATTAGCACCCCTCGCATCTGTCGTACTCAACGGGATCCATTTTGTTTGTTTGTCTTAAAGGGTGTATTTATCTACAACTATGGTTGCCTAAGGGGAAATGAATGGTTTTTATTATTGCGTTCGTGAGGGTTTTGCGACCCTTTGCCTACGTATCCAATGAAGGAATCAGAACATCGTAGTTCCTCTAGAAAATGTTGGTTTGTTGGTGTTTTTTTAGTGGGCGACGTTAACGCACGCATTCTAGCAATAGGCACGGCCGATATCGCAGTAGAAGGGAGATAACATGCCCTTTGAGGGGAGTTTTGATTTGTTGAGTATTTTGCGGGTTTTAAGATAAATTCAAGTAATGATTAAAAAGTGTTTTTGGATTTTTGACTTGTGAATGAGAAGTTTAATTATTTACAAAATAAAAATCTAAAGGGGAAATTTTACCCTAAGGTTATTATGTATTTGTTGGGCTAAAATTCTACCTCGACACAAAATGATCGAAACGGAATTTAATCACCTCATGGCGTTACCTAAGAGGGTATGGTATTAAGATTTAAACACGCAAACAAAAAAAAAGAAATTTAAATTCTAAATATTTTTTATGGTTTTTTATCAAGTTAAACAAAAGATGAATCTAAGAGTAATTTAAAACCTAATTCTAAAATATCTTTGTTATTTAAACCTCAAGAAATCATGAACAATGGTTTTAACTTGTTCTTCAAGCAATCAATGCGCCTTATCTTTCAAAATCCAATCAAACTCTCCAACAAAATAAATGCTTAAGATTTTAATTCCACTGGTTAATTCAAACCCAAAACACCGGTCGCTTGAACCTTGATCTTCATATCATGCCTGAACCACACTTGCACTTCTCGACCAGAAACCTAATTTTTGATATTCAACCCACAATAACTTGTAACTTAAGCAACAAAAACATGTCTTGACGGTCATGAATCCTCAACCTCATTTCTTGTACCCAAACTTTGCATTTGTCAATTCACACTTCGAATTATCAACTCAACGGCTTAGAGGCTTTAAGAAAAAACTTGAAACGCGAGGAGGTGAAATTCTTGACCTAATGCACTGAGCTTTGAGCCATCTTCGAGACAGGCGAAAGAAACATCTTCCCAGAAACCAAAGACCCGAAACCCTAACATCTTGACCAACACACATAGGGAAATAAACCCTAATCCAGGCTCTAATATAATTGAGTAAGAACCAACCTTGTAACGTGATGACAAAATTCATTCCATGATCCACTAATCGAGAACCGGGTGCATTTCGTTTTTACCTGATAAGAAAACCTCAAAACAAGATTAGACATAAAGAGGGCACATCCCTAATACTTCAAACCAAAGCGCCTGATTCCATGAGATGTGGGATATTCAAATGACTGAATAATAAAATGATACAAATGGAATGCAAAGTCCAAAGCCAGACAAAAATAAAGAGATAGAGAAAATTTGGGGTACGACAACTGCCCTTATTTAATCGTCTTAAACCTGAAGGCGAGATTGGCGTCAGCCTTTCGAGAGTTCAAGGTGGAAGATGATAAAATACCATGACCCGAAAATTACCCTGGAGAGATGGTGTGAGTGTCATTCACTGGTGTGAATGTCTGCTTGGGGAAAGACAAACTGGTCTTCTGGTGGATTAGTCATGATAGATAAAACATGGTTAAAAAAGGGTAGCTTGTACTGGGGTAACGGTGCCAATACAAGGTTCTTGAGTGAGTGGGCGGTAAAGTGACTGAAGGGATATGGTTGACGATGTCGTGATGACTGAAAGTAGAATTACTTGACAAAATAATAACTTAAATGCAATGAGTAGAACTTGACGACGACAGAGAATCTATCAAGCGGTATTTCACGACCCAAAAATAAAGGTAAAGATAGGCGTATAATCTATGACCCAAGAGAAAGGTAAAGTGAGGGTAAGACCTACGGGCGACCTACGACCCTAAAAAAGATAACATGAGGGTAAGACCTCCGAGCGACCTACGACCCTATGAAAGATAACGTGAGGGTAAGACCTACGAGCGACCTACGACCCTATGAAAGATAACGTGAGGGTAAGACCTACGAGCGACCTACGACCCTAGCAAAGATAACGTGAGGGTAAGACATATGAGCGACCTACGACCCTAAAAAAGATAACATGAGGGTAAGACCTACAAGCGACCTACGACCCTAGCAAAGATAACGTGAGGGTAAGACCTACGATCAACCTACGACCCTAGCAAAGATAACGTGAGGGTAAGACCTACGAGTGACCTACGACCCTATGAAAGATAACATGAGGGTAAGACCTACGAGTGACCTATGACCCTAGCAAAGATAACGTGAGGGTAAGACCTACGAGCGACCTACGACCCTGTGAAAGATAACGTGAGGGTAATACCTACGAGCGACCTACGACCTTAGGAAAGATAACGTGAGGGTAAGACCTACGAGCGACCTACGACCCTATGAAGATAACATTAGGGTAAGACCTACGAGCGACCTACGACCCTATGAAAGATAACGTGAGGGTAATACCTACGAGCGACCTACGACCCTATGAAAGATAACGTGAGGGTAAGACCTATGAGCGACCTACGACCCTATGAAAGATAACGTGAGGGTAAGACCTACGAGCGACCTACGACCCTATGAAAGATAACGTGAGGGTAAGACCTACGAGTGACCTACGACCCTATGAAAGATAACGTGAGGGTAAGACCTACGAGCGACCTACGACCCTATGAAAGATAACATGAGGGTAAGACCTACGAGCGACCTACGACCCTATGAAAGATAACGTGAGGGTAAGACCTACGAGCGACCTACGACCCTATGAAAGATAACGTGAGGGTAAGACCTACGAGCGACCTACAACCCTATGAAAGATAACGTGAGGGTAAGACCTACGAGCGACCTACGACCCTATGAAAGATAACGTGAGGGTAAGACCTATGAGCGACCTACGACCCTACGAAAGATAACGTCAGGGTAAGACCTACGAGCGACCTATGAACCTATGAAAGATAACGTGAGGGTAAGACCTACGAGCGACCTACGACCCTATGAAAGATAACGTGAGGGTAAGACCTACGAGGGACCTACGACCCTATGAAAGATAACATGAGTATTGAGAGTTAGGGGAGTACGACGTACTGGCACCACGGTTTATTTTAGTTGGTAGTGTAATAACAGATGTTAACTGGGAATTATGAGGATGATATTCTTTATGGGGATGTTTTGTTGATTTGGGATTGACCTGACTCAGGTTTCATATGCATTTAAGGTGTGACATGATGACCCATGGATATGCTATGCGTTTGGGGATGCAATGTCGTAGGTCGTGATGATTATTGTATGCAAAATGACAAAAAATCTTTGGGATTTGTTGTCTGTAATCTTGAGGTACCAATATGGTCTGGTGCTTGAAATTTGAGAGAAAAGAGTTAGCCCCGCCGAGTTCACTGGGGAATTAAATCTTGCTGACGAGGAATGACTTTATCTGACTTCCTTACTGGGTTAGAGTTTGTGAATAACTGAAAAAGAGACGTGGATATCAACAAATGCCCCAGGTCTCTCTGTGTGGGAGAATCAGGCGCTCGGTCGATTGTAAGGAAGCGACGAGGATGAAATCTTGGTCAAGGTGACCGTTATGACTTGCTACCTGCACAGAAGAACGAACACTTGAACGCTACAATATTCCCTTGGGATACATTCATATCCATGTAATGTAGTGTTTCACATCTTAGCTCGTGATTATTATTGACTTATTATTTTCAATGCAATGCATAACAAAGAATTTAAATCACGATTCGTATACGAAAAATAAAGTAAAAGAACACAACAAAGATTTTTTAATGGAAGGGCAAATTTTTATTAATGAGTTCGGCCCGTGAATGGACATTCATACATAGAAACAAATCCTAAATGAGGAAGTTGCGGAAAAGAAAAGAAATACAACAGGTAAAACGACAATAAGAAAATCTCGAATATCCGTTAAAATTGATATTGCTATAGTTCTCGCATCCTAGGTCATCCTAGTGCCGTGCTTCCAAAGGATAATAGCTAGATTGATCCATTCCGCATTAGGAGGGTGCACGTGAAGAGTCTTAAGACTGCAGTCTCTCGCTTTTCTGTCCCTAATTTTTTCCTGGATCGCCCTTTCGGGGTTTCAATCCACCGGGACACCCATTTTTTCCTAAGCCGCCCTTTCGGGTTTTCGACTTAGCGGGTTATTCTCTTTTTTTCTTCTTTTTTTAGCCCTAACTTTTGCCTAATCTGCCCTTTCGGGTTTTCAACTTAGCGGGTCCTTTCATGCGTAGTATTTTTTGACTGAGTCTGAATTGACTGGAAGCGGAACGTCTTCCCCATCCATGTTTGTCAGGATTAGAGCACCTCCTGAGAAAGCTTTCTTCACGATGTACGGTCCCTCATAGTTGGGAGTCCACTTGCCTCTTTGATCAGTGTGGATTGGGAGAATCTTTCTTAAGACCGGGTCACCTGAGTGGAACTCTCGAGGTCGAATCTTCTTGTCAAATGCCCTCTTGAGACGCTGTTGGTATAACTGACCGTGACAAATGGCTGACAGGCACTTTTCTTCAATGAGATTGAGTTGGTCGAGTCTCGTTTGAATCCATTCTGCTTCATCAAGTTTAGTATCCATCTGAACCCTTAAGGAAGGAATCTCCACTTCGACCGGGATTACCGCATCCATACCATAGACTAGTGAAAACGAAGTTGCCACAGTGGAAGTACGCACCAAAGTTCGATAGCCATGCAGGGCAAAAGGCAACATCTCATGCCAATATTTGTATGTTCTCACCATTTTCTGGACGATCTTCTTTATGTTCTTGTTAGCGGCTTCGACTGCCCCATTCATCTTTGGCTAATAGAGTGATGAATTATGGTGCTCGATCTTGAACTCTTCACACATTTCCTTCATCATCTTGTTGTTGATATTTGACCCGTTATCAGTGATGATCTTGTTAGGAGTTCCATACCGGCTTATGATCTCACTTTTGATGAAACGAGTGACAACTTGCTTGGTCACATTCTTGTACGAAGCCGCTTCCACCCACTTGGTGTAGTAGTCAATAGCAACGAGGATAAACCTGTGTCCATTTGAAGCGCTCGGCTCGATGCGTCCAATTATATCAATACCCCACATTGTAAAGGGCCATGGTGAAGTCATCATATTCAAAGGAGTGGGAGGAACATGTATCCTGTCTGCGTAAACCTGACATTTATGGCACATTTTGGCATATACACAACAGTCACTTTCCATCGTCATCCAGAAATAACCTGCTCGTAGGATTTTCTTGGCCATGGAATGCCCACTGGCATGAGTCCCAAAAGAGCCCTCGTGTATTTCTCGTATAATGGATTTTGCCTCGTGTTTATCCACGCATCTGAGCAGAACCGAATCATAGTTTCTCTTGTACAGAACGTCTCCTGACAATAAAAACTTAGACGCCAACCTTTTGAGAGTCCGCTTATCACAAATCATAGCAACTTCGGGGTACTCTTGCTTCTCAAGATATCTTTTGATGTCTAAATACCACGGCCTTTCGTCAAATACATCTTCAGTTGTGAGACAATGAGCAGGGAAAATATGTGCTGGCTCCTTGTAACGATAGATCCTTATACTGGGTGCATGATTTGGGAATTGAGTTTGAACATCGCTGCTAAAGTGGCCAGAGCGTCTGCCAGTTGATTCGCTTCTCTAGGAATATGCTCAAAGGTGACCTCATCGAAAGTGGGCAACAACTCAACTATGTAATCCATGTATGGAACTAAATTAGGGTGCCGTGTATCCCAATCACCCCATACTTGATGTATCACTAAGGCAGAGTCCCCATAAACTTCAAGGATCTTGATCTTCAAATCAATGGCGGCTTCAAGGCCCATCACACAAGCTTCGTATTCAGCGACATTATTCGTGCAATCAAAACATAATATGGCAGTGAAAGGTATGTGAGTGTTGCGTGGAGAGGTTAGAACTGCCCCAATATCGTGACCCATAGCATTTGACGCACCATCGAACGTGAGAGTCCATCGCTCCCCTGGTTCAGGTCCTTCATTATCATCAAGTTTCATAATATCCTCGTCTGGAAAATCGAACTTCATGGGCTGATATTCTTCCAATGGTTGGTAAGAGAGATGATCAGCAAGAATGCTACCTTTGATAGCCTTTTGTGTGACGTACTGGATGTCATACTCAGACAAAAGCATTTGCCACCGAGCCAATCTGCCTGTAAGTGCTGGTTTCTCGAAGATGTACTTTATCGGATCCATCTTAGATATTAGAAGTGTAGAATGTGTCAACATATACTGCCTCAAACACCGAGCTGCCTACGTAAGAGCACAACAAGTCTTCTCAAGTAAGGAATACCTCAATTCACAATCAGTAAACTTCTTGCTCAAATAGTAAATGGTGTGTTCTTTTCGTCTAGTATCATCATGTTGTCCGAGCACACAACCCATAGATCCTTCAAGCACAGTCAAATACATAATGAGAGGTCTCCCGGGAACTGGTGGTATGAGTATTGGTGGTTCTTGAAGATACTGCTTAATCTTCTCGAAAGCTTCTTGACAACTCTCATCCCAACAGACATCCTGATTCTTGCGTAACAATTTAAAGATGGGTTCACAGGTAGCAGTAAGATGGGAAATGAACCTGGCTATGTAATTCAACCTTCCAAGGAAACCTCGTACTTCCTTCTCATTTTTTGGCGCCGACATATCTTGTATTGCTTTTACTTTGTCTAGATCTACTTCAATTCCTCGTCGACTCACGATAAAACCAAGTAACTTTCCCGATCGAACCCCAAAGGTGCATTTGTTGGGATTAAGCCTTAACCTGAACTTTCGCAAACGATCAAACAACTTCTTCAAATGAACCAAATGGTCTTCCTCAATCTGTGACTTTGCAATCATGTCGTCCACATACACCTCGACTTCTTTATGAATCATGTCGTGAAAGAGAGTCACCATAGCTCGCTGATACGTTGCACCAGCGTTTTTAAGACCAAAAGGCATGACTCTATAGCAAAAGGTACCCCAAGGAGTTGTGAAAGCTGTTTTATCCATGTCTTCCAGAGCCATCTTTATCTGATTGTAGCCAGAGAAACCATCCATAAAGGAAAACACTGAAGACTGAGCAGTGTTATCAACCAAAACATCAATGTGAGGCAACGGGAAATCATCCTCCGGGATTGCTCTATTCAAGTCTCGGTAGTCAACACACATACGTACCTTACCATCCTTCTTAGGTATGGGCACAATGTTAGCAATCCAAGGCGGGTAATTTATCACAGATAGGAAACCTGCTTCGAGCTGTTTCTGAACCTCTTCTTTGATCTTCAAAGCCATGTCGGGTCTGGTCCTTCTTGGTTTTTTCTTTACAGGAGGACATTCTGGCTTGAGTGGAAATTTATGCATTACTATATCAGTGTCTAAGACGGGCATGTCTTCATATTACCAGGCGAAGATGTCAGCATACTCTTGAAGCAATTCAATCAACCCCTTCCTTTCTTCACTTTTCAAGGCGGCCCCTATCTTGACTTATATCTTTACCTCTTCAGTACCGAGATTGACGACTTTTGTTTCTTCTTGATACGGCTGGATAACCTTCTCTTCTTGTCTCAAGAGTCTGGCTAGTTCTTCAGGGACTTCACAATCTTCCTCACTATCTTCGTTAGCATGATCAACTGAATTCTCAAGAATATAAAGAGCCATAGAATTATCATTTCCAACGGAGTTCGAGACGGATCTGCATGATCGATGATTTTATGTTTTATTTTTAGAAAGTGCAAAAGAATATGAAAAGAAAAGTATTGCCATTTTTATTTTGAAAAATTAAAAGTAAAAGAAAAGACAGAGAACAAAATTGTATGCGAAAGTGCGATTTTTCATTCAATGTTAAACGGAGATTGAAACATAAGGGGACCCTTCTACAAGCTTTCAGTATGCCTTGGGCAGGACATACGACTTAAAATGGAAACAAAAAATTACACGTCAAGGAAAACAACTTCAGGGATGTCCACGGCAGTCCAATTGCTGAGCTCCTGGTCTGGCGCAACTTGATAGATAAATCTTAAAATATCTTCATCGTCACCTTCAGCATCTGTGGAGAGTACTTGTCCTTCTTTGCCTACACCAGCATTGACGAACACTTCATAAATTGGGGGAACCTATTGTCCTTTGAGAGGAACCCAACCAGCTTGCACAGAGGATGATGGCTGATACCCAAGACCAAAACGGTCTTTCTTCTCTGGTACTTCAATCAATTTGCCCCAACTGTCATGGGGAGGTCTAGCTTCTATGAGGGCTTTGGAATCCTTCAAAGAGGCCAGGGGTATCTCAGACTTCCTACATTCTACGACGGGGAATTTGTCAACAGTAATAATCTCCAGAGCTTGAAAGGGAAATTCTTGCACCTCGCCTTCTACTTCCACCTAACGGTAGGTAGTCAGATTATTAATCACTATGTCTTCTTCCCTGCAAACAACGACAACTGGTCATTCACAATGAACTTCAGGCGTTGATGAAGAGTAGATGTCACAGCTCCTGCTACATGAATCCATGGACGACCCAAAAGGCAAGTATAGGATGGACAAATGTCCATGACATAGAATGACAAATAGAAAGTGTGGGGACCAATCTTTACAGGAAAATCCACTTCTCCATCCACCGATCTTCTCGAACCATCAAACGCTCAAACATTTAGAGTGGAGGGCCTCATCATTACTCCGTCCATATTCAGCTTAAACAAGGTTGCCTTAGGCATCACATTAAGTGAAGATCCCGTATCCACCAAAACTCGAGATAAAACAGTGTCCAAACACTTCATAGAAACATGTAGCGCTTTATTGTGGGCTTTGCCTTCAATTGGGAGTTCATCATCACAGAAACCCAAACAATTTCCCACAGCAATATTGGTGACTATTCCTTCAAACTGGGCCACAGAGATGTCTTGGGTAACATGAGCAGAACATAAGGTCTTCAATAAGGCATTACGGTGGGCCTCTGAACACAAAAGGAGAGATAAGATGGAGATCTTGGATGGTGTCTGGTTGAGTTGATCCACTACTTTGTAATCACTCCTCTTGAGAATTCTCAAAAGTTGCTCCGCTTCTTGTCCTACAGAAAGTTCGGGTTGATTATCCATCTGTGATACGGTGGGAGAACTGACTAGGGTTTTGCGTTTGTTTTCGCAAATGTTTCGGTTGAGCAAGAGTCGCCACCGACTTTTTATTTTATCCTAAGGAAAGGTTAAAAAAGCACAGCAAAAACCTTTGAGATATTTTCTTGGGTTCGGGGAGTAGATTATAGAAAGGGGAGGTATTAGCACCCTTTCTATCCATGGTTATCCATGGGCTCTTAGTTACTTGATTAGATCAACTTGCCTTGATTTTCAATTGTTTGAAATGGTGCTTTGTGCATGGTTTTGAAAATGTTTTGAAAAAGATGCATTGTCTAGGCAACCCTTGTAACAATTCTTTACTCGAATGTTTTACAAAAGGTGTTTGTCTTTTTGAAAAGATGTTTCAAGGTTTTTGAAAGTTGTTTTGAAAGTGTAGTGATGTGTGGTTTGAAAAATAGGCAAGTGTTTTTGTTTTGCAAGTTGACAAGTATTCAAGAGCTATCTACCCTAAAGTTCTCAAAGATCTTTGCTATGTTTTAACCCTTTTAACAATTTTGTTCCACCATTGCATTTGGTGGACAATCTTGTGTTAGGATGTGAACGGGACGGGCGCGGGTCATCGTTTTAGACCATGATTGCAATGGTGCCAAGTATCTTTGGGCAACTTTTTCCTTTAAGGGACTTGATCATTTTTAGGCAACTTTCGAAAGCGTCATCGAGGGACTATGATCATTTGATTGTTTTGTTTTAGCCAAATGATACCTAACATGCAATATGGCCCATTATTGAAGGCAACAAGTGGAATACCCTAGGGGTGCAAGTGTGATTAGTGTTGTCCATTTTCATACTTGTTTATCTTGAAGTTAGGTCAAACTATTTTGGTTAATTGATTTGCATACAAACCCTAATTCTAGCATGGCATAATTAGAAAGCTTTAAAGTGCGAAAAAAAAGTTCCTAAGTTATTACAACACAATATATGGGATGGGGGGTACAAATGTTCAAATGGGGGTATTTTGACAAGAATTAAAACCCTAGACTATTACATCCAACTTGGAATTTTGCAAGGTATTTAATTACACAATATTCAAATAAAATAAATATGCAAAATGCAAAAAAAGGTTTTTTCATATGTATGTAAAAAGTATTTATCATGTACCAAATAAACAAAAATAAAATTAATTAATTTTTGGTATTCTTATGCATTTAGGGCAAAAACCCTAATTTTACAAATAAAAGTATTTATTGTATAATATATGCAATATTTATTAATTATATACACCAAAATAAATAAAAGAAGGTATTTTATATAAAAAAGTATTTTTGAGGTCAAAATATTAATAAAAACAAAAATGTATTAATTCTTTGTATTTTTCTAAATATATTAATAAACATATATATATTTACATTATTTATTGAATATTTATTATATGTACAAAAATAAAAATATTTAATATTAAAAAAAAGTATATATTTTTTATACAATGTTTTCAAGAGATAACATAAAATAGAAATAAAATATGTTTGTATTTTTTTTTGTATTTTAAAATAAATGAGTGTTTATGTATTATTTACATGTACAAATATTAATTTAAACAAATAAATGCCTAATAAATACAAAAATGGTTTGAAAAATATTTTTTATATTTTTAATATTATGAGAAAAAATAAATAAGTCAGAAACAACAAGAAAAGTCAAAAAAATGTTTCAAATAAGCACAATGGGCCAAGGGGGTTCAAAAATGAAAATGGGGTGCAAATAAGAAAATAAGACAAGCCCAGCCCAAAGGACCTTGTCTTCAACCTCTGTCCAGAAGCTTGTCAAAAAACGCGCGCCTCCTACACTGATTCAAACATCTTGATTCCTGGACTTTTAGCACAAACTCATAACATGAAAAATGTTAAGCATCAAACCACGATTCTGGACATATAAAGAACTCATCCTAACTCTCAGAAATGAGGGAGAATTTCTCCCTCCCCAATTTTTAACCTAACTTTTTATCAATGTTCAGACCTCAAATTCTCATAGCACATGCAAAATAAATGGAAAGTAAAGATATGTATAGCTTCAGGGACATGAGCATGGCATTTTTCATTCACAAACTTAGAGCTAATTCTTCCTACATTGAGAGATAGAAATCCAAAGATTTACCTGTTCAGTTGGAATTGTGTGCAGCAATGGAGATGCTTTCAAGGCAAAGTAATGATTTGTATAGCTTGCTTAATGTCCAAGGATGCTATTCCAATGCTTGGTATGCTTTGAACCCTACTATATCAAGCTGCAGAAGTCAACCTGTAAGAGGAAAAAATGAAAATGGTAGAAATGATTAGGGGTGTTACAGGTCGTGTTTAGGACTTGGAACAATTTGTATGGATGGTAGGGAAAGTGTTTGAACTAGTTTGGATGAAAGTGCACGATGGAAATGAGCTGTGGGATTCAAACTGCAACCTATGCCCTATTTTTGCAGTTTTATGGTGTTTTGAGGTTTGATGATGTTTGGAACTTGGTTGGCTCGTGTTTCAGCTTAGGTTTGATGTTTAGAATGTGTACAATAACTTTGCTTAAGCTTGTGTTGGCTGAGATGAGAGTTGGGGGTTGTTATGTCAAGTTTCTTCTTACTTAAACAACAAAGTGTCAAGTTATGTTTTAGACTGATGGAGGCCCCCCTAATGTGCTGCTAAGCTTGCCCTTGATCAGTGGGATTAGCTCAATAACTTGTGCCAAGGAGATTTGTTGTGTACCTCTTGATTTGCAAATTGACATAAAGCTTCACTTTTTCAAAAATGGACATAATGCTTTTTCTATTTTAGGACTAAACCTTCATGTAATGCTAAAACACATAATGCAAGGCTTGAACACAATAGGTTTGCATTAAATTATTGAGTGCAAATGGGATAAAGGACCTGTAATCAAGTTGTGCAAGCTGATTTGAAAAATTGCACAAGTTATGAACATGTACATGGCCATGAATCAAAGTGACTTTTTCCCAACTTGCCAAATTCGATTCTCCCTAACCATGAGGTTGCTTGATGAGTTCTTGGACATTTTGGAAAGCTTGGAATGTATACTACAATCCATCTTTGTAATTCAAATTGAAATTACAAGTGGAAGCATGTGAAAAATGGTCTTGAAGTTAGGCAAAAATCCTGCCTAAAATTGGTCAAAATTTCTCTAAGTTAAGAATGGTTTGGTACCCTTGTTCCAAAAATTGTAACTTGAGCTACAAGCTTCTTTTGAGGAAACTTTGTGAATCAAAGTTGTAGATTTTGCAATGGACTACAACTTTCATGTTTTGACTTTTCCTTGAATCCAAATGCATCTTGATGAGAAAGTGGGACAAAGTTAGGAAAAAATTAGGGTTTTTCATAACTTAGAAAAATTCTAAGTTATGAAAAATCTTCATTTCAAACCCTAATTTGTGATTCTTGATTTCTTGATGAACAAGTTTCATGATTTGGCATGTTTTGATGAAAAATGAATTTTGACACTTGATTTTGACCAAAAAGTCAAAGTTTGACTTTTCAGTATACAGTCAAAATTGATCAATTGACTGGAAAATTCAATTGTCAATCTTGTGCATTTGGGATCTTTTGAACTTGTTGAGCATGTCAAGACAATTCCATTGGGTCCTTGAGTCCATATGTGAGCTTGGTTTGCCATTGGCTAGGTTAAACAGTCAAAAATTGCCTTTGTGCAGTCAAAACCCTAAAAATGACCATTTTGCCCTTTTGGTGATCTGATCAAATTTCTTGGGGAATTGTGATCCAAACTTGATCAAATGGTTCATATGAGTTCATTATGTTGATGTGGGTCAAAAATCATGAGGTTTGACTGTCAATTGGCCATAGTTGACTTTTTCCCCAATACAGCTGATTTCTAGGTCAACTGTCCAATTGACTGGGCAAAGTTTGGAATCAAGGCTTGAAACTTGGTATGGATAGACTTGGGAGTCCAACATGAAGCATGAAAGTCATCTTAGGCATTTTAGGTCAAAACATCTTTGTGCAAACACAAACCCTAATTTGGGTCAACAGTGATAGGAGAAGTCTTGAGCAGAGGAAACCCTAACTGGATCTTGAGCTCCAAGGGCCTTGTGATGAGAAAATATTGAGGAAATGGGAGGGAAAATTTTGGGGTACAATAGTTGCCCCTGTTCAATCTTCTTGAATCCGAAGAGTTAGATTGGCAAGTTTGCCTTTCGCGACTCGAGGGTAAAAGGAGATTGGACACTAGAGTGCCCTTAAATTTGCACTCGTCATAGCAATGGATGTGGGAATGGGCTTAGAGATGCCATTTGGAGATGGGCTTAAAGATGCCATCTGGAGGGGTGACAGAATCTTGTCGGGGATGGGCTTAAGGATGCCATCTGGAATGAGTATCGGAAAGGTGTCCATGTTTTGGACCATCTCTGAACTGGGGGTCTGAATAAGCAATAGATTGACATCCGTATCTGGAGGCATCCGTAAACTGTTTTCAAAAGTTGAGAAGAGTCTGAACAAGCGATAGATTAACATCCGTTGTTGGGAGGAATCCGTAAACTGTTTTCAGAAGTCTGAAGAAGAATCTGAACAAGCGATAGGTTAACATCCGTTACTGGAGAACCTGTGAACTGTTTTCAGAAGTCTTGAAGTTGAATAAGCAATAGAGCAGCATCCGTTGTTGGGAAGCGTCCGTAAACTGTTTTCAAAAATTGCATCTGAACAAGTGATAGATTAACATCCGTTGTTGGGAAGAATCCATAAACTGTTTTCAGAAATCTTGAGAAGAATCTGAACAAGCGATAGGTTAACATCCGTTACTGGAGAACCTGTGAACTGTTTTCAGAAGTCTTGAAGGTGGAGGAGGAACCAGTGTAGGGTTTCCTGATGATGAGTTCGTGTAAAACTGCATCTGGATGCATCTGGAATAAGCATCAGAATGTTGCCATGTCTGGGTCACATCTGAACTTTTTCTAGAAAGAATCTCGGAAAATAATGATTTTTGTCTGTCGACTGATCTTACCTGAAAAGGTAAAGAGTTAGTTATATGCAATGTCATGATGCATGATGCAATGTATGTTATATGATATGAATGTAAATGAATGTGCATGTAAGCTGGAGAGCTGTCTTGCGGAGGATAAATGAATCCTAGATGGCTGAAGATAAAAGCATCTTGACTGCTGCCGGGAAGAATAATTCCTTGGCTGTTGCTGGGGAATGCCAGATCTTCAATCATTGAGGGGCCTCAGGACCACCGCGGGGAATTGGAATTTCCTTGGTGACTTGCAGGGTAAGAGAATTTCTGATGATTTCTACTGGGGAGTTTAGAACCTGATAAACCCATGGTGGGAAGGTAGGGCTGAGCATCCTCAGCCTAGTGGGAAGTATCTCTGCGGGGAAAAGGTTCACCAGCTTGGTTCAATTGGGGATACTGAAACTTGACTCTGAGGGGAATCGAGTTCTGAAAGGCTCTCTGACGGGAGAAATCAGTATCGGGAGAGTTTTTTCCTGATGAGGACCCTGAAGTCTGACTCTGTTTAGGGAATTAAGTTCTGACTGAGGAATTTGGATTTCAAATCTGCTCGGGATTTCCTTTGAAAGGGTATCAAGATATCTAACCGTACCTTCAACTTACTAGTAATCACTCTTTCTTGATTCATAAGGAAATGATTATGTTCAAATGCATATGCCTATTTAAAAAAACATTAGACGTTTCTCAAATAAAACATAAGTGCAAAAGAAAAGAGAAAAGGAACGACGCAAATTTCTGGAAAAGTATTTGTATTAACTTTCTATGAGTATATTTGTACAAAGGAGACAATCATCCTAGTAAGAGGATTTCGTCGTAAATATTGAAAAATTTATACAAAAGAAAGATGGCTATGTGAAATAATTCCATGGGATTCCATTCCGCTATAGCCTTCACAACTCTGAATATCTGTCCATTCAATACTTCGTCTGCCGATGGCTGGATTGATCAGAAGCTTGGAACTGGTTGATGATGAGATTGTTCTTAAAGTGATCCGACGAGACATAGTCATACGCTTTAATTCCCTAACTTTTGCCTGAATCTCCCTTTCAGGTTTTCGATCCACCGGGAAACCCCTTTTTGCCCAAGCCGCCCTTTCGGGTTTTCAACTTGCCGGGTGTACAGATTTCTTTTATTTTTATCCCTAACTTTTGCCTGAACCGCCCTTTCGGGTTTTCGGTTCACCGGGATGCCCATTTTTGCCCAAGCCGCCCTTTCGGGTTTTCGACTTGTCGGGTTATTTTATGCGTAGTATCTTTTGACTATGTCTGCGTTCGCAGGGTGCGGCAAATCGTCGCCGTCCATGGTGGTCAGAATCATTGCACCACCAGAAAATATGCTCTTGATCACAAATGGTCCTTCGTATGTAGGAGTCCATTTGCCCCTGGGATCACTTTGCGGCAAGATAATCCGCTTGATTACGAGATCTCCGACTTGATACACTTGACGTATGACTTTCTTGTTGAAGGCCTTGATCATCCGCTTTTGATACGTCTGACCATGGCATACAGCAGCGAGTCGCTTCTCGTCGATCAAATTGAGTTGATCAAGTCGGGTCTGAATCCAATCATCTTCATTCAAACCTGCGTCCTTCATAATCCTTAGAGAAGGAATCTGAACTTCCATAGGCAGGACAGCTTCCATGCCATATACCAAAGAAAATGGGGTTGCCCCGGTTGAAGTACGTGCCGTCGTACGGTACCCATGTAGAGCGAACGGTAACATCTCATGCCAGTCTTTGTAAGTGACTGTCATTTTCTGAATGATCTTCTTAATGTTTTTGTTCGCAGCTTCAACAGCACCGCTCATCTTCGACCGATAGGGAGATGAATTGTGATGATAAATCTTGAACTGTTCGCACAATGTGGTGATCATCGTGTTATTCAGATTTGTACCGTTGTCTGTGATGATCCTGTCTGGAACACCATACCGGCATATGAGATTTTGCTTGATGAAGCGGGCAACAACATTTTTGGTAACAGAGGCGAAGGAAGCTGCTTCGACCCATTTGGTGAAATAGTCAATGGCAACCAGGATGAAACGATGTCCGTTGGATGCCGTGGGCTTGATCTCTCCAATCATTTCAATGCCCCACAGTGCAAATGGCCACGGAGCTGTCAAAACGTTGAGAGGAACCAGAGGGATATGAATCTTGTCAGCGTAGACTTGACACTTGTGGCAAGTAGGGGAATGTTGATGGCAGTCAGCTTCCATGGTAGACCAGTAGTAGCCTGCCCTCAGGATCTTCTTAGCCATTGTATGCTCGCTCAAGTGAGTGCCAAATGGGCCGCTGTGTATCTCGGTCATGATCAACTCTGCCTCAGCTTTGTCTACGCATCGGAGTAAAACACAATCATGGCTTCATTTGTAAAGAATGCCGTTGCTCAGGAAGAACTTGGCAGCAAATTTCCTTAGGAACTTTTTGTCATTTACGGAAGCTCCTTCGGGATAATCTCTAGTCTGGAGATACCTTTTGATTTCATGGAACCAGGGTTGTTCCACTACTTCTTCGGTATTAATCTCGTGACAATGTGCAGGTTCATCCATTCGCTCGATGGTGATTTGGGGAGCCTCGTTATCCCAGTTAAGTTTAAACATGGAAGACATTGTAGCTAGAGCATCTGCTAGCTGATTCTCTTCTCGCGGGAAATGCTCGAAGGTAATTTGCTCGAAATGAGGCAACAATGTCGAGACATGTTCTTTGTATGGGATAAGATTAGGATGCTTGGTATCCCACTCTCCTTTGATTTGACTGATAACCAAAGCCGAGTCCCCGAATACGATCAAAGATTTGATCCCCAAGTCTATAGCAGCCTTGAGACCAAAGATGCAAGCTTCATATTCAGCCATGTTGTTTGTGCAGCTAAAGCAAAGTCGAGCCGTGAAAGGTGTGTGACAACCTTCCGGGGAAATGAGTACCGCGCCGATACCGTTTCCAAGTGCATTTGAAGCACCATCAAAGTACAGGGTCCATCGGGATCCCTTTTCGGGTCCGTCATACGGCCCGTTACCTTTAATGTTGTTCAAATTCATGATGTTCTCGTCTGGAAAGTCAAATCTCATGGGTTGATAATCTTTGATAGCCTGATGAGCCAGATGATCAGCTAGTACACTCCCCTTTATAGCTTTTTGAGTGGTGTACTGGATGTCATACTCAGTTAGGATCATTTTCCATCTGGCTATTCTTCTAGATAAAGCGGGCTTCTCGAAGATATACTTGATAGGATCCATTTTAGAAATCAACAGGGTAGTATGAGTCAACATATACTGCCTTAGTCGGCGAGCCGCCCATACCAAAGCGCAACAATTTTTCTTGAGCAGTGAGTAGCGAGTCTCACAGTCGGTAAACGTTTTGCTAAGGTAATAAATAGCATGCTCTTTTCGACCAGACTCGTCATGCTGGCCCAAAACACACCCCATTGAGTTATCCAAGACGGTCAGATACATGATCAATGGTATTCCTTCGACAGGTGGCATCAGAATAGGAGGTTCTAGCAAATACTCCTTGATCTTATAAAAGTAGCTTGGCAATCATCGTTCCATTCGACCACCTGATCTTTCTTTAGTAGTTTGAAAATTGGCTCACAGGTAGAAGTCAGATGAGAGATGAATCTGGCAATATAGTTCAAGCGCCCCAAGAACCCTCTAACCTCCTTTTCAGTACGGGGAGCAGGCATCTCTTGTATTGCTTTCACTTTTGCTGGATCGACTTTAATGCCTTTGTTGCTTACAATGAATCCTAGAAGTTTACCAGACCTAACTCCAAAAGTGCACTTACTTGGATTCAGCCTGAGTTTGTATTCTTTCAACCTGGCAAACAGTTTTTCTAGATGTTCAAGGTGCTCTTCCTCTGTTTGTGATCGAGCTATCATATCGTCTACGTAAAATTCGATTTCATGATGTATCATATCATGAAATAAAGCTACCATGGCGCGTTGATAAGTTGCCCCTGCGTTCTTTAGTCCGAACGGCATCACCTTGTAACAGAAAGTACCCCATTGTGTGACAAAGGTTGTTTTCTCCATATCTTCGGGGGCCATTTTGATTTGATTGTAACCCGAGAATCCATCCATGAAGGAAAACACTTTATGCTGAGCTGTATTGTCGATTAAAATGTCAATGTGTGGTAGCGGAAAATCATCTTTGGGGCTGGCCCTATTCAAATCCCGGTAGTCCACACACATCCTGACTTTGCCATCTTTTTTAGGTACTGGCACGATGTTAGCGACCCATTGAGGATAAGATGTAACAGCCAGAAAGCCAGCGTCGAATTGCTTCATCACTTCTGCTTTGATCTTTTCAGACATGTCGGGCCTCATTCGGCGGACTTTTTGTTTGATCGGTGGACAATCCTCTCTTGTAGGGAGACGGTGAACCACGATGTCTGTGTCTAAACCCGACATATCTTCATAAGACCAAGCGAAGATTTCAACGTACTCATTTAACAACTATATCAGGCGTTCCTTGACACTTGGTTCCAGATTGGCACCCACTTGTACCTCCTTCCGGTCTTCCCCGGTTCCTAAGTTGACAGTTTCCAATGACTCTTCGTGAGGTAAGATGGCCCTTTCCTCTTGCTGTAGAAGTCTGGCTAGTTCCCCTGGTACTTCACAACCTTCGTCATCTTCATACTCAGCTTGATTGACCAGATCTTCAGAGTTATTGAAGGATGTAGCAGAATAGTCACCCATGGAATCCAGAGTGGATTGGTACTTGCGTTTGTGAGTGTGGGTGTGTGTAAGGGATAGCCATCCTTAAACAAAAAATGCAAAAGAAAAGAAAATGAACACAACAGTTTATCAAATGAAAAACGTCCAATGAATCATTAAACATGGCATATGGATATGAAGATAATCAAAACCCTTACAAATGGACCTACATGCCCCGGGCAAGGCATGAGGTAAAAAAGTAGTGTGCGGATTGTTTAAAAGTAATTATTACAGACCACAAGAAATGTTTGACAGATAATTACTGATTAATAAAAGTAACGGGGACAAAGTCTTTTGCCTCCCAGTTGCATAGTCCTCCTTTGATAGTTGGGTAGATCCACTCTTCAATGTTGTCCTCTTTGTCCTCACCCTCCAAAGCGTTGATCCCGTAAGGAGAAATCTTGACGGGCGCCCTTTCAATCTTTGAACGGCGCATAGCTTTCTGGCCCGCGGCAGTGAATCCTAATCCAAATTTGTCTGTTTTGTATGGAATATCAGGCAACTGCCCCCATGTTGAATTCTTCCCTTCCTTCATTGCGGCCTTCGCGTCTTCCAGAGATGCCATCCTGGCCATCTGCTTTGGTACTTCAGCTACCAATTTTGCTACTGTTATTTCAGGAGGGACTTCTTCGAAATGCTGGAATGGTGTCTCAATGAACTCACCCTCTACCTCCACATACCGAAAGGAGTTCAGGTGGCTGATCATATACTCCTCTTCACCATGGACGGTTATGATCTTTCCCTTGACAGGATACTTCAACATTTGATGTAAGGAAGAGGTGACTGCCCCGGCATTGTGTATCCAAGGCCTACCCAACAAGCAAGAGTATGACGGACGGATGTCCATCACATAGAAAGTAGATTTAAACACCTCAGTGCCTACCTTGATGGGAATATCAACTTCCCCATGGACCATCCTCTTTGAACCATCGAAAGCTCTGACAACAATATCACTCGGCTTCAGCTCTAAACCTTCACAATCTAGTCGGTCCAAAGCTTTCTTAGGCAGTACATTCAGTGAAGAACCAGTGTCGACCAAGACATGTGTGAGAGTAGTTCCTCGGCACTCGACTGAAATGTGCAAAGCATCATTGTGGTTTCTACCTTTAGGAGTTAGGTCGGCATCAGAGAAACCTAATCCATTGTCTGCAGTAAGACTGGCCACACAATTTTGGAATTGGTCTGCAGAGGTTTCCTGGGGCACATGGGCTGCCTTTAGGAATTTTATCAAAGCCTTGGCATGCGCTTCTGAGCAAAGTAGTAGTGCCAACATGGAGATCTTCGAGGGGGTTTTCCCCAGTTGTTCTACCACGTCGTAATCACTCCTTTTAATTATCTTCAAGATCTCTTCTATTTCTTTCTTGGAGGTTTCCGGGATGACCAAGGGTTGAGCCCTCGTCCTGACGAGCTCATCTTGGGTTCCCTTACCTTTATCAGCAGAGGTAGGAGGGACAATACCAGGAACAACAACATCTTTAATCAATGGGGTTCTAGCGGAGAGTTTTATTGGTTCAGGAATAACTTTGGCGGCAGATGAGGGTCCAAAGATTGCTTTTGGAGGGGCAATCTCTGGAGAAAATATTCTCCCGCTTCGGGTGATCTTGCTTGTGCCCGCAATGTTTCCAATGCTGGCTTCTTCTTCATCCGAGCTTCCTTCAGTTACTTCAACTTGTTTAATACCATGGTAGTAGACGTCACCGCCGTAGTTCCATGGTATTGACTTCTCAGAAATGTAGGGGACAGGCCCTGGCATTGTTATCTTTAAAGGAACAGACTTCGTAGCTGGTGTAATCTTAACAGGCTTTCTGACGGCCTTGGAAATATTGGCGTGAATGGTTATAATTGAGACTTCTTTAATGTGGGTTGGAATAACAGAAACTTTTTCAAACAAAATTTGTCGACTGTCCATTAGACCTTGGATGCCTTTCTTCAGTAACGGACAGTCAAATGGCAGAGAGTAACAACAGTAGCAATCTTCTTTACATCCCGGGAAAATCCCGGCCCTTAACAGATTCAACTTGATGGTTAACAACGGAGTTATCAGATCATTGACATCAACAACATACAAATCTTCTTCAATAGCATTGACATTTCGACCGTGCTTCGGCATTGGAGCGGATATCACGTTCGGCTTCTCTGGAGCGTCGAACTCCACCTCTTTCGCCTCTATTAGGTCTTGAATTTTATGCTTGAGTGCCCAACAATCGCTGGTGTCGTGCCCGACACTGTCAGAATGGTAGGCGCATTTAGCATTAGGATGGTAATGCGGAGAGGATGTATTCACATTTTTTGGTGCCTCTTTGATAGTGGCGAGATTCAACTTTAACAGATGGGGAAGCACTTGCGCTGGCGTCATATTAATGCGGGTGAACTGCCGTTGTGGCCGTTCCACCCGTTGTTGATTTGGTCTGGACTGGTTATAGCGAGGCTGCTCACTTGAAGGGTTTTGGATCATTATGGCCCCCACAGTCGGCCGGCGCTCAGTTCTCCCTGCTCTTCTCTGAGAGTACACAACAGCCGTTTCCTTCTTGAAAGGCTTCTTCTCAACACTTGCAGCGACACCCTTCTGTATCTTCCATGACTTGATGTCGGCTTCTATCCTCTCCCCAGTTAAGATCAAATCTGTAAACCCCGCGGAAGAATTACCAATCAGATGGTTGAAGAATGGACCAGACAGGGTCCCCAGGAACATGTCAACCAGCTCGCGGTCAGTCAAAGGCGGCTGCACCCTTCCAGCCAAGTCTCTCCATTTTTGTGCATACTCTTTGAATCCTTCGCTCGTTCCTAGTGACATACCTTGAAGTTTGGTACGCGTAGAAGCAAGGTCAGAATTATACTGATATTGTTTATAAAAAGCGGTGGCCAAGTCTTCCCAGTTTCGGATACTGGCTCCATCCAGTTGATAGAACCACTCAAGTTGAGCCCCAGAAAGGCTATCCTGAAAGAAATGGATCCAAAGGTTTTTGTCCGCGGTGTAAGGTTGGATCTTCCTTACATAGGACCTGAGATGCATCTTTGGACAGGACAGCCCATCATACCTCACAAAAACCGGCACTTTGAACTTTGGGGGAATCACAATTCCGGCAACTAAACCCAAGTCTTCGAAATCCAAACCCGGAACTCTCTGCAGCTACATAGCTGCCAACCTGTCTTCTAAACCTTTGTATTTGTCATTAGCCGGAGGGTATTGTTGATCAGAGTAGTCTTCTTCCTCTTCAGCCTCCTCTTCTTCCATATCAGATTCAGAAGGTACTGCAGCCGCATTCCCTTTACTGGTTCCCTCCTCAGAAGTAGGGGGAAATTCAAGCACTCTTCTGGCTTCTCCTTCGAACCTTCTCCCTAAAGTAGCCAACCCGGCTCTCTTTTTCTTCTTTTTCACTTGGTCTTTATTCCCCAGCAGGGCTTTTAGATCCTCCTGACCCTTAGCCAAGGTCATCAGGAGTTGTTGAAACTGTGCATTTTGAGCCTGCAAGTCCTTGACTGTTTGCTCGAGATCCATCTTACTGAAATAAACAGCAGACAGATAAGGAAACCTGGTGTGAGACCTGCTTATGCACATGATGAATGGTATGCTTATGTATGCAATGCATTCAAGGATTTAGAATATTCAAAATTGTTACAAACAAAAGAGAACGTACGTCATATTAATAAGAAGAAATTTGTCAGTACATAAATGCCCCATGGGCCAAATATTACAAAACTTCTCAAGGTAAAAAGATGTTGCGCATCCTCTTTGGTGCGATGTAGGTGTTGAGGGTCTCTTCCTCATGGAGTCAGCGGGTAAGCTCTAGAACCTTCTTCTCACTGGCGTAGAAGCTGGCTTCAAAAGTGTTCCGTTCCTCCTTGAGCTGAATCCAACTCTTCTGCATCTCCTCCCACGATGTAGGCATGTCAGGATATAGGATGGTGTAGGGAACCTCTCCTTCTGTAACGGGCTCTTTAATCACAGGGAGAACATGAGGATAAGGCATCAATATACTCTGGGCTCGGGCTCGTACCCACTTGAGATAGGGATCAAGAGGGATGGAGTTCTTGTGCCCCAGTGTCTTGCTATCAACCTTTTTGGGCATCCTCCAAGCTCTGATGAATCTTTGGCGAAGTCCTTGCGCATCGTTGTCGAAGTCAAAAACTAGGTCAGGAATCAACATGTCGTGAGGGCCATCCCTCCGTGCATATCCAAATTGTCTTAAAGCTAGACAAGGGTTGTAGGTAATTCCCCCTCTAATGCCAAGTAATGGAACATTAGGGGACTCTCCACAATGATCGACGATGATGACATTATCTCTGGACCGAGAACACCAATGTACATCAGAGTGAGTAAGGGTCATCAACCGTTGTGACCACCTTAGGCCTTGGTCATTCTTCAAGACAGATTGTGGAAGGTGCGAAATAAACCACCTTGCAAGGAGAGGAGTACAGCACATGAGAACACCCCTCTTTCTCATTGTTCGTGTGTAAAATGAGTAAAGAATGTCCCCAAGCAATGTTGGTATTGGATTTCTGGATAAGAAGATTTTGACGGTGTTGACATCTACCAGCTGGTCGGGATTTGGGAACAAGACCAACCCATAGATAAGGAGTGCCACAATTTCTTCAAAGGCTTGTAGGTCCAATGAATTCCAACATTCTTGTGCCTTCTCAAACAAGAATTTTGCTAAGAATCCTTTGACGCCGCTTCTAGTTTTCCAATGCCCCTTGATGTCAGATGGTTGTAGATGTAGTGCTCGAGCAACATCTTCAGGCTTTGGTTCTTTTTCCGTACCGTTGTAGGGTATTTGATTAAGGATAGGAATTCTCAGGAGTTGAGAAAACTCCTCCAAAGTGGGCACCAACTGATAGTCGGGGAAAGTGAAACAGTGATGAAGAGGGTCAAAGAACTGGAATAACACTTTCATCATATCCTCTTCAATGTTGGTGTTGACTAGGCTGAGCAGTCTACCATGTCTTTCACTGAAGGATGAGCTTTCCGGAATCCTTGATGTGAGCTCCTTGAGTTGAGGAGGGATTCTCACAAGGTTGACTTGGATGGTTTTTCTTCGAAGAATTTCCATGACCTACAAAACAAGAACAAAGATGAAGATCTAAACCCTTGAAATGGTTAGTGAATGCATATGATGTTTTATGATGTTTATGATGTATGCACAAACATATGTACAAGCAAATCACACCAAACCCTAGTTTCAGGCTTGCATGAGGTTTCATAGGTAAGTACCCTCTTAAGTGTAGTTGGCTTAAAAACCTGTCCTATAAATAGTAACCGGGTTCTAAGGAGCTCAATATCATTGGATTGTTTTCATTGTTCATTGTTTTGGTTTAGCCACTTAACTAGCGACCAAAATATTCCAAGAAAACAACCCTCAATGAGTGTAGTATCGAGTATCTACCAACTTCGGACTGCACCAAAGCCGGTCATCTCACTACCCCTAATAAAAGGCCAAGATAGTCAAGTAAGGTTCTAGGTCATTAGTGCTTAGTGACATCACTCAGCGGCCCCGTACTCTCCTTGATTGAACTCAAGGGTTACCGGTACTCACAAATATGTCGCACTAATATAGCTATTGCTTCAACCGTGTCGGTATACCCCGCATAGTTTCCACAACGTATTGCTATCTATGAATGTTCCCCAAATCCGGGTGTAGGATTGCAAACCCAAACAAGAGAGCCAAGATATAAAGCAATCAAATCAAACAATTAGTCATGCAAGAGGGTGATCTAAGCCCTAAGGTTACTCCACTTTTAGAATGTCCCCAGCAGAGTCGCCAGTTCTGTGATACGGTGGGAGAACTGACTAGGGTTTTGCGTTTGTTTTCGCAAATGTTTCGGTTGAGCAAGAGTCGCCACCGACTTTTTATTTTATCCTAAGGAAAGGTTAAAAAAGCACAGCAAAAACCTTTGAGATGTTTTCTTGGGTTCGGGGAGTAGATTATAGAAAGGGAAGGTATTAACACCCTTTCTATCCATGGTTATCCATGGGCTCTTAGTTACTTGCTTAGATCCACTTGCCTTGATTTTCAATTGTTTGAAATGGTGCTTCATGCATGGTTTTGAAAATGTTTTGAAAAAGATGCCTTGTCTAGGCAACCCTTGTAACAATTCTTTACTCGAATGTTTTACAAAAGGTGTTTGTCTTTTTGAAAAGATGTTTCAAGGTTTTTGAAAGTTGTTTTGAAAGTGTAGTGATGTGTGGTTTGAAAAATAGACAAGTGTTTTTGTTTTGCAAGTTGACAAGTATTCAAGAGCTATCTACCCTAAAGTTCTCAAAGATCTTTGCTATGTTTTAACCCTTTTAACAATTTTGTTCCACCATTGCATTTGGTGGACAATCTTGTGTTAGGATGTGAACGGAACGGGCGCGGGTCATCGTTTTAGACCATGATTGCAATGATGCCAAGTATCTTTGGGCAACTTTTTCCTTTAAGGGACTTGATCATTTTTAGGAAACTTTCGAAAGCGTCATCGAGGGACTATGATCATTTGATTGTTTTATTTTAGCCCAATGATACCTAACATGCAATATGGCCCATTATTGAAGGCAACAAGTGGAATACCCTAGGGGTGCAAGTGTGATTAGTGTTGTCCATTTTCATGCTTGTTTATCTTGAAGTTAGGTCAAACTATTTTGGTTAATTGATTTGCATACAAACCCTAATTCTAGCATGGCATAATTAGAAAGCTTTAAAGTGCGAAAAAATAAAGTTCCTAAGTTATTACAACACAATATATGGGATGGGGGGTACAAATGTTCAAATTGGGGTATTTTGACAAGAATTAAAACCCTAGACTATTACATCCAACTTGGAATTTTGCAAGGTATTTAATTACACAATATTCAAATAAAATAAATATGCAAAATGCAAAAAAAGATTTTTTTCATATGTATGTAAAAAGTATTTATCATGTACCAAATAAACATAAATAAAATTAATTAATTTTTGGTATTCTTATGCATTTAGGGCAAAAACCCTAATTTTACAAATAAAAGTATTTATTGTATAATACATGCAATATTTATTAATTATATACACCAAAATAAATAAAAGAAGGTATTTTATATAAAAAAGTATTTTTGAGGTCAAAATATTAATAAAAACAAAAATGTATTAATTCTTTGTATTTTTCTAAATATATTAATAAACATATATATATATTTACATTATTTATTGAATATTTATTATATGTACAAAAATAAAAATATTTAATATTAAAAAAAAGTATATATTTTTTTATACAATGTTTTCAAGAGATAACATAAAATAGAAATAAAATATGTTTGTATTATTATTTTTTTTGTATTTTAAAATAAATGAGTGTTTATGTATTATTTACATGTACAAATATTAATTTAAACAAATAAATGCCTAATAAATACAAAAATGGTTTGAAAAATATTTTTTATATTTTTAATATTATGAGAAAAAATAAATAAGTCAGAAACAACAAGAAAAGTCAAAAAAATGTTTCAAATAAGCACAATGGGCCAAGGGGGTTCAAAAATGAAAATGGGGTGCAAATAAGAAAATAAGACAACCCAGCCCAAAGGACCTTGTCTTCAACCTCTGGCCAGAAGCTTGTCAAAAAACGCGCGCCTCCTACACTGATTCAAACATCTTGATTCCTGGACTTTTAGCACAAACTCATAACATGAAAAATGTTAAGCATCAAACCACGATTCTGGACATATAAAGAACTCATCCTAACTCTCAGAAATGAGGGAGAATTTCTCCCTCCCCAATTTTTAACCTAACTTTTTATCAATGTTCAGACCTCAAATTCTCATAGCACATGCAAAATAAATGGAAAGTAAAAATATTTATAGCTTCAGGGACATGAGCATGACATTTTTCATTCACAAACTTAGAGCTAATTCTTCCTACATTGAGAGATAGAAATCCAAAGATTTACCTGTTCAGTTGGAATCGTGTGCAGCAATGTAGATGCTTTCAAGGCAAGGTAATGATTTGTATAGCTTGCTTAATGTCCAGGGATGCTATTCCAATGCTTGGTATGCTTTGAACCCTACTATATCAAGCTGCAGAAGTCAACTTGTAAGAGGAAAAAATGAAAATGGCAGAAATGATTAGGGGTGTTACAGGTCGTGTTTAGGACTTGGAACAGTTTGTATGGATGGTAGGGAAAGTGTTTGAACTAGTTTGGATGAAAGTGCACGATGGAAATGAGCTGTGGGATTCAAACTGCAACCTATGCCCTGTTTTTGCAGTTTTATGGTGTTTTGAGGTTTGATGATGTTTGGAACTTGGTTGGCTCGTGTTTCAGCTTAGGTTTGATGTTTAGAATGTGTACAATAACTTTGCTTAAGCTTGTGTTGGCTGAGATGAGAGTTGGGGGTTGTTATGTCAAGTTTCTTCTTACTTAAGCAACAAAGTGTCAAGTTGTGTTTTAGACTGATGGAGGCCCCCCTAATGTGCTGCTAAGCTTGCCCTTGATCAGTGGGATTAGCTCAATAACTTGTGCCAAGGAGATTTGCTGTGTACCTCTTGATTTGCAAATTGACATAAAGCTTCACTTTTTCAAAAATGGACATAATGCTTTTTCTATTTTAGGACTAAACCTTCATGTAATGCTAAAACACATAATGCAAGGCTTGAACACTAGAGGTTTGCATTAAATTATTGAGTGCAAATGGGATAAAGGACCTGTAATCAAGTTGTGCAAGCTGATTTGAAAAATTGCACAAGTTATGAACATGTACATGGCCATGAATCAAAGTGACTTTTTCCCAACTTGCCAAATTCGATTCTCCCTAACCATGAGGTTGTTTGATGAGTTCTTGGACATTTTGGAAAGCTTGGAATGTATACTACAATCCATCTTTGTAATAAAAATTGAAATTCCAAGTGGAAGCATGTGAAAAGTGGTCTTGAAGTTAGGCAAAAATCCTGCCTAAAATTGGTCAAAATTTCTGTAAGTTATGAATGGTTTGGTACCCTTGTTCCAAAAATTGTAACTTGAGCTACAAGCTTCTTTTGAGGAAACTTTGTGAATCAAAGTTGTAGATTTTGCAATGGACTACAACTTTCTTGTTTTGACTTTTCCTTGAATCCAAACGCATCTTGATGAGAAAGTGGGACAAAGTTAGGAAAAAATTAGGGTTTTTCATAACTTAGAAAAATTCTAAGTTATGAAAAATCTTCATTTCAAAACCTAATTTGTGATTCTTGATTTCTTGATGAACAAGTTTCATGATTTGGAATGTTTTGATGAAAAATGAATTTTGACACTTGATTTTGACCAAAAAGTCAAAGTTTGACTTTTCAGTATACAGTCAAAATTGATTAATTGACTGGAAAATTCAACTGTAAATCTTGTGCATTTGGGATCTTTTGAACTTGTTGAGCATGTCAAGACAATTCCATTGGGTCCTTGAGTCCATATGTGAGCTTGGTTTTCCATTGTCTAGGTTAAACAGTCAAAAATTGCCTTTGTGCAGTCAAAACCCTAAAAATGACCATTTTGCCCTTTTGGTGATCTGATCAAATTTCTTGGGGAATTGTGATCCAAACTTGATCAAATGGTTCATATGAGTTCATTATGTTGATGTAGGTCAAAAATCATGAGGTTTGACTGTCAATTGGCCATAGTTGACTTTTCCCCCAATACAGTTGATTTCTAGGTCAACTGTCCAATTGACTGGGCAAAGTTTGGAATCAAGGCTTGAAACTTGGTATGGATAGACTTGGGAGTCCAACATGAAGCATGAAAGTCATCTTAGGCATTTTAGGTCAAAACATCTTTGTGCAAACACAAACCCTAATTTGGGTCAACAGTGCTAGGAGAAGTCTTGAGCAGAGGAAACCCTAACTGGATCTTGAGCTCCAAGGGCCTTGTGATGAGAAAATATTGAGGAAATGGGAGGGAAAATTTTGGGGTACAACACCATCACTTGATTTCCCCTGGCCTTAGCTAGAGCTTCACTGTTAGTTTCCCTAGGAAGTGGTGGTGGGGGAGAAAAGATCCGACCACTGCGAGTCATGTTACTGGTTCCTGCAATGTTGGTAATATTTCTGTCGCCAACCGGATGGCACTCATACCTCCTTCCATGAATATAAACCACATTATACTCCCATGGAACTGCCTTCGAGTCGTTGCTTGTAGGAGGAATAGGAGCTTGAATCATTATGGGGGTAATAGGAACCTGAATTGTTAACGAAATACTAGGGGTTGCTGAAAAGCTTCTCGGATAGTAGGGGATTTCCAGGACATCAATATCTTCTTCCCGAAATACTTTCTCTCTCTGTAGGACACCTTCATCGATCAACTGTTGGATGGCCGTCTTCAACTCAACACACTCTTCAGGTTTGGAAGTACATGTTAAGAAAAAGTTATGGAGTTCTTGTAGCACCTCATGCTTCAGCAAATGTTCTCTGATAGTTTCTAAAGATATCCTAATTTCTCCAACCTTTGATACCAAAACCCATTCATTAACTTCTTCAATAGCATTGACCGTTCCCCCTTGATGAGGAGGCATGGGATTATTTTGAATATTCGGACCAACGGGGTTGAAGTTGATAGCTTTTGTATCGATGATATCTTGAACTTTGCATTTGAATGCTCTACAATTTTCAATTGTATGGCCTGGGGCACCAGAATGGAATTCGCAATAGCATTAATATCATACCCCCTAGGGAGAGGATTTGGCGGTGGACCGAGTTCGTGCAATTGAACCAATTGACTAGCAAGTAATTGTGGGAGAAGCTGAGCGTAGGACATGGGAATAAGATCAAATCTTCTTTGAGGGGCTCTTTGTCTTTGAGGGGCTCTCGGGCCTTGTGGTTGTTGATTCGGTTGTTGATAAGTTGGAGGAGGTGCAAATTATTGTTGCGAAACATAATGTGGTTGCGAAGCGAAAGGCCGTTGTTGGGCCATCCAAGGTGCTGGAGTTGTAGCAGCATATACTTGAGGAACAAATTGGTTGGGAACAGCAGCAGGTGTAGGAAAATAAGGGAATCGGACTTGAGGAAATGCGGGAGCTCTTCCTTGGTTGATGGTGATGGCACTAGTCTCGCCCTCTTTCTTCTTGACAAAACCAGAAAATGGTTTTCTACTAATGCTCGCATTGTTGTTAACATTGTTAGGAACACCTTGAATCGTTCCAACCTTAATGCACGTCTCAACACGTTCACCAATAATGACCATATCAGAGAAAGAAGTAGAAGTGCTACTGAGCATGTCCTGGAGATAAGGGCCTCGTAGAGTACCCATAAACAGATCAATCAATTCACGATCCAAGAGAGGAGGTTGGACCCTTGCAGCCAGTTCACGCCACCTCTGAGCGTATTCCTTGAAAGACTCTTCAGATTTTTGTACCATCCCTTGGAGTTGAGTACGACTAGGAGCCATGGAAGTATTCTAATGGTAATGTTTCAAAAAAGCGTCATCAAGCTCTCCCCAAGTATTGACATGAGATCTTTCCAATTGCATATACCAATCCAATTGTGCCCCGGTTAAGCTGTCTTGAAAGAAATGCACGAGTAAAGGTTCATTTTCAGCATAGGCCGCCATTTTGCGACAATAGGAACAGAGATGAGTCTCTGGGAAAGAAGTGCCTTTGTATTTGTCAAAATCTGGGATTTTGAACTTGGGAGGAATAACTACTCCGGGCACGAGGCACATTGCAGTACTATTGAATCCGGAAGCCTTGATACCCTCCATGGCTCTAAGTCGCTCTTTGAGAGCATGATACATTTTTGCAGTCTCGGAAACTCCGACAGCAAGGTTCACTTGGGGTTCAACAAGATCAATAACATCATGATGATCGTCGACATCATTCCTAGGAGCACCGGTAGGAGTCTCAACATTTTCATTGCCATTCCTCTCATTAGCAGAAGTGGAGGGAGCAGCAGTAGTAAGCTTGGAAACACTTTGATGTAGTTCTTCTTGACCCTTGATCACGACATGAAGGGTTTTCATAAGCTGATCCATGCGATTACCCATGGTGTCCATATCTCGGCGGAGTGCATTCTGATTCTCTTCAAAAAGATCCATTAGCCTTTGCTGGTTGCCTCTGGTACGATAAGGATGTGGAGGAGTCGTCTTTACTGTTTATTATAGTCTGATAAAAGGGACCCCAATTTGTTTTTGTTGTGAAAAAATGAATGCATGGTAATATGGATGAATGCTTTATCTTCATTTCTGAGGAGACCCAAAGACTCGTCTATCTTTTAAAATTTCCTTTTCTGAAAAGCTATATCAATGAGACTTGTCTTTGGATTTCCATAGATATGAGATATATATGATATGATGTCATGGTATGCTATGGCATGAAGTCTCAGCTCCACATATTCTGGATAACCATTGCGTAGTCTGTTGCACAGGTTGAAAGTAACAGGATCAAAAGTCCGACGTTACAAGCATGGAGTCAAAGTAACCACCCATGAGGTATGTACTAGGGGTTTATCACCTGCCGAACAAAGTTCTAAAGAGTTCTCGGAGTCTACACTCTTCCTTTGGATATTACCGACATCCCAATTACTTGGTAATCAGTAATATTCGAAGGAAAAACTCGTCCGAGTGCAATATCGCGTGACAACTACTTCTGGATTACTCCGTTATAGTCTCCGAACTGCACCTAAAAGGCCAGGATGGGTTAATGATTCTACGGCCCTCAGCTTCTCGAGTTCCCAGGTTGAAAGCAACGAAGTCTTCCTGATTACTCGGTAAATACCACTACTTTCAAGGGGACCTCCACTGAGTGGGGGATTTTCATGCCTCCTTCTTCGGGATTACTCCCTCAAAGTTAACATGACCATACCGCCCGTCCTAATCCAATGGGTAACCCAAGTCTGGGTATAGGACTTATCAAAAGTAATCACCAAACCCAACATCACAATGTATCCAGAATATGTGAGTAGCAACAATATATGCAATATATACAAAAGAATAAGGCAATAATAAAATAATAAAGAAAAATGAAGCGAATAAACACCCAAAAAGACAAATAAACAAAACTAGGAGAGACTCACAAAAATTCCCCAGCAGAGTCGCCAGCTGAAGCTACCTGCAGAAAACACAGAGCCGCCACCGAACTTTATTTATCCCGAAGGAAGAAGAAATATCGATAAAACCACAAGGGAATGGATAAGATGGTCTTGCGACCAAGAGAAAGGGTAAGGGAGTCGGTTATGCGAGGGGAAGGTATTAGCACCCCTTGCATCCGTCGTACTCAATGGTGTTGCACCCCAAAATTTACCCTCTTGATTTAGGCTTATGTTTCATCATGAATATCATATTGCATTGCATTCATACTTTGTGATGGGATCAAAGTACTTTGGTTTTCTAGTCTCCCTCAAAGCTTTGAAGGTTGGTTGCATTGACAAGTTGCTCAAGTAGAATCTTATTATCTAAACTTCTGGATCTTTCAAGCTCAAAAGTTATTGCATATCTCAAGATATTTCATCCATCTCTTTGGATCATCAGAGGATTGAAGTTTGTGTTTGACTACAAGGAGAATCACTCTTTGGATTCACCAGTCAAATTAGGGTTTTGTTTGAGCAAGGCTATTGGCAAATGTACAAGTCTGGATGTTGGGAGCCACAACATCTCTTTGGTATTTAAAGAGTCTTTGCACATGGAATTGGTCATGATACCCAGAGGATTTGAAGTTTTGAAGATGATTCATCAGTCTCTTGAGGTGTTGATCAAAACTAGGGTTTGGGATTTCATCAAGTTTTCTTGAGAATTTTGAAGTGAAACTTTATACATGGCCTCTATATATTTGGAAGATCATATGTTTGAGGTCTTGATCATCAATTTTGAAGGGAAGTGGATCAATTAATTCAGAGGGGCAAAATGGTCATTTTGGTCAAAATCAGTCAAAGTCAAGGTTGACCAAATGAATTTTTGGCCAACCATAAATTCAAGGATTTAATTTTCATATTTCAAGTCCATTTTGGTCATTGGATCAAAGAGATTGAGGTTTGGGTTGAAACTTGTTCTTGAAGATACCCTAAAAAGTTACTAATTTTGGAAAATAAGGACTTAATTTCAAAAATTCATATTTTGTTCACCCTTGATCAAGAAAATGCAAATGAAATATGCTTGGAAAGCTAAGAGAATGATCTTTCACCCCCTTTTGGTCTCATGTCCAAATTGGCAAGGAATCAAGAGTTATAGTCTTTTGAAGTTACACAATTATAGGTCATTTTTCAAAATTAGTGAATTTCAAGCTAAATTTTGAGAACCTTAATGGATTAATTTGCAAAAACTCTAAACTAAGGGTTTGTAGATATTTTCAATACCTTCCCAAATTGTACTCATTTGTTCCAAAATTCAAAAGTATAAGCAAGTTATGAGTTTTGGAATTTTGGGGCATTTTATTGAAACTTGACAAATTTGAAAAATGGCCAATTCATGGAAACTCAAGTTTCAGACATTCCCTTTGTTCCTAATCCAGCCCATGACCTATTTGTGACTTGATAAGCCCATAATATCATCCATTTCGTGTTCCATGGACCTTGGTGTTTGCTTGAAAGAAAAAAATGCAAAACTTGCCCAAAATTGCAAAAACTCCAACCCTCTTTGATCAGATGGAATTAAGGGCCAAGATTCTAAGCATGATTTTATGAAATGATTTAGCCTACAAAATGCACAGGAAGCCAAAGAATGCACGAGCAAAATAGCTGATTTTGTGCACACTTCATTTTTGCCAAAATTTTCCAATCAAGCCCTTGGACAACTTGGAAGACCAAATTCCGTTTCTAAACTTCTCTACTCACACTATATAATGCATTGCAAGACTCATTTCGTAGGGGACGCACTTCATTCATCACAAAATTGGATCTGAACTTTTTTTGCTGTTACTGAAGTTTTCTTCAATTCTCTCACCTTCTTCGCGAATTCATCCAATTTCCTGTGGATTCATATTCCTTGAAGTGTGTAGATCAAGACCATGGAGTTTGTTAGCTCTGGAACTAAGGAATCAAGGTTTCCAGTTTCACATTGAGGTGAGATCTTTGAACTTCGATTTGCCTTGTTTAGCATGATTTGATGAATTATTTCATATCCATGGTGTATTAGCTGGCCAGATAAATAGGTCTGATGTATACTTTGCGTTTGATTTGAGCTTGAATCATGTTTTGAAGTTTCTGAAACTCTGTGTACAAAATGTTTTCTTGAGTTTTCACGAGCTTCGTACTGGATCTATACTTGATGATTTTATATCAACTCCAGTTGATATGGATTCCTTGCCATGCTAACTTTAAATTGCCCTTGATTTCATGAAAAATGGTGTGAAATTGAGTATGTTATGTTGATATGAACATGAGCCCTAAACCTGAATGATGCGCGTGTTTTTAAGATGTCCAAAGGTTGAAGATAATGTGGTGGCACTGCATGATTGGTCCGTTTGAATTTTTGTCTCATTTGAATTATTTGTTTTATTTGATATTTAGTTTGATTTTATTTCTTAATCAAAATATTTTAAAAAATCATGGAAATATTACTATAAGCTAATATTATTTTCTAGTATTTGCCATATTTTTTTTGGATTTTTTAAATGTTTTGATTGGTTAAAAAATTCATAGGTTTAATTAGTTAATTTTTTCAAATTTTATTTTCTTTTTAATAGTTACTTTGATCTAAAAAATCCACAAAAATTGTTTTAGACTCACAAAATAATGGAAAAATTGATTCTGACTTTGGTTTATCATTTTCTTTAATTTTGATTTAAAATTTAATTTCAATGGTTATTTGTAATATTTGTTTGTTTGATTTTTATTTTAATATTTCCCTTTATCCAAAAAATTCAAAAAAAATCATGTAAGCTTGTTTTTAATCATAGAATCTGAATATATTTTTATTTTGACCTTTTCATGATTTTTGGCTAGGGTTTGCATTTTTTCCCTTAAATAATAACTCAATTATTAATTGTTTGTTTATTTTTTTTATTTTAGTATTTCCTTTGATTCAAAAATTCCATAAAAAATCAGGGATATGCGTTTTTAGTTCTAATATTTGAATATAATTTTTGTTGGGCATTTTTCTGACCTTTTGATTTAAATATTATTTTGATATGTGAATATTTGTTAATTGAATAATTGTTTGAATTTAATTTAATTTTTGACTTTTCCTAATTCAAAAAAAAAATATGAAAAAATATATATTTTGACATTTAAGGTTTCTTGGTGATTGGTATGACCTTGGTTTAATTTGTTTGAGTTTTAATCCTATTTGATTAATATTTAAGATTAAAAGTCAAAATCTAGGGTTTTGTTGCTTATGGTGCAAGTTTCATGTTCAAAACCCTTGTGCCTTGGATTTTTGTTGGAATTCAGGTCTTGATTATGGTTCATAAATGTGTTGGGGATTTGAAAACCATTTTTCTTGAATTGTTTGACTTGGTTTGACATTGTTCCCACAAATTATTTTAAAAACTTGTCTAGATTGGTAGTTTTGCCAACTAGCTTGGAACATTGGGCCTCATTTGATCCCATCCTCAAGCATTCATGAACACAAGGCTTGCTTTCTGACTTCTAAATACTTCAAAGATTTTAATATATTTTTGACTTGAATAATGGACCCTTGTTTCTATTTTTGGTGTATTTTTGAAGTGAAGGTACCCAATTGATGTTTGCATATCTTGTTGCAATTTGTTTGATGGCCAATGAATTTGAGTGAGGCCTATAATTGGGAACCTAATGATCATGTTGATTCTATTTGTCCATGTTAACTCAAGCCATTTTATTTGAATGCCTCATGTTTGAATGTTTGAACCTTCTAGTGCATTATGTAGGTTCCATCTTTTTATTGTGCTCATGAAGTTGTGATTGAATTAATTGTGCATGTCTGAAATTTGTTTGCCCCTGACCTCCATGACCTTTAATTGTATTCTTTCCAAGCTCCCATGATCCTTGATTGATATTTAATTATCAATTCAACATGGTGATAGAAAGGAGCAACATTCCTCTATTTCTTTTGACCTAATTGTGCATATGCCTGTTTCCTCTTATCTGTCATGTCTAATGTTTGATAATTGTTATCATGTTGTTCTCACCTCATCATGTTGCATCCATCCCTTATGTGAGTCATTAATTCACCTCATGGAATACTAACTTGGTTGTTGAATGTGCGAGGTACTTTGAGAAAGTTCCCACTTTTGGCTTGAGGCTTTTGTGTTTCACTTTATTTGTGAAACACAACTTATTATACTGGCACTGCTATTATATTTGGCATGTTTGATATTCCATGCAGGATATATACATGAGATTGTGAATGCTATACATTACCCATGGGATCTGTTCATATCTGATAATCTCATTACTTACATCCTTATGGCATAATTTCTGACTTGATTTGTCTACTGATGCCAGCTTGCTTGAAGTTCTCTGGGTTTCTTTTATTCTTGCTCAGTTGCTACTGATAGATATCCATTTGGTATTGCACTATCTCCTTTCTTCCATTTTCATTTTGCATAGTTCTCTGATTGCATGATGGGACCTCTGTTGCTGATATATGTCAGGAGGCCCTCTGGTTTTTGTCTAATACATGTGTTGTGTTTGCTGTTGATCGATGAGTCACTCAATTTAGAAATTGAGATCACGACTTCACTCTCATTGCATGTTCCCTATAGGATGTTTATTGCTTTTCTTCTTTAATTGTTGATCGATGAGTCACTCAATTTAGAAATTGAGATCACGACTTCGCTCTCATTGCATGTTCCCTATATGATGTTTATTGCTTTTCTTCTTTAATTGTTGATCGATGAGTCACTCAATTTAGAAATTGAGATCACGACTTCGCTCTCATTGCATGTTCCCTATAGGATATTTATTGCTTTTCTTCTTTAATTGTTGATCAATGAGTCACTCAATTTAGAAATTGAGATCACGACTTCGCTCTCATTGCATGTTCCCTATAGGATGTTTATTGCTTTTCTTCCTTTAACATGTTGATTAAGGTAGGAATCCATGTATGCTAACATAGGATAGGACTTTCCTTTATCCTCAACCTTAGAGACAACCAATGTATGATAACACTAGGGATAGTACTAGGTTAGTTTCCCTTAGTTGTTTTCCCTTTCTATGCATTCTACATCTTAAAACAAAAAGTTGTTTTCTTAGCAAATCATAAGACACTTCTAATAAACTCAAACCCTTCTTCAAGGTAAAAGATACAAATCAATCTTATTTGTTTGTGCGTCTCTTGGTTTTGTTTTTGAACCTTTTAGCCGATGTTTCTCCATCGCACATTTGTTTGAAGCCGATGTTTCTCCATCGCACATGTTTGTTATCCTACTTTGATTCCCAATATCATTGTTAGGTGTGATGTTTTGTCACCCGTTTTATTGATGTTTCGCCATCTTTGCCATGATATCTTGTTATCTTGAAGCCAATGTTTCGCCATTGCACATGTTTGTTATCCTACTTTGATTCCTAATATCATTGTGTTGTACCCCAAAATTTTCCCTCTCATATTTCTCAAAACATTTCAAGAATGATCTCCAAATTGCTCAAGGTAGTCCAAGGGTTGGCCAGACAAGCTTTCTCCTAAGGCAGTCTACCCCAAATTAGGGTTTCATGTTGCATCAAGCCCCTTGATTCCAAGTGGTCCCAAATTCCCACCAATGTCCTAATATGTTCTCAATATTATCCATGTCAAGTTTCAAGCCTTGCAGAGGAATTTTGCTCAGTCAATTGCTCAAAGGTCCAAAAATCGACTATGTTAGGGCAAAAGTCAACTGTGACCCACATACAGTCAAACCTTAAGATTTTTGGTTAACATCCTCATTTTGAAGTATATTTCATCATTTTATCAAGGGTTGATCATGATTCATCAAGGATTGCTCATAATTCATCAAGACTCAAAAGTTGCTAAATTAGGGTTTTATAGGAAAAGTCAACTCAACTTTGACCAAGCATAACTTTCTCATACTTTATTAGAAATGACCCATCCAAAGCTCATTTTTAATAGGATGCAATTACCTATAATCCATATTCAGCTCCCAAGTTCAAATTATGCACTCAAAAGAAGTTATGAATTTGGACATTATAGGTCATTTTGAAAAGTCAACAAAAACACCTTTTTTGTCAAAGCTTCATACATGACCATGGAATATCAAAATGAGATGAGACAAAAATGTTTAATTAGAGGACATCTCAAGATTTCTAAAAAGTCCAAGAACATCTCCAAAGATTCAAAATTGAGGAAGTTATGCATTGGTGAAGTTGACCTTTTTTGCAAAATTGCCAAAAGTCAACTACCCCCAAAACTTCAAATTTTGCCAAATGGCCCCATCCTTTTTCACTTGTTTTAAGTTGGAAACATAGCCCACGTGCTCTAGCCCTTGCCACTTGTCCATATCATATTTTTATTAACTATTTTGATTTTTATTTGAATTAATTTGATTTAAATCAAAATAAATCAAATAAAAATCCAAAGCATTGATAACAAGGGATTTTGTGCTTGTTTCAGGTTCCAATTACAGCTAGCATCATTCAAATTCGTGCCAAGCCTTAGAGTGAACAAAAAGATTGAGAAAATGCCATGTTTGGAAAGATCTTCAAAGCAAATCAAATCAATATCCAAAGCATTGAAAGAAGTAGATTTGGACACAACTATTAACCCTAATGCATTGCTGGATACATAAGGAGGCGAGGCAGATCAAAAGAAAGGTTAGAAAGGCACGCTAGAGCAAGAACAAAATTGGAAAAAACAAGCAAAAATTGTGAGATTGAATTGGTGGTTAGAGGCGTCCTCAAGGCTTGGTATCTGTCCCAATCGTTTCCTGGCAGTCTCCACAACCTAAAGCAATCAAAACCAAGTGCTTTCAAGCCTTCCCACGCACTGTAAGTCCATGGAGGTATCACCCTTTTCTTGAATTCGAATAGCCTTGTTCTTGGATCCATAGTGTGAAATAATTGCATATTCTTAACCTATGAAGCATTTGTAAACTTTCTGCAATATTTGATTTCGTTTATATAGCCCGTGGCGTTACTCACCATTGTTAGGTTTTCAAGCTTTGGTTTAGGGCTTTTGTTTCAGGAACAATTAGCCTTCATGATGGGTATGGTTGTGATCAGGAGAGTGAGACGAACTCAACCATGGCGTTGGTTTCCATTTATGTGGATTGTAGAGGATTTTGGATGAACCCCTGTTTGTAGCGACGGACATTTGTCTGTAGGTATAGGTGGTTCAACTTTTAGCCACGGTCCAAGAACATGGATGAAGGCGTGTCACTCCCCCATAGGCTTATTTGAATCTGGCGCGTTTTTTGTTACAATTGTCCACTAACTTTTTTTCCTTATATTATATTTGATTCTTGGCATATATACAAAAACAACCAAAAGCCTAGCTGGTCACAAGCCATTGGAAATTGCCTTCAGGACCTGGGTTCGAATCCCAGGTCCCCCTATTTCTCTATTTCATTTTATTACAGGAAATCCAGTGTACGCATAAGCTTGATGTCCATCATGCTCCTTCCTCATCAACGTGCCAGATGGCCAGATGGCCAGATCTGGTGGTCACCATTGAAGGCACACCATAGACGAAGTCAATGCACATGCGCAGGATCTAGAAAGTCAACATGGACCTTCTCTAATTGGGCCCAAAAAACTGCTATTCACACCCTAATTTCAGGCCCATTTCTCACCTATTTTTTATTTTATTTATTCCATTTAATTACTTATTTATTTATTTTATTAACCAAAAACAATTTTCTTTTTTATCAAAAATCACAAAAATATTTTTATGTCCAAATAAATCAGAATTTTTATTTTTCATTAATAAATATTAATTAATTTAATTAGGTTAATTTTAGATAACTTTCATTTATTTTGCAAATAATTAAAAATCAATTAGAATAACTAGGTTTTAACATTGATTTAATTATTTTATTTTATTTCCTAAATTATCAAAACTCCAAAAATATGTCATTTAAATTATTTTTCATTAATTAATTTAATAACCAATTAATTTAGCATTTTAATTTTAGGACTTAATTTCTTTTCTTAAAAAATATTAAAAACAACAAAAAAAACATTTTCTTTTAATTAGAAGGGTCAAAACCCTAATTTCGCATTCGATTTAATTTCGCATCGCGCGATTTATTGTTATTTTATTCAATTATTGTATTTGCTCGCGGCTTGTAATAATTTAATTAGGACATTTACTTTTACCGCTTTTATTTTCAAAGGGTTGTTTTCGGCGATGTAAATACCCGACGCCTTGTAATAGTTTAGTTTAAATTCCGCACCTTTAAATTCTGCAAATATTCAATTGTTAGATGTTTGATAATAGGGTTTGCATGACAAGAATGAATGTCTGAATTTAAAACGGTTAGATCACCCTAAACATGTGCAAAGATAAAAATAAATGAAATTAATACACTCTCACATGCGCACTCCTAGGGTACACTCCCACTTGGTTGCCTTCGTAAACGGTCATTGAGTATAGGTTGTTTTAGAGGTCGCCCTCTTGTCTAAAAGATCATAAGTTGCCTCGGAAAGGTTGCCTCGAATATTGTTGCCTCGAATAAATGATCTAAGACATTAGGATTACTACTAAGACGTCCTAACATTGCTTTAGTGACCGTACTTCCCTTTTCGAATTGACCCTCAAACTCCAACGACGGTGCTACCTACTCATTAATAGTAGGATAACATTGTCTAAAGGAAACAAACATAGAACGACTCCTTTTTCAAGTAGGTAGATTAGTTCTTAGATACTTGCTCATCCAAAACAAAACTTTTTTTCACACTTACACTCTTTTACAAACAAGTTTTCAAAAACACTTCATTACACTCTTGAAGATAGAAGCAAGAGTTAAATTAAAGTCAAAACAAAAACTTTTCAAAACCCACAAGCACAAAATAAAACAATTTTGAAAATGATGAGCAAGTACCTAAGAGACCGTAGATAACTACGGATAGAAAGGGTGCTAATACCTTCCCTTTCTATAATCTACCCCCCGTACTCAGAAATATCTCGAAAAAGGAATTTTTCTGTGCTTTTTTCCTTTCCTTGTTGGATAAAATAAAAGTCGGTGGCGACTCTTGCTTACCACGATATTTTGCAAACACAAACGCAAAACGCAAACCAACATTCCAAAAACAGTCAGTTCTCCCACCGTACCACACATTGTTAGGTGTGATGTTTTGTCTTCCGTTTTATTGATGTCTCACCATATTTGCCATGACTTCATTATCTTTTAGCCAATGTTTCTCTATCGCACATTTTTTTGAAGTCGATGTTTCGTCATTGCACATGTTGGTTATCCTACTTTGACTCTCAATGTCATTGTTAGGTGTGATTGTTTTATCATTTGAGGTTTCGCCATCTTTGACATGTTACTTTGTTATTATTTAGCCGATGTTTTACCATCTCATTTTTTTTCGTTTTACTTGATGTTTTGCCATCTTGACTGTTTTTGTTATCTTAACTAAAAAACACAAACCAACCAAAATATGTAAGCCGAACTACGGCTGCTCTGATTCCTTAAAAGGGATACGTAGGCATTGGGGTAGGGCCAAACCGAGCACAACTTTTATTTTACCTATATTGTTTTCTTTTCCTTTTGCATGCATTCCCTTTTCAGTTGTAAGCCATAGACATAGGATTTGACCACACCCATTAGATTAGACAACAAGAGTGGATACCGTAGAGTACTACGGGCGTGTGGGATGCTAACACCTTCCCCTCGCGTAATAGACTCCCTTACCCGATCTCTCAGTTGAAAGACCGTGATTTCTCCCTCTTCAGTTTTTCTCGATGTTTACCTTTCCCTTTCGGTGGGATAAAAGACGTTCGGTGGCGACTTCATTGATGTTCCATTACATCCAGATGATAGGTTCCGGCCGCGTAGTTTCAAACAGGATCCATTTTGTTTGTCTGTCTTAAAGGGTGTATTTATCTACAACTATGCTTGCCTAAGGGGAAATGAATGGTTTTTATTATTGCATTCGTGAGGGTTTCGCGACCCTTTGTCTACGTATCCAATGAAGGAATCAGAACATCGTAGTTCCTCTAGAAAATGTTGGTTTGTTGGTATTTCTTTAGTAGGCGACGTTGTTGTCCCCCAAAATTTGCCCTCCCTTTTCATCAACATTTTCTCATCACAAGACTCTTGGAACTCAAGATCAAGTTAGGGTTTGCTCTCTGCTCAAGACCCCTCCTTGCCTTGTTGACCCAAATTAGGGTTTGAGTTTTCACAAGGATGTTTTGACCTAAAAATCCCAAAGTGACTTTCATGCTTCATGTTGGACTTACAATTTTATCCATACCAAGTTTCAAGCCTTGATTCCAATCTTTGCCCAGTCAATTGGACATCTGACCTAGAAATCAGCTGTATTGGGGAAAAAGACAATTATGGCCAATTGACAGTCAAACCTCATGATTTTGGACCCACATCAACATTATGAACTCATATGAATCATTTGATCAAGTTTGTATCACAACTCCACAAGAAATTTGATCAGATCACCAAAAGGGCAAAATGGTCATTTTTAGGGTTTTGACTGCACAAAGGCAATTTTTTACTGTTTGACCTAACCAATGGCAAATCAAGCTCATATATGGACTTAAGGACTCAATGGCATTGTCTTGACCCATTCAACAAGTTCAAAAGATCCCAAATGCATAGGATTGACAAATGAATTTTTCAGTCAACTGATCAAAATTTGACTGTATACTGAAAAGTCAAACTTTGACTTTTTTGTCAAAATGAAGTGCCAAGATTCATTTTTCATCAAGACATGTCAAATTATGAAACTTGTTCATCAAGAAACCCAAAATTACAAATTAGGGTTTAAAATGAAAAAATTTCATAACTTAGAATTTTTCTAAGTTATGAAATTTCTTTATTTTTTCCTAACTTTGTCCCATTTTTTCACCAAGATGCAAATGGATTCAAACAAAACTCGAAACATGAAAGTTGTAGTCTATTGCAAAATCTACAACTTTGATTCACAAAGTTTTCTCAGAGGAAGCTTGTATCTCAATTTATGATTTTTGGAACAAGGGTACAAAACATTTTTAACTTAGAGAAATTTTGCCCTATTCTAGGCAGGATTTTTGTCCAACTTCTTGGCCATTTTTCACATGGTTCCACTTGGAGTTTCAATTTGCATTACAAGGATGGATTATAGTACACATTACAAGCTTTACAAATTGTCCAAGAACTTCTCAAACACCCTTGTAGTTAGAGAGAATCGAATTTGCAAAGTTGGCCAAAACTCACTTTTGTTCATGGCCAAGGCATGTTCATAACAAGTGCATTTTTCAAATCAGTTTGTGTAATGCTAGCTTGCAGGCCTAAAGACCAAGTTTACACTCCTTAATTTAATGCCTAACCATTGTGTTAAGACATTATTTCACCCATTTGGACAATACATGTTAAATTAACCCTTAATTGGAAAAAGCAAATTTGCCATTTTGATAAAGTATCACTTTATGTCAAATTCAAAATCCTTGGACATGGGGGCCAGATCTTGGAGACAAAATCAAGTCCATAAATTTGTGTTATCAAGAACAAGAGATGCAGCATGGCAGACAGGCTTGGACAGGTCTATAACATCACATACACTTTCTTACTTACACAAGAAGAAACATTGCAAAACAACTCCAACTTTCACTTCCTGCAAGCATAAGCCAGAACAAACTTTGTGAACATCTTCCATAGATCCCAACTGACCTAAAACACGACTGAACCACCTCTCATACCTCAAAAAACACCAAAACACCCTCTTGCTGCAGAAACAGGGCATACCCTGCAACTTGAGTTCCATAATCCATTCCTGTCGTGCGTTTTATCCAAAAGGAGTTCAAACACATTCCACTCCATCCACTGAAACTATCCCAAGCCTTAAACTCAAGCTGTAACACCTCTAACCCTAATTGCCATTTTTACTTTCAAGCTGTGCAGGTGGACTTCCATAGCACGATACAGGTGGTTTCAAAGCAAGCTAGGTACTTGGGAAGCATCCTTGGACTTCAGGCAAGCTCAACAAAAGCTCAAACTCCATTGAAGGTGGCCACATTGCTATGCTCGAGTCAAGCTGAAACAGGTAATCTATGGATTTCCATCTCTCTATCCAGGCATGATTAAGCTTAGGTTTGTGAATGAAACATGTTCTACTCATAGCCCTGAAGCCATACATGTGTTCACTTTTCATTTATATCAAGCATGCTGTGAGAATTTTAGCCATGAATATTGAAAAAAAGCTAGGTCAGAAATTGGGGGTGAAGAAATTCTCCTTGGTTTCTTAGAGTTAGGTCAAGTTTTTTACATATTTGGAATCGTGGTTTGATGCTCTACATTGTTTGTGTTATGAGTTTTTGCTAAAAATCAAAGAATCAGGAGTTTGTATTTTGAACAAGGAAGCACGCGTTTGGACAAAGCTGAAGGTTGAAGATGACTGGCTTGGGCTGGGCCTGAGTCAGTCTTGCTGTTTACACCCTTTTTTTTCCATTTGCACCCCACTGGCCCATTATGTGAAATACTTGTCATTTTTGCATTTTTCTTTTTGATTTTGATTTTATATTTTTTGCTCAAGCATAAAAAACTCCAAAAATATTTTTTCCACATTTTTTACATTTATTTGGCATTTATTTGCTTTATTAGAATATATGTATGTAAATGTAAATATATTTCCTTTTAAAACCCTAAAAATAATACAAGAAAATATTTATTTTTAGTTATTATTTTTTATTTACATTTTGAAAACATTTTCTAAAAAAATACATTTTTGTAAATAATTAATATTTTATTTTTTGTACATATTTAGCATATTAAATATATATAATATATACTTATACATATTTTATTAAATATTTAGGGTAAAAATACAAAAATAATACTTTTACTTTTTATTTAATATTTGACACCAAAAAATACTTTTTCTACAATATACTTCCTTTTTTATTATTTTTTGTATAAATTAATATATATTGTGCATAGTTAATAAATAATACTATTTACTTGAAAATTAGGGTTTTGCCCTAAACAACAAAAATAACCAAAAATTGACTTTTTTTACTTTGTTTATACTTCAAACATGAAAACCTTTTTTACATACATAAAAAATCCTTTTTTGTATAATACATTGCATTTTGATATTTATTTAATTTGTATTTATTTAAATGTTAAATATTTGTATATTCGATATGGTTGTAATAATTTAGCTTTTATTTCCTTGTCAAATATCCCCCAAATCCAAATTTGTACCCCCCTCCCTATATCATGTTGTAATAGTTTAGCATTTAAGTTTCCGCATTTAAAAGCTTTCAATTATGCCATGTTTAGACTTAGGGTTTGTATGCAAATCAAATCAACAAATAGCTTAACCTAACACAAGATAAATACATGAAAATTAATACACCATTCGCACTTGCACCCCTAGGGTTACATCCACTTGTTGCCTTCAAAAATGGGCCATGTTTGCATGTCAAGTACTTTGGCAAAACAAAAACAAATTAAAATGATCATAGTCCCTCGATGACGCTATCAAGTTGCCTAAACAAAAATGATCAAGTCCCTTAAGGAAAATTGCCAAAGATACTTGACACTATTGCATTCATGGTCTAAACGATGACCCGCGCCCGTCCCATTAACATCCTAACACAAGGTTGTTCACCAAATACAATGGTGAAACAACACTGTTAAAAGGGTTAAAACATGAGAAAGATCTTTGAGAAATTTAGGGTAGATAGCTCTTGGTTACTTGATCAATCTTGCAAAACAATCCTTGCCATTTTTCAAAACACACATCACAACACAACTTTAAAACAAACTTTCAAAAAAAACATTGAAACATCTTTTCAAAAAGACAAACACCTTTGTAAAAAATTCGAGTAAAGAATTGTTACAATGGTTGCCTAGACAAGGCATCTTTTTTTCAAAACATTTTCAAAACCACACACACAAAGCACCATTTCAAACAATTGAAAAGCAAAGGCAAGTGATCTAAGCAAGTAACTAAGAGCCCATGGATAACCATGGATAAAAAGGGTGCTAATACCTTCCCTTTCTACAATCTACTCCCCGAACCTAAGAAAACATCTCAAAGGTCTTTCCTGTGCTTTTTGACCTTTCCTTAGGATAAATAAAAAGTCGGTGGCGACTCTTGCTAAACCGAACAAGTGAGAATACATAAGCAAAACCTCAAGTCAGTTCTCCCACCGTATCACAGAACTGGCGACTCTGCTAGGGAAATTTTAAAAGTGGAGTAACCTTAGGGCTTAGATCACCTTTTGCATGATTAATTATTTGTTTTGATTGCTTTACATTTTGGTTCTCTTGTTTGGGCTTAAAATCCTACACCCGGATTTGGGAAACATTCATAGATAGCAATACGTTGTGGAAACTGTGCGGGGTATACCGACACGGTTGAAGCAATAGCTATATTAGTGCGACATATTTGTGAGTACCGGTAATCCTTGAGTTCAATCAAGGAGAGTACGGGGCCGCCGAGTGATGTCACTAAGCACTAATGACCTAGAACCTTACTTGACCATATTGGCCTTTTATTAGGGGTAGTGAGATGACCGGCTTTGGTGCAGTCCGAAGTTGGTAGATACTCGATACTACACTCATTGAGGGTTGTTTTCTTGGAATATTTTGGTCGCTAGTTAAGTGGCTAAACCAAAACAATGAACATAGAAAACAATCCAATGATATTAAGCTCCTTAGAACCCGGTTACTATTTATAGGACAAGTATTTAAGCCAACTACACTCAAGAGGGTACTTACCTATGAAACCTCATGCAAGCCTGAAACTAGGGTTTTGTGTGACTTGCTTGTACATGTGTTTGTGCATACATCATGAACATCATAAAGCATCATATGTATCCACTAACCATTTCAAGGGTTTGGATCTTCATCTTTGTTCCTGTTTTGTAGGTTGGAAATTCTTCGCAGGAAAACTATCCAAGTCAACCTTGTGAGAATCCCTCCTCAACTCAAGGAGCTTACATCCAGAATTCCAGAAAGTTCTCTCTTCAGTGAAAGACATGGTAGACTGTTCAGCCTAGTCAACACCAACATTGAAGAAGACATGGTGAAAGTGTTGTTCCAGTTCTTTGACCCCCTTCACCACTGTTTCACCTTCCCCGACTACCAATTGGTGCTTACTTTGGAGGAATTTTCTCAACTCCTGATATCTCCTATTCTTAATCAACCACCCTACAACGGTACGGAAAAAGAACCAAAACCTGAAGATGTTGCTCAATTACTACACTTGCAACCATCTGACATCAAGGGGCATTGGGAAACCAGAAGTGGTGTCAAGGGCTTCTTGGAAAAGTTCTTGTTTGAGAAGGCACAAGAGTGTTGGAATTCCCTGGATCTGCAAGCCTTTGAAGAAATTTTGGCACTCCTTATTTATGGGTTGGTCTTGTTCCCAAATCCTGACCAACTTATAGATGTGAATGCTGTCAAGATTTTCATGTCCAAGAATCCCATACCTACATTGCTTGGGGACATCCTCCACTCATTTTACACACGAACAATGAGGAAGAGAGGTGTTCTCATGTGATGTACTCCTCTCCTTGCAAGGTGGTTTATTTCTCACCTTCCACAATCTGTTTTGAAGAATGAGCAAGGTTAAAGGTGGTCACAACGATTGATGACCCTCACACATTCTGATGTACATTGGTGTTCTCGGTCCAGAGAAAATGTCATCATCATCGATCACTGTGGTGAGTTCCCTAATGTTCCATTACTTGGCATTAGAGGACGCATTAACTACAACCCCTGTCTAGCTTTAAGACAATTTGGATACGCTCGGAGGGATGGCCCTCATGACATGCTGATTCCTAACCTAGTTTTTGACTTCGACAACGATGCGCAAGGACTTCGCCAAAGATTCATCAGAGCTTGGAGGATGCCTAACAAGGTAGATAGTAAAACACTGGGGCACAAGAACTCCATCCCTCTTGAGCCTTACCTCAAGTGGGTACGGACCCGCACCCAGAGTCTTATGATGCCTTACCCTCACATTATCCCTTTGATCAAAGAGCCTGTTAAGGAAGCATAAGTTCCATACACCATCTTACATCCTGACATGCCAACATCATGGGAGGAAATGCAGAAGAGTTGGATCCAACTCAAGGAAGAAAGGGATACCTTTGAAGCCATCTTCTACGCCAGTGAGAAGAAGGTTTTGGAGCTTACCCGCCGACTTCACGAGGAGGAGACCCTCAACACTTACATCGCACCAAAGAGGATGCGCAACGTCTTTTTACCTTAAGAAGTTTTTGTAATATTTGGCCCATGGGGCATTTATGTACTGACAAATTTTCTTCTTATTAATATGACGTGTGTTCTTTTTGTCTGCAACAACTTTGAATTTCTAAATCCTTGAATGCATTGCATGAATAAACATATCATTCATCATATGCATAAACAGGTCTTCACACCAGGTTTCCTTATCTTTCTGCTGTTTATTTCAGTAAGATGGATATTGAGCAGACGGTCAAAGATCTACAGGCACAAAACTCGCAGTTTCAATAGCTCCTTATGACCTTGGCAAAGGGTCAGGAGGATCTTAAAGCACTGTTAGGGAATAAAGAGCAAGAAAAAGGAAAAAAGAAAAATAAAAGAGTTGGGGTAGCTACACTGGGAAGAAGATTTGAGAATGAAGCCAGGAGAGTTCTTGAATTCCCCTCCACATTTGATGAGGGGACCGGTAAAGGAAAAGGAGCTGCATTACCTTCTGAGTCTGAGGCTGAAGAGGAAGAGGTTGAGGAAGATGAAGATTATTCAGAGCAGCAATACCCACCAGCAGACGACAAATACAAAAATCTGGAGGATAGACTGGCAGCTATGGAGCTGCAAAGGGTTCCCGGGTTAGATTTTGAAGAATTGGGACTGATTGATGGGATTGTTATCCCTCCCAAATTCAAGGTACCAACTTTCTCAAAATATGATGGTCTGTCTTGCCCAAAGATGCACCTGAGGTCATATGTCAGAAGAATTCAACCTCATTCATCCGATAGAAACCTTTGGGTACACTTCTTTCAGGACAGCTTTGAAGAAGTGAAAAACACAAGAAGGGGGGTTGAATTGTAAAAACTGGAAATCAATTGCAATCAACACGATATTTTTATCCTGGTTCGTTTGATCTCAAACTACTCCAGTCCACCCGTCAAGGTGATTTCGCCTCTCTCCAACGATGTCTTAATCCACTATATTCAACTGAATATTACAATCTGCTTTAACAATTGCTAAAGCCTTCTTGATGCAAACCACAAACCGGTTTCTCAAGGAATTACTTTCTTACAAAGAATTGAAATCTAGGTGTGTGAATGTTTTCTACAAAACTGTTTATCACAACTGTGATACTACACAACTTAAGCTTATGGAAACTAGATTGCTAAAATAATTGAGTAAGGAATTTTGGAGCTTTTAGCAAACTGAGAGTGAGGAAAATGATGAATAGCTTTTAGGCGTGTAGATTGTTGTAGAGCATTAGCCAATTCAATCTTCATTGACTTGTTTATATAGCATTGGAAATAGTGTACGTTGGAGAATAATTCTGTTTCAATGCCAATAACAATCTTTCCTTATTAAGCAGATCTTGTCTGGAATGATGCCGTTGGTAATAACTCATCTTGAATGCACAGTACCGTTGCCACTTAAGTGTGTTCTGGCTTTGGCTCATTCTGACGCTGCTTAGGTGCTGATGAACTGTTGTTGTCTTTATCAGAGTTCAGAGTGTTGAGCGCAGATCTGTTCATCAAGCTTCAGCATCAGCGTAAGTTGATCTTCTGATTCTGGTATCTGATATAACATCTTCTGATGCTGATGTTGATATCCAATTTTCTGATGCTGATGAGGATGTTCTCATGCTGATACCCATCAGAGTTTCTGTAAAACAGAATGTAATTTTTAGATAGCATATGTGTCTTACATGAATCATACAATTAATGTATCTTAGCATTTTGTTATCATCAAAACTTAAACTTAGGGTAGTAGATTCAAACTTTGTTCTAACAATCTCCCCCTTTTTGATGATGACAAAAACTAGATATTTTTAATTGATAATTAGCGTGAAAAGTATCAGAGATAACTAAATAATAAGTTGTATCAGAATTAATTAGGAAGTTATCAAAGATAAGGGATAAAGAGATATCAGAGTTTAGATCGAAGAAACTCCCCCTGAATTTATTACTTCCCTTTTTAATTCCAAGAGTTCTTCAGGATCAGATCTTTATTGACTTTCTTTGAACATAGAGAATATCAGCACTTTAGATCAGAATATCAGAGCTTCGAGCTTTAGTGTATCAGAGGTGATTAACTTCTTGTACCTGTAGACTTATGCAAAAATAGAAAACATTCAAGTATATCAGAGTGTTAGAATGTTTGAGACTATTTTGTCTCAGTAATCCGTTATTGAAAAATATCATTCTTTTTCTCCCCCTTTTTGTCAGCAATCAAAAAGTGTAAGTGATGTGCTAAAATGATCAGAGTAGAAAAACTTGTTATATTAAATTCAGAGCCAGACAAAACAGTATAGATGATATGCAAAGAAAACATTGAAAATATCATGAATGAAAAACTAAGGTTGGGGTGGGAAGTGTGTGAACAGAGTCTCCAGCATTGCCTTAATCTGATCAGCAGTCTCATTCTGCTTGTGCACCATGCTGACTACTATATCTATCTTGCTGTCTTGCACATCCATCCTTTCCTTCATCTTCTGATCATTTTCATCCATTCTTTGCTGCAGACGAATATCATTCAGCTTCAGCTCTTCCAGAGTCTGCCTGTCCAAGGCAGCTTGAGAAACATCAAAAGCAGGAAGCTTCTGAGAGCTTTCTGCAACATCTTCAGCTTGACTGAACTCTTCAGCTTGAATAGTCTGATATTCTGCTTGCTGAACTTTTGAAGCTGGACGCTTCTCAGACCATGGCTCGCTATCCAGAAAGAGCACTTCGTCCTGTGGCAGCTGACTTTCAACTTCCTTCAGCAGCTTGCTGAAGTTCTGTTGTGCCTGCTCATAGTTGATGTCTTGCAATTTGAGGGCTTCAGCGCGTACCCATATTCTGAAACTTGTCCAGAGTTGGTCTGAGGCAACAGGATCAATCATTCCAGGACAAACTTGCTTTAGAGAAGCAATCCATTGCTGCAAACCTGTTTCAAAATTCACAATGCCAGAGCCAACATCTGGCTGTTTTGGTTTGGGAATGGCTGTTTTGTGTTTGAGATCAGCAAGACGGTCAAGGATTGTTAAATCGATGAAGGTCCTGCTGTGGTCTTCTGTAGTTTGTTTGGGAGATGGAGTGGGAGAATCAGAAATAATAATTGGACTGTTTGGAGTATTTGGAGGGGTAGTTTCTGGTGAGGATGGTAGCTGGGCCATGGTTACAGTTGTTCCACATGGCAGCTGAATTGCCAAGGGTTGGGGCTCAGAGGATTAAGGAGAATGAGGTTCAGGTGATGGAGTTTCAGAGTGATGAAACTCAGGTTGTGGAGGTGATGGTTGAGGTGATGGTGGATGAATTTCTGGTTGAGGAGAGGTAGGAGGAATTGCTGGTTGTGGAGAAGGAGGTGGAATTTCTGGTTGTTTAGGAATTTGTGGTTCTTCTAGTATGGGTGAGAGAGAATGTTCTGGTTGAGGAGAGAGGGAAATCTCTGGTTCAGTGTTTGGATTATCTGAGAGGTGAGCGGAAACACGTTCATCAATTTCAGACAGAACTTTGTCAAGTTCTGATGCTGTTGATGTCGTGGGTTTTGGAGTTTGGGATTTGGTGCGGGGTCTCCTGAGAGTCAGTGACTCAGAAGGGTCATCTTCTGGTTCGGTTTCATCAATAGTTAGTATGGGGATTGGAAGTTCATGTGAAGCTGGGGTTGGGATAGATGTTGGAATAGTAGAAGAATTTAAAACAGAAGCAGCAGATAGGTTACCTCTTTTCTTAGGGGTCTGCTGGGATGGTCCTTCTGAAGTGGCCTTTCTTTTCGTCTTCTTCATAGTAACTTCTGGTTGTTGTTGGTGCAGATCTTTAATATTCAGTTTGGGATCTGTACCATCAGCCTTGCAAGCGTCCAAGTATCTGAGAACCACAACTGGTTTTGATTCAATCTCAGAGAATAGTGGAAAGTCGTTCAGTGGGACTCTTCTGCTGGTGATGTCAGCAAGAGGAGTAACGCTGGGCTCCTTTCTGATATTCTCTATCAGTTTCATTTTCTTCAGATTCTTGGCGTTCAGAGGCTTGCCAACAGTAGGTTCAATAGAACTTAATTCCTGAGCTTCTGTGAGGTGTTCTATCAGCCTATTCTCAGTCAGAATATCTGATATTAACCTGTCAAAGGGTATCCAATCCCTCTTTGTCCTTTCTTCTTCCCTTGTCTCCTTGACGCTGGTCCTGAGGTGATTAAACAGAAGATGAGCCAAGTTAATTTTTACCTTCTGATTAATAAAATAGATCAGAAACTACTGATATATATTTATATAATCAGGAGAGCTTATTGGCTTCCTGTGATTAAAGCACCCCAGAATGATCTTCGCCCATATTCTGTCCTGATCCTTTAAGTCTCTGATCTTGCTGCTGGGAACCCCATGGATGAAAATCTGCCTTGCAATGAAAGCAACGTCAGAGCATCTTTCAGCCATGTCGATACAGCGGATACCACCACTACTGTATCCAATCAATCTTGCTATGTGATCCTCAGTGATCACAATCTTCTTTCCCATTATGTAGGAGGTGACTTGATGCGTCGAGGAGTACGCATGAATCCAGAACTCCTTGACCAAGACTGGGAACGTTGGTCCAACCAACCTATCAATATATTTCTCCCATCCATGTGCCCTAACTTCTTCTGTCAAGTCAAATCCATTTTCTTTCAGACTGGAGAAGTCAATAATCAGTTCAGACAGCACTTCCAAATTCTTCACTGGTGTAAGGAGTGTTCTGAAGGGAAGTTGGTATTGTTCAGAAGAAGCCTCCTTCTGAGAACCTGCAGAAACGTTGCTGGAGGTTGCCATGTTCACACTTAGGGTTTTTCTGAGAAAACTGAAAAATGGGTTTCTTTTGAGAGAGATGAACACACAAGGAAAATGTAGAAAATATTTTGTAAGATTGTAAGAAACGGTAAAAGATTAATGTGAGATGTTAATGTGCTTAAATAGATTTCAAAATAATTTTTGAAAGTGTAAACGGTTTCAAGAAAGAGAAATAATTCATGATTACGTTTTAAAACATGATTACTTTCATTTAATGCTTGCAGATTTTGGGGGATTTGAGAAAGATACTTGAAACGGTTACCAGACATGTGTCTCAATGCACCCAATCAGCGTTTTTCCTTCTCAGAAGCGTGCACGCGTTCTGCTTCAGGGATTTGCTGATGATTGGATGACACTTGTTTGATTTAGTGAGCAGCACGTCTATCCTTGAGCTGAAACACTCAGATCTTTAAGAATAGCATCTGATACAATCTGCATGTCTATCTTTCTGAAAAGAGATTGATCAGAAGTTCACAGTAAAACAAATACATTCTGAAGGTTAATATATAAACTTAAAACATTTTCACTCTGGGCAGATTTTCATGCTGAGATGTTTCAGAATGAAATTGAACCTATTTTCAGAAAGGGGTTTGGTGAAGATATCAGCCCATTGATGGTCTGTATCAATAAATTTTAAGTTCAAAATTCCTTTCTGAATGTAGTCCCCAATGAAGTGATGTTTTATTTCTATATGCTTAGCCCTAGAATGTAAAATGGGATTCTTACTTAAGCAAATAGCAGAAGTATTGTCACAAAGTATAGGGATGTTACTCTCAAAAATCTGGAAGTCTTCAAGCTGACTTTTCATCCAGAGCATTTGTGTGCTACATCCTGCTGCTGCTATGTACTCAACTTCTGCTTTTGATAGCGCAATTGTGGATTGCCTTTTGCTGGACCAAGAGATCAGATTTTCTCCCAAAAACTGGCAGCTTCCAAAAGTACTTTTACGCTCTACTCTGTCTCCAACAAAGTCAGCATCGCAGTAGCCTACTAAGCTTTAATCACTAGATTTTCTATAAAATAAACCCAGATTAGTAGTACCTTTCAGATACTTGAAAATTCGCTTAACAGCTGTTAAGTGAGATTCTCTAGGATCTGATTGGAATCTAGCACAAATACATACGCTGAATAAGATGTCAGGCCTTGAAGCTGTCAGATAAAGGAGAGAACCAATCATACCTCTGTAGACCTTCTGTTCTACCTTTTTGCTTACCTCTTCTCTTTCCAGAATGCACGTGGGATGCATTGGAAACTTTGATGGCTTACATTCTGAGAGGTCAAATTTCTTCAGAAGATCTCTGACATATTTGCTCTGATGAATGTAAGTTCCCTCTGGAGTTTGATTGATCTGAATTCCTAGAAAGAATTCCAGTTCCCCCATGAGGCTCATCTCAAATTCTTCTTGCATACACTTAGCAAATTTTCTTCCAAGAGAAGGATTAGTAGATCCAAAAATAATATCATCAACATAAATTTGAAAGACTAAGATGTCATTCTTAACTGACTTACAGAATAAGGTAGTGTCCACCTTCCCTCTGGTGAATTCATTTTCTAACAGAAAGTTACTTAGTCTTTCATACCAAGCTCTGGGAGCTTGTTTCAGACCATATAGTGACTTCTTTAGTTTGAAAACATGTTCTGGATGTTTTGTATTTTCAAAACCAGGGGGTTGGTGCACATAAACCTCTTCTTCTATATAACCATTTAAGAATGCACTCTTGACATCCATCTGATACAGAGTGATGCCTCTATTAACAGCAAATGAAATTAAAAGTCTGATAGATTCTAACCTGGCGACTGGAGTAAAGGTTTCTGTATAGTCTATTCCCTCTTGCTGACTATAACCTTGTGCTACCAGTCGTGCTTTGTTTCTGATGACTTCACCTTGTTCATTAAGCTTGTTTCTGAACACCCATCTTGTTCCAATGACGTTGAATCCTTTTGGTCTGGGAACAAGATCCCATACGTCATTTCTGGTGAATTGATTCAGCTCTTCTTGCATTGCTAGAATCCAGTCGTTGTCCAGAAGTGCTTCATCAATAGAAGAAGGTTCAATCAGAGACACAAGTCCCATGAGGGTTTCTTCAGAGTTTCTGAAGCTTGCTCTTGTTCTGATTGGATCTTCCTTTCTTCCTAAGATAGTTTCTTCTGGGTGATCCAAGCTGCTTCTGGGTAGTCTCTTCTGAGGTTGATCAGCAGCTGTTGTAGGATTTCTAGCAGTGCTCCTTTCAGATGTTGAAGGGGTGTCTGTGTTGAGAGCTTCTGATGACTTGTCTTCAGAACCTGTAAATTCAATTTCCATACCTGCAAAAACTTCATTCTGCTTTGACTTTTCAGAGTCAAGCTTATCATCAAAACGAACACTGATTGATTCTTCCACAATCTGTGTTTCTGTATTGTATACTCTGTACCCTCTTGAGCGTTCAGAGTATCCTAACATAATACACTTCTGTGTTTTAGAGTCAAACTTGTTCAAATAATTTTTTGTATTTAACATAAAGCAAGTACATCCAAATGGATGAAAATATGAAATGTTGGGCTTTCTGTTCTTCCACAATTCATATGGAGTCTTTTCCAGAATAGGTCTTATTGAGATTCTATTCTGAATGTAGCACGCTGTGTTTATTGCCTCTGCCCAGAAGATCTTAGCAACGTTTGTCTCATTGATCATGGTTCTGGCCATTTCTTGCAATGTTCTGTTCTTTCGTTCTACAACTCCATTTTGTTGGGGGAGTTCTAGGACAAGAGAAATCATGCAGAATGCCTCTGTCATTAAAGAATGACTCAAAATCTTTGTTTTCAAACTCTCCACCATGATCACTTCTGACTTTAACGATTCTAAGATCCTTTTCATTCTGAACTTGGTTACAGAAGGTAACAAACACAGAGTGTGACTCATCCTTGTGTCTTAAGAACTTTACCCATGTCCATCTGCTATAGTCATCTACGATTACTAACCCATACTTCTTGCCACTGACTGAAGCAGTTTTAACTGGTCCAAATAAGTCAATGTGCAGAAGTTCTAATGACTTAGAGGTAGAAACAACATTTTTAGATTTGAAAGAAGGTTTTGCAAACTTGCCTTTTTGACATGCTTCACACAGAGCATCTGAATTGAACTTCAAATTGGGAAGTCCTCTGACCAGATTGAGTTTGTTAATCTGAGATATTCTTCTCATACTAACATGCCCCAATCTTCTGTGCCAGATCCACTGCTCGTTGTTAACAGACAGAAGACACTTTACATTCTGACTTTTCAGATCAGAAAGTTTGATTTTATAGATTTTGTTTTTCCTCTTTCCATTAAACAGGATAGTCCCATCTTTCTGACTAACAGCTTTACATGATTTTTGATTAAAGATTATATCATAACCGTTATCACTTAATTGACTTATGGATAACAGATTATGCATTAATCCATCTACTAGCAGAACATTATTTATAGAGGGAAGATTTCCATTACCTATAGTTCCAGAGCCAATGATCTTTCCCCTCTGATTGCCTCCAAAGCCAACGTGGCCTCCAGGCTTAAGTTCCAGGCTTTGGAACATATGCCTTCTTCCCGTCATGTGTCGCGAGCAGCCAGAGTCCAGGTACCATGACTGGTGTTTCTGATTTGCTGCTAAAGATATCTACAACATGTATTATTTTATCCTTAGGTACCAGATTTTCTTGGGTCCTGATTTGTTAGATTTACCAAAACTCTTGTTGAATTTTGGTTTCAAAGAATACTTACTGCTAGTGTATTTAATATCATGTGTGTGACCGTACACAAAATGTGAGTTCAGAGGAGTGTGTTTAATGGTTAAATCCATGACATTCTTTGGTGTAGGAACCTTACCTTGGTATCCTATTCCCTTCCTACCGTTTCTGCTAACTCCATAGATCATTGAATCCATTTTGCTTCTATCTATGCTTTTAGCAAGGAACTTCTGGAAACTGTGATCATACTCCTTGATGATCTCATCAAAGCTGCTGGGAGTTTCAGAAATTGGTTCCTTCTGAGAGTTTTGTAAAGTATTTTCTAATTTTGAAATTTTATTTCTCAGCTCAGAATTTTCCAATTTAAGACTCTCAGTCTTATCAGAGTCAAATTCAAGATTCCTTTTCAGGTTTCTGAATTTAACTCTAATCTACTGGTACCTTTCCAGAATTTCGTTAAGGCTTTCAGCAAGTTCAGCCTTAGTAAAATTAATTGCAAAGTCAGGAAATACCTCTTCAGTATCTGATTCTGAGTCTGATTCAGAAGCTTCACTATCTTCTGAAATGTTGGCCATGAGAGCTATGTTTGCTCTCTCATCATCTGATTCTGAGTCAGCTTCAGACGAGTCAGAGTCATCCCATGTAGCCATGAGACTTTTCTTCTTTTCTCTTCCAAACTTCTTTTTGGGCTTTTCCCTCTGAAGCTTTGGGCAGTCACTCTTGTAGTGTCCTTGCTCATTGCACTCATAGCAGATGATGTCCTTCGTGTTTGGCTTTCTGCTTCCTGAGGAGCCTTCAGATCTTCTGTATCCAGAGGAAGAATCTGTCCTTCTGTATCTGGAAGAAGACTCGTTCTGATCAGATCTTCTGGGATTCCTGAACTTCCTTTGCCTCTGCTTCCACAGTTGGTTCACTCTTCTGGAGAGGAGAGAAATTTCGTCTTCTTCTGATGAGGATCCATCAGATGTTTCTTCAACTGCCTGCAAAACTTTAGACTCAGATTTTTTGTTAGATTTTAATGCTAAAGGCTTACCTTGCTTCTGAGGTTCATCAGCTTCTAGCTCTATCTCATGACTTCTGAGGGAGCTGATAAGTTCCTCCAGAGAAATTTTGTTGAGATCTTTTGCTAGCTTCAGAGCTGTAACCATTGGCCTCCACTGCTTTGGTAAGCTTCTGATGATCTTCTTGACGTGATCAGCAGTAGAGTATCCTTTGTCCAGAACCTTGAGACCAGCCACCAGAATTTGGAATCTTGAGAACATTGTTTCAATGGATTCACTTTCTTCCATTTTGAATGCCTCATACTTCTGAATGAGCGCAAGAGCTTTAGTTTATTTGACCTGAATGTTGCCCTCATGCGTCATTCTGAGTGAGTCAAACATGTTCTTTGTTGTGTCTCTGTTAGAGATCTTTTCATATTCAGCATAAGAGATGGCGCTGAGAAGGATGGTTCTGTCCTTGTGGTTATTTTTGAAGTCACACTTTTGTTGGTCAAACATTGCTTTTATATCAATCTTCTGACCGCTTGCATTCACAGGGTGCGTGTATCCATCTGTCACCATGTCCCATAGATCAGCATCATGTGCCAGAAAGAAGCTTTCAATTCTGTCTTTCCAGTAATCAAAATTTTCTCCATCAAAGACTGGAGGTTTGCCGCTGAATCTGTCTCTGTCTTCATTGTTGTCATTGCTGGTGTGTTGATAAGTTCCTGCCATTGTGTTTTTCTGACGCTGGACCTTGTACTGACACGGTTAAGTGTTTTAGCTCAGAACCAGGCGCTCTGATGCCAATTGAAGAAGTGAAAAACACAAGAAGGGGGGTTGAATTGTAAAAACTGGAAATCAATTGCAATCAACACGATATTTTTATCCTGGTTCGTTTGATCTCAAACTACTCCAGTCCACCCATCAAGGTGATTTCGCCTCTCTCCAACGAGGTCTTAATCCACTATATTCAACTGAATATTACAATCTGCTTTAACAACTGCTAAAGCCTTCTTGATGCAAACCACAAACCGATTTCTAAAGGAATTACTTTCTTACAAAGAATTGAAATCTAGGTGTGTGAATGTTTTCTACAAAACTGTTTATCACAACTGTGATACTACACAACTTAAGCTTATGGAAACTAGATTGCTAAAATAATTGAGTAAGGAATTTTGGAGCTTTTAGCAAACTGAGAGTGAGGAAAATGATGAATAGCTTTTAGGCGTGTAGATTGTTGTAGAGCATTAGCCAATTCAATCTTCATTGACTTGTTTATATAGCATTGGAAATAGTGTACGTTGGAGAATAATTCGGTTTCAATGCCAATAACAATCTTTCCTTATTAAGCAGATCTTGTCTGGAATGATGCTGTTGGTAATAACTCATCTTGAATGCACAGTACCGTTGCCACTTAAGCGTGTTCTGGCTTTAGCTCATTCTGACGCTGCTTAGGTGCTGATGAACTGTTGTTGTCTTTATCAGAGTTCAGAGTGTTGAGCGCATATCTGTTCATCCAGCTTCAGCATAAGCGTAAGTTGATCTTCTGATTCTGGTATCTGATATAACATCTTCTGATGCTGATGTTGATATCCAATTTTCTGATGCTCATGAGGATGTTCTCATGTTGATACCCATCAGAGTTTCTGTAAAACAGAATGTAATTTTTAGATAGCATATGTGTCTTACATGAATCATACAATTAATGTATCTTAGCATTTTGTTATCATCAAAACTTAAACTTAGGGTAGTAGATTCAAACTTTGTTCTAACAAGCTTGTCTGGTACACAGCTAGATTGGTTTTACCAGCTTGAGAGGTCGGAAGTGCATAATTGGGAAGATTTGGCAGCTGCCTTCTATTGCCAGTATCAATACAACACCGACTTGGCGCCAACCCGTACTCAGCTACAAAGTACGGGGATGGCCTCAAATGAGGGATTCAAAGAATACGCCCAAAAATGGCGCGACTTGGCCAGAAGGGTACAACCACCGCTTTCAGATAGGGAGCTAGTTGATATGTTCTTGGGGACCCTATCAGGCCCTTTCTTCAACCATTTGATCGGGAGCTCTTCCGCAGGGTTTACTGAATTGATTCTGACTGGCGAAAGGGTGGAAGCTGGTATTAAGAGTGGGAAAATTCAAAGGGGTTCCTCTGCCTCCACAACTGTTAAAAAACCATTCCCGGCCAAGAAGGAAGCAGCTGTTATATACTCTCAGAAAGGATCGGGGAGAACTGAGCATCTGCCAACTGTAGGGGCCGTGATGATTCAAAATTCATCAAATGATCAGCCTCGTAACGATCAGTCTAGACCTAATCAACAACGGGTAGAACGGCCACAACGGCAGTTCACCCGCATCAACATGACGCCTGCACAAGTTCTTCCCCATTTGTTGAAGCTAAATCTCACCAGTATTAGAGAGGTGCCAAAGATTGTGAATACCACTTCCCCACACTATCATCCCAATGCTAAATGTGCCTATCATTCTAACATCGCCGGGCATGACACCAACGATTGCTGGGTGCTTGACAATAAAATTCAGGATTTGATAGACGCTAAAGAGGTTGAGTTCGACGCCCCTGAGAAGCCGAATGTAATCTCTGCTCCAATGCCAAAGCATGGTCGCAATGTCCATGCTGTTGAAGAAGATCTGTTTGTTTCTACTGTTGATGATCTGATAACTCCACTACTGACAATCAAGCTGAATTTGCTGAAAGCTGGGATTTTCCCAGGTTGTAAAGAAGATTGCTACCTTTGTTCCTCCTTACCAACCGACTGTCCATTACTGAAGATAGGCATCCAACGCCTAATGGACAACCAACAAATTCTTTTCGAAAATAATCCTATTACTTCAACTCCTATCAATGAAGTTTCAATAATAACCATTTCCGCCAATCTTTCCAAGGTCCCCAAAAGGCCTGTTAAGATTACATCCGCTCCGAAGACTGTACCGTTGAAGATTACCATGCCTGGGCCCATCCCATACAAATCTGACAAATCAATATCGTGGAATTATGGTGAGAAATCTACTACCACGTTGTTAAACAAATTGAGATAACTGAAGAGAGCTCTGACGAAGAAACTGCCGACATTGGAAACATTTCCGGTACGAGCAAAATTACCCGAAGTGGAAGAATTTTCTCTCCAGAGATTTCCCCTCCAAAGGCAATCTTTGGACCCTCAGCTGCTCCCAAGGTTACCCCTGCACCGGTAAAACTATCTGCAAGAACGCAAATGATTGAAGAAGTTGTTACTCCCGTGGTTGTCCCTCCTGCTGCTGCTGATAAGGGGAAAGGGATCCAAGAAGAGCTCGTCAGGATGAGGGCTCAGCCATTAGTCATCCCTGAAACCTCTAAGAAAGAAATGGAGGAGATCTTGAGAATAATCAAGAAGAGTGATTATGATGTGGTGGAGCAACTGGGGCAAACCCCCTCGAAGATCTCCATGTTAGCTTTGCTGCTTTGTTCGGAGGCTCATGCCAAAGCCTTGATAAGGTTTTTAAAGACAGCCCATGTGCCCCAGGAAACCTCAGCCGACCAATTCCAGGATTGTGTAGCCAGCCTTACCGTCGACAACGGCCTGGGTTTCTCTGATGCTGACCTGACTCCGAAGGGAAGAAAGCACAATGACGCACTGCATGTGTCAGTTGAATGCCGATGAACCACTCTCGCCCATGTCTTGGTCGATACTGGTTCTTCTCTAAATGTGCTGCCTAAGAAAGCTCTGGACCGGTTGGGTTGTGAAGGCTTGGAGCTGAAACCAAGTAATATCATTGTCAGGGCCTTTGACGGGTCTAAAAGGATGGTGCATGGGGAGGTCGACATTCCCATCAAGGTAGGCACTGAAGTGTTCCACTCCACATTCTATGTGATGGACATCCGCCCATCATACTCTTGCTTACTAGGAAGGCCGTGGATTCATAATGCTGGGGCAGTCACTTCCTCCCTACATCAGATGCTGAAATACCCTGTTAAGGGTAAAATCATAACCGTACACGGTGAGGAGGAGTACATGATCAGTCATCTGAATTCCTTTCGGTATGTGGAAGTGGATGGCGAATTCATCGAAACACCGTTCCAACACTTCGAGGAAGTTTCTCCCGAGGTTGCAGTAGCAAAGGCAGTAGCTGAGGTACCCAAGCAGGTGGCCAGGATGGCATCTCTGAAAGACGCAAAGGCTGCAATGAAGGAGGGGAAGAGCACAGTATGGGGTCAGTTGCCTGACTTTCCCCACAAGACATACAAGTTTGGGTTGGGGTTTACCGCTGCGGGGCAAAAGGCTATGCGTCGCTCCAAAATTAAAAAGGCACCCATCAAGATTTCTCCTCATGGAATCAATGCTTTAGAAGACGAAGACGAAGAGGCCAACTTTGAAGAGTGGATCTTCCCAACCATTGAAGGAGGGCTGAACAACTGGGAGGCAAAAGACTTCATTCCCATTACTTTCATCAATCAGTAATTTATCTTTCGAACATTTCCTGTTGGTCTATAATAATTACTCTTAAACAATTCGCACACTACTTTTCATCTCATGCCCTGCCCGAGGCATGTAGGTCCATTTGTAAGGGCTTGATTCTCTTCATATTCATATGCCATGTTTAATGATTCATTGGACGTTTTTAATTTATAAACTGCTGTGTTCATTTCCTTTCCTTTTACATTTTTGTTTGTTTAAGGATGGCTATCCCTTACACACACCCACACTCACAAATGCAGGTACCCATCCACTTCGGATTCCATGGGTGACTATTCTGTTGTATCCTTCAATAACTCTGAAGATTTGGTCAATCAGGCTGAGTATGAAGATGACGAAGATTGTGAAGTACCGGGAGAGCTAGCCAGACTTCTACAACAAGAAGAGAGGGCCATCTTACCTCATGAAGAGTTGTTGGAAATCGTCAACTTAGGAACAGAGGAAGACAGGAAAGAAGTCAAAGTGGGTGCCAACCTGGAACCAAGTGTCAAGGAACGCTTAATACAGCTGTTGAATGAATACGTTGAAATCTTTGCCTGGTCTTATAAGGACATGCCAGGGTTAGACACAGATATCGTGGTTCACCGTCTCCCTACAAGAGAAGACTGTCCACCGATCAAGCAAAAAGTCCGCCGAATGAGGCCCGACATGTTTGAGAAGATTAAGGTTGAAGTAATGAAGCAATTCAACGCTGGCTTTCTGGCTGTTACATCCTATCCACAATGGGTTGCTAACAATTGTGCCCGTTCCCAAAAAGGACGACAAAGTCAGAATGTGTATGGACTACCGGGATTTGAACAGGGCCAGCCCTAAAGATGATTTTCCGCTACCACATATCGATATTTTGATTGACAACACAGCTCAACACAAGGTTTTTTCCTTCATGGACGGATTCTCGGGCTACAACCAGATTAAAATGGCCCCCGAGGACATGGAGAAAACAACCTTTATTACGCAATGGGGTACCTTCTGCTACAAGGTGATGTCGTTCGGACTGAAGAACGCAGGGGCAACTTATCAACGCGCCATGGTAGCTTTGTTTCACGATATGATACATCATGAGATTGAAGTTTACGTAGACGACATGATAGCTCGATCACAAACGAAAGAATAACACCTTGAACATTTGCAGAAGCTGTTTTCCAGGTTAAAGGAATACAAACTCAGGCTGAATCTAAGTAAGTGCACTTTTGGAGTTAGGTCTGGTAAACTTCTGGGATTTATTGTCAGCAACAAAGGCATTGAGGTCGATCCAGCGAAAGTGAAAGCTATACAAGAAATTCCTGCCCCCCGTACTGAAAAGGAGGTTAGAGGATTCTTAGGACGCTTGAACTATATTGCAAGGTTCATCTCTCATCTGACGTCTACCTGTGAGCCAATTTTAAAACTATTAAAGAAAGATCAGATAGTCGAATGGAACGATGATTGTCAAATTGCTTTTGATAAGATCAAGGAGTATTTGCTAGAACCTCCTATTCTGATGCCACCCGTCGAAGGAAGACCGCTGATCATGTATCTGACTATTTTGGACAACTCAATGGGGTGTGTACTGGGCCAACATGACGAGTCTGGTCGAAAAGAGCATGCCATTTATTACCTTAGCAAAAAGTTTACCGACTGTGAGACCCGCTACTCACTGCTCGAGAAAACTTGCTGCACTTTGGTATGGGCTGCTCGCCGACTAAGGCAGTATATGTTGACTCATACCACTTTGTTGATTTCCGAAATGGATCCTATCAAGTATATCTTCGAGAAGCCTGCTTTATCTGGAAGAATCGCTAGATGGAAAATGATCCTGACTGAGTATGACATCCAGTATACTACCCAGAAAGCTATAAAAGGGAGTGTACTAGCTGACCATCTAGCTCATCAAGCTATCGAAGATTATCAATCCATGAGATTCTACTTCCCGAACGAGGACATCATGACATTGGACAACATTGAAGGTAACAGACCGTATGACAGACCTGAACCAGGATCGTGATGGACCCTGTACTTTGATGGTGCTTCAAATGCACTCGGAAACGGTATCGGTGCGGTACTCATTTCCTCGGAAGGTTGCCATACACCTTTCACGGCCCGACTTTGTTTCAGCTGTACCAACAACATGGTTGAATATGAAGCTTGCATCTTTGGTCTCAAGGCTGCTATAGACTTGGGGATCAAATCTTTGATCGTACTTGGGGACTCGACTTTGGTTATCAGTCAAATCAAAGGAGAATGGGATACCAAACATCCTAATCTTATCCCATACAAAGAACATGTCTTGACATTGCTGCCTCATTTCGAGCAGATCACCTTCGAGCACTTCCCGCGAGAAGAAAATCAGCTAGCAGATGCTCTGGCTACAATGTCTTCCATGTTTAAACTCAACTGGGATAACGAGGCTCCCCAAATCACCATCGAGCGAATGGATGAACCTGCGCATTGTCATGAGATTAATACCGAAGAAGTAGTGGAACAACCCTGGTTTCATGAAATCAAAAGGTATCTCCAGACTAGAGAATATCCCGAAGGAGCTTCCGTCAATGACAAAAAGTTCTTAAGGAGATTTGCAGCCAAGTTCTTCCTAAGCAATGGCATCCTTTATAAGCGCAGCCACGATTGTGTTTTACTCCGATGTGTAGACAAAGCTGAAGCAGAGTTAATCATGACTGAGATACACAGTGGCACATTTGGCACCCACTTGAGCGGACATACGATGGCTAAGAAGATTCTAAGGGCAGGCTATTATTGGTCTACCATGGAAGCTGATTGCCATCAACATTCCCGTACTTGCCACAAATGTCAAGTCTACGCCGACAAGGTTCATATTCCTCCTGTCCCTCTCAAAGTTCTGACAGCTCCTTGGCCATTCGCAATGTGGGGCATTGACATGATTGGAGAGATCAAGCCCACGACATCTAATGGACATCGCTTCATCCTGGTCGCTATTGACTATTTTACCAAGTGGGTCGAAGCAGCTTCCTTCGCCTCTGTTACAAAAAATGTGGTTTCCCGCTTCATCAAGCAGAACCTCATATGCCGGTATGGTGTCCCCGACAGGATCATCATAGACAGCGGTACAAATCTGAACAATACTATGATCACCGCTCTATGCGAACAGTTCAAGATTTATCATCACAATTCATCTCCCTATCGGCCGAAGATGAACGGTGTTGTTGAAGCTACGAACAAAAACATCAAGAAGATCATTCAGAAAATGACAGTTACGTACGAGGACTGGCATGAGATGTTACCATTTGCTCTGCATGGGTACCGTACCACGGCACGTACTTCAACAGGGGCAACCCCATTTTCTTTGGTATATGGCATGGAAGCTGTCCTACCCATGGAAGTTCAGATTCCTTCTTTAAGGATTATGAAGGACTCTGGTTTGAGTGAAGACGATTGGATTCAGACCCGACTTGATCAACTCAATTTGATCGATGAAAAGCGACTCACTGCTATTTTCCATGGTCAGACGTACCAAAAACGGATGATCAAGGCTTTCAACAAGAAAGTAAGACGTCAAGTATATCAAGTCGGAGATCTTGTAATCAAGCGGATCATCTTGCCGCAAAGTGATCCCAGGGGAAAATGGACTCCTACTTACGAAGGACCATTTGTAATCAAGAGCATCTTCTCTGGTGGTGCAATGTTTCTGGCCACCATGGACGGCGATGATTTTCCACACCCCGCGAACGCAGACATAGTCAAAAGATACTACGCATAAAATAACCCAACAAGTCGAAAACCCGAAAGGGCGACTTGGGCAAAAATGGGCATCCCGGTGAACCGAAAACCCGAAAGGGCGGTTCAGGCAAAAATTAGGGATAAAACAAAAAAATCTGTACACCCGGCAAGTTGAAAACCCGAAAGGGCGGCTTGGGAAAAAAAGAGTTTCCCGGTGGATCGAAAACCCGAAAGGGCGATTCAGGAAAAATTTAGGGAATTGAAGCGTGTGACTATGTCTCGTCGGATCACTTTAAAGAACCATATCTTTATCAACAAGCTCCGAGTTTCTGATCAATCCAATCATCGGCGGACGAAGCAGTGAATGGGTAAGATATTAAGAGTTGTGAAGGCTATAACAGAATGGGAATCCCATGGAATTGTTACACATAGCCATCTTTCCTTTTGTATAAATTTTTCAAATGTTTACGGCAATATCCTCTTACTAGGATGTCTGTCTCCTTTGTACAAAGATACTCATAAAAAGTTAATACAAGCCACCATGAACCAGACTAGTGAACAGTCTCCCCACAGAGATACTTCCCGTCAGATTGAAGATTCTCAGTCTCACTTCTCCAGCATAAGTCTACCAGGTTCTGGACTCCCCAGTAGAGATCGTCAGAATTCTCATTCCCCACAAGTCACCAAGGATTTTCAATCCCCAGCAGTGGTCCTAAGATCCCTCAACAATTGAAGATCTTGTTCCCCAAGCAATCAGCAGTCAACAAGGATTTCTCACCCTCAGTAATCAAAGGACTTTGAATCCCCAGCTTCGATTATGGGTTTATTTCCCCAACATTTGTCAAGGATTTATTCTCCAAAACAAATTACATTTCGAATTGATCGGTCATTCAAAAGTTCCTTCATCACCAGTTGAAGTTACGGTCGTCAAAGATCAAATTCTCACAAAATTCAAGTTATGAAACCCGGATTCGACTGGATAATATCTTGATCTCTACATCATATTAGAAAGCCCGGATTACGACCGAATAACAATATCAGACTACCATGAAGCCTGGATTACGACCAGATAGTGGTATCTCCTAAGAGCAAGCTATGAAGCCCGGATTCGACCGGATAATAGTTTAATCCTCAACAAGTTATTGTGAAGCCTGGATTACGACCAGATGGAAATACAAGTTTTTGTGAAGCCTGGATTACGACCAAACAGCAGCCAAGAATACTACGAAACCTGGAGTCGACCAGATAGTGGTATATCTTTAACACAAGCCGTGAAGCCCAGATTTGACCGGATAACAGCTTAGCAAGTTATTGTGAAGCCTGGATTACGACCAGATGGCAATACAAGTTTCTGTGAAGCCTGGATTACGACCAGACAACAGCCAAGAATACTACGAAACCTGGAGTCGACCAGATAGTGGTATATCTTTAACACAAGCCGTGAAGCCCGGATTTGACCGGATAACAGCTTAGCAAGTTATTGTGAAGCCTGGATTACGACCAGATGGCAATACAAGTTTCTGTGAAGCCTGGATTACGACCAGACAGCAGCCAAGAATACTACGAAACCTAGAGTCGACCAGATAGTGGTATATCTTTAACACAAGCCGTGAAGCCCGTATTTGACCGGATAACAACTTAGCAAGTTATTGTGAAGCCTGGATTACGACCAGATGGCAATACAAGTTTCTGTGAAGCCTGGATTACGACCAAACAGTAGCCAAGAATACTACGAAACCTGGAGTCGACCAGATAGTGGTATATCTTTAACATAAGCCGTGAAGCCCGAATTTGACCGGATAACAACTTAGCAAGTTATTGTGAAGCCTGGATTATGACCAGATAGCAATACAAGTTTCTGTGAAGCCTGGATTACGACCAGACAGTAGCCAAGAATACTACGAAGCCTGGAGTCGACCAGATAGTGGTATATCTTTAACACAGGCCGTGAAGCCCGGATTCGACCGGATAGCAGCTCAGCAAGTTATTGTGAAGCTTGGATTACGACCATATAGCAATACAAGTTTCTGTGAAAGCCTGGAGATCGACCAGATAATAGTTAATCGTTAACAGAATGAAGATTCTCATCCTTGAAACCTCAGAAGATTGGTATGCTCCCAATTTCTGACCCTTAACAGAATGAAGACTCTCGTCCTTGAATCCCCAATAGATTGGCATACAACCCAAAAGATCAAAAGATTCTCATTTTCAACGATCAAAAGATTCTTGCAATCCCCTGCAACAGTCAAGGATTTACTATCCCCTGCAGCAGTCAAGGATTTACTTTCCCCTGCAGCAGTCAAGGATTCACTTTCCCCAGAAGCAATCAAGGTTCTATTATCTCCGGCTATCCAGGATTCATCTATCCTCATCCAGACAGCTCATCAACTTACCTGCGCATTTATTACATTCATATCATAAACATTGATATAACATATATTGCATCATACATTTCATGCAACATAACTTTGTGTTTCAGCTAATATTTTACCCTTTTCAGGATAAGATTAATAAGCTTCAACTTCGACTTCTGAAAACAGTTTATGGATTCTCCAAACACGGATGTTAATCTATCGCTTGTTCAGATTCAACTTTTGAAAATAGTTTACGGATGCTTCCAGATACAGATGTCAATCTATTGCTTATTCAGACCCCCAGCTCAGAGATATTCCAAAACATGGACACCTTTCTGATACTCATTTCTTTCACCTACAACATACATTCCAGATGGCATCTTTAAGCCCATCCCCTGACAAGATTTTGTCACATCTGCAGATGGCATCTTTAAGCCCATCTCCAAATGGCATCTTTAAGCCCATTCCCTCAACTACGCTTGGACGAGTGCAAATTTTTTGGGCACTCTAGTGTCCAATCTCCTTTTACCCTCGAGTCGCGAAAGGAAAACCTGCCAATCTAACTCTTCAGGTTCAAGAAGATTGAACAGGGGCAACTGTTGTACCCCAAAATTTGCCCTCCCTTTTCATCAACATTTTCTCATCACAAGACTCTTGGAACTCAAGATCAAGTTAGGGTTTGCTCTGCTCAAGACCCCTCCTTGCACTGTTGAACCAAATTAGGGTTTGAGTTTGCACAAGGATGTTTTGACCTAAAAAGCCCAAAGTGACTTTCATGCTTCATGTTGGACTTACAAGTTTATCCATACCAAGTTTCAAGCCTTGATTCCAATCTTTGCCCAGTCAATTGGACAGTTGACCTAGAAATCAGCTGTATTGGGGAAAAAGTCAACTGTGGCCAATTGACAATCAAACCTCATGATTTTTAACCCACGTCAACATTATGAACTCATATGAATCATTTGATCAATTTTGGATCATAACTCCATAAGAAATTTGATCAGATCACCAAAAGGGCAAAATGGTCATTTTTAGAGTTTTGACTGCACAAAGGCAATTTTTTACTGTTTGACCTAACCAATGGCAAATCAAGCTCATATATGGACTCAAGGACTCAATGGCATTGTCTTGACCCATTCAACAAGTTCAAAAGATCACAAATGCATAGGATTGACAAATTAATTTTTCAGTCAACTGATCAAAATTTGACTGTATACTGAAAAGTCAAACTTTGACTTTTTGGTCAAAATCAAGTGCCAAGATTCATTTTTCATCAAGACATGTCAAATTATGAAACTTGTTCATCAAGAAACCCAAAATTACAAATTAAGGTTTAAAATGAAAAAATTTCATAACTTAGAATTTTTCTAAGTTATGAAATTTCTTTATTTTTTCCTAAATTTGTCCCATTTTTTCACCAAGATGAAAATGGATTCAAACAAAACTTGAAACATGAAAGTTGTAGTCTATTGCAAAATATACAACTTTGATTCACAAAGTTTTCTCATAGGAAGCTTTTATCTCAAGTTATGATTTTTGGAACAAGGGTACAAAACATTTTTAACTTAGAGAAATTTTGCCCTATTCTAGGCAGGATTTTTGTCCAACTTCTTGGCCATTTTTCACATGGTTCCACTTGGAGTTTCAATTTGAATTACAAGGATGGATTATAGTACACATTCCAAGCTTTCCAAATTGTCCAAGTACTTCTCAAACACCCTTGTAGTTAGAGAGAATCGAATTTGCAAAGTTGGCCAAAACTCACTTTTGTTCATGGCCAAGGCATGTTCATAACAAGTGCATTTTTCAAATCAGTTTGTGTAATGCTAGCTTGCAGGCCTCAAGACCAAGTTTACACTCCTTAATTTAATGCCTAACCATTGTGTTAAGACATTATTTCACCCATTTGGACAATACATGTTAAATTAACCCTTAATTGGAAAAAGCAAATTTGCCATTTTGATAAAGTATCACTTTATGTCAAATTCAAAATCCTTGGACATGGGGGCCAGATCTTGGAGACAAAATCAAGTCCACAAATTTGTGTTATCAAGAACAAGAGATGTAGCATGGCAGGCAGGCTTGGACAGGTCTATAACATCACATACACTTTCTTACTTACACAAGAAGAAACATTGCAAAACAACTCCAACTTTCACTTCCTGCAAGCATAAGCCAGAACAAACTTTGTAAACATCTTCCATAGATCCCAACTGACCTAAAACACGACTGAACCACCTCTCATACCTCAAAAAACACCAAAACACCCTCTTGCTGCAGAAACAAGGCATACCCTGCAACTTGAGTTCCATAATCCATTCCTGTCGTGCGTTTTGTCCAAAAGGAGTTCAAACACATTCCATTCCATCCACTGAAACTATCCCAAGCCTTAAACTCAAGCTGTAACACCTCTGACCCTACTTGCCATTTTTACTTTCAAGCTGTGCAGGTGGACTTCCATAGCACGATACAGGTGGTTTCAATGCAAGCTAGGTACTTGGGAAGCATCCTTGGACTTCAGGCAAGCTCAACAAAAGCTCAAACTCCATTGAAGGTGGCCACATTGCTCTGCTCGAGTCAAGCTGAAACAGGTAATCTATGGACTTCTATCTCTCTATACAGGCATGATTAAGCTTAGGTTTGTGAATGAAACATGTTCTACTCATAGCCCTGAAGCCATACATGTGTTCACTTTTCATTTATATCAAGCATGCTGTGAGAATTTTAGCCATGAATATTGAAAAAAAAGCTAGGTCAGAAATTGGGGTTGAAGAAATTCTCCCTGGTTTCTTAGAGTTAGGTCAAGTTTTTTACATATTTGGAATCGTGGTTTGATGCTCTACATTGTTTGTGTTATGAGTTTTTGCTAAAAATCAAAGAATCAGAAGTTTGTATTTTGAACAAGGAAGCGCGCGTTTGGACAAAGCTGAAGGTTGAAGATGACTGGCTTGGGCTGGGCCTGAGTCAGTCTTGCTGTTTACACCCTTTTTTTTCCATTTGCACCCCCTGGCCCATTATGTGAAATACTTGTCATTTTTGCATTTTTCTTTTTGATTCTGATTTTATATTTTTTGCTCAAGCATAAAAAACTCCAAAAATATTTTTTCCACATTTTTTACATTTATTTGGCATTTATTTGCTTTATTAGAATATATGTATGTAAATGTAAATATATTTCCTTTTAAAACCCTAAAAATAATACAAGAAAATATTTATTTTTAGTTATTATTTTTTATTTACATTTTGAAAACATTTTCTAAAAAAAAACATTTTTGTAAATAATTAATATTTTATTTTTTGTACATATTTAGCATATTAAATATATATAATAAATACTTATACATATTTTATTAAATATTTAGGGTAAAAATACAAAAATAATACTTTTACTTTTTATTTAATATTTGACACCAAAAAATACTTTTTCTACAATATACTTCCTTTTTTTTATTATTTTTTGTATAAATTAATATATATTGTGCATAGTTAATAAATAATACTATTTACTTGAAAATTAGGGTTTTGCCCTAAACAACAAAAATAACCAAAAATTGATTTTTTTTACTTTGTTTATACTTCAAACATGAAAACCTTTTTTACATACATAAAAAATCCTTTTTTGCATAATACATTGCATTTTGATATTTATTTAATTTGTATTTATTTAAATGTTAAATATTTGTATATTCGATATGGTTGTAATAATTTAGCTTTTATTTCCTTGTCAAATATCCCCCAAATCCAAATTTGTACCCCCTCCCTATATCATGTTGTAATAGTTAGCATTTAAATTTCCGTATTTAAAAGCTTTCAATTATGCCATGTTTAGACTTAGGGTTCGTATGCAAATCAAATTAGCAAATAGCTTAACCTAACACAAGATAAATATATGAAAATCAATACACCATTCACACTTTCACCCCTAGGGTTACATCCACTTGTTGCCTTCAAAAATGGGCCATGTTTGCATGTCAAGTACTTTGGCAAAACAAAAACAAATCAAAATGATCATAGTCCCTCGATGACGCTATCAAGTTGCCTAAACAAAAATGATCAAGTCCCTTAAGGAAAATTGCCAAAGATACTTGACACTATTGCATTCATGGTCTAAACGATGACCAGCGCCCGTCCCGTTAACATCCTAACACAAGGTTGTTCACCAAATACAATGGTGAAACAACATTGTTAAAAGGGTTAAAACATGAGAAAGATCTTTGAGAAATTTAGGGTAGATAGCTCTTGGTTACTTGATCAATCTTGCAAAATAATCCTTGCCATTTTTCAAAACACACATCACAACACAACTTCAAAACAAACTTTCAAAAAAAACATTGAAACATCTTTTAAAAAGACAAACACCTTTGTAAAACATTCGAGTAAAGAATTGTTACAATGGTTGCCTAGACAAGGCATCTTTTTTTCAAAACATTTTCAAAACCACACACATAAAGCACCATTTCAAACAATTGAAAAGCAAAGGCAAGTGATCTAAGCAAGTAACTAAGAGCCCATGGATAACCATGGATAGAAAGGGTGCTAATACCTTCCCTTTCTATAATCTACTCCCCGAACCCAAGAAAATATCTCAAAGGTCTTTCCTGTGCTTTTTGACCTTTCCTTAGGATAAATAAAAAGTCGGTGGCGACTCTTGCTAAACCGAACAAGTGCGAATACAAACGCAAAACCTCAAGTCAGTTCTCCCACCGTATCACATACGTTAACGCACATATTCTAGCAATAGGCACGACCGGTATCGCGGTAGAACGAAGATAACATGCCCTTTGGGGGGGGGGGGGTTTGATTTGTTGAGTGTTTTGTGGGTTTTAAGATAAATTTAAGTAATGATTAAAGAGTGTTTTTGGATTTTTGACTTGTGAATGAGAAGTTTAATTATTTACAAAATAAAAATATAAAGGGAAAATTTCACCCTAATGTTATTATGTATTTGTTGGGCTAAAATTCTACCTCGACACAAAATAATCGAAACGGGATTTAATCGCCTCATGGCGTTACCTAAGAGGGTATGGTATTAAGATTTGAACACGCGAACAAAAAAAAAGAATTTTAAATTCTAAATATTTTTTATGGTTTTTTATCAAGTTAAACAAAAGATGATTCTAAGAGTAATTTAAAACCTAATTCTAAAATATCTTTGTTATTTAAACCTCAAGAAATCATGAACAATGGTTGTAACTTGTTCTTCAAGAAATCAATACGCCTTATCTTTCAAAATCCAATCAAACTCTCCAACAAAATAAATGCTTAAGATTTTAATTCCACTGGTTAATTCAAACCCAAAACACTGGTCGCTTGAACCTTGATCTTCATATCATGCCTGAACCTCACTTGCACTTCTCGACCAGAAACCTAATTTTTGATATTCAAACCACAATAACTTGTAACTTAAGCAACAAAAACATGTCTTGACAGTCATGAATCCTCAGCCTCATTTCTTGTACCCAAACTTCACATTTATCAATTCACACTTTGAATTCTTGACTCAACGGCTTAGAGGCTTTAAGAAAAAACTTGAAATGCGAGGAGGTGAAATTCTTGACCTAATGCACTGAGCTTTGAGCCATCTTTGAGACAGGCGAAAGAAACATCTTCCCAGAAACCAAAGACCCGAAACCCAAGCATCTTGACCAGCACACATAGGGAAATAAACCCTAATCCAGGCTCTGATAAAATTGAGCAAGAACCAACCTTGTAACGTGATGAAAAAATTTATTCCACGATCCACTAATCGAGAACCAGGTGCGTTTCCTTTTTACCTGATAAGAAAACCTCAAAACAAGATTAGACATAAAGAGGGCGCAACCCTAATACTTCAAACCAAAGTGTCTGATTCCATGAGATGCGGGATATCAAAATGACTGAATAATAAAATGATGCAAATGGAATGCAAAGTCCAAAGCCAGACAAAAATAAAGAGATAGGGAAAATTTGGGGTACGACAACATGGTAGCTAGCGCATCCGCTAACTGATTCTCTTCTCTGGGGAAATGTTCAAAGGTTATCTTCTCAAAGTGTGAGAGCAATGTCAGTACATACTCTTTATAAGGAATAAGATTCAGGTGCTTTGTATCCCACTCGCCTTTGATATGACTTATCACTAGAGCGGAATCTCCGAATACACTCAAGAACTTTATCCTTAGGTCAATAGCAGCTCGAAGACCTGTGATACACGCTTCATACTCTGCTACATTGTTGGTGCAGTTAAAACATGATCGGGCGGTGAACAGAGTATGACAGCCTTCAGGAGATATGATTACAGCGCCAATGCCATTACCCAACGCATTCGAGGCTCCATCAAAATACATAGACCATCGGGATCCCTCCTAGGGTCCTTCATTCGGTCCAGGTTCTTCGCAGTCGGTCACCAACATGATATTCTCATCTGGGAACTCGAAATTCATGGACTGGTAGTCATCCACGGCCTGATGCGCTAAATGATCCGCCAATACACTCCACTTGATTGCATTTTGGGTTGTGTATTAGATGTCGTACTCGGTTAAGATCATCTGTCATCGTGCTATCCTTCCGGAGAGAGCGGGCTTCTCGAAGATATACTTGATTAGATCCATCTTTGATATCAACAGGGTGGTGTGAGTCAGCATATATTGTCTCAGCCGACGAGCAGCCCATGCCAAAGCGCAACAAGTTTTCTCGAGCAATGAGTATCGGGTCTCACAGTCGGTAAACTTTTTGCTAAGGTAATAAATGGCGTGTTCTTTTTGGCCAGACTCGTCATACTGCCCCAGCACACACCCCATTGAACTGTCTTGCACTGTCAAGTATAAAATCAAAGGTCTTCCTTCAACTGGAGGCATCAGAATTAGTGGTTCTTGAAGGTATTCTTTGATTCTTTCAAAAGCAGTCTGGCACTCATCATTCCACTTTACCACTTGATCTTTCTTCAGCAGCTTAAAGATTGGCTCACAAGTAGCAGTCAGATGTGAAATAAACCTTGTGATGTAATTCAAACGTTCCAAGAAATCTATGACTTCTTTTTCTGTCCGGGGTACCGATATCTCTTGTATGGATTTTACCTTTGTAGGATCCACCTGAATACCTTTGTCACTGACAACAAAACCCATAAGCTTACTAGACCTTACCCCGAAGGTACATTTGTTCGGATTCAACCTCAGCTTGTACGTCTTCAACCTGTCAAACAGTTTCTGGAGATGATCAAGGTGCTCTTCCTCAGTCTGGGACCTGGCTATCATGTCATCAACATAAACCTCTATCTCGTGGTGAATCATATTATGGAACAAAGCGACCATGGCACGCTGATAAGTTGCCTCAACATTCTTCAACCCAAAAGGAATTACCTTGTAATAGAAGGTGCCCCACTGTGTAACGAAGGTTGTCTTCTCCATATCTTCAGGAGCCATCTTGATCTGGTTGTAGCCAGAAAAACCATCCATGAAAGAGAAGATCTTGTGTTATACGGTGTTGTCGACTAAAACATCAATATGAGGAAGCGGGAAATCATCCTTGGGGATTGCCCTGTTCAAGTCTCTGTAGTCCATACATAATCCGTACCTTACCGTCATTCTTAGGTACCGGAACGATGTTGGCCACCCACTGCGGATAAGAAGTGACAACTAAGAATCCTGCGTCGAACTGTTTCATGACCTCTGCTTTGATTTTCTATGACATCTCGGGGCGCATACGGCGAACTTTCTGCTTTACCGGAGGGCAGTCTCTTTTGGCGGAAAGCGATGAACCACAATATCAGTGTCTAAACCAGGCATATCTTTATAGAACCAGGCGAAGATCTCAACGTAGTCGTGTAGCATCTGTATCAACCGTTGTTTGACACTAGGCTCCAGATTCACACCTATCTTAACCTCATTTCTGTCTTCCTCTATACCCAAATTCACTGAATCAACTGGCTCTTCATGAAGCTGTATGGCCCTTTCTTCCTGTTGTAATAGTCTAGCAAGTTCTCCAGGCACCTCACAATCATCCTCACCTTCGTCCTCGGCTTGGTTGATCGGATTTTTGAAGTCATAACTGGCAGTAGCAGAGTTGTTATCAATGGGATCCAGAGTGGATATGGATATGCATTATGATACATGAGTGTGTGTAAGAGAATAGTTGTTTTGATATAGTGAAAATAGAAAAGCAAAACAAGGAGCGCAAAATTTATAATGCAACAAACGTCCAATGTTTTATTAATGATATATGAAAATGACAAGTAATAAGCCCTCACAAGCAAAGCCAAGGTGCCTCGGGCAAGGCACCAGGCCGTAAAGTTTCAAACTGTTTATTACAAATATTAAAACAAAAGTCAATTACTGCGGAATAAAAGAAACAGGTATGAAGTCCTTTGCCGTCCAGTTGTTCAGTCCACCATTGGTTGTTGGGTAGATCTAGATGTCGATGTCTTAATCTTCTTCACTGTCCTCAATTGCATTAACTCCCCGGTTGCTGATGTGTAGAGGAGGTCTTCCAATTTGTGCACGCCTAACAGCCCTTTGAGCCCCTGTAGTAAAGCCCAAACCAAATTTGTCATTTTTGTGAGGGAAATCAGGAAGCTGACCCCAATTAGTACACCCACCTTCTTCAATTACATCCCTGGCGTCTTTGATGGAATCCATTTTCAACGGAGGTTTGCCGATAGTAACTTCAGCTAATGCCGAGAACTGAGGGGCCTCTTCGAAATTTTGACAAGGCATTTCTTTGAATTCACCGTCCATCTCCACGTAGCGGAAGAAATTGAGATGACTCACCATATACTCCTCTTCACCTCGTACCGTGACAATCTTCCCCTTCACCAGATATTTCAGCATTTGATGGAGTGTGGAAGTCACTGCCCCAGCCTTATGAATCCAAGGACGACCCAACAAGCAAGAATACGAAGGCTTGATATCCATTACGTAGAAGGTGGACCCAAAAGTATGAGAGCTCACTTTGACAGGGATGTCCACCTCCCCGTGCACCATTCTTTTTGATCCATCAAAAGCCCTTACCACAATGTTACTCGGCTTTAGAATCAAACCTTCACAATCCAGACGGTCTAACGCTTTCTTTGGCAGAACATTCAATGAGGACCCGATATCTACCAGTACATGGGCCATAGTGGTGCCCATGCACTCGATCAAGACGTGCAGAGCATCATTATGATTCCTCCCTTTAGCAGTTAGGTCCGCATCTGAGAAACCCAACCCATTGTCGACAGTCAGGCTAGCTACGCAATCTTTGAACTGATCTGCGGAAGTTTCCTGCGGCACATGCGCAGTCTTGAGAAATGCAATTAAAGCCTTCACATGGGCTTCAAAACACAATAACAGGGACAACATGTAGATCTTTGACGGGTTCTGCCCCAGTTGCTCGACCACGTTGTAGTCGCTCTTCTTGATAATCTTCAGTATTTCCTCTATCTCTTGTTTAGAGGTTTCTACAATGATCTTCTTAGGTGCCTCCGTCCGGGCAGGCTCATCTATGATTTCTTTGCCCCGAGTCCTAGATGGCTCGGCGACAGGGGTGATAACTGGAATAGGAACTGGGGAAGTAGTTGATGTACTAGCAGACGGAATGACAACAGGTTTGTAGAGTGAAATCTCAGGAGAAAAGAGTCTTTCACTTATGGTGACCTTGCTAGCCCCAATAATATTACTGATATCCGTATCGGCTTCTCCAACCCTCAGATCTAGTTTAACACCATGGTAATATACATCAGCACCGTAGTGCCATGAGATAGCCTTATTTGAGGTATATGGGATGGGACCAGGAGCGGTGATTATTAACGGAGCAATTCTTGGAACAGGTGTAACCCTAATAGGTTTTCTCGAGGAAACCTTGGAAGGATTGGCGGAAATGGTTATGATGGCAACATCTTCAAACGGAATCATAGTCTTCTCAAACAAAATTTATTTATTATCCATCAGGCGCTGAACACCTGACTTCAATAAACAGCAACCAGAAGGCAGAATTGAACACATGTGGCAACCTTCACCACATCCTGGAACAAAACCGACCAATAACAAATTCTTCTTAACCGTCATCAAAGGAGTAGAAATTTCTTCCACAGATGTCACAAACGAATCGGTGTCCACAACATTGACTCCACGACCATGTTTGGGCATAGGAGCAGTTATAGCGTTTGGCTTTTCCGGAGCATCAAATTCAATCTCTTTAGCTTCCAGCAAATCTTGTACTTTATTCCTCATAGCCCAGCAATCGTTTGTGTCATGGCATGGGCTCTCCGAATGGTAGGTGCACCGCGCGTTGGGATTGTATCTGGGAGAAGTAGTGTTTGGATTCTTGGGAGCCTCTTTCAAAGTTGCCAAGTTGGATTTTAACAAATGAGGTAGAACTTAAGCCAAAGTCATGTTGATGCGGGTAAACTGCCATTGCGGTCTTTCCGCCCTTTGTTGATTGTTGCATTGTGGAGCAACTACAGGTCTTGGTATCACAATAGCATTTACCGCTTGACGGTGTTTAGATCTGTTTTGGCCCCTCGGGCCATAAACTGCACTAGCTTCCTTCTTACCGGTGAAAGGCTTCTTTACGGAACTTGATGAAGCATCTTTCTGTATTTTACCACTTCGAATGCCAGGTTCTACTCTCTCTCCAGTCAAAATCAACTCAGTAAACCCAGATGACGAACTGCCGATCAAGTGATTGAAAAGTGGACCAGATAGCATCCCTAGGAACATATCCACCAACTCCCTATCAGACAAAGGGGGTTGAACTCTTCCAGCCAAGTCTCTCTACTTTTGAGCATAATCCTTAAAACCTTCACTTGCACCCATAGACATACCCTGGAGCTGAGTACGAGTGGGAGCAAGGTCGGAGTTATACTGATACTGCTTGTAAAAAGCAGCAGCAAGGTCTTCCCAGTTTCGGACACTGGCTCTTTCCAACTGATAAAACCATTCAAGCTGAGTCCCTGACAGACTATCTTGAAAGAAATGCACCCACAAATTCCTGTCAGCAGTGTGGGGTTAGATTTTTTTGACATACAAGCGGAGATGGAGTTTTGGGTAGGATACTCCATCATATTTAGCAAAAACTGGAGCTTTGAACTTATGAGGGATGACCACTCCCGATACCAGTCCCAACTCTCCGAAGTCCAAACCAGGGATTTTTTGAATCTCCATAGCACTCAGACGGTCTTCTAGCTGCTTGTACCTATCCTCAGCAGGAGGATATTGCTCATCATTGTAATCCGTTTCGTTATCAGAAACTGCAGGACTATGGTCCTTTACCCTTTATTGGTTCTCCCCGTCCTTGGATGAGGAGGTCAGATCAGCTGGTTGTCTCAACCTTTCTCTGAATCTTCTACCCATGTTCAGAATCCCGACCTTCTTCTTCTTCTTCTTCTTCTCTTTCAAAATAAGGGTCTTCAGATCCTCTTGCCCTTTAGCCAGACTTATGAACATCTGTTGGAATTGGGAGTTCTGCGCCTGAAGATCTTTGATGGCTTGATCGAAAGACAATTCTACTGAAATAAACAACGAAGAAGATGAGAAGCCTGTAAGGGTACCTGTAATGATGTGCATGATAATGGGATGCGCATGTAATGATTTCAAAGACTTTGGGAGATTTAAATTTGCAAACAAAAAATAAACAAAATTTATTAGATTTAACTTTGAAAGGTTCCACAATGCCTTTAAGGCGTTACAAAGAAGTAAATAAAACAAGATCTAAAACTAGAAAAAGCAAAATCAAAAGTCCCATGGTCGCTTCCTCTTTGTGTTGATGTAGTCATTGATCACTCTTTCTTCCTCGAGCTGCCTGGTGAGCTTCAAAATCTTCCTTTCTTGTTCATGGTACTTTTCGCGGTAAGTATCCCGCTCATTCCTCAGCTGAATCCAAGACCTCTGCAACTCCCCAGGATCGGTGGGCATGTAAGGATAGAGAACCGTGTAAGGAATTCCTTCTTCATTAGTGGGTTCCACAATCACTGGTAACACGGCCTCATAGGGCATCCCAAGATTTTGGGCACGAGCTCGGACCCATTGGAGGTGAGGCTGCATAGGAAGGGAAGTCTTTGGTCCCAACTCTTAGGGGTCAACTCTGTTCACCATGCCCCAAGCTCGTATAAACCTCCAGTGGTGCTCCTTAACGTCCTCCTTGTAGTCAAATACAATGTCCTCAAGAAGTAACTCATGGGGACCATCTCTCCGAGCATGACCAAATTGTCGCAAAGCTAGACAAGGATTGTAAGTTATACCTCCTCTGATTCCAAGCAATGGGATATTAGGGTATCCCCTATAGCGGTCAATGACAATAGTGTCTTCCATAGCCCGGGAACACCAAAGAATGTCTGTATGGGCAAGTGACATTATTCTGTAGGACCAACCCAAACCTTCTTCGTTCTTCAGCACAGACTTAGGGAGGTGAGAAATAAACCACCTCGACAGTAGCGGCATGCAACACATAAGAGTCCCTCTTCTCCTCACGGTACGAGTATAGAGGCCATGCAAGATATCACCCAGCAGGGTAGGCAGAGGATTGCGAGAAAGGAAAATCTTGACAGCATTCACATCTACAAAAGAATCCGAATTCAGGAAGAGAACCAAACCATATATAAGGAGATCGAAGACATCTTCAAAAGCTTGAAAATCCAAATTATCCCAGAATAGTTGAGCCTGGTCTATCAGAAATTTGGCTAGAAAACCTTCGACCCCGCTTCGTGTTTCCCAATTAGATACTACATCATCCCGTTTCAAATGCAGAGCTGAGGCAATGTCTTCTAGTCTAGGAACTTCTTCCATACCTGTGAAGGGTACCTGTTCAAGGATGGATATGCCCAATAGGTGAGAGAACTCTTCCAAGGTGGGAACCAGCTGGTAATTTGGAAAGGTGAAGCAATGATGCACAGGATCGAAGAACTGGAAAAGTACACTCATCATCTGCTTATCAAGATTTGAAGTGACCAGGCTGAGAAGTTGACCGTGTCTCTTAATGAACATAGAAGTCTCAGAAATTCTTGAGGCTAGTTCCTTAAGTTGGGCAGGTATTTGCACAAAGTTGACTCAGATGGTATTTCTACGCACGGAAGCCATAATCTACAAAACTGAACAAAGATAAATTCCCTTGGTCTTTGAAATGGTTAGTATAATGAAGTATGAATGCCATGTTATGATGCATGATGTCATGGTAAACCACAGGTATAGCAAACATAGAAATTGCAAACATAGTCAAATCACACAAAGCCCTTAGGTTTAAGGCTTGCATGAGGTCAAAGGTAGTACCCTCTTGAAGTTAAGTTGGTTTCAACCTGTCATAGAAAAAGTAACCGAGTTCTAGAGGATCTCAATATCACTGACCATCCTCCATCGGTCATGGTTTCAGCTCACGCAGTCTTTTCTTGCAGCCAGAACTATCTCGAGAGTATGGTCTCAATGAGTATAGCATCGAGTATCAACCAGTTCCCAGCTTTACACCGAGGCTGGCTATCTCACTACTTTCTAATGGCTAAGTTGGTCGATTAAAGGTTCTAAGGTCAGTTGATGCTTAACGATACCATGCAGTGGCCCCGTATTCTCCTCGTTTCTCCATAAGGGATACCGGTACCAACCAATGTGCCACATCAACGTAGCTACTGCTTCAACCGTATTGGTCTCCGCCGTATAGTTCCCTTACAGTCTATTTCTACTTACCTAAGAGGTGTCCCCAGATCCGGGTTAGGATCTATAGTAACTCCCAAACAAAACCCTTAAAAGTAAAGCAATCAAGAGAAGAAAATATGATGAACTAGATCATAAGGTATACCCCACTTATAAAGTCCCCAGCAGAGTCGCCAGTTCTGTGATACGATGGCAGAACCGACTGCTTTGAAATGCTGGTTTGCGTTGTGTTTTGTGTTCACAAAATGTCGCGGTAAGCAAGAGTCGCCACTGACTTTTATTTCATCCAACCGGAAAGGAAAAAAGTACAGAAAAAAAAATCCTTTTTTGAGATTTTGATTATGGGGGGTAAATTATAGAAAGGAAAGGTGTTAGAACCCTTTCTATCCATGGTTTTCCATGGGCTCTTAGGTACTTGCTCATTTTTAAATTGCTTGTGTATGTGTTTGCTTTGAAAATGTTTTACTTCGTGATAACCCTTGTATCAGTCCTCAAGGGTGTGACGAAGTTGTTTTGAAAATTTGTTTGAAATGTGTAAGTGTGAAAAGTTTTGATTTGAGCAAGTACCTACTAGCATCTACCTACTCGAAAAAAGATCGTTTCTATTCTTGTTTCCTTTAGACAGCACTATCCTACTATTGAGAAATAGGTAGCACCGTCGTTGGAGTTGTAAGGGTCAATTAGAAAGGGACATACGATCACTAAAACAATATTTGGATACCTTAGTAATAACCCTAGAGTCTTAAGATCATATTCGAGGCAACATTTCCGAGGCATCATTCGAATGGGACAATTTGATCTTTTAGACTGGTGGGCAACCACTAAGACACCCTATGCTTAATGATCGTTTACCGAAGGCAACCGAAGTGAGAGTATACCCTAAGAGTGATATGTGCAAGTGATTGTTTCAGTTATTTAATCTTTGCACATTAGGGTTTTCTAACTGTATTAATTTGTCATGCATTCTTGTCATACAATCCTATCAGCATACATCTAGACAGTTTAATATTTGCAGGAATTAAAAATACGAGAAAATAAACCTAGCTATTACAAGGATTCGGGGAGGGGAAATTAATTACATAGCCAAAAATCGGGGATTAAAACAGTAAATAAAAAAACCCTAAATTAACTATTACAAACCATGAACAGTTACAAAAATATTGGCAAAATAAATAATAAGCGTGCGGCGAATAAAATGCGAGACGATTTGGGTTTTGACCCCTGACTAAACCTATTGACGATTGATTAAAAAAAGATGTTTTTTGTCATGTTTTAAGAAAATAATGAAATAGTTAAATTAAAAGAAAATCCTAAGTTCTAATTAATTTTAAATTAAGAAAAAATGAATTAATTTGTCTAAAAGCCTATTTTTTAGTATTTTTATTTATTTGAGAAAAATAGCAAACTAAAAATTAAAGGAAAAGTTTAACCTAATTTCTATTTAATTTTATTTTTGAAAACAAATTATAATTTCCTAAATTAAACTAATTTAAATTAATTTTGATAAATAGAAAACTAATCCTAATTTTGTGAATTATTGATTTTATGGTATTTGTGAAAAACAAATTAATTTGTGAATTAAAGAAAATAAAAATAAATCATGAAAGATTTAAAAAAAATTAAAAGAAAAAGAAAAAGATATGGGCCTGTAATAGCAATTATGGGAAGTGTGTTGTGGAATTTTGAGCACAAAAGAATCTAGGCCCATTTGACTTTGCATGATCCAGTATTGCTGTTGACTTGAGGCACATGGTGGTCCTCCAATGGTGGTATGTTGATATGGGGCGTTGATGAATTGGATGGCCAGATCCTGATGGTGTATGGTGAACTCCCTGACTTGCTATGTGCTGGATCACCTATTGAAGAAAAATGTGAAATAAAGGTTGGGACCTGGGAATCAAACTCAGGCCCTCTGCACTTTCCCCCTGCACGCTTACCTGCTGAGCCAATTGTTTTTGTTTGAATATATAATGGAAATCAATCATGATATAATAAAAACAAAACTCTGAAATTCAAAACGCGCCAAATTCAAATCACCCAACCAGGGGATGACATGCATCGTCGTCTTCCTCCCAAACCGTCGTTTTAGGTAGCCAACTTTTACCTACAAACACTTACTGTAGGTATATCCCTGTGTATTTCAAAAACTCTCCACAAGCAATATAAATGGCCATGGCTGGTACCAATCAACTCGTCTCATCCTCACGAGTCTCATGGTACCAGAATCAATGTCCAATTTCACCTATCCTGTAAAGCCCTAATCAAGAACACAAAACCCTAGCTATGGCAACATCTTGTACAGGCGTTAGAAATGCAATTAAATGGTACCAATCATTTGCAAACTTAATGATAAACACGAATATACAATTAAAATATGCATATGATGAGCAAATCAATGAAACTGAATTTGAATTTGGAGGCAAGTCGTGATACCTATATCTTGCAATTCTAGGCGTCAGAGAGCTTGCAAATGGTTAGAATTCCTTCTGGAGATGTCCAAGAACCTGTTGGTGTCGTGAGAATGGTAAGAATTGGCCTCTAATATGGAAATTGGATCACCACTTTTTCCTAGATTTTTTAAGTTTTGTTTGCCTGTTTCACGACTGTTAACCTCCTTATGCCTTGGTCCCCTTCTGTATATATGATACAAACTATTAGGTCAACAAAAACGACCTCAATCTTGCTCATCATGGAGATTTGATTGATCTATCATAGCATATGATTCCTTTCCAATTTTGCTCAAATCCAATCTTTTTCCAACCAAATTGACCTTGCACGATTTGATCTTCAATTGACATCATATAGGATCTTCTTTCAATGCAAAAATCATCCCTAAAATACAATATATGATTTATTAGGATTTATTTAATTTTATTTGAATTTTAAATGAATAAAAATCAAAATAAATTAAATAAATGAATAAATAAAGATTTGAGGGTCCCATAGGTCGTGTACTATGTTAGGAATGAGATTCAAGCATAAAAAGTTGGGCCCATTTAGCAAAAGATGCAAATTTGAGCATATATGACTTTTGGCAATTTTGCAAAAAAGGTCAACTTGAACAATGCATAACTCTCTCAATTTCGACCCTAGAGAGGTGTTCTTGGAATTTTTAGAAATCTTATGATGTCCTCTAAGCAACACTTTTGGTCTCATCTCAATTGAGTCTTCCATGTTCATGTATGGAGCTTTGACCCAAAAGGTATTTTTGTTGACTTTTCAAAATGACCTATAATGTCAAAATTCATATCTTTTTGTGAGTGCATATTTTGAACTTGGGAGCTGAATATTAATTGTAGGGAATTTCATCCTCTTCAAAATGAGCTTTTGATGGGTCATTTATGATAAAGTATGAGAAAGTTATGCTTGGTCAAAGTTGAGTTGACTTTTCCTACAAAACCCTAATTTAACAACTTTTGGGTTTTGATAAATTGTGAGCAATCCTTGATGAATCATGATCAACCCTTGATAAAATGATGAATGATACTTCAAAATGAGGATTTTGACCAAAAATCTTGAAGTTTGACTGTATGTGGGCAACTGTTGACTTTTGACCTAGTATAGTTGATTTTCAGGCATTTGAGCAATTGACTGAGCAAACTTCTCCTACAAGGCTTGAGACTTGATATGGATGATCTTGAGAACATATTAGGACAATGGTGAGAATTTGGGATCCTTTGGACTCAAGCATCTTGATGCAAAAGGAAAGGTGAAAAAGCACAGGAAAGACCTTTGAGATGTTTTCTTGAGTTCGGGGGGTAGATTATGAAAAGGGAAGGTATTAGCACCCTTTTCATCCATGGTTCCATGGGCTCTTAGTTACTTGCTTAGATCACTTGCTTTTGTTGTTTGAAAAATGTGTTTGGTGTGGTTTTGAAAGTATTTTGTAAAAGAGGCCATTCGTTTAGGCAATCTTTGTAATGATTCTCGTTCGTAAGAATGTATACAAAGATGTTTGTCTTTTTGAAAATGTTTTCAATATTTGAAAGATGTTTTTGAAATGTGTGTGTTTATTTTGAAAATAGCAAGGATAGTTGTTTTGAAATAGAGCAAGTAACTAGAAGCAATCTACCTACTCAAATGTATTTCTTATGTATTTTCTATTCCTTTGACATTGTTGTCTTACCATTGATTTGGTAAGCAACTCTATCTTTGGATGTAAACGGGACGGGCGTGGGTCATCGTATAACCATGATTAGAAATGTTTGCAAAGTATCTTAGCATTTTGAGGGGCCAAGATCATTTTGTAAGGCAACTTTTTGAATAGCGTCATCGAGGGACTATGATCTTTATATTTGTTTGTTTTGCCAAGATACTTCGCATGCGTAATATGGCCATTTTGTTTTAGGCAACCAAGTGGAGAAACCCTAAGGATGCTTGTGTGCAAGTGTATCATTTTCATGCTTTGGTTTTATCTTATATTTAGGGTTTTCTATTTTGCTTTGTTTCGATCTTATCATACAAACCCTAATTACTAATCATGGCATGTAAAGCGGTAAATTGCATAATGTAAATATTACTAAGCTATTACAACAATTTTATGGGAGGGGGGATTACAAATTTGAATGGGGGATTTGCAAGAATGTAAACCTAAATAAATTAATACAACCGAATCGAATTTGTACAAGTATTAGAATAAATAATGTTTAAAGATGCAATATAATGTACATGTTAAGAAAAGATTTTTGTCTTGTTTTGTTTTTGTAAAAGAAATTTTAATCTAAACCTAAAAGTATAAGGAAAATAAGTTAATTTTTAAAAGGGAGACTTAACCCTAATTATTATTTTAAAAGAAAATAAATTTCTTATATATTATTTTTTTAAGTATTTTTGTATTAAAATAACAAATAATATTGTATAAAAAGATAAAGTTTTTATATATGCAAAATAAATATTTATGAGTATGGAATGAAAAGGAAATAAATAAAATAAACTAAATATATTTTAATTATATTTCACAAGTTTATTAAGAAAATACATGATATATATTAAAAAATAAAATATATTTTTATGTGAAAAATAAACTAAAATAAAATAAAAATGCAATATTATGAAATTTATATTTTTTGGATTTTTATACATTAAAGAAAATATTAATGAAAACAAAAATAAAATTAAATAAAAATGTATGGGAAAAAAATGGGTCAGGGGGGTATGGCAAGCAGACTAGAGGCAGCATATTAGCAAAAAAGACTATAGCCCAAACAATGGAGGCCCATCCTACAAAAAAGTCACAAAGCTGGAAAAAAATGAAAAAAGTATGGAAAACAAAAGTAGCGCCCAGGTTTGAACCCAGGACATGGGTCTCACCAGCGCGCTACTTTGCCACTGGGGTGGCTATACATCCATTGTCTTAAGGAAAGCACAAATAATATAACATGAAACAAGTCCTTTCCCTGTACTTCATCTTCTTCCTCAAGCTTGGCCAGATGTCCTATAACTCTCTCATTCTTCCATAAAAATGAAAACTCATAACGTGAAAGTTGTAGTATTTGATCTCACGATTCCAACCATATAAGTTATGTGAACTAACAATCAAAGGTCAGAAAGAATTTTAACAGCCCCAAATTAAAACCTAATATTTTCAGAAACTTCAAGTTCTAAATTCTCTCAACTCAAGTAAAATAAATGCAAGATAAAGATATGTACAGTTTCGTTGTAATGAGGACTACATTATTTATTCACAAATCGTGGCCAATGGTTGCCTGTACAAGGAGATAGAAGTTGAGATTTTACCTCCTTCAGTTGAAATTATGGATGGAACTGGAGTGAGTTTGATGGAGGCATGATGCTTGCTTGAGCTTTCTTGAACTTCCCTGAATGTATTCTCACCCTTGCCTTACTCTGAAAGTGCCTGAAACTCCTTGGCCAAGTCAACCTGCAAGCTTTGAAAACAAAAATGGCAGATGATGGAGAAGTGGTTACAGAACAGGGATGAAGGTCTAGATTGGTTTGATATCAAGCAGGTAAGGTGTTTTGATGATCAAGAATGGAAACGCACGAGCCAAATGAGAGATTGGTATGCTTATGCCAAAAATGCAAGTTTTGACAGTTTTCTGGTGTTTTTGAGCTTGGGAGTGTTTCAGCCTTTTTTCAATCATGTCTTGTGTTGTGTTATGTTTGTATATTAGTATAGAATCAGTTTCATGTCAACCCTCCAACAGATGTGCCAGTTCTAGCCTTTTTGCAACTTTTCTTGCCTTTGAAGTAAAGTGAAGGGACAAGGCTTGCCATGCTTGTACTTGCTTTCTTAGGGTTTGTATAAACTTGTAAAACTTGCTTTAGGCCTGTAAGGTTTGTATATGCAATGGAGACAGGTGCAATACTCATGAATTGGAAAGTGTTAAAAGTTGAGCTTTTTCAAAATGGCAATGGCCACTTTATGCCACTTATGGAATTACAACTTGGATAATGGCTCTAGGACATGGATCAAAGCTTTGTCAACTGAGTAAGCATTAAATTAAGGAGTGAGGGACAAGTTTGGGACCTGTAAAGCATGGATTAGGTAGCATAGGTACTGATTGGAACTTTGTTCTTCATGAAACGGCTTGGACAAAAAGTGAGAAATTTCCAACTTCATCTCTTCGATTCTCCCTACTCAAAAATGATCTTGAGGAGTTATTGGACTTTTTGGAAAGCTTGCAATATGCTCTATAACTCATCTTTGAAATGCATTTTGAGATACCTCTTGAAACTAGGTGAAACATTTCCATGAAGTTGGGTCCAAAACCTGCCTAAATTAGGGCAAAATTTCACTAAGTTATTTAGTTCATGACCATGTATTCATAAATTTATATCTTGAGATCCAAGCATCTTTAGGGAAAAGTGTGTGAATAAAAGTTGTAGATTTCATGGAGGTCTATAACTTTCATGTTTGGAACTTTCTTTGAATCATTATGCATCATGGTGAAAAAATGGCCTAAAGTTGAGAAAAAGTTTCACATTTTGACATGTTTTGATGAAATGTGATCCTTGGCACTTGATTTTGACCAAAAAGTCAAAGTTTGACTTTTCAGTGTACAGTTGACTTTTGATCAGTTGACTGCAAATTTCATCTGTCAATCCAATGAAATTGAAATGTTTTGAGCCATGTAATAAGGTCAAGATGATGCATTTGAATCCTTGAAATCATGCCTTAACTCAATTGGTCATTTTCTAGGTTAAAAATCAGAAATTGCCCTTCCTTAGTCAAAACCCTAATTTTGACAATTTTGCCCTTTTAGTGATTTGATTAAATTTCTTGAGGAATTGTGATCCAAACTTGACCAAATGATGCATATAAGTTTAAAATGTTGATGTGGATAAAAAATTATAAAGTTTGACTGTAAATTGGCCATGGTTGACTTTTTCTCCAACACAATTGATTTTTAGGTCAACTGTCCAATTGACTGATCAAAAATACAGTTCAAAGCTTGAAATTTGTCATGAGTGATCTTAGGGGTCCATAATTATGTTTGAAAGTCATATGAAGCACTGATAGTCCAAAAATCCTTGTGCAAACTCAAACCCTAATTTTGGGTTATAAGTGCAAGATGAGATGTCTTGAGCTGACCAAACCCTAATCCAGTCTTGAGTCAAAGAGATCTTGTGAGAAAAGTCTTGATAAATGAGAGGGCAAATTTTGGGGTACAACAGCTGCCCCTGTTCAATCTTCTTGAACCTGAAGAGTTAGATTGGCGAGTTTTGCCATTCGTGACTCGAAGGTGAAAGGTAATTGGACACTAGAGTGCCCACAAATTTGCACTCGACAATGTGTAGTTGAGGGAATGGGCTTAAAGATGCCATTTGGAGAAGTGATCGAATATTGTTGGAGATGGGCTTGTAGATGCCATCCAAAAATGTTTGTGGGATTGTAAATTGTAAGCTGAAAGAATGAGTATTAGAATGGTGTCCGCGTCTGGAACGTATCTGAGCTATATCTGAACTTGAAATCTGAATGAGTATCAGAATGGTATCCGTGTTTGGAGCGTATTCATACTGTATCTGAAAGATGAATCTGAATGAGTAACAAAATGGCATCCGTGTTTGGAGCGTATCCGAACTGTATCTGAAAGCTGAATCTGAATGAGTAACAGAGTGGCGTCCGTATCTGGAGCGTATCTGAACTGTATCTGAAATTTGAATCTGAATGAGTAACATAATGGCATCTGTGTCTGGATCGTATCCGAACTGTATCTGAAAGCTAAATCTGAAAGATGAATTTGAATGAGTAACAGAGTGGCGTCTGTATCTGGAGCGTATCTGAACTGTATCTGAAATCTGAATCTGAATGAGTAACAGAATGGCATCCGTATCTGGAGCGTATCTGTACTGTATCTGATTACACATTGTTAATGGTAGCTGTTAATCTTATCCTGAAAAGGGTAAACTGTTAGCTGAAACACAAATTTATTTGCATGTATGATGCAATGTATTTGTTTTATCAATGTTTATGAAATATGGATGTAATGTATGCGCATGTAAGTTGATTTGCTGTATTGCGGTATTGCTGTATGATTGAGGAAAATAAATCCTTGACTGCTGCTGAGGATATGATGAATTTCCAACGTCTCGAGACTGAAGTACTGATGAACTCTTTGCATAGAGGAGTAAATTCTATTGTGAGGGCAATGTCATGTACTACTTGCAAGATCTTCTTGGAGAATCCAGAGAATTTTGACTACTTCTACTGGGGATTAATAATTTGAAGTTTTAGTTCCACTGGGGATCTAAATGACGTACTGTGGGGATTGCTTATGGAATAGCCTAGAGACGTTTTCCTATCCTTCCAAACTATCAGTAATTGTCTTTCTCATTTTGTTTATTTGTACAGTAATTATGTTCAAATGCATATGTTTATTAATGAATCATTGGACGTTTTTGCAAATAAAACACAAGTGTAAAGAAAGACAAATAGTTTTATGTACTTTAGAAGAGATATCTTTGTATTTAACTTTGAATAAGTATTTTGTACAAAGGAGACAATCATTCTAGTAAGAGAACATTTCCATAAAAAGCAAGAAAAACTTTATACAAAGAAAGATAGCTATGTGTAATAATCCCATGGGGTTTCCATTCTTCTATAGCCTTCGTATCTCTGAGCATCTTGTCTATTTGTTGCTTCTTCTGAAGATGATTGAATTGATCATAAACTCCGAGTTTGCCAGTGGAAGTCAAGAGGTTATCCTCAAAGTGATCCAACGGGGCATACTCATACGCTTTAATTCCCTAACTTTTGCCTAGACCGCCCATTCGGGTTTTCAGTCCACCGGGAAACCCTTTTTTGCCCAAGTCGCCCTTTCGGGTTTTCAACTTTCCGAGTGTACAGATTTTTTTTATTTTATCCCTAATTTTTGCCCGAACCTTTTTGGTTCGCCGGGATGCCCTTTTTTTGTCTAGTTGTATCAACCTAGCGGGTCTCTTATGCGTAGTATCTTTTGACTATGTCCGCATTCACAGGGTGTGGCATATCGTCGTCATCCATGGTGGTTAAGATCATTGCCCCATCGGAGAAGATGTTCTTGATTACAAATGGTCCTTCGTAGGTAGGAGTCCATTTTCCCCTGGAATCACTTTGTGGCAAGATAATACGTTTGATCACTAAATCTCCAAGTTGATATACCTGGTGTCTGACTTTCTTGTTGAAAGCCTTGATCATCCGTTTTTTATACATCTGACCATGGCAAACAACAGTAAGTCTCTTTTTGTTAATTAAGTTCAGTTGATCAAGTCGAGTCTGGATCCAATCGTCCTCATTCAAACCTGCATCCTTCATAATTCTCAAAGAGGGTATCTGAACCTCAATAGGCAAGACAACCTCCATGCCATAAACCAAAGAATAGGGTGTTGCCTTAGTTGACGTGTGAGCCATGGTACAATACCCGTGGAGAGCAAATGGTAGCATCTCATGCCAGTCCTTGTAGGTGACTGTCATTTTCTGTATGATCTTTTTAATGTTTTTATTTGCATCTTCGACGACACCATTCATCTTTGGCCGATAGGGGGGTGAATTATGATGCTGAATCTTGAACTGCTCGCACAAGGCGGTGATCATAGTATTGTTAAGGTTTGTACCATTATCAGTGATGATCCTTTCTGGGATACCGTACCGGTAAATGAGATTTTTCTTGATGAAGCGGGCAACAACATTCTTAGTAACGGATGCGAAGGAAGCTGCTTTAACCCATTTTGTAAAATAATCAATGACCACTAGAATGGAGCGGTGTCCATTGGAGGTTGTAGGCTTGATCTCTCCAATCATGTTGATTCCCCACATAGCAAAGGGCCAATGAACCGTCAAGACATTCAGAGGAACCGGAGGTACGTGCACCTTGGCAGCATAAATTTAACACTTATGACAGGTCCGAGAGTGTTGATAGCAATCTGCTTCCATGGTAGACCAATAATAGTCTGCCCGTAGGATTTTCTTTGCCATCGAATGCCAACTGGAGTGAGTGCCAAAGGTACCTTCATGTAATTCGGCCATGATCTTTTCAGCCTCAATCTTATCCACACACCAGAGCAGAATGGAGTCATGATTGCGTTTGTAAAGGATGCCATTACTTAGGAAGAACTTAGCAGAGAATCTCCTTAAGAACTTTTTATCATTGATTGAAGCTCCTTTTGGATATTCTTGAGCCTCGAGATACCTCTTGACTTCATGAAACCAAGGCTGGTCCACTATTTCTTCAGTATTAATCTCGTGACAGTGTGCTGGTTCATCCATTCATTCGATGGTGATTGGGGAGCCTCGCTGTCCCAATTAAGTTTAAACATATATGACATTGTGGCTAGAGCGTCTACTAGCTGATTTTATTCTCGCGGGAAATGCTCGAAGGTAATCTTTTCAAAATGTGGTAGCAATGTCAAAACATGTTCTTTGTAAGGGATAAGATTTGGGTGCTTATTGTCCCATTCTCCTTTGATCTGACTAATGACCAAAGCTGAATCTCCGAACACATCTAAGGATTTGATTCCCAAATCTATGGAAGCCTTGAGACTGAAGATGCATGCTTCGTACTCTGCAATGTTGTTCGTACAGTTGAAGCAAAGTCTGGAAGTAAAGGGAGTGTGACACCCTTCCGGAGATATGAGTACAGCACCGATACCATTACCAAGCGCATTGGATGCCCCATCAAAGAACAGAGTCCATCGGGATCCTTGTTCAGGTCCTTCATATGGCCTGATTTCTTCACAGTTGTCTAATGTCATGATGTCTTCATCCGGGAATTCAAACTTCATGGATTGATAATCTTCTACAGCTTGATGAGCAAGATGATCAGCTAGCACACTTCCCTTTATAACTTTCTGGGTAGTGTACTGTATGCCATATTTTGTTAGGATCATCTTCCATCTAGCTATCCTTCCAGACAAAGCAGGCTTTTCAAAGATGTACTTTGTAGGATCCATCTTAGATATCAACAAATTAGTATGAGTCAACATATATTGTCTTAACCGGCGAGCAGCCCATGCCAGAGCATAGTAAGTTTTCTCGAGCAGTGAATATCTGGTTTCACAGTCAGCAAACTTTTTGCTCAGGTAGTAAATAGCATGCTCTTTTTGGCCAGACTCGTCATGCTGCCCCAACACACACCCCATTGAGTTCTCTAAAACGGTCAGATACATGATCAGTGGTCTTCCCTCGACTATTGGCATCAAAACAGGAGGTTATTGTAAGTACTCTTTGATCTTGTCAAAAGCAATTTGGCATTCATCATTCCATTTGACTACTTGATCTTTCTTCAATAGTTTGAAGATTGGCTCACAAGTAGTTGTTAGGTGAGAAATGAATCTGGCAATATAGTTCAGGCGTCCCAAGAATCCTATGACTTCCTTCTCAGTATGAGGAGCAGGCATTTCTTGTATTGCTTTAACCTTGGCAGGATCAACCTCGATGCCTTTGTTGCTGACAACGAAACCTAAGAGTTTACCGGACCGGACTCCGAATGTACACTTGTTTGGATTCAACCTTAGTTTGTACTCCTTCAATATAACAAACAACTTTTGCAAGTGATCAAGGTGCTCATCTTCAGTTTGCGATCGGGCTATCATGTCATCTACATAAACCACTATCTCATGATGTATCATATCATGAAATAAAGCTACCATGGCGCGTTGATAGGTTGCCCCAGCATTCTTCAGTCCGAATGGCGTCACTTTGTAGCAAAATGTGCCCCACTGTGTGAAAAATGTAGTTTTCTCCATGTCCTCAGGTGCCATTTTGATTTATTTATTGTTGTACCCCTAAATTTTCCCTCCCATATTTCTCAAAATATTTCAAGAAAGATCCTCAAGTTGCTCAAGGAAATCCAAAAGTTGACCAGACAAGCTCTCTCCTAAGGCAGTCTACCTCAATTTAGGGTTTCATGTTGCATCAAGATAATTGAGTTTAAGGGATCCCAAATTCTCACCATTGTCCTAATATGTTCTCAAGATCATCCATGCCAAATTTCAATCCCTACAGAGAAAGTTTGCTCAGTCAATTGCTCAAAGGCCTGAAAATTAATTGTGCTAGGGAAAAAGTCAAATGTGGCCCACATACAGTCAAACTTCAAGATTTTTGGCCAACATCCTCATTTTGAAGTATATTTCATCATTTTATCAAGGGTTGATCATGATTCATCAAGGATTTCTCACAATTCATCAAGAACCAAAAGTTGCTAAATTAGGGTTTTGCAGGAAAAGTCAACTCAACTTTGAACAAGCATAAATTTCTCATACTTTATGATAAATGACCCATCCAAATATAATTTTGAAGATGATGTAGTGCTCTACAATCCTTCTTCATCTCCCAAGTTCGAAATATGCACTCACAAGAAGTTATGAATTTGGACATTATAGGTCATTTTGAAAAGTCAACAAAAACACCTTTTTTGTCAAAGCCTCATACATGAACATGGAATACCAAATTGAGATGAGACAAAAAGTGTTGCTTATAGGACATATTAAGCTTTCTAAAAAGTAAAAAAAACACCCTCAAAGATTCAAAATTGATGAAGTTATGCATTGGTGAAATTGACCTTTTTTGCAAAATTGTCAAAAGTCAACTATACCTCAAAGTGCAATTTTTGCCAAATGGGCCCAATCTTTTGCACTTGTTTTGAGTTGGCAACATGGTCCACGAGCCCTAGCCCTTGCCACTTGTCATTATCTTGTTTTTATTATTTATTTTGATTTTTATTTGAATTAAATCATTTTAAATCAAAACAAATCATATAAAATCCAAAGCATTGAAAACTCAAGATTTTGTACATGTTTCATGTCTTATATCCAGCTAGCATAAGATTGGGATTGTGAAAAGCATTGGTGTGAACAAAAAGATTGAATTTGCCTAATTTTAGAAAGATATTAAAAGTGAATCAAATCCAAATCAAAAGTAATGATGGAGGAAGATTAAGATCAACTTTTCAACCCTAATTCAGTCCTTGATATATATTGAACCATTGCATACCAAAAACAAGGCTAGAAGGAGGCGTAGCAACAAGAACAAAACTTGAAAAAAAACAAGAAAAAGTGCAAAAACGAATTCATACTTTGAAGCAATTTCAAGATCCTTTGACCATCCCAATCGCTTCCTGGGATCACCAGCAAGCAAAACCAATCAAGAGCAAGCATTTCCAGGCCCTGTAACTCGCTGTAGGTCAGTCAGGACTTTGCTATTTTCTTGAATTCGAATTGCATAATTGTGGCATCTATAGCATGAAATATTTGTAGATTCTTAATCCTTAGAACATTTGCAAGCTTTCTGTAACAATTAATTGCATTTTCATGGCCTGTATGAGATTTCACCATTGCTAGGTTTTTCTGCTTCAATTTGGGATTTCTTCATATAGGTAAAATTGGGCCATGAAAGGGCCACCGTTATACTCAGAAGATCCAGACGAGTTGATTGGTGGCCCTAGTTTTTATTTATCTTGCTCATGGTTGATTTTAAGAGAATGCAGGCTTGTAGTGACGGACAAACGTCCATAGGTAAAATTCTGGGACTTTTACCAACGGAGAAGGGAAGAAGACAACTTGCGTGGCAGCCTCCCACTCGTCCATTTAAATTTCCGCGCAAATTTCTTTTATTTTATTTATTCTTAATATAATAATTGTTGCTTGTTTTATATACAATTGAAATGCGTAGCTCAGTTTGTGGCCAGGTGTTGGGAAAGTGCTTCAGGACCTGGGTTCGAATCCCAAGTCCCCCCATTTTTCATATTATTTTCTTTCAGGTAATCTCATGCGTACACAAGCCAAAGGACCATCATCCGTCCTCATCATCCAGCCTGCCAGATGGCCAGATGGCCAGATCCAAAGACCCTAAATGAAGGAGCATCATGAGGCTCAGTTAACGCAAAGCATGTGACCGTGCAAGTCAACGTGGACAACTTTGTTTTGGGCCCAGAAAAATGCTATCTGCACCCCTCCAAACTGCTTTTCTCAGGCCCAATAACTCTTACCTTTTTCTTTTTATATTTTATTTTATTTCATTTAATTTATTTATTTGTTTTACTAACAAAATTAAATAATTCTTTTTATCAAAAAATCACAAAAATAATATTTTTCACCAAATTAGGTTTAGATTTTATTTTTTATCAAAAATTAAATTAATTTAATTAGGTTGTTAATTTTAGATAACTTTAATTCTTTTTGTAAATAAATTTAAAAATAATTAGAACAATTAGGGTTTTATTTCTAACTTAATTATATTTTCTTTTCCTAAAAATAACCAAAAACACAAGATTAGGTTAAATATTTATTTTCATTAATTAATTTAATTAGTTAATTAATTGTGTATTTAATTTTAAAACCTAATTCTTTTCTTAAAAATATTAAAAACAAACAAAAAAACATTTTTTCTTTTAATTAGGTTTAAAAAGGGTCAAAACCCTATTTTCTTGTCGTTCCTAATTTCATCGCACGCTTTATTATTATTACTACCATATTGATGTAACTGCCCACAAGTTGTAATAGTTTAATTAGGTCTTTTATTTTCATTTACCGCTTTATTTTTTAAGGGTTTGTTTTTGACTATGTAAATACCCGAAGCCTTGTAATAGCGTAGTTTAATTTACGCACTTTAAATTCCACAAAATATTAAACTGTTAGATGTATGAATAATTAGGGTTGCATGACAAGAATGTATGTAAAATTTAAAACAGTTAGCAAACCCTAAATGTGCAAAGATAAATAATCTAAAATTGAATCACTCGCACATGCGCACTCCTAGGGTACACTCCCACTTGGTTTCCTTCGGTAAACGGTCATTAAGTATAGGATATTTTAGTGGTCACTCTCTTGTCTAAATAAAGATCAAAGTCTCGTTCGAAAAGTTGCCTCAGAATGGTTGCCTCAGATATTGTTTCCTCGAATAATTGATCTAAGACATTAGGGTTATTACTAAGATGTCCTAACATTGCTTTAGTGACCGTACGTCCCTTTTCGAATTGACCCTTAAAACTCCAATGATGGTACTACCTACTCACTAATAGTGGGATAGCGATGTCTAAAGGAAACGAACATAGAACAATTCTTTTTTTCGAGTAGCTAGATTAGTTCTTAAGTACTTGCTCAATCCAAACAAACTTTTTCACAATTACACTCCTTTACAAACAAAGTTTTCAAAAACACTTCGTAACACTCTTGAAGATAGAAGCAAGATTTAAATCGAGATAAAAAACTTTTCAAATCACACAAACACACAAAGAAGCAATTTTGAAACTGATGAGCAAGTACCTAAGAGCCCGTATATAACTACGGATAGAAAGGGTGCTAATACCTTCTGTGATCGGTGGAAATAGAATTGACTGTTTTGGAATGCTGGTTCACGAAATGTCGCGGTAAGCAAGAGTCGCCACCGTCTTTTATTTTCTCCAACAAGGAAAGGACAAAAGCACAACAAAATTCCTTTTCGAGATGTTTCTCAGTTCGGGAGATAGATTATAGAAAGGGAAGGTGTTAGCACCCTTTCTATCCGTGGTTATCCACGGGCTCTTAGGTACTTGCTCACTATGTTTTCGAAAATATTTTGCTTTTCTTGCGTTTGTGGGTTTTGAAAAAGTTTGTTTGAAAACTTCGATTTAACTCTTGTATCTGTCCTCAAGAGTGTATGAAGTGTTGTTTGAAAACATTTGTCAGAAAAGTGTAGGTGCGAAAAGTATTTTTGTTTTGAAAGAGTAAGTACCTGAGAACCTCTACCTACTCAAAAGAAATTAAGCTGTGTAAATGTCCTTTAGACAGTACTATCACATTATTGAGAAGTAGGTAGCACCGTCGTTAGAGTTTCGGGTCAATTCGATTATAGGGACATGTGGTCACCAAAGCAATAGTAGGACGCCTTAGCGGTAACCCTAATGTCCTAGATCATTTTTTATCGAGGCAACCGTTCTGAGGAAACTTTTTGATCTTTAGACATGAGGGCGACCTCTAAAATACCCTATACTCAATGACCACGTCGAGGCAACCAAGTGAGGCGTACCCTAGGAGTGGCATGTGCGAGTGTGTCAGGATTCAGTTAAGTTATCTTTGCACATGTTATGGTGAGCTACGGGTTGATTTTAATTTCAGAGATAAGTCTTGTCATGCATAGCCTAGTTAACATATATCTAGCAGTTAAATATTTGTGGAAAATAAATCTACGCTATTACAAGGCGTCGGGTATTTACATCGCCAAAAACAAACCCTTGAAAAGTAAATTGCGGAAATTAAAGGAAGCGATAAAAAGGTCCTAATTAAAGCTATTACATCCTCGGAGCAAATACATAAATATGGATCAAAAAATAATATGCGCGAGAGAAAATTGAATCGGAGAAGTCCTTAGGGTTTTGACCCTTTTTGAGAAAGAAGGAAGTTTTTTTTTGTTATTTTGCATTTAATTAAGTTAATCCTAAAACTAATTAATTAATAAAATAAAAAAGGATATTTTTGAGTTTTTTATGTTTTTTTAGGAAATAAATAAAAAATAGTCAAAAGTTAGTAAAAACCCTAATTCTATGTTAATTTTATTTATTGTAAAAAAAAAGTTAAAATTAACCCTAATTAAACTAAATTAATTATGTTAGTTTTTATTTACAAAAATAATAAAGTAAGGGTGAATTTAATAAATAATAAAAATATATTATATTTTACTTTTCTGATTTTTATTATGAAAAAATTAATTTGGTTAATTAAATAATAATTAATAATAAAACAATTAAATAAATAAATATAAAGGAAGAAAAGAAAAAAGGAGTAAAACCCAGGGGGTGATGGGCCAACTGTGGAGGTGTGTTTGGAAATTCTCAGGCCTGACAACTGCAAGCCTCTTTGACTTTTTGGATCGTCCACACATGCATTGACCAGGGACTATGGTAGTCACTCCATCCTGGCCATTGATTTTGAGTTTGAGGCCACTTGGCGCGCTGGGATGTGAAGCACATGGTGGACATCACTTTGGAATCTGCATGTGAATATGTCAAGAGAAAAGAAATAAATGTTTTGGGGGACCTGGGATTCGAACCCAGGTCCCAAGGGATAATGCCTTAATGCCTTTACCAACTGAACTGGAACGCGCTTCTGTTAAGTATATGGACAATGAATATTATATACAAAGAAATAATATTATGTTGTAAAACACAAAATACGCGCGTTTTTTCAAACAGTCCAATGGTGTGCTAACACGTTCTCGTCTTCTTCGTTGTTCCTGCAAAAGTAATATTAGATAGCGGGGGTTTTTAACCTCCACAAACTACAGCAAGGAAAAATAGCGAATAGAGATACAATGCATATAAATATTTCGCGAGGGGTGATTTGTATTCGTCTTGTCCTAACGATTCCAACCATGGGTCTCACAAGTCTTAATTTTTCCTGGATTGCAAAGCCCTAATTCAAAGCTTGGAAACCCTAGAAAATCGTTCATGGCATTCTTCGATTCAGTGCATTATAATTCAATTAAGTGATACCATTAGCTTCATATAGTTCCTAGCAATGCAAAACAATCAAGAAATCATGTTAAATGCTCATGAATTAGGCTGTACGATTCTGAAATAAAAAAGCAAACCGTGAAACTGTGTGTGATGATTCTGTGAGCTTTAGTGTGTGAATTCAATCGTAAATCACTCCTGACACTTCCAGCAATGTGTTTGAATCAATAGAATGCCTTGAATTGGCTTGGAATGCAAAGATCAGTTTTCACTTTTTCTTGAAATTTCTCAATATGCTATGGCTTTTTTCTGCAGCTTTCTCACGTCTTTGAGGTTAGGATTTGCTTTCATATATATATATATAGAGGAATGGAATTAGGTCAAAAGCTTGAACAAAAATCCATTGCATTGATGTTTGAATCCTTGATTGGAAATCAAATCTTTTTGATTTTTCATGATTGGAAAAGGTTGCCAAATTTGGAGATTTTGTATCTTTGACTTGGTGCACGAAATTGCCAGCCTTTTTAGGTCATATTTGCTTCACAAAAAGATTTAAAAACCAAATCTTGTATTTTCCTACAATTTAAATTGATTAAATGAATTAATATCAATTAAAAATCCAATTAATTAATAAAAAATAAGAAAATAAATTCAATTAAGCTTGATGGGTCGTGCATAGACCATGGATGAAGTTTCAAGAAGAGATTTGAGGCCCATTAGCAAAAATAAGGTGTTTTGAGCAAAGTTGACTTTTGCAAATTCATAAAATTTTCCCAACTTATCCAATGCATATCTTGCTCAATTTGGATCATATGAACATGTTCTTGGACATTTTGGAAAGCTCTTGAAGTCCTATAACCAATGCCTTTGGTCCCATGTCATTTGGATTTACCAATCTCAAGTTATGGCCTTTGACTTAAAGTGCATTTTTGTTAACTTTTGAATTTGACCTATAATGTAGAAATTGATAACTTTTTGTGAGAGAATTTATTGAACTTGGAGTGTGAATATGGATTGTAGGAAATTGCATCCCCTTCAAAATGAGCATTGGATGGGATTTTTCTGACAAACCATGAAAAAGTTATGCCCTGGTCAAGATACAGTTGACTTTTCTACTGTCCAAAAATAGTAACTTTTTGCATCTTGATGATTTTTGAGCTATCCTTGTGGAATCATGATCAAGACTTGATCAAATGATTATTGTGGACTCAAAATAAGATGTTGACCAAAAATTCTGACTTTTGACTGCAAAATGTCCATTTTGCCCTTGTAGTTGACTGTGGATCAAATGAGGCTTTTGACTGTGCAAATTGGCCCTGTGAGTCTTGAAACTTGGCATGTAGGTGCTTGAGGATGCATGTAGGCCTATGAGACTTGATTGAACCATTAAAAACCCCAAATTCCTTGAAAGAACCAAAACCCTAATTTCAGCTGGCTTAGGAGATGGTTTGACTGTCTACCTCTTGAGCCATCTTGAACCATTTGGAGATGATGCTTGACAAATCTTGAGGAATATGGGAGGGAAAATTTTGGGGTACAACAGTTGCCCCTGTTCAATCTTCTTAAACCTGAGGATGTAGATTGGCTTGCGTGCCTTTCGTGATCCGAAGGTGGAAGATGATTGAACACTAGAGTGCCCAGAAATTTGCGCTCGCATGGTATAGTATCAGCAATGTGATGTCGGGAATGGGCTTACAGATGCCATTTGGAGATATGATGGATAGGAGTATGGGCTTATAGATGCCATCTGGAGGTGTGATAGAATCTTGTCGGGGTATGGGCTTATAGATGCCATCTGGAGATTGTTGGTTGGAGGATGGGCTTATAGATGCCATCTGGAGATGTAATGGATAGTTGTGGAGATGGGCTTAAAGATGCCATCTGGAAATGTTTGTTGAATTGTAACTTGGTAGGTTGAAAGAAGGAACCTGTGTAGGGTTGCTTCATGATGGTCAAGTAGATAGTTGTCATGTCTGGTTTCAGGTATTAATCTACAATCCGTCGTCCACAAATATTTCCTGGCTAGTTACAGGTGTTGATCTGGAACTTAAGAAAGGTTGGTCGAGGATATAGTTTTCCTATCTGGTTTCAGGTATTAATCTCCGACTTGAGAAAGAAAGATGGTTTCCTAGCCTGTTACAGGTGTTAATCTTCAATCTCTTCATATAGGTGGTTTTCCTGTCTGGTTTCAGGTGTTAACCTATAATCAGTCGTCCACAGATATTTCCTGGCTAGTTACAGGTGTTGATCTGGAACTTAAGAAAGGGTGGTCGAGGAGATAGTTTTCCTGTCTGGTTTCAGGTATTAGTCTCTGACCTGAGAAAGAAAGATGCTTTCCTGGCTTGCTACAGGTATTAATCTTCAATCTCTTCAATGTAGATAACTTTCCTGGCTAGTTACAGGTATAGATCTACCATTAGTTCATATAGGTGGTTTTCCTGTCTGGTTTCAAGTGTTAACCTATAATCAGTCGTCCACAGATATTTCCTGGCTAGTTACAGGTGTTGATCTGGAACTTAAGAAAGGGTTGGTCGAGGAGATAGTTTTCCTGTCTGGTTTTAGGTATTAATCTCTAACCTGAGAAAGAAAGATGGTTTCCTGTCTGGTTTCAGGTATTAATCTTCAATCTCTTCATGTAGATAACTTTCCTGGCTAGTTACAGGTATAGATCTACAATTAGTTGTCCACAGATATTTCCTGGCTAGTTACAGGTGTTGATCTGGAACTTGAAAAGGTTGATGGTAATCATCTTTTGATTGACCTTTTCCTGAAAAGGCAAAACATTAGTTGTATGCAATGTCATGATGTATGAAATGCATGATGTCATGATGTTCTCAAGAATAAATGAGATCGTGTCGTATGCACTTTATCATGTATGTAAATAGGAGGTATGAAATGTGAAATGTTTATGAATGTACTTTCGTCTGGGAAAATAAATCCTTGACGAGTGTCGGGGAGTTTGTTAAATCCTGGGTTGATGTTTGAAGAGTTGAGTTCTTCGTTTCCGCTGGGGATGATGAACGAAGATGGTTGCAAGAATAAACCGGTAGGAGAAGATGACTCCGTTGGGGAATAAACTGGTGAAGATATTTCTCTGTGGGGAATTACTCTGTGGGAAGAGATGCTTCGCTGAGATTTTAATGATAACTCCGCTGGGGATTCCGTTGATAAGCTTTGTTGGGGATTTTGATGATGAACTCCGCTGGGGATAAAAAGAGCTTCGCTGGGGATGATCTTTCAGTTGCACCTTGCTGAGGATAACCCAGTTAGACTCTTGTGGGGATAACCTCTGAATTTGGCTGAGGAGATTCATTTGTATTCTGCAGGGGATAAGCTTCCAGAATCTACTGGGTAAGATGATTCAATTCTCTATTGGGGAAGCCCTTTTTTAGACTGCACTGGGAAATGGCTCCACTGGGGGTATCTGGTATTCCGCCGGGGAACATTCTTATATTCTGTTGAGGAATATTAAGACTGTCGGGGATGCTCTTTACGCTTTCTGGGGAATATCTTTATACTTCGCTGGGGAATATTTAGATCTACTGGGGATACCCAACTTCTTTAGGGCTGATGGTAGACCAACTCTGCTTGGGGAGAGTATCGCTGATTTGCTCATAGTTGCAAGTCTCAGTGGAGAATAGCTACCATTACTGTTTTACTCTGCGGGGAGTGAAGGTATCTTGGTCATACTTTTCAGCTGAACCTATCTTGGTACCTTGGTGGACAGAGCATTTTGTACAGTTCGGACAATTCTTATTGCCCCAGTTTCTGCGGGAGAAAAAGGCCTATGAAGAGCTTGATAACTGCCGATTGACAAACCTTCTTTTGGTAGGTAAGTGACGAGATGACGGGACATAGTCGTACGCTTTTGATCCCTAACTTTTGCCTGGACCTCCCTTTCGGGTTTTCAGTCCATCGGGATACCCTTTTTTGCCCAAGCCGCCTTTTCAAGTTTTCGACTTGCCGGGTGTACCGATTTTTTCATTTTCATCCCTTATTTTTGCCCGAACCCTTTTGGTTCGCCGGGAAGCCCTTATTTGCCTAGGCCAGTCGACCTAGCGGGTCTTGATTATGCGTATATATTTTTTTTGACTATGTCCACGTTCTCAGAGTGCAGGGAGTTGTCACTGTCAGTAGTGTTGTGTTGCCATACTACCAGAAGATGTTTGATCGTGCAAGATTTGTCGTTGGAATTCATGTCCAATGCCCCAATTGATTCAGATGGAGATCTGCTCCTGGCTATTTGGTATTTTGAGATATTCCTTGAATCTTGACTTGACTGCTCCAGATGACGGACAATGATCATGTCTGCCCCTTGGTTGGAAGTGTTTTTCCACTGGAGGTGATCCTTGAGAAGATTTTTGTTCACTAGATATTCGTCGTGCGAATTTCTCTGCTGTTCGAACAAATAGCCATATGGAAACAATGTTATTTTAAGAATGCAAAGCTTATGTCTGTCTTGAAGTTTTTGAAAATGCAGTTTTCAATAAAGCAAGTGAATTTTTGTAAAACGTAATGTCAACTCAAGATTTTACAGCGAGCCCTACCGGAGTCAGGATACCTTTTGTAACAGTATGCTTTCGAACTAACCCATGCTTCAGCTAGGACTTTTAAGGGTTATAACGTAGCCTGGTTCACGGTTTAAGAAGCAAAGGATAAAGGCTCAAATTTTATTTGTACCCACCCGTTCTTCGTGATGTTCTTCGATCCTAAACTCAGCTAATCGTGCATTAGATCTTGTTTGAGTCTTTGATCTGATATTCCGGTGATGGTTCGGATACTGATAGTTTATTTTGAATAGGCAGTCAATTCTTTTTTGTTGAGAGTTTTCAGGATCTCTTTCTTTTTGATTTTGTTATCCCTGTCTTTTTGCCTGAACTGTTTCTTTTGTGATTACAGTCAGCGGGATGCCCAAGTTTTTTGTATGTCTCCTTCATAGGTTTTGACTTATTGGGCTTTTGTTTTTGAAAGATAACAACTGCCTGTCTTGACGATTATAGGGAACCATCACTGTCTTTTTGTCTCGGAAGGACTTCTTTGATGCCATTCGTTGTGCACCTGGATCAACTGAGAAAACTACCCTGCCCCGGGTTGTGATTAAGGGTTTTAATTTGTGAAAAGAGAAACTCCAACTTCTTTGGCTCAAAGGGGTTGACGAGGGATTATCTTCCTTGTAACTCCACTGTTTAGGATTTGAAACAATGCCTGTACCTCATCAGCGGGGTTTGTTCGAAAGCATACTGTAAAGATCGTGGTATCGTTTTCGTCATCCTCCCTCAAAAGGCTTGTAACTTTTAGCAAGAGTTGAATGAGTAAAAAGCGTAGTTTAGATGTGATTAAAATGATTGGATCAAATCAAGACAAGCATATGAAATGCATTAATGAAACAAACTTGGCATTAATAGATAATTGTTTGAATAACAAAGAGATTACAACTTGAAAATTCAAATGAACAAAAGGAATTCCCAATGATTTGGTGAAGGATCAGTGATCAAACTTGATCTCCTTGGCATCAATCAAGTCTTGGATCTTGTTATTCAAACTCCAACAGTCGTCGGTGTCATGTCCAGGACTTTCAGAATGGTAGGCACATCTCACACTCGGGTTATACTTGGAAGAGGAAGTATCAGGATTTTGAGGAGGATCCTTTAGTGTGATCAGTTTCACCTTCAGCAATTGTTGTAATGCTTGAGACAAAGGCATGTTGATGTCAGTATACTGCCTTTCTTGATATCTTACCCTAAGCCTATTGCTCTGTCTTTGTTGAGCAGGCGTGGGATCAGAGGTCTGGGTTGCCCCTACATGTTGATCATGACGACTCTTTTTACCATACACAGCATTGGACTCTTTTTTTCCATTGTAGGGCTTTTTCTGAGTATCAGAAGGTGTTTCTTCTTGAATCTTCCCACTTTTGATGCCAGCTTCGACCCTTTCGCCGGTCAGTATTAGCTCGGTGAACCCGGATGAAGAGCTTCCGATCAAGTGTTTGAAATAAGGACCAGACAAAGTCCCAAGAAACATATCCACCAATTCCCTATCAGACAGAGGGGGTTGGACTCTTCCGGCAAGATCTCTCCACTTCTGAGCGTAGTCCTTAAAGCCTTCGCCTGTACCCATAGATATCCCCTGAAGTTGAGTACGCGTGGGAGCAAGGTCGGCATTATACTGGTATTGCTTGTAAAAAGCAGCAGCAAGGTCCTCCCAGTTGCGGATGTTAGCTCCTTCCAGTTGACAGAACCATTCAAGTTGAGTCCCTGACAGACTATCTTAAAAGAAATGAACCCAGAGGTCTCTATCAGCAGTATAGGGTTGGATCTTCCTCACATATGACCGGAGGTGGAGTTTTGGATAGGATGCTCCGTCGTATTTGGCAAAGGTAGGTGCCTTGAACTTACGGGGAATCACCACCCCAGAGGATAGACCTAGATCCCCGAAGTCCAGACCGGGAACCTTCTGTATTTCCATGGCGCTCAAACGGTCTTCCAGCTGTTTGTACTTATCCTCAGCAGGAGGATACTGTTCTTCATCATAATCCGTCTCGTTGTCGGAGACCACGGGGCTAGGAACCCTTCTCTCTTGTGGGCTGTCTTTCCCTACAGATGAGGTAGTCAGCTCAACCTCATTCTGCAGTCCATTCCCAAATCTGCGTCCAGTGTTGAACAAGACGGTCCTCTTCTTCTTCTTCTTCCTCTCCTTCAGAATCAAAGTCTTCAAATCCTGTTGACCCTGGGCTAGGCTCATAACCAACTCTTGGAACTGGGCATTCTGGGCCTGGAAGGCCTTGGTAGCTTGTTCAGTGGAAGGTTCATTAGACATGATGATTGCTGAAATAAACAGCGAAGAAGATAAGTGACCTGAAAAAAGGGTACCTGTTATGCATATGATGGAATGAAATGCGTATGATTTATGTATGCAATGTTTTCAAGGATCTCGTGGGGTAAACAAAGAAACTTGTTAGAATTTGAATTTTGCAGCTGGATTGAAGGAACTTCATGTTGCTGAGAGTCCTTCTTCAAGAGTCAAGCTCACCATATCGAGTGGAGTCATAGCCCCTGACTCAAGTTATCGTGTTTTGATCTCCAAACAATGTTGGCTAGAGGAAAATAAATCCCCTTTGCCCCTGGCCAGTCATTTGATTCATCATGGCCTGCATCACAAACCCTTGAGATCCTTGAAATGGGTTAGTCCTTATGCAGGATGTATGCAATGTTATGATGTTATGATGTCATGGTAAAGGCACACCACAAGTATTCACAAAAGGCAAACATGGTAAGGCACACAAGTCACACAAAAGAGCCCTTAGATTTCAAGCTGGCATGAAGTTTAGGTACTACCCTCTTTCAGTTTCAGTTGGTTAAGACCTGTCCTAAAAATAGTAACCGGGTTCTAGAGGATCTCAATATCACTGACTACCCTCAATCGGTCATAATTCCAGTTTGGCAACCTTTTCTTGCGGCCGGAACCATCGCGAGAGGTTAGCCTCAATGAGTGTAGCATGCTGCTACTGTTCTATGGCCAAGTTGGTCAATTTAAGGTTCTAAGGTCAGTTGGTGCTTAATGACTCCTCAGAAGACCCATATTCTCCTCGTTCCAACACAAGGGATATCGGTACAGACCAAGGTGTCACACCAATGTAGCTACTTCTTCACCTGTGTCGGTCTACGCCGGACAGGTCCCTCATAGTTTATTGCTACTTACCTAAAAAGGGGTACCCCAGATCCGGGTTAGGATCTATAAAACTCCAATGCAAGCCCACAAAATTAAAGCATACAAGGCATACAATTGAAAACATAGTGGTCTAATCCTAAGGTACACCTCACTTATAGAAATTCCCCAACAGAGTCGCCAGTTCTGTGATCGGTGGAAATAGAACTAACTGTTTTGGAATGCTGGTTCGTGAAATGTCGCGGTAAGCAAGAGTCGCCACCGTCTTTTATTTTCTCCAACAAGGAAAGGACAAAAGCACAGCAAAATTCCTTTTCAAGATGTTTCTCGGTTCGGGAGGTAGATTATAGAAAGGGAAGGTGTTAGCACCCTTTCTATCTGTGGTTATCCACGGGCTCTTAGGTACTTGCTCACTATGTTTTCGAAAATGTTTTGCTTTTCTTGCGTTTGTGGGTTTTGAAAAAGTTTGTTTGAAAACTTCGATTTAACTCTTGTATTTGTCCTCAAGAGTGTATGAAGTGTTGTTTGAAAACTTTTGTCAGAAAAGTGTAGGTGCGAAAAGTATTTTTGTTTTGAAAGAGCAAGTACCTGAGAACCTCTACCTACTCAAAAGAAATTAAGCTGTGTAAATGTCCTTTAGACAGTACTATCCCACTATTAAGAAGTAGGTAGCACCGTCGTTGGAGTTTCGGGTCAATTCGATTATAGGGACATGTGGTCACCAAAGCAATAGTAGGACGCCTTAGCGGTAACCCTAATGTCCTAGATCATTTTTTATCGAGGCAACCGTTCTGAGGCAACTTTTTGATCTTTAGACAGGAGGGCGACCTCTAAAACACCCTATACTTAATGACCACGTCGAGGAAACCAAGTGAGGCGTACCCTAGGAGTGGCATGTGCGAGTGTGTCAGGATTCAGTTAAGTTATCTTTGCACATGTTATGGTGAGCTACGGGTTGATTTTAATTTCAGAGATAAGTCTTGTCATGCATAGCCTAGTTAACATACATCTAGCAGTTAAATATTTGCGGAAAATAAATCTACGCTATTACAAGGCGTCGGGTATTTACATCGCCAAAAACAAACCCTTGAAAAGTAAATTGCGGAAATTAAAGGAAGCGATAAAAAGGTCCTAATTAAAGCTATTACATCCTCGGAGCAAATACATAAATATGGATCAAAAAATAATATGCGCGAGAGAAAATTGAATCGGAGAAGTCCTTAGGGTTTTGACCCTTTTTGAGAAAGAAGGAAGTTTTTTTTGTTATTTTGCATTTAATTAAGTTAATCCTAAAACTAATTAATTAATAAAATAAAAAAGGATATTTTTGAGTTTTTTATGTTTTTTTAGGAAATAAATAAAAAATAGTCAAAAGTTAGTAAAAACCCTAATTCTATGTTAATTTTATTTATTGTAAAAAAAAAAGTTAAAATTAACCCTAATTAAACTAAATTAATTATGTTAGTTTTTATTTACAAAAATAATAAAGTAAGGTTGAATTTAATAAATAATAAAAATATATTATATTTTACTTTTCTGATTTTTATTATGAAAAAATTAATTTGGTTAATTAAATAATAATAATAATAATAATAATAATTAATAATAAAACAATTAAATAAATAAATATAAAGGAAGAAAAGAAAAAAGGAGTAAAACCCAGGGGGTGATGGGCCAACTGTGGAGGTGTGTTTGGAAATTTTCAGGCCCAACAACTGCAAGCCTCTTTGACTTTTTGGATCGTCCACACATGCATTGACCAGGGACTATGGTAGTCACTCCATCCTGGCCATTGATTTTGAGTTTGAGGCCTCTTGGCGCGTTGGGATGTGAAGCACATGGTGGACATCACTTTGGAATCCGCATGTGAATATGTCAAGAGAAAAGAAACAAATGTTTTGGGGGACCTGGGATTCGAACCCAGGTCCCAAGGGATAATGCCTTAATGCCTTTACCAACTGAACTGGAACGCGCTTCTGTTAAGTATATGGACAATGAATATTATATACAAAGAAATAATATTATGTTGTAAAACACAAAATACGCGCGTTTTTTCAAACAGTCCAATGGTGTGCTAACACGTTCTCGTCTTCTTCGTTGTTCCTGCAAAAGTAATATTAGATAGCGGGGGTTTTTAACCTCCACAAACTACATCAAGGAAAAATAGCGAATAGAGATACAGTGCATATAAATATTTCACGAGGGGTGATTTGTATTCGTCTTGTCCTAACGATTCCAACCATGGGTCTCACAAGTCTTAATTTTTCCTGGATTGCAAAGCCCTAATTCAAAGCTTGGAAACCCTAGAAAATCGTTCATGGCATTCTTCGATTCAGTGCATTATAATTCAATTAAGTGATACCATTAGCTTCATATAGTTCCTAGCAATGCAAAACAATCAAGAAATCATGTTAAATGCTCATGAATTAGGCTGTACAATTCTGAAATAAAAAAGCAAACCGTGAAACTGTGTGTGATGATTCTGTGAGCTTTAGTGCGTGAATTCAATCGTAAATCACTCCTGACACTTCCAGCAATGTGTTTGAATCAATAGAATGCCTTGAATTGGCTTGGAATGCAAAGATCAGTTTTCACTTTTTCTTGAAATTTCTCAATATGCTATGGCTTTTTTCTGCAGCTTTCTCACGTCTTTGAGGTTAGGATTTGCTTTCATATATATATATAGAGGAATGGAATTAGGTCAAAAGCTTGAACAAAAATCCATTGCATTGATGTTTGAATCCTTGATTGGAAATCAAATCTTTTTGATTTTTCATGATTGGAAAAGGTTGCCAAATTTGGAGATTTTGTATCTTTGACTTGGTGCACGAAATTGCCAGCCTTTTTAGGTCATATTTGCTTCACAAAAAGATTTAAAAACCAAATCTTGTATTTTCCTACAATTTAAATTGATTAAATGAATTAATATCAATTAAAAATCCAATTAATTAATAAAAAATAAGAAAATAAATTCAATTAAGCTTGATGGGTCGTGCATAGACCATGGATGAAGTTTCAAGAAGAGATTTGAGGCCCATTAGCAAAAATAAGGTGTTTTGAGCAAAGTTGACTTTTGCAAATTCATAAAATTTTCCCAACTTATCCAATGCATATCTTGCTCAATTTGGATCATATGAACATGTTCTTGGACATTTTGGAAAGCTCTTGAAGTCCTATAACCAATGCCTTTGGTCCCATGTCATTTGGATTTACCAATCTCAAGTTATGGCCTTTGACTTAAAGTGCATTTTTGTTAACTTTTGAATTTGACCTATAATGTAGAAATTGATAACTTTTTGTGAGAGAATTTATTGAACTTGGAGTGTGAATATGGATTGTAGGAAATTGCATCCCCTTCAAAATGAGCATTGGATGGGATTTTTCTGACAAACCATGAAAAAGTTATGCCCTGGTCAAGATACAGTTGACTTTTCTACTGTCCAAAAATAGTAACTTTTTGCATCTTGATGATTTTTGAGCTATCCTTGTGGAATCATGATCAAGACTTGATCAAATGATTATTGTGGACTCAAAATAAGATGTTGACCAAAAATTCTGACTTTTGACTGCAAAATGACCATTTTGCCCTTGCAGTTGACTGTGGATCAAATGAGGCTTTTGATTGTGCAAATTGGCCCTGTGAGTCTTGAAACTTGGCATGTAGGTGCTTGAGGATGCATGTAGGCCTATGAGACTTGATTGAACCATTAAAAACCCCAAATTCCTTGAAAGAACCAAAACCCTAATTTCAGCTGGCTTAGGAGATGGTTTGACTGTCTACCTCTTGAGCCATCTTGAACCATTTGGAGATGATGCTTGACAAATCTTGAGGAATATGGGAGGGCAAATTTTGGGGTACAACACCTTCCATTTCTATAATCTACCCCCCGTACTCAGAAAATCTCGAAAAAAGGAATTTTTCTGTGCTTATTTCCTTTCCTGTTGGATAAAATAAAAGTCGGTGGCGACTCTTGCTTACCGCGACTGTTGTACCCAATTTTCCCTCTCATTCTCCAAGGCCTTTATCACAAGGATTCGCAAGGTTCAAGCTTGCACAAGTACTTTGGAATTTTCCAGTACCAAAATTAAAAGGAAACTGTCAAAAAGGGAGAAAACAGATAAAAATATTATTTTGACAAAAATTGGAGAAATACAAGTGTTCTTCGTTTCAGCTCTTTCGATTGGCCTTTTGGAATCTTTCGACACAAGCTTGGCTTGCATCCTTCGATTGGCCTTTTGGCCTCTTTCGACACAAGCTTGGCTTGCATCCTTCGATTGGCCTTTTGACCTCTTTCGACACAAGCTTGGCTTGCATCCTTCGACTGGGCATGGGCCGCTGGCACATTTTGGTTTGGATTCACAAAGGAAAAAGCCTCTTGTAATCTATTTCATTTCCAAGGCAAAAGGTTCTCTTTTAACATCCTTCGATTTGCACTTTTTGTTCCCTATTTGCCTCTTTCGAATATCAACATTTTGTCCTCCTACATACACTCTTTCGTTCGACCACATATAACCTCTGACATGCAAGCTTTCAATTGGACATGAGCCACCTTCACACAAAGGCTTCGATTGGAGTTTTGGTTCCCTTCGAATCACCATCTCTCAAACCCAACTCTAAATCCTTCGACGCGGTTTCTTTTAGTACATTTCTAGAACTCTTCGACACAAGTGGGAAATAGGATCTTGAAAGGACAACTGATCAAATCTGTGGACCCTGCTACGTGATCTTACTTTACAGGACTTAATGCTTGTATCTCACTCCATAATTAATTGCTTACATTTTGGATTAAGCTATTGTCCAGGTGATTAAGCCTTTGACCAGAAGTTTTTTGCATGAAAGTGAACTTGTTAAGTACAGATCCTGTGCCAAAGCCCATGCTTTGCTAAAATCATGCTTGTACTTCATCATAAGTCAGGGAAGTCAGTCCCTTTTAACCAACAACTTCAGTACTTCACCTTGGGACCTTGGAAAATTTGACATGACTTAATATTCACGTTTCATCCAAGCCACATCTTTGTTTTAACTCCCAAACCTTTTCTCTATAAATAGAGGAACCATTGACAAAGAAAGGGGCCAGATTTTTGCTAAGAGAGAAAAATCATAAAAAATCCTCAAGCACTAAAACTCTCCCATATTCTCAAACTCTCCAATGTTCTCAAATCTTCAGAACTCTAAGATTGTTTCCATAAAAAGTCTCAGTGGTATACCTTTCGATTTACTTCCCCTAGACTGAAGCAACCTTCGATTCACGTATCACCATCATATACTTTCGTCGATTCAGTGACTGCCCAAACCAAACATTAACAGAACTAGCCTCAGGAAGACCCCAACGAACTTCCATTCATCACCAAGGAAGTCACTTGCAGTTTCCTTTGATTTAAGCGCTTCAAGAGGTAAGTTCACTCTAAACTTAGAACTATTTCATTTTTATATTATGTGTGCATACCAATAAAAAATGTAGATATTTCATCTAGGGAGTTTGACCATGTTTCAATCTTCGATCCTGAATGCATATATGTTGAAAGTTTTGACCCTGACTATCTAGACTTTGGACTTTTGAGACCCATTAATCTTGTGCTAACCCATGGCCTGTAGCTTTGAAAGTTACACTTGAGTGTTGTGTTTTAAAAGTTTAAAACAGGTTCTCTGTATCCTTGGATTGGCTAAGTATTTAAGCCTTTCGAATCTCAACCTAAGGGCCTAGCACTCCTGCAGTCGAAGGAAGCAGCAAGGAGCCTGAGGCAAAGAGTGTACTTCACGTTGACCCCAGGCCTCAAATGAAAGAAATAGCCAGTAGGATTTCCACACTGACTGCCAAGTCTCAATCGAAAGAAGCGGGAGAAGGGTGAAATCAAAAGACACGACCTTACTGACTCCAGGCCCAAATCGAAGGAAGTCAGGAAGGGCAGAATTGAAGGGTGTCTCTGCCCAGATCGAAAGGATCATTTTTATTTCTTTTATTTTTGTTTTGTCTTTACATTTCTTTCTCTTCAATATGGTTGTAATAGCGTAGGATTTATTTTCTGCATTTTTTATTACTTTCGCACAAATGCTAGTAATTAGGATGTATAGAAAGATGGAAACAACAAGTAGACAACCCCTAATCAAAGACTAAATGCATGCAAATCAAACACATTATTCACACATGCACCCCTTAGGGTATCTCCACGTGGTTGCCTAAACAAATGGGCCATGTTATGCATGTCAAGTACTTTGGCAAAACAAGAACAATCAAAATGATCATAGTCCCTCGATGACGCTATCGGAGTTGCCTAAACAAAATGATCAAGTACCTCAAGAAAATTGCCAAAAATACTTGACACAATTGCTATCATGGTCTATAAGATGACCCGCGCCTGTCCCGTTAACATCCTAACGCAAGGTTGTTCACCAAATACAATGGTGAAACAACACTGTTAAAAGGGTTAAAAACATGAGAAAGATCTTTAAGTAAAATAGGGTAGACAAACTCTTGGTTACTTGATCAAAAATCTTGCAAAACATCCTTTCCATTTTTCAAACACACATCACAACACAACCTCAAAAAACAACTTTCAAAAACATTGAAACATCTTTTCAAAAAGACAAACACCTTTGTAAAACATTCAAACAAGAATTGTTACAAAGGTTGCCTAGACAAGGCATCTTTTTCAAAACATTTTCAAAACCACACACACAAAGCACCATTTCAAACAATTGAAAAGCAAAGGCAAGTGATCTAAGCAAGTAACTAAGAGCCCATGGATAACCATGGATAGAAAGGGTGATAATACCTTCCCTTTCTATAATCTACTCCCCGAACCCAAGAAAACATCTCAAAGGTATTTCCTGTGCTTTTTGACCTTTCCTTAGGATAAAATAAAAAGTCGGTGGCGACTCTTGCTAAACCGAAACATTTGCAAACACAAACGCAAAATCTCAAGTCAGTTCTCCCAATGTATCACAGAACTGGCGACTCTGCTGGGGAAATATTTTTAAGTGGAGTAACCTTAGGGCTTAGATCACCCTTTTGCATGATTATTGTTTGCTTTGATTGCTTTACATTTTGGTTCTCTTGTTTGGGCTTGAAATCCTCCACCTGAATTTGGGGAAACATTCATAGATAGCAATACATTGTGGAAACTGTGTGGGGTATACCGACACGGTTGAAGCAATAGCTATATTAGTGCGACATATTTGTGAGTACCGGTAGCATTTGAGTCAATCAAAGAGAATACGGGGCCGCTGAGTGATGCCATTAAGCACTAATGAACTAGAACCTTACTTGACCATCTTGGCCTTTTATTAGGGGTAGTGAGATGACCGGCTTTGGTGCAGTCTGAAGTTGGTAGATACTCGATACTACACTCATTGAGGGTTGTTTTCTTGGAATATTTTGGTCGCTAGTTAAGTGGCTAAACCAAAACAATGAACATAGAAAACAATCCAATGATATTGAGCTCCTTAGAACCCGGTTACTATTTATAGGACAAGTTTTTAAGCCGACTAAACTCAAGAGGGTACTTACCTATGAAACCTCATGCAAGCCTGAAAATAGGGTTTTGTGTGACTTGCTTGTACATGTGCTTGTGCATACATCATGAACATCATAAAGCATCATATGCATTCACTAACCATTTCAAGGGTTTGGATCTTCATCTTTGTTCTTGTTTTGTAGGTCATGGAATCTCTTCGCAGGAAAACAATTCAAGTCAACCTTGTGAGAATCCCTCCTCAACTCAAGGAGCTTACATCCATAATTCCAGAAAATTCTCTCTTCAGTGAAAGACATGGTAGACTTCTCAACCTAGTCAACACCAGCATTGAAGAAGACATGGTGAAAGTGCTATTCCAGTTCTTTGACCCCCTTCACCACTGTTTCACATTCCCTGATTACCAATTGGTGCCTACTTTGGAGGAATTTTCTCAACTCCTGAGAATTCCTATTATGAATCAACTACCCTACAACGGTACGGAAAAAGAACCAAAACCTGAAGATGTTGCTCAAGCATTACACTTGCAACCATCTGACATCAAGGGGCATTGGGAAACCAGAAGTGGTGTCAAGGGCTTCTTGTCAAAGTTCTTGTTTGAGAAGGAACAAGATTGTTGGAATTCCCTGGATCTGCAAGCCTTTGAAGAGATTGTGGCACTCCTTATTTATGGGTTGGTCTTGTTCCCAAACCCTGACCAACTTATAGATGTGAATGCTGTCAAGATTTTCATGTCTAAGAATCCCATACCTATATTGCTTGGGGACATCCTACACTCATTTTACACACGAACAATGAGGAAAAGAGGTGTTCTCATGTGCTGTACTCCTCTCCTAGCAAGGTGGTTTATTTCTCACCTTCCACAAACAGTTTTGAAGAATGAGAAGGGTTTAAGGTGGTCATAACGGTTGATGATCCTCACACATTCTGATGTACATTGGTGTTCTCGGTCCAGAGAAAATGTCATCATCATTGATCATTGTGGTGAGTTCCCTAATGTCCCATTACTTGGCATTAGGGGAGGCATTACATACAACCCCTGTCTAGCTTTGAGACAATTTGGATATGCTTGGAGGGATGGCCCTCATGACATGCTGATTCCTTACCTAGTTTTTGACTTTGACAACGATGCACAAGGACTTCGACAAAGGTTTATCAGAGCTTGGAGGATGCCTAACAAAGTGGATAGTAAGACACTGGGGCACAAGAATTCCATCCCCCTTGAGCCTTACCTCAAGTGGGTACGAACCCGCTCTCAGAATCTTATGATGCAATATCCTCACATTCTCCCCTTGATCAAAGAGCCTGTTAGGGAAGGAGAGGTTCCATACACCATCCTACATCCTGACATGCCAACATCATGGGAGGAAATGCAAAAGAGTTGGATCCAACTCAAGGAAGAACGAGATACTTTTGAAGCCAGCTTCTATGCCAGTGAGAAGAAGGTTTTAGAGCTCACCCGCCGACTTCACGAGGAGGAAACTCTCAACACCTACATCGCAATAAAGAGGATGCGCAACGTCTTTTTACATTAATATTTTTGTAATATTTCGCCCGTAGGGCATTTATGTACTAACAATTTTCTTCTTAATATGACGTGCGTTCTTTTTGTTTGCAACAAATTTGAATTTTTGAACCCTTGATTGCATTACATGAATAAGATATCATTCATGATATGCTAGAAGGACAAGGGTCAGGAAGATCTCAAAGTTCTGCTAGAGAAGAGTAAAGAGAAGAAAAAGAAAAAGAGACCGGGGGTAGCTACTTTCGGAAGAAGATTTGAGGGGGATGCTAGAAGGACTCTTGAGTTTCCATCAACATCCGACGAAGGGATTGGCAAGGGGAAAGGAGTTACTGTACCTTCCGAATCTGAGGTAGAAGAAGAGGAAGAGGAAGCAGACGAAGACTATTCAGAACAACAGTATCCACCAGCGGATGACAAGTATAAGAACCTTGAAGACAGATTGGCAGCTATGGAGTTGCAGAGGGTGCCCGGATTGGATTTTGAGGAGCTGGGGATTGTGGATGGGATTTTTATCCCTCCTAAGTTCAAGGTGCCGACATTCGCCAAATACGACGGTATGTCTTTCCCAAAGATGCACCTGAGGTCGTATGTCAGAAAAATCCAACCTCATTCATCCGATAAAAACCTCTGGGTACACTTTTTCCAAGACAATTTGTCTGGCACGCAGTTAGACTGGTTTTATCAGCTCGAAAGGTCAGAGGTTCACAATTGGGAAGACTTGGCAGCCGCTTTCTATCATCAGTATCAGTACAACACTGATTTGGCGCCGACCCGTACTCAGCTACAGAGTATGGGAATGGCTTCAAATGAAGGGTTCAAGGAGTACGCCCAGAAGTGGCGCGACCTGGCTGGAAGGGTGCAGCCACCGCTATCAGATAGGGAATTAGTCGACATGTGTTTGGGGACCCTATCTGGCCCTTTCTTCAACCATCTAATCGGAAGTTCTTCAGCAGGATTTACTGAGTTGATTTTGACTGGCGAGAGGGTGGAAGCCGGTATCAAAAGTGGAAAAATTCAAAAGGATGCTTCCGCATCCACAGCTGCTAGAAAACCTTTCCCAGCCAAGAAAGAAGCATTTGCCGTGTACACTCAGAAAAATCGGGAAAGAGAGGAACGTCGGCCAACAGTGGGGGCCGTATTGATACAGAAGGCCACATCAGACCAACTTAGAAACAATCAACTGAGGAACGATCAACCTAGTACTTATCAGCAAAGGCCACCACGGCAGTTTACCCCAGTAAACATGACACCTGCTCAGATCCTTCCATATCTCCTGAAATTGAACCTTGCTAATTTAAAAGAAGCGCCAAAGAATGTAAATAACACTTCCCCATATTATCATCCCAACGCAAAGTGTGCTTACCATTCCGACAGTGCTGGGCACGATACCAATAATTGCTGGGCACTTAAGAAGAAAATTTAGGACTTAATTGATGCCAAAGAGGTTGAATTTGACCCTCCGAAGACCCCAAATGTGATCACTGCTCCTACGCCAAATCATTGAGAATGTCTTTGTTTCATTTGAATTTTCAAGTTGTAATTTCTTTTGTTATTCAAACAATTATCTGTTAATGTCAAACTCTGTTTCATTAATGCATTGCATATGTTTGTCTTGAATTCATCCTTTCATTTTCATTACATTTAAACTATTCTTTTTACCTTCTTTATGACATTCAAATCTTGCTAAAAGTTACAAGCCTTTAGAGGGAGGATGATGAAACAATGCCATAATCTCATACAATATGCTTTTGGACAGACCTTGCTGACGATGTACAGGCATTTCTTTCAAATCCTAAACACTGGAGTTATAAGGAAGATAATCCCTAGTCAACCCCTTCGAGCCAAAGAAGTAGGAGTTTTCTATTTTTAAACAAATTGAAACCTTTGATTTAAAACTGGGGCAGGGTAGTCACTCAGTTAATTAAAAAAGATGCGCATTGAAGTCGCAAACTCTCAGTTCGTAATATAACGAACGACATCAAAAACATTCCTTTGGAACCAAAAGACAGTGATGGTTCCTTATCTCATAGGCAATCATTATCTCTCAAAAGAAAAAGCCCACTAAGTCAAAACCTACAAAGGAGACTTAAGAAAACTGGGGCATCCCGCTGACTGTAATCTCGAAAACAGGAACAGTCAGGCAAAAGTTAGGGATAACAAATCAAAAGAACGAGGTCGCTACAAATCCTCAACAACATGAAAAATGTTGCAAAAATGACTGCCTTCCAACAAATTCAACTTGTGTGAACCATCACCAAAAACGTCGTTCCAGACTCATTTGGAGTTCAAATGCACGACTAACTGAGTTTAGGATTGAAGAACATCACGAAGAATGGGTGGGTACAAATAAAATTTGAGCCTTTATCCTTTTTTTCTTAAACCATGAACCAAGCCACGTTATAACCCTTCAAAAGTACTAACTGAAGCATGGGTTAGTTCGAAAGCATACTGTTACGAAAGGTATCCTGACTCCTGTAAGGCTCTGCTCTAAATCCTGAGTTTGAATTTTCTAAGCAAAATTTCTTTACTCGCTAAAACGCATTTTCAAAACTTCGAGACAAACATAAACTTTGCATCACTTGAATATCACTGTTTGCATTTGGCTATTTGTTTGACAGCGGAGAAATTCACACAACGAATATCCGATGAACGAAAGCCCTCTCAGTGAACAAAATCACTTCAAGAAGGATGACACTTCCATTGACAAATCTCCTATCAACAGGGGGACTTAACATGTCACTATCCAGCACACCTGGGGCAGTCCAGTCAAGATTTCAAGAAATCTCTGAAGAAGTGCAGAGTAACCAGGGGAAAGTCTCCATCTCCGTCACTTGGGGCATTGAACATCAACCCCGACAAGGGTTAGATACAATCAAACTTTTTGGCAATGCCACAAACATTCGCTACTAGGGGAAATGACAAGTCTCCCCAAAGTCCTTCTCATAGGATGATTCCCCAGCCAGAGTTTAATCTCTGAAAACCTTCCCCCAGCCGGGAAAACCTCAAGAATCCTCAAAGACTTTCCCCCAACAAAGTCGTCACCTCTCAAGCAGACCGACAACAGGGTTTATTTCCCCAACAAACAACAGGATTCCCCAGCTTGAGGTAGCCTTTCCGATTACTACAAATCAAAGGACGACAACTCCTCTTCCCTAGTAGACTATTCTATAATCCCCGACAAGTTACTGTGAAACCTGGACCCGACCAGATATCAGTTCAACTTCGACTCCCCAGTAGAGCAACGGACAACCGAGACTACTGAACTCTTTTCCCAAGTAGGAATAAACATGCTCCCCACAGAGTTTTCAATATTCCCCAGTGAAGATCTCCTCAAAACAGGAATTCCCAGTAGATTGGCATACAACCCAAACTCCTAGTTCCCCCAACAGTGGTCCCAAGACTTCTCATTTTCAACTATCAAAGGATTTTCAATCCCCAGCAGCAGTCAAGGATGTACTTTCCCCGACAGCAGTCAAAGATCTCATTGTCTCCAATTATCAAGGATTTATTTTCCTCAACAAGACAGCTACTCAGCATACATGCACATCCATTACATTCATATATCATAAGTGTTATACCCCAAAATTTTCCCTCTCATTTCATCAACATTTTCTCATCACAAGACTCATATATTCAAGATCAAGTTAGGGTTTGCTCTGCTCAAGACTCTTCCTTGCACTGTTGACCCAAATTAGGGTTTGAGTTTGCACAAAGATATCTTGACCTAAAATTCCCAAGGTGAGTTTCATGCTTCATGTTGGACTTACAAGTTTATCCATACCAAGTTTCAAGCCTTGATTCCAATCTTTGCCCAGTCAATTGGGCAGTTGACCTAGAAATCAGCTGTATTGGGAAAAAAGTCAACTGTGGCTAATTGACAGTCAAACCTCATGATTTTTGACCCACATCAACATTATGAACGCATATGAACCATTTGGTCAAGTTTGGATCACAATTCCATAAGAAATTTGATCAGATCACCAAAAGGGCAAAATGGTCATTTTTAGGGTTTTGACTGCACAAGGGAAATTTTTGACTGTTTGACCTAACCAATGGCAAACCAAGCTCACATATGGACTCAAGGACTCAATGGAATTGTCTTGACCCATTCAACAAGTTCAAAAGATCCCAAATGCATAGGATTGACAGAGGAATTTTTCAGTCAACTGATCAAAATTTGACTGTATACTGAAAAGTCAAACTTTGACTTTTTTGGTCAAAATCAAGTGCCAAGATTCATTTTTCATCAAGACATGTCAAATTATGAAACTTGTTCATCAAGAAAACCAAATTTGCAAATTAGGGTTTTAAATGAGAAAATTTCATAACTTAGAATTTTTCTAAGTTATGAAACTTCCTTATTTTTTCCTAACTTTGTCCCATTTTTTCACAAGATGCAAATGGATTCAAACAAAACTTGAAACATGAAAGTTGTAGTCTATTGCAAAATCTACAACTTTGATTCACAAATTTTTCTCAAAGGAAGCTTTTATCTCAAGTTATGATTTTTGGAACAAGGGTGCAAAACATTTTTAACTTAGAGAAATTTTGACCTATTCTAGGCAGGATTTTTGTCCAACTTCTTGGCCATTTTTCACATGCTTCCACTTGGAGTTTCAATTTGAATTACAAATATGGATTGTAGTACACATTCCAAGCTTTCCAAATTGTCCAAGAACTTCTCAAACACCCTTGTGGTTAGGGAGAATCGAATTTGCAAAGTTGGGCAAAATTCACTTTTGTTCATAACCAAATACATGTTCATACAAGTTTCATTTTCAAATCAGCATGCTTGGTACTTGCTTGCAGGCCTCTAAACCAAGTTTGCACTCCATAATTAAATGCCTAACCATTGTGTTCAAGCATTGTTTTGTGCATTTAGTCATTACACAAAGAATTATCCATTAAGTAGAAAAAGCAAACTTGCCATTTTTGAAAAGTAGTGCTTTATGTCAAATACCAAATCTAAGAAGTACAAGCCAGATCTTTGAGGCAAGATTTTGTAAGCAAATCCCACTGATCAAGAGCAAAATGTGCAGCATAGATAGAGAGGGTATACATGCCTGCATAAGGACTTGAACTTTCTTACTTCAAAAACAAGCAAGATTGCAAAACAACTAGAACTCTCACTTCCTCCAAGCACAGCCAAACACAAACTTTGTTCTCACCTTCCATACATCCCAACTAACCTAAAGCACGATTGATTGGTCCCTCATACCTCCCAAAACTCAGAAACACCCTCTTGCTGCAGAAACAGGGCATCTGTTGCAGTTTGACTTCCACAACTCATTCCACTCGTGCACTTTGGCTAAAAACCTTTCAAACACATTCCATATCATCCACACAAACTATCCCAAGCCCTAGATACAAACTGTAACATCCCTAACCTCTGTTGCCATTTTCACTTTTAAGTTTTGCAGGTGAACTTCCATAGCACGATTCAGAGAGTTTCAAAGCAAGCTAGATACTTGGGAAGCATCCTTGGACTTCAGGCAAGCTGTACAAAAGCTCAAACTCCATTGAAGTTGGCCACATTACTGTACACGACTCAAGCTGAAACAGGTAAAACCATGAACTTCTATCTCTTAATATAGGAAGAGTTAGGCTTAGGTTTGTGAATGAAACATGCTCTACTCATAGCCCTGAAGCCATACATATGATTACTTTTCATTTATATTGAGTATGTTGTGAGAATTTTGGCCATGAACATTGAAGAAAAATTAGGTCAGAAATTGGGGATGAAGAAATTCTCCTTCGTTTCTTAGAGTTAGGTCAAGTGTTTTATATGTCTGAATTCGTCTCTTGATGCTCTACATTGTTTGTGTTATGAGTTTTTGTTAAAAGTCAAAGAATCAGGAGTTTGAATGAAGCATGGAAAGCGCGCATTTTGGTTGTTCAAACAATGCTGAAGGTTGAAGATGACTGGCTTGGGTTGGGCCTGAGTTAGTCTTGCTCTTTGCACTCCCTTTTTCCATTTACACCCCCCTGGCCCATTGTGTGAAATATTAATTATTTTTGACTTTTTATTTTTTATTCTGACTTGATATTTTTTGTCCAAACATAAAAAACATTAAAAATATTTTTCCACATTTTTTGCATTTATTTGGCATTTATTTGTTTTATTTAGCATATATATGTAAATAAATATAATACCTTTTATTTAAAACACAAAAAAATAATATAAAAATATATTTATTTTCAGTCATTATTTTTTATTCACATTTTTGAAAACATTTTCTAAAATACACATTTTTGTAAATAATTAATATTTTATTCTTGTATATATTTAGTATATTTAATATATAATATATAAATACTTGTATATTTTATTAGATAATTAGGGAAAAAATATAAAAATAATACATTTTTATTTTTATTAATATATGACACTAAAAATACTTTTTTTACAATATACTTCTTTTTTTTTATAAATTAATATATAAATATTGTATATAATTAATAAATAAATGCTATTTATTCAAAAACTAGGGTTTTGCCCTAAATAACAAAAATATTCAAAATTTGACCCTTTTATTTTTATTTATATTTTACATTGGAAAATACGTTCACATACATAAAAAAAAAATCATTTTGTGCATAATACATTTTGCATATTTATTGTATTTACTTTACATTGTACAATTAAATATTTGTATATTCGATATGGATGTAATAGTTTAGATTTAATTTCTTGTCAAATATCCCCTCATTCAAACATTTGTACCCTCATCCCCATAATCATGTTGTAATAATTTAGGACTTTAAATTTCCGCATTTAAAAGCTTTCAATTATGCCATGATAGACCTAGGGTTTGTATGCAAATCAAATAACAAATAACTTGACTAATACAAAGATAAAAAAAAGCATGAAAATTGACAACACAATGCACACTTGCACCCCTAGGGTTACTCCACTTGTTGCCTTCAAAAATGGGCCATGTTGCATGTTGAGTGTCTTTGGCAAAAAAAAAACAAATCAAATGATCATAGTCCCTCGATGACGCTTTCTCAAGTTGCCTAAAAAATGATCAAGTCCCTTAAAAAGAAAAATTGCCAAAGACACTTGGCACTATTGCATTCATGGTCTAAACGATGACCCGCGCCCGTCCCGTTAACATCCTAACACAAGATTGTCCACCAAATACAATGGTGGAACAATACTGTTAAAAGGGTTAAAACATAGGAAAGATCTTTGAGAAATTTAGGGTAGATAGCTCTTGGTTACTTGACCAACTTGCAAAACAAATCCTTGCCATTTTTCAAAACACACTCCACAACACAACTTTCAAAACAACTTTCAAAAAACATTGAAACATCTTTTCAAAAAGACAAACACCTTTGTAAAACATTCGAGTAAAGAATTGTTACAATGGTTGCCTAGACAAGGCATCTTTTTCAAAACATTTTCAAAAGCCACACACACAAAGCACCATTTCAAACAATTGAAAAACAAAGGCAAGTGATCTAAGCAAGTAACTAAGAGCCCATGGATAACCATAGATATAAGGGGTGCTAATACCTTCCCTTTATATAATCTACTCCCCGAACCCAAGAAAACATCCCAAAGGTTTTTCCTGTGCTTTTTAACCTTTCCTTAGGATAAAAGAAAAAGTCGGTGGTGACTCTTGCTAAACCGAAACATTTGCGAAAACAAACGCAAAACCCAAGTCAGTTCTCCCACCGTATCACAGAACTGGCGACTCTGCTGGGGATTGATTTGAAAGTGGAGTAACCTTAGGGCTTAGATCACCCTTTTGCATGACTAATTGTTTGCTTTGATTGCTTTACATTTTGGTTCTCTTGTTTGGGCTTGAAATCCTACACCCGGATTTTGGAAACATTCATAGATAGCAATACGTTGTGGAAACTGTGCGGGGTATATCGACACGGTTGAAGCAATAGCTATATTAGTGCGACATATTTGTGAGTATCGGTAACCCTTGAGTTCAATCAAGGAGAGTACGGGGCCGTTGAGTGATGTTACTAAGCACTAATGACCTAGAACCTTACTTGACCATCTTGGCCTTTTATTAGGGGTAGTGAGATGACCGGCTTTGGTGCAGTCTGAAGTTGGTAGATACTCGATACTACACTCATTGAGGGTTATTTTCTTGGAATATTTTGGTCGCTAGTTAAGTGGCTAAACCAAAACAATGAACATGGAAAACAATCCAATGATATTGATCTCCTTAGAACCCGGTTACTATTTATAGGACAGGTTTTAAAGCCAACTACACTCAAGAGGGTACTTACCTATGAAACCTCATGCAAGCCTGAAACTAGGGTTTGGTGTGACTTGCTTGTACATATGTTTGTGCATACATCATGAACATCATAAAGCATCATATGCATCCACTAACCATTTCAAGGGTTTGGATCTTCATCTTTGTTCTTGTTTTGTAGGTCATGGAAATTCTTCGCAGGAAAACTATCCAAGTCAACCTTGTGAGAATCCCTCCTCAACTCAAGGAGCTTACATCCAGAATTCCAGAAAGTTCTCTCTTCAGTGAAAGACATGGTAGACTGCTCAGCCTAGTCAACACCAACATTGAAGAAGACATGGTGAAAGTGTTGTTCCAATTCTTTGACCCCCTTCACCACTGTTTCACATTCCCCGACTATCAATTGGTGCCTACTTTAGAGGAATTTTCTCAACTCCTGAGAATTCCTATTCTTAATAAAATACCCTACAACGGTACAGAAAAAGAACCAAAGCCTGAGGATGTTGCTCAAGCACTACACTTGCAACCATATGACATCAAGGAGCATTGGGAAACTAGAAGTGGTATCAAGGGCTTCTTGGAAAAATTCTTGTTTGAGAAGGCACAAGAGTGTTGGAATTCCCTGGATCTGCAAGCCTTTGAAGAGATTGTGGCACTCCTTATTTATGGGTTGGTCTTGTTCCCAAATCCTGACCAACTTATAGATGTCAATGCTGTCAAGATTTTCCTATCCAGGAATCCCATACCTACATTGCTTGGGGACATCCTCCACTCATTTTACACACGAACAATGAGGAAGAGAGGCGTTCTCATGTGCTGTACTCCTCTCCTTGCAAGGTGGTTTATTTCTCACCTTCCACAATCTGTTTTGAAGAATGAGCAAGGCTTAAGGTTATCACAACGGTTGATGACCCTCACACATTCTGATGTACATTGAAGTTCTCGGTCCAGAGAAAATGTCATCATCGTCGATCTTTGTGGTGAGTTCCCTAATGTTCCCTTACTTGGCATTAGGGGAGGCATTACCTACAACCCTTGTCTAGATTTGAGACAATTTGGATATGCACGGAGGGATGGCCCTCATGACATGCTGATTCCTGACCTAGTTTTTGACTTCGACAATGATGCGCAAGGACTTCGCCAAAGATTCATCAGAGCTTGGAGGATGCCTAACAAGGTAGATAGTAAGACACTGGGGCACAAGAACTCCATCCCTCTTGAGCCTTATCTCAAGTGGGTACGAACCCGCGCCCAGAGTCTTATGATGCCTTACCCTCACATTCTTCCTTTGATTAAAGAGCCTGTTAAGGAAGGATAGGTTCCATACACCATCCTACATCCTGACATGCCAACATCATGGGAGGAAATGCAAAAGAGTTGGATCTAACTCAAGGAAGAACGGAATACTTTTGAAGCCAGCTTCTACGCCAGTGAGAAGAAGGTTTTGGAGCTTACCCGCCGACTTCACGAGGAGGAGACCCTCAACACTTACATCGCACCAAAGAGGATGCGCAACGTCTTTTTACCTTAAGAAGTTTTTTGTAATATTTGGCCCATGGGGCATTTATGTACTGACAAAATTTCTTCTTATTAATATGACGTGTGTTCTTTTTGTCTGCAACAATTTTGAATTTCTAAAATCCTTGAATGCATTGCATGAATAAACATATCATTCATCATATGCATAAGCAGGTCTTCACGCCAGGTTTCCTTATCTTTCTGCTGTTTATTTCAGTAAGATGGATCTTGAACAGACGGTCAAAGATCTGCAGGCACAAAACTCGCAGTTTCAACAGCTCCTTATGACCTTGGCAAAGGGTCAGGAGGATCTTAAAGCACTGTTAGGGAATAAAGAGCAAGAAAAAGAAAAAAAGAAGAAGAAAAGAGTTGGGGTAGCTACACTGGGAAGAAGATTTGAGAATGAAGCTAGGAGAGTTCTTGAATTCCCCTCCACATCTGATGAGGGGACCGGTAAAGGAAAAGGGGCTGCATTACCTTCTGAGTCTGAGGCTGAAGAGGAAGAAGTTGAGGAAGATGAAGACTATTCAGAGCAGTAATACCCGCCAGCGGACGACAAATACAAAAACCTGGAGGATAGACTGGCAGCTATGGAGCTGCAAAGGGTTCCTGGGTTAGATTTTGAAAAATTGGGATTGATTGCTGGGATTGTGATCCCTCCAAAGTTTAAGGTGCCAATTTTTGCAAAATATGACGGGCTGTCTTGCCCGAAGATGCACCTGAGGTCATATGTCAGAAGAATTCAACCTCATACATCCGATAGAAATCTTTGGGTACACTTCTTTCAGGACAGCTTGTCCGGTACACAGCTAAACTGGTTTTACCAGCTTGAGAGGTCAGAAGTGCATAACTGGGAAGACTTGGCAGCTGCCTTTTATCGCCAGTATCAATATAACGCTGACTTGGCGCCAACCCGTACTCAGCTACAAAGTATGGGGATGGCCTCAAATGAGGGATTCAAAGAATACGCCCAGAAATGGCGCGACTTGGCCGGAAGAGTGCAGCCACCTCTTTCAGATAGGGAACTAGTTGATATGTTCTTGGGGACCCTATCTGGCCCGTTCTTCAACCATTTGATCGGGAGCTCTTCCGCAGGGTTTACTGAATTGATTCTGACTGGCGAACGGGTGGAAGCTGGTATTAAGAGTGGGAAGATTCAAAGGGATGCCTCTGCATCCACAACTGTTAAGAAATCATTTCCAACCGAGAAGGAAGCAGTTGTTGTGTACTCTCAGAAAGGATCGGGAAGAACTGAGCGCTGGCCGACTGTAGGGGCCGTGATGATTCAAAATTCGTCAAATGATCAGCCTCGTAACAATCAGTCTAGACCTAAACAGCAATGGGGAGAACGGCCACAACGGCAGTTCACCCGCATCAACATGACGCCCGCACAAGTTCTTCCCCATTTGTTGAAGCTGAATCTCACCAATATCAAAGAGGCACCGAAAAATGTGAATACAACTTCCCCGCATTATCATCCCAATGCTAAATGTGCCTATCATTCTGACAGCATCGGGCATGACACCAACGATTGCTGGGCACTTAAGCATAAAATTCAAGATTTAATAGATGCAAAAGAGGTTGAGTTCGACGCCCCAGAGAAGCCGAATGTAATATCCGCTCCGATGCCAAAGCATGGTTGCAATGTCCATGCTGTTGAAGAAGATCTGTTTATTTCTACTGTTGATGATCTGGTAACTCCACTACTAACAATCAAGTTGAATCTGTTGAAGGCTGGGATTTTCCCAGGATGTAAAGAAGATTCCTACTTTTGTTCCTCCCTACCAATCGACTGTCCATTGCTGAAGATAGTCATCCAACGCCTAATGGACAACCAACAAATTCTTTTCGAAAAGACTCCCGTTACTCCAACTCCCATCAATGAAGTTTCAATAATCACCATTTCCACCAATATTTCCAAGGTCCCCAAAAGGCCTGTTAAGATTACATCCGCTACGAAGATTGCTCCCTTAAAGATAACCATGCCTGGGCCCGTCCCATACAAATCTGACAAATCAATACCGTGGAATTATGGTGGAGAAATCTACTACCACGGTGTTAAACAAATTGAGATAACTGAAGAAAGCTCTGATGAAGAAAATGCCAACATTGGAAACATTGTCGGTACGAGCAAGATTACCCGAAGTGGGAGAATTTTCTCTCCAGAGATTGCCCCTCCAAAGGCAATCTTTGGACCCGCAGCTGCTGCCAAGGTTACTCCTGCACCGATAAAACTTTCTGCAAGAACTCCGTTGATTGAAGAAGCTATTACTCCTGTGGTTGTCCCTCCTACTTCTGCTGATAAGGGGAAAGGGATCCAAGAAGAGCTCGTCAGGACGAGGGCTCAACCCTTGGTCATCCCCGAAACCTCTAAGAAAGAAATGGAGGAGATTCTGAAAATAATTAAGAAGAGTGATTATGACGTGGTGGAACAACTGGGGCAAACCCCCTCGAAGATCTCCATGTTAGCTTTGCTGCTTTGTTCGGAGGCTCATGCCAAGGCCTTGATAAGGTTTTTGAAGACAGTCCATGTGCCCCAAGAAACCTCAGCCGATCAATTCCAGGATTGTGTAGCCAGCCTTACCGCCGACAACGGTCTGGGTTTCTCTGATGTTGACCTGACTCCGAAGGGAAGAAAGCACAATGACGCATTGCATGTGTCAGTTGAATTCCGAGGAACTACTCTCGCCCATGTCTTGGTCGACACTGGTTCTTCTCTAAATGTGCTACCTAAGAAGGCTCTCGACCGATTGGATTGTGAAGGCTTGGAGCTGAAACCAAGTAATATCATTGTCAGGGCCTTTGACGGGTCTAAAAGAATGGTGCATGGGGAGGTCGACATTCCAATCAAGGTAGGCACTGAAGTGTTCCACTCAACTTTCTATGCGATGGACATTCGCCCATCATACTCTTGCTTGCTAGGGAGACCTTGGATTCATAATGCTGGGGCAGTCACCTCTTCTCTACATCAGATGCTGAAATACCCTGTTAAGGGTAAAATCATAACTATACACGGTGAAGACTAGTACATGATCAGTCATCTGAACTCCTTTAGGTATGTGGAAGTGGAGGGTGAATTCATCGAAACACCGTTCCAACACTTCGAGGAAATTGCTCCCGAGGTTGCAGTAGCGAAGGCAGTAGCTGAGGTACCCAAGCAGGTGGCCAGGATGGCATCTCTGAAAGACGCAAAGGCTGCAATGAAGGAGGGAAAGATCTCAACATGGGTTCAGTTTCCTGACTTTCCCCACAAGACAAACAAGTTTGGGTTGGGATTTACCGCTGCGGGGCAAAAGGCTATGCGTCGCTCAAAAATTGAAAATACACCCATCAAGATTTCTCCTCGTGGAATCAATGCTTTGGAAGACGAAGACGAAGAGGGTAACGTTGAAGACTGGATCTTCCCAACCATTGAAGGGGGCTGCACAACTGGGAGGTGAAAGACTTCGTTCCCATTACTTTCATCAATCAGTAATTTTATCTTTCGAACATTTCCTGTTGGTCTGTAATAATTACTAAAACAATCTGCACACTACTTTTTCACCTCATGCCTTGCCCGGGGCATGTAGGTCCATTTGTAAGGGTTTTGATTTTCCTTCATAATCATATGCCATGTTTAATGAATCATTGGACGTTTTTCATTTATAAACTACTGTGTTCATTTTCTTTCCTTTTGCATTTTTGTTTGTTTAAGGATGGCTATCCCTTACACACACCCACACTCACAAATGCAGGTACCCATCCACTCTGGATTCTATGGGTGACTATTCTGTTGTATCCTTCAATAACTCTAAAGATTTGGTCAATCAGGCTGAGTATGAAGATGACGAAGATTGTGAAGTACCAGGAGAGCTAGCCAGACTTCTACAACAAGAAGAGAGGGCCATCTTACCTCATGAAGAGTTGTTGGAAACAGTCAACTTAGGAACAGAGGAAGACAAGAAAGAAGTACAAGTGGGTGCCAATCTGGAACCAAGTGTCAAGGAGCGCTTAATACAGTTGTTGAATGAATACGTTGAAATCTTCGCCTGGTCTTATGAAGAGATGTCGGGTTTAGACACAGATATCGTGGTTCACCGTCTCCCAACAAGAGAGGATTATCCACCGATCAAGCCAAAACTCCGCCGAATGAGGCATGACATGTCTGAAAAGATTAAAGCTGAAGTAATGAAGCAATTCAACGCTAGCTTTCTGGCTGTTACATCCTATCCACAATGGGTTGCTAACATTGTGCCAGTACCTAAAAAAGACGGCAAGGTCAGAATGTGTGTGGACTACCGGGATTTGAACAGGTATAGCCCTAAAGATGATTTTCCGCTACCGCATATCGACATTTTGATTGACAACACAGCTCAGCACAAGATATTTTCCTTCATGGACGGATTCTCGGGCTATAACCAGATTAAAATGGCCCCCGAGGACATGGAGAAAACAACCTTTGTTACACAGTGGGGTACCTTCTGCTACAAGGTGATGCCGTTCGGACTGAAGAACGCAGGGGAAACTTATCAACGCGCCATGGTAGCTTTGTTTCATGATATGATACATCATGAGATCGAAGTTTACGTAGACGACATGATAGCTTGATCACAAATAGAGGAGGAACACCTTGAACATTTGCAAAAGCTGTTTTCCAGGTTGAAGGAGTATAAACTCAGGCTGAATCCAAGTAAGTGCACTTTTGGAGTTAGATCTGGTAAACTTCTAGGATTTATTGTCAGCAACAAAGACATTGAGGTCGATCCAGCAAAAGTAAAGGCTATACAAGAAATGCCTGCCCCCCGTACTGAAAAGGAGGTTAGAGGGTTCTTGGGGCGCTTGAACTATATTGCCAGATTCATCTCTCATCTGACGTCTACCTATGAGCCAATTTTCAAACTATTGAAGAAAGATCAGGTAGTCGAATGGAACGACGATTGCCAAGCTGCTTTTGATAAGATCAAGGAGTATTTGCTAGAACCTCCTATTCTGATGCCACCCATCGAAGGAAGGTCGCTGATCATGTATCTGACTGTTTCGGACAACTCAATGGGGTGCGTACTACGCCAACATGACGAGTCTGGTCGAAAAGAGCATGCCATTTATTACCTTAGCAAAAAGTTTACCGACTGTGAGACTCGCTACTCACTGCTCGAGAAAACTTGCTGCGCTTTGGTATGGGCTGCTCGCCGGCTAAGACAATATATGTTGACTCATACCACTCTGTTGATTTCCAAAATGGATCCTATCAAGTATATCTTCGAGAAGCCTGCTTTATCTGGAAGAATCGCTAGATGGCAAATGATCCTGACTGAGTATGACATCCAGTATACTACCCAAAAAGCTATAAAAGGGAGTGTACTAGATGGCCATCTAGCTCATCAAGCTATCGAAGATTATCCATCCATGAGATTCGACTTCCCGGACGAGGACATCGTGACTTTGGACAACATTGAAGGTAACGGACCGTATGACGGACCTAAAAAAGGATCCCAATGGACCCTGTACTTTGATGGTGCTTCAAATGAACTTGGAAAAGGTATCGGTGCGGTACTCATTTCCCCAGAAGGTTTCCATACACCTTTCACGGCCCGACTTTGCTTCAGCTGTACCAACAACATGGCCGAATATAAAGCTTGCATTTTTGGTCTCAAGGCTGCTATAGACCTGGGGATCAAATCTTTGATCGTATTTGGGGACTCGGCTTTGGTTATCAGTCAAATCAAAGGAGAGTGGGACACCAAGCATCCTAATCTTATCCCATACAAAGAACATGTCCTGACATTGTTGCCTCATTTCGAGCAGATCACCTTCGAGCACTTCCCACGAGAAGAAAATCAGCTTGCAGATGCTCTGGCAACAATGTCCTCCATGTTTAAACTCAACTGGGATGACGAGGCTCCCCAAATCACCATCGAGCGAATGGATGAACCTGCGCATTGTCATGAGATTAATACCGAAGAAGTAGTGGAACAACCCTGGTTTCACGAAATCAAAAGGTATCTCCAGACTAGAGAATATCCCGAAGGAGCTTCCGTAAATGACAAGAAGTTCCTAAGGAGATTTGTTGCCAAGTTCTTCCTAAGCAACGACATCCTCTATAAACGCAGCCATGATTGTGTTTTACTCTGATGTATAGACAAAGCTGAAGCAGAGTTGATCACGACTGAGATACACAGTGGCACATTTGGCACCCACTTGAGCGGGCATACGATGGCTAAGAAGATTCTAAGGGCAGGCTATTACTGGTCTACCATGGAAGCTGATTGCCATCAACATTCCCGTACTTGCCACAAATGTCAAGTCTACGCTGACAAGATTCATATTCCTCCTGTTCCTCTCAACGTTTTGACAGCTCCTTGGCCATTCGCAATGTGGGGCATTGACATGATTGGAGAGATCAAGCCCACGGCATCCAATGGACATCGCTTCATCCTGGTCGCTATTGACTATTTCACCAAGTGGGTCGAAGCAGCTTCTTTTGCCTCCGTCACAAAAAATATGGTTGCCCGTTTCATCAAGCAAAACCTCATATGTCGGTATGGTGTCCCCGACAGGATCATCACAGACAACGAACCAATCTGAACAATACTATGATCACCGCTCTATGCGAACAGTTCAAGATTTATCATCACAATTCATCTCCTTATCGGCCGAAGATGAACGGTGTTGTTGAAGCTGCGAACAAAAACATCAAGAAGATCATTCAGAAAATGACAGTTACCTACAAGGACTGGCATGAGATGTTACCGTTTGCTCTGCATGGATACCGTACCACTGCACGTACTTCGACAGGGGCAACCCCATTTTCTTTGGTATATGGCATGGAAGCTGTCCTACCCATGGAAGTTCAGATTCCTTCTTTAAGGTTTATGAAGGACTCTGGTTTGAGTGAAGACGATTGGATTCAGACCCGACTTGATCAACTCAATTTGATCGACGAGAAGCGACTCACTGCTGTTTGCCATGGTCAGACTTACCAAAAACGGATAATCAAGGCTTTCAACAAGAAAGTCAGACGTCAAGTATATCAAGTCGGAGATCTCGTAATCAAGCGGATTATCTTGCCGCAAAGTGATTCCAGGGGCAAATGGACTCCTACTTACGAAGGACCATTTATAATCAAGAGCATCTTTTCTGGTGGTGCAATGATTCTGACCACCATGGATGGCAACGATTTGTCGCACCCTGCGAACGCAGACATAGTCAAAAGATACTACGCATAAAATCACCCGACAAGTCGAAAACCCGAAAGGGCGACCTGGGCAAAAATGGGCATCCCGGTGAACCGAAAACCCGAAAGGGCGGTTCAGGCAAAAATTAGGGATAAAACAAAAAAATCTGTACACCCGGCAAGTCGAAAACCCGAAAGGGCGGCTTGGGCAAAAAAGGGTTTCCCGGTGGATTGAAAACCCGAGAGGGCGGTCCAGGCAAAAGTTAGGGAATTAAAGCGTATGACTATGTCTCGTTGGATCACTTTAAATAACAATCTCTTCATCAACAAGCTCCGAGCTTCTGATCAATCCAGTCATCGGCGGACGAAGCATTAAATGGACAAGATATTCAGAGTTGTGAAGGCTATAACAGAATGAGATCCCATGGAATTGTTACACATAGCCATCTTTCGTTTGTATAAAATTTTCAATTTTTTACGGCAATATCCTCATACTAGGATGTCTGTCTCCTTTGTACAAAGATACTCATAAAAAGTTAATACAAATACTTTTCCAGATACAGAAATTTGCTTTGTCTTCCTTTTGCTTTTTTTACACTTATGTTTTATTTGAGAAACGTCCAATGTTTTGTTAAATAGGCATATGCATTTGAACATAATCATTTCCTTACAAATCAAGAAAAATAATTGCTGATAGGTTGAAGGTACAGATAGATATCTTGATGCCCTTTCAGAAGAACTCCCCAGCGGAATTAAACTCCAAATTCCTCAACAAGGTTAAAATCCAGAGCTTAATTCCCTAAACAGAGTTAAACTTCAGGATCCTCAACAGAACGAAAGCTTTCTCAAAATTGATTTCCCCAGCTAAGAGAGCCTTCCGGAACTTAATTCCCCTCAGAGTTAAATTTCAGTATCCCCAGTGGAGCCTTAAAAATCTGAAAATCCTATCCCCAGTTGAAGTCAAAACTATCAATCCCCAGCGGAGCTAAAACTTCCAATTATCAATCCCTAGTGGAACCAGACTAGTGAACCTTCTCACCACAGAGATACTTCCCATCAGATTGAAGATTCTCATTTTTACTACTCAGCTTAAGTCTACCAGGTTCTGGACTCCCCAGTAGAGATCATCAGAATTCTCGTTCCCTACAAGTCGCCAAGGAGTTCCAATCCCCAACAGCGGTCCTAAGATCCCTGAACAATTGAAGATCTTGTTCCCCAAGCAGTCAGCAGTCAACAAGGATGTCTCATCCTCAGCAATCAAAGATTCTTACACTCCCCTGCAGCAGCAAGGATTCACTTTCCCTGGAAGCAGTCAAGATTCTATTATCTCCGACTATCCAGGATTCCTCTATCCACAGCAGGACAGCTCATCAGTTTACATGCGCATTCATTACATTCATATCATAAACATTGATATAACATGTATTGCATCATACATTTCATACAACATAACTTAGTGTTTCAGCTAATATTTTACCCTTTTCAGGATAAGATTAATAAGCTTCAATTTCAAGACTTCTGAAAACAGTTTACGGGTTCTCCAGACACGGATGTTAACCTATCGCTTGTTCAGATTCTTCAACTTCTAAAAACAGTTTACGGATTCTCCAAACACGGATGTTAATCTATCGCTTGTTCAGACTCAACTTCTGAAAACAGTTTACGGATTCTCCAAACACGGATGTTAATCTATCGCTTGTTCAGACGCAACTTTTGAAAACAGTTTACGGACGCTTCCTAACATGGATGCTGATCTATTGCTTATTCAACTTCAAGACTTCTGAAAACAGTTTACGGGTTCTCCAGAAACGGATGTTAACCTATCGCTTGTTCAAATTCAAGACTTTTGAAAACAGTTTACGGATGCTTCCCAATATGGATGCTGATCTATTGCTTATTCAACTTCAAGACTTCTGAAAATAGTTTACGGGTTCTCCAGAAACGGATGTTAACCTATCGCTTGTTCAGATTCAAGACTTTTGAAAACAGTTTACGGACGCTTCCCAACATGGATGCTGATCTATTGCTTATTCAACTTCAAGACTTCTGAAAACAGTTTACGGGTTCTCCAGAAACGGATGTTAACCTATCTCTTGTTCAGATTCAAGACTTCTGAAAACAGTTTACGGATTCTCCAAACACGGATGTTAATCTATCGCTTGTTCAGACGCAACTTTTGAAAACAGTTTACGGACGCTTCCCAACATGGATGTTGATCTATTGCTTATTCAACTTCAAGACTTATGAAAACAGTTTACGGGTTCTCCAGAAACGGATGTTAACCTATCGCTTGTTCAGATTCAAGACTTCTGAAAACAGTTTTATGGATTCTCCAAACACGAATGTTAATCTATCGCTTTTTCAGACGCAACTTTTGAAAATAGTTTACGGATGCTTCCCAACATGGATGCTGATCTATTGCTTATTCAACTTCAAGACCTCTGAAAACAGTTTACGGGTTCTCCAGAAATGGATGTTAACCTATCGCTTGTTCAGATTCAAGACTTCTGAAAATAGTTTACGGATTCTCCAAACACGGATGTTAATCTATCGCTTGTTCAGACGCAACTTTTGAAAACAGTTTACGGACGCTTCCCAACATGGATGCTGATCTATTTCTTATTCAACTTCAAGACCTCTGAAAAAATTTTACGGGTTCTCCAGAAACGGATGTTAACCTATCGCTTGTTCAGATCCAAGACCTCTGAAAACAGTTTACGGGTTCTCCAGAAACGGATGTTAACCTATCGCTTGTTCAGATCCGAGACTTCTGAAAACAGTTTACGGATTCTCCAAACACGGATGTTAATCTATCGCTTGTTCAGACGTAACTTTTGAAAACAGTTTACGGATTCTCCAAACACGGATGTCAATCCATTGCTTATTCAAGATCCCCAGTTCAGAGATATTCCAAGCATGGATACCTTTCTGATACTCGCTCACTCATCAACGACATACAGTTCAACAAGCATTCCAGATGGCATCTTTAAGCCCATCCCCCGACAAGATTCTGTCACATCTCCAGATGGAATCTCTAAGCCCATCTCCAAATGGCATCTTTAAGCCCATTCCCGCATCCATGTTTTGACGAGTGCAAATTTACGGGCATTCTAGTGTCCAATCTCCTTTGACCTTCGAGACGCGAAAGGCAAACCTGCCAATCTAACTCTTCAGGTGCAAGAAGATTGAACAGGGGCAACTGTTATACCCCAAAATTTGTCCTCTCATTTCATCAACATTTTCTCATCACAAGACTCATATATTCAAGATCAAGTTAGGGTTTGCTCTGCTCAAGACTCCTCCTTGCACTGTTGACCCAAATTAGGGTTTGAGTTTGCACAAAGATATCTTGACCTAAAATGCCCAAGGTGACTTTCATGCTTCATGTTGGACTTACAAGTTTATCCATACCAAGTTTCAAGCCTTGATTCCAATCTTTGCCCAGTCAATTGGACAGTTGACCTAGAAATCAGCTGTATTGGGGAAAAAGTCAACTGTGGCCAATTGACAGTCAAACCTCATGACTTTTGACCCACATCAACATTATGAACTCATATGAACCATTTGGTCAAGTTTGGATCACAATTCCATAAGAAATTTGATCAGATCACCAAAAGGGCAAAATGGTCATTTTTAGGGTTTTGACTGCACAAGGGCAATTTTTGACTGTTCGACCTAACCAATGGCAAACCAAGCTCACATATGGACTCAAGGCCTCAATGGAATTGTCTTGACCCATTCAACAAGTTCAAAAGATCCCAAATGCATAGGATTGACAGAGGAATTTTTCAGTCAACTGATCAAAATTTGACTGTATACTGAAAAGTCAAACTTTGACTTTTTTGGTCAAAATCAAGTGCCAAGATTCATTTTTCATCAAGACATGTCAAATTATGAAACTTGTTCATCAAGAAACCCAAATTTGCAAATTAGGGTTTTAAATGAGAAAATTTCATAACTTAGAATTTTTCTAAGTTATGAAACTTCCTTATTTTTTCCTAACTTTGTCCCATTTTTTCACCAAGATACAAATCGATTCAAACAAAACTTGAAACATGAAAGTTGTAGTCTATTGCAAAATCTACAACTTTGATTCACAAAGTTTTCTCAAAGGAAGCTTGTATCTCAAGTTATGATTTTTGGAAAAAGGGTGCAAAACATTTTTAACTTAGAGAAATTTTGACCTATTCTAGGCAGGATTTTTGTCCAACTTCTTGGCCATTTTTCATATGCTTCCACTTGGTGTTTCAATTTGCGTTACAAATATGGATTGTAGTACACATTCCAAGCTTTCCAAATTGTCCAAGAACTTCTCAAACACCCTTGTGGTTAGGGAGAATCGATTTTGCAAAGTTGGACAAAATTCACTTTTGTTCATAACCAAATACATGTTCATACAAGTTTCATTTTCAAATCAGCATGCTTGGTACTTGCTTGCAGGCCTCTAAACCAAGTTTTCACTCCATAATTAAATGCCTAACCATTGTGTTCAAGCATTGTTTTGTGCATTTAGTCATTACATAAAGAATTATCCCTTAAGTAGAAAAAGCAAACTTGCCATTTTTGAAAAGTAGTGCTTTATGTCAAATACCAAATCCAAGAAGTACAAGCCAGATCTTTGAGGCAAGAGTTTGTAAGCAAATCCCACTGATCAAGAGCAAAGTGTGCAGTATAGATAGAGAGGGTATACAGGCCTGCATAAGGACTTGAACTTTCTTACTTCAAAAACAAGCAAGATTGCAAAACAACTAGAACTCTCACTTCCTGCAAGCACAGCCAAACACAAACTTTGTTCTCACCTTCCATACATCCCAACTAACCTAAAGCACGATTGATTGGTCCCTCATACCTCCCAAAACTCAGAAACACCCTCTTGCTGCAGAAACAGGGCATCTGTTGCAGTTTGACTTCCATAACTCATTCCACTCGTGCACTTTGGCTAAAAACCTTTCAAACACATTCCACATCATCCACACAAACTATCCCAAGCCCTAGATACAAACTGTAACATCCCTAACCTCTGTTGCCATTTTCACTTTTCAGTTTTGCAGGTGACCTTCCATAGCATGATTCAGAGAGTTTCAAAGCAAGCTAGATACTTGGGAAGCATCCTTGGACTTCAGGCAAGCTGTACAAAAGCTTAAACTCCATTGAAGTTGGCCACATTGCTGTACACGACTCAAGTTGAAACAGGTAAAACCATGAACTTCTATCTCTTAATATAGGAAGAGTTAGGCTTAGGTTTGTGAATGAAACATGCTCTACTCATAGCCCTGAAGCCATGCATATGACTACTTTTCATTTATATTGAGTATGCTGTGAGAATTTTGGCCATGAACATTGAAGAAAAATTAGGTCAGAAATTGGGGATGAAGAAATTCTCCTTCGTTTCTTAGAGTTAGGTCAAGTGTTTTATATGTCTGAATTCGTCTCTTGATGCTCTACATTGTTTGTGTTATGAGTTTTTGTTAAAAGTCAAAGAATCAAGAGTTTGAATGAAGCATGGAAAGCGTGCGTTTTGGTTGTTCAAACAATGCTGAAGGTTGAAGATGACTGGCTTGGGCTGGGCCTGAGTCAGTCTTGCTCTTTGCACTCCCTTTTTCCATTTACACCCCCCTGGCCCATTTTGTGAAATATTTATTATTTTTGACTTTTTATTTTTTATTCTGACTTGATATTTTTTGTCCAAACATAAAAAACATTAAAAATATTTTTCCACATTTTTTTGCATTTATTTGACATTTATTTGTTTTATTTAGCATATATATGTAAATAAATATAATACCTTTTATTTAAAACACTAAAAAATAATATAAAAATATATTTATTTTCAGTCATTATTTTTTATTCACATTTTTGAAAACATTTTCTAAAATACACATTTTTGTAAATAATTAATATTTTATTCTTGTATATATTTAGTATATTTAATATATAATATATAAATACTTGTATATTTTATTAGATAATTAGGGCAAAAATATAAAAATAATACATTTTTATTTTTATTAATATATGACACTAAAAATACTTTTTTTACAATATACTTCTTTTTTTTATAAATTAATATATAAATATTGTATATAATTAATAAATAAATGCTATTTATTCAAAAACTAGGGTTTTGCCCTAAATAACAAAAATATTCAAAATTTGACCCTTTTATTTTTATTTATATTTTACATTGGAAAATACTTTCACATACATAAAAAAAATCATTTTGTGCATAATACATTTTGTATATTTATTGTATTTACTTTACATTGTACAATTAAATATTTGTATATTCGATATGGATGTAATAGTTTAGATTTAATTTCTTGTCAAATATCCCCTCATTCAAACATTTGTACCCCCACCCCCATAATCATGTTGTAATAATTTAGGACTTTAAATTTCCGCATTTAAAAGCTTTCAATTATGCCATGATAGACCTAGGGTTTGTATGCAAATCAAATAACAAATAACTTGACTAATACAAAGATAAAAAAAAACATGAAAATGGACAACACAATGCACACTTGCACCCCTAGGGTTACTCCACTTGTTGCCTTAAAAAATGGGCCATGTTGCATGTTGAGTGTCTTTGGCAAAACAAAAACAAATCAAATGATCATAGTCCCTCGATGACGCTTTCTCAAGTTGCCTAAAAAATGATCAAGTCCCTTAAAAAGAAAAATTGCCAAAGACACTTGGCACTATTGCATTCATGGTCTAAACGATGACCCGCGCCCGTCCCGTTAACATCCTAACACAAGATTGTCCATCAAATACAATGGTGGAACAATACTGTTAAAAGGGTTAAACCATAGGAAAGATCTTTGAGAAATTTAGGGTAGATAGCTCTTGGTTACTTGACCAACTTGCAAAACAAATCCTTGCCATTTTTCAAAACACACTCCACAACACAACTTTCAAAACAACTTTCAAAAAACATTGAAACATCTTTTCAAAAAGACAAACACCTTTGTAAAACATTCGAGTAAAGAATTGTTACAATGGTTGCCTAGACAAGGCATCTTTTTCAAAACATTTTCAAAAGCCACACACACAAAGCACCATTTCAAACAATTGAAAAACAAAGGCAAGTGATTAAGCAAGTAACTAAGAGCCCATGGATAACCATGGATAGAAGGGGTGCTAATACCTTCCCTTTCTATAATCTACTCCTCGAACCCAAGAAAACATCCCAAAGGTTTTTCCTGTGCTTTTTAACCTTTCCTTAGGATAAAATAAAAAGTCAGTGGCGACTCTTGCTAAACCGAAACATTTGCGAAAACAAATGCAAAACCCAAGTCAGTTCTCCCACCGTATCACAATAAGCATTGATATAACACATACCTTGCATCATACAACATAATTTTGTGTTTCAGCTAATATTCTACCCTTTTCAAGATAAGATTAGCAAGCTTCGACTCCAACTTCTGAAAACAGTTTACGGGTGCTTCCAAATATGGATGTCAATCTATCGCTTGTTCAGACTCAACTTCTGAAAATAGTTTACGGGTGCTTCCAAATATGGATGTCGATCTATCGCTTGTTCAGGCTCAACTTCTGAAAACAGTTTACGGGTGCTTCCAAATACGGATGTCAATCTATCGCTTGTTCAGACTCAACTTTTGAAAATAGTTTACGGGTGCTTCCAAATATGGATGTCAATCTATCACTTGTTCAGACTCAACTTCTGAAAATAGTTTACGGGTGCTTCCAAATATGGATGTCAATCTATCGCTTGTTCAGACTCAACTTCTGAAAACAGTTTACGGGTGCTTCCAAATACAGATGTCAATCTATCGCTTGTTCAGACTCAACTTCTGAAAATAGTTTACGGGTGCTTCCAAATATGGATGTCAATCTATCGCTTGTTCAGACTCAAGACTTCTGAAAACAGTTTACGGATTCTCCAAAAAACGGATGTTAATCTATCGCTTGTTCAGATTCAACTTTTGAAAACAGTTTATGGGTGCTTCCAAATACGGATGTCAATCTATTTCTTATTCAACTTCAAGACTTCTGAAAACAGTTTACGGATTCTCCAAATACGGATGTTAATCTATCGCTTGTTCAGACTCAACTTCTGAAAATAGTTTACGGGTGCTTCCAAATATGGATGTCAATCTATCGCTTGTTCAGACTCAACTTCTGAAAACAGTTTACGGGTGCTTCCAAATATGGATGTCAATCTATCGCTTGTTCAGACTCAACTTCCGAAAACAGTTTACGGGTGCTTCCAAATACGGATGTTAATCTATCGCTTGTTCAGACTCAAGACTTCTGAAAACAGTTTACGGATTCTCCAAATACTGATGTTAATCTATCGCTTGTTCAGATTCAACTTTTGAAAACAGTTTACGGATGCTTCCCAACCTGGATGCTGATCTATTGCTTATTCAACTTCAAGACTTTTGAAAACAGTTCACGGATTCTCCAAATACGGATGTTAATCTATCGCTTGTTCAGATTCAACTTTTGAAAACAGTTTACGGATGCTTCCAAACACGGATGCTGATCTATTGCTTATTCAACTTCAACTTCTGAAAACAGTTTATAGATTCTCCAAACACGGATGTTAATCTATCGCTTGTTCATATTCAACTCTTGAAAATAGTTTACGGATTCTCCAAATACGGATGTTAATCTATCGCTTATTCAACTTCAACTTCCGAAAACAGTTTACGGATTCGCCAAACATGGATGTCAATTTACTGCTTATTCAGACCCCCAGCTCAGAGATGTTCCAAAACATGGACACCTTTCTGATACTCATTCTTTCACCTACAACATACGTTCAACAAACATTCCAGATGGCATATTTAAACTCATCCCCGACAAGATTCTGTCACATCTCCAGATGGCATCTTTAAGCCCATCCCCGACAAGTTTCTGTCACATCTCCAAATGGCATCCTTAATCCCATTCCCTCAACTACTCTTTGACGAGTGCAAATTTTTTGGGCACTCTAGTGTCCAATCATTCTTTTACCTTCGAGTCGCGAACGACAAAACTGCTAATCTAACTCTTCAGGTTCAAGAAGATTGAACAGGGGCAGCTATTGTACCCTAAAATTTTCCCTCTCATTCTCCAAGGCCTTTCTCACAAGGATTCACAAGGTTCAAGCTTGCACAAGTACTTTGGAATTTTCCAGTACCAAAATTAAAAGGAAACTGTCAAAAAGGGAGAAAACAGATAAAAATATTATTTTGACAAAAATTGGAGAAATACAAGTGTTCTTCGTTTCAGCTCTTTCGATTGGCCTTTTGGCCTCTTTCGACACAAGCTTGGCTTGCATCCTTCGATTGGCCTTTTGGCCTCTTTCGACACAAGCTTGGCTTGCATCCTTTGATTGGCCTTTTGACCTCTTTCGACACAAGCTTGGCTTGCATCCTTCGACTGGGCATGGGCCGCTGGCACATTTTGGTTTGGATTCACAAAGGAAAAAGCCTCTTGTAATCTATTTCATTTCCAAGGCAAAAGGTTCTCTTTTAACATCCTTCGATTTGCACTTTTTGTTCCCTATTTGCCTCTTTCGATATCAACATTTTGTCCTCCTACATACACTCTTTCGTTCGACCACATATAACCTCTGACATGCAAGCTTTCGATTGGACATGAGCCACCTTCACACAAAGACTTCGATTGGAGTTTTGGTTCCCTTCGAATCACCATCTCTCAAACCCAACTCTAAATCCTTCGACGCGGTTTCTTTTAGTACATTTCTAGAACTCTTCGACACAAGTGGGAAATAGGATCTTGAAAGGACAACTGATCAAATCTGTGGACCCTGCTACGTGATCTTACTTTACAGGACTTAATGCTTGTATCTCACTCCATAATTAATTGCTTACATTTTGGATTAAGCTATTATCCAGGTGATTAAGCCTTTGACCAGAAGTTTTTCGCATGAAAGTGAACTTGTTAAGTACAAATCCTGTGCCAAAGCCCATGCTTTGCTAAAATCATGCTTGTACTTCACCATAAGTCAGGGAAGTCAGTCCCTTTTAACCAACAACTTCAGTACTTCACCTTGGGACCTTGGAAAATTTGACATGACTTAATATTCATGTTTCATCCAAGCCACATCTTTGTTTTAACTCCCAAACCTTTTCTCTATAAATAGAGGAACCATTGACAAAGAAAGGGGCCAGATTTTTGCTAAGAGAGAAAAATCATAAAAAATCCTCAAGCACTAAAACTCTCCCATATTCTCAAACTCTCCAACGTTCTCAAATCTTCAGAACTCTAATATTTTTCCCATAAAAAGTCTCAGTGGTATACCTTTCGATTTACTTCCCCTAGACTGAAGCAACCTTCGATTCACGTATCACCATCATATACTTTCTTCGATTCAGTGACTGCCCAAACCAAACATTAACAGAACTAGCCTCAAGAAGACCCCAACGAACTTCCATTCATCACCAAGGAAGTCACTTGCAGTTTCCTTCGATTTAAGCGCTTTAAGAGGTAAGTTCACTCTAAACTTAGAACTATTTCATTTTTATATTATGTGTGCATACCAATAAAAAAATGTAGATATTTCATCTAGGGAGTTTGACCATGTTTCAATCTTCGATCCTGAATGCCTATATGTTGAAAGTTTTGACCCTGACTATCTAGACTTTGGACTTTTGAGACCCATTAATATTGTGCTAACCCATGGCCTGTAGCTTTGAAAGTTACACTTGAGTGTTGTGTTTTAAAAGTTTAAAACAGGTTCTCTGTATCCTTCGATTGGCTAAGTATTCAAGCCTTTCGAATCTCAACCTAAGGGCCTAGCACTCCTGCAGTCGAAGGAAGCAGCAAGGAGCCTGAGGCAAAGAGTGTACTTCACGTTGACCCCAGGCCTCAAACGAAAGAAGTAGCCAGTAGGATGTCCACACTGACTGCCAAGTCTCAATCGAAAGAAGCGGGAGAAGGGTGAAATCAAAAGACACGACCTTACTGACTCCAGGCCCAAATCGAAGGAAGTCAGGAAGGGCAGAATCGAAGGGTGTCTCTGCCCAGATCGAAAGGATCACTTTTATTCCTTTTATTTTTGTTTTGTCTTTACATTTCTTGCTCTTCAATATGGTTGTAATAGCGTAGGATTTATTTTCTGCATTTTTTATTACTTTCGCACAAATGCTAGTAATTAGGATGTATAGAAAGATGAAAACAACAAGTAGACAACCCCTAATCAAAGACTAAATGCATGCAAATCAAACACATTATTCACACATGCACCCCTTAGGGTATCTTCACTTGGTTGCCTAAACAAATGGGCCATGTTATGCATGTCAAGTACTTTGGCAAAACAAGAACAATCAAAATGATCATAGTCCCTCGATGACGCTATCGGAGTTGCCTAAAAAAATGATCAAGTCCCTCAAGAAAATTGCCAAAAATACTTGACACAATTGCAATCATGGTTTATACGATGACCCGCGCCTGTCCCATTAACATCCTAACGCAAGGTTGTTCACCAAATACAATGGTGAAACAACACTATTAAAAGGGTTAAAAACATGAGAAAGATCTTTGAGTAAAATAGGGTAGACAAACTCTTGGTTACTTGATCAAAAATCTTGCAAAACATCCTTGCCATTTTTCAAACACACATCACAACACAACCTCAAAAAACAACTTTAAAAAACATTGAAACATCTTTTCAAAAAGACAAACACCTTTGTAAAACATTCAAACAAGAATTGTTACAAAGGTTGCCTAGACAAGGCATCTTTTTCAAAACATTTTAAAAACCACACACACAAAGCACCATTTCAAACAATTGAAAAGCAAAGGCAAGTGATCTAAGCAAGTAACTAAGAGCCCATGGATAACCATGGATAGAAAGGGTGCTAATACCTTCGCTTTCTATAATCTACTCCCCGAACCCAAGAAAACATCTCAAAGGTCTTTCTTGTGCTTTTTGACCTTTCCTTAGGATAAAATAAAAAGTCGGTGGCGACTCTTGCTAAACCGAAACATTTGCGAACACAAACGCAAAATATCAAGCCAGTTCTCCCACCGTATCACAGCGACATTTTGCAAACACAAACGTAAAACACAAACCAGCATTCCTAAAAACAGTCCCGTTCTGGCCACCGTATCACAGAACTGGCGACTCTGCTGGGGAATAATAAGTGGGGTATACCTTAGGATTAGTTCATCATATTGTTTTCTATTGTTTGATTTGATTGATTTATTTTTGTGGGCTTTGTATCGGATTTACTATAGATCCTAACTCGGATCTGGAGGACACCTTTTAGGTAAGTAGCAATAGACTGTAAGGCAACTGTACAACATAGACTGATACAGTTGAAGCAGTAGCTACGTTGATGTGGCACATTAGTTGGTATTGATATCCCTTGTGAAGCAACAAGGAGAGTATGGGGCTGCTATATGGGTCGTTAAGCATCAACTGACCTTAGAATCTATAATTGACCAACTTGGCCATAGGAAGTAGTGAGATAGCCGGCCTCGGCATAGAGCTGGGAACTGGTTGATACTCGACACTACACTCATTGAGACCATACTCTCGAGATAGTTTCGACCGCAAGAAAAGATTGTGTGAGCTGAAACTATGACCGATGGAGGATGGTCAGTGATATTGAGAACCTCTAGAACTCGGTTACTATTATTAGGATAGGTTGAACCAAATAAACTGCAAGAGGGTAGTACCTAGACTCCATGCAAGCCTGAAACATAAGGGCTACTGTGTGACTTGTTTGCCTTTATCATGTTTGCTATCTGTGATACCTGTTGTGTGTTTTTATCATGACATCATGCATCATGACATAGCATGCATATTTCATTAGACTAACCATTTCAAAGACCGAGGGGATTCATCTTTGTTCTATTTTGCAGATCATGGCTTCTATGCGCAGAAATACCATTCGATTCAACTTCGTGCAAATCCCTGCTCAACTCAGAGAGTTAGTCTCAAAGGTTCCTAATACTTCTTCATTTGTTAGAAGACATGGTCATCTCCTTATCTTGCTCACTTCAAAGTTGGATGAGAAAATGATGAGTGTGTTATTCCAGTTCTTTGATCCATTGCATCATTGTTTCACCTTCCCGGATTATCAGCTAGTCCTTACTTTGGAGGAGTTTTCTGATTTATTGGGTATTTCCATTCTCGAGCAGACACCCTTCACTGGTTTAGAGGAGGTTCCTAGGCCTGAGGACATTGCTTTAGTTTTACACTTGACAAAGGCTGATATTGTGTCTAACTGGGAGACATAGAGTGGGGTTGAAGGTTTCTTGGCTAAGTTTCTGATCGATCAAGCTCAACAGTTCTGGGATAACTTGGACTTTCAAGCATTTGAAGACATCTTGTCTCTCCTCATCTACGGCTTGGTTCTTTTCCAGAATCCAGATTCCTTCATAGACGTGAATGCGATCAAGATCTTCATGTCTCGTAATCCAGTGCCTACTCTTCTAGGTGATATTCTACATGCTCTTTATACCCGTACCATGCGAAGAAGGGGAACCTTCATGTGTTGCACGCCACTGCTGGCGAGGTGGTTTATTTCGCACCTCCCTAAGTCTGTTTTGAAGAATGAGGAAGGTGTAGGTTGGGCCTATAGAATCATGTCCCTTGCTCATACGAACATCCTTTGGAGTTCGAAGGATATGGATAGGGTAGCTATCATTGATTGGTGTGGGGAATACCCTAATGTTCCGTTGCTTGGAATTAGAGGGGGTATAACCTACAACCCTTGCTTGGCTCTACGACAGTTTGGATGCGCTCGGAGAGACGGTCCCCATGAGCTGCTTCTTCCAGACATTGTCTTTGACTACAAGGGGGACGTGAGTGAGCATCGCTGAAGGTTTATATGAGCCTGGGGCATGGTGAACAGGTCTGACCCTCATGAGCTGGGATTAAAGACTTCTCTCCCGATGCAACCATATCTCCAGTAGGTTCAAGCCCGTGCTCAAAAGTTGGGGATGCCTTATGAAGTAGTTTTGCCAGTGATTATAGAGCATACTAATGAAGAAGGTGTTCCTTATACGGTCCTCCATCCATACATGCCTACTGATCTTGGGGAATTAAAGAGATCTTGGATCTAGCTAAAGGAAGAAAGGGATACCTACAGAGAGAAGTATCATGAGCAGGAGAGGAAGATCTTGAGGCTTACAAGGCAGCTTGAGAATGAAAGGACAATCAACGATTATGTCAACACGAAGGGAAAACTACCATGGGATTTCTGATGTCTTATTATTTCTAGTTTAGATTTGCTTTTCAGTATTTCTTTTGTAACGCCTTAAAGGCATTGTTAAACATTGTTACAAGTTTTATCTAATAAAGTGTGTTTTATTTTGGTTTACAAATTTGAATCTCCCAAAGTCTTTAAAATCATTTCATATGCATTCCATTCCCATGCACCATCATCACATGTACCATTACAGGTTTCTTATCTTCTTCGTTGTTTATTTAAGCAATCATGTCTTCTGAAACACCTACTGATCAAGCCATCAAGGCTCTTCAAGCTCAGAATGCACAATTCCAAGAGCTGTTCCTGAACCTGGCCAAAGGGCAGCAAGATTTGAAGTCTCTCATCTTGAAAGAGAAGAAGAAGAAGAAGAAGAAGAAGGTGGTATTCCTGAATACGGGTCGTAGATTCGGGAACAATTTGCGACAGGAAACTGATTTGTCTCATTAATCTGGAGGAGGAGAGAATCAAGAGGAAAGAAAGGGGCCTAGTCCTGTGGTCTCTGATAATGACACTGATTTTGATTAAGACCAGTATCCTCCTGCTGAGGATAGGTATAAGTAACTCGAAGACCGGTTAAGTGCGATGGAGATCCAGAAGATACCTGGGTTGGACTTCAAAGATTTGGGATTGGCATTTGGGGTGGTGATCCTGCATAAGTTTAAAGCTCCTGTCTTTGCTAAGTACGATGGGGTATCCTGTCTGAAGCTACACCTCCGCTCGTATGTCAGAAAGATTCAACCATACACTGCTTATAGGAACCTGTGGGTTCATTTCTTTCAAGATAGTCTATCAGGGACTCAACTTGAATGGTTCTATCAACTGGAAGGAGCTAACGTCCACAACTGGGAGGACCTTGTTGCTGCTTTTTACAAGCAATACCAATATAACGCCGACCTTTCTCCCACGCGTACCCAACTTCAGGGTATTCCAATGGGTACAGGCGAAGGCTTTAAGGACTATGCTCAGAAAGGGAGAGATCTTGCTGGAAGGGTCCAACCTCCTCTGTCTGATAGGTAATTGGTGGATATGTTTCTTTAGACTTTGGCTAGTCCATATTTCAATCATTTGATCGGTAGTTCATCGTCTGGGTTCACTGAACTGATTTTGACTGGGGAGAGAGTTGAAGTTGGTATTAAAAGTGGCAAGATACAAAAAGGTGCTTCGTCAAGTACAGAAAAGAAGCCTTTCAGAAAAGAAGCTAGTGCAGTTTACAGCTCGAGGAGCCAAAACCGACCTGAACGCCGCCAAGCAGTTAACACGGTAGAAATATCAAGACCAATTATTTCCCCACAAAGCAACAATCAGCAAAGAGTAGAGAGACCGCAAAGACAGTATACTCGGCTCATTATGACTCTATCTAAAATTTTACCGCAGTTATTAAAGACTAACTTGATAACTCTGAGGGAGGCTCCGAAGAATCCGAGTACTACGTCACCACTGTATAATCCGAATGCCCGCTGTGCTTATCACTCCAACAGCCCAGGGCATGATACAAACAACTGCTGGGCCTTGAGGAATAAGGTTAAATATTTGATTGAAGCTAAAGAGATTGAATTTGACGAGCCGGAAAAGCCTAATGTCATGACTTCTCCTATGCCCAAGCATGGAGTAAATGTTGTGGATAATGATTCATTTGTGACCTCTGTGGAAGATGTTTCTACTCCATTGATGACAGTAAAGAAGAACTTATTATCGGCCAGTTTATTTTCGGGCTTTGGCGAAGGTTGCCATCTGTGTTCAATCCTACCTACTGGTTGCCATTTATTGAAGTCAGGTGTTCAATGCCTGATGGATAGAAAAGAGATCATGTTCGAGAAAACTTTGGTTCCATTGATTTCTGTTGAAGATGTTTCCATAATAACCATTTCCGCCAATCCTTCCGAGGCTTCCTCGAGAAAGCCTGTTAGGATTACACCTGTTACAAGAGTTGCTCCATTGATCATAACTATCCCTTGTCCTATCCCGTACACTTCGGATAAAGCTTTCCCGTGGCACTATGGGGCCGATGTGTATTATCATGGGATCAAACAAGACTTGAAGGTTGAAGAGGATGATACTGATGTCAACAACATCGTTGGGTCTAGCAAGGTCACCCGAAGCGGAAGACATCTCTCTTCTGAGATTTCCCCACCAACTGTTCGAAAACCTGTTGCTATTCCACCTTCCAGTACATCTGCTACTGTCCCTGTTCATGTTCCAATCATTACCCCTGTCGCCGAGTCATCTGACGTCGGGGAAAAGAGATCACAAGTGAGCCTGCACAGATGGAGGCACCAAAGAAAATTATTGTAGAAACCTCTGGATAGGAGATAGAGGAAATTCTGAAAATCATCAAGAAAAGTGACTACAACGTAGTCGAGCAGCTGGGGCAAACCCCATCGAAGATCTCTATGCTATCTTTATTGTTGTGCTCAGAAGCCCATGCAAAGGCTTTAATTGCTTTCCTTAAAACTGCACATGTGCCGCAAGAAACATCTGCTGATCAATTCAAAGACTGTGTGGCTAGTTTGACCGCTGACAATGGGTTGGGTTTCTCCGATGCAGATCTGACTACCAAAGGAAAGAATCACAATGACGCTCTGCATGTTTCGATCGAGTGCAGGGGCACTACTCTGGCCCACGTGCTGGTGGATACTGGGTCCTCGTTAAATGTTTTACCCAAGAAAGCGTTAGACCGGTTGGACTGTGAAGGGTTGGTTCTGAAGCCAAGTAATATTGTGGTTAGGGCCTTTGATGGGTCCAAAAGGATGGTACATGGGGAGGTGGATGTCCCTGTTAAAGTTGGTTCCCAGACTTTCGCATCTACATTCTATGTAATGGACATTCGACCATCTTATTCTTGTTTGTTGGGTCGTCTGTGGATTCATAAAGCTGGGGCAGTGACTTCCACGCTCCATCAGATGTTGAAATACCCATTGAAGGGGAAGATTGTTACGGTGCGAGGAGAGGAGGAGTATATGGTGAGTCACCTTAACTCTTTTCGGTATGTGGAGATGGACGGGGAGTTCATTGAAACCCCGTGTCAGAACTTTGAAGAAGTCCCCTAGACTCTGACGTCGACTGAAACTGTTGTTGAAGATCCTCCAATGAAGATGGCTTCCCTCAAGGATGCCAGGGCTGCTATTGAAAAAGGTGGGTGTGCAAATTGGGGCCAACTCCCTGACTTTGCACACAAGACTGACAAGTTTGGTTTGGGTTTTACTGTAGAAGCTCATAGGGTTGTTCGGCGCGCGCGGATTGGAAGACCTCCCCTGCGTATCAGTAATCCAGAAGTGAATGCAATTGAAGACGATGATGAAGAGTCCGAGTTTGACAGCTGGATTTAACCGACTACCGACGGTGGATTAAGCAATTGGACAGCGAAGGACTTCGTGCCCATTTATTTTATTACACGGTAATAGACTTTTGTTTTGAGTTTTGTAACAGACAATTTGAAACTTTACGGCCTGGTGCCTTTCCCGAGACACCGTGGCTTTGTTTGTGAGGGCTTATTATGTGTCATTTCCATATATCATCAATAAAAGCATTGGATGTTTTCTTGCATTACAAATTTTGCGCTCCTTGTTTTTCTTTTCTATCTTGCACTTTTATCAAAAACAGCTATTGTCTTACACACACTCACATATCATAATACAGGTCCATATTCACTCTGGATCCCACTGATAACGACTCTGCTACTGCCAGTTATGACTTCGAAAGTCCGATCAACCAAGCCGAGGATGAAGGTGAGGATGATTGTGAATTTCCTGGGGAACTTGCTAGACTGTTACTACAGGAAGAAAGGGCTATACAGCCCCATGAAGAGCCAGTAGAATCAGTGAATCTGGGTACAGAAGAAGATAAGAAAGAGGTTAAGATCGGTGCAAATCTGGAGCCTAGTGTCAAGCAACGGTTGATACAGATGTTGCGTGAATATGTTGAGATCTTTGCTTCGTTTTATGAAGATATGCATGGGTTGGACACCGATATTGTGGTTCACCGCTTGCCAACTAAAGAAGATTGTCCTCCAGTAAAGCAGAAAGTTCACCGAATGCGCCCAGAGATGTCTGAGAAAATCAAAGCTGAGGTTATGAAACAGCTTGATGTCGGTTTTCTAGATGTTACTTCTTACCCGCAGTGGGTCGCCAACGTGGTTCTAGTGCCGAAGAAAGATGGTAAGGTTCAAATGTGTGTTGAATATAGGGATCTGAACAGGGCAAGCCCCAAGGATGATTTCCCTCTGCCTCACATCGATGTTCTGGTCGACAACACCATGCAGCATAAGATCTTCTCCTTTATGGATGTTTTTTTTGGTTACAATCAGATTAAGGTGGCTCCCGAGGATATGGAAAAGACAACCTTTGTTACGCAGTGGGCTACCTTTTACTACAAGGTCATGTCGTTCAGATTGAAGAATGTTGAGGCAATGTATCAGCGCACCATGGTCGCTTTGTTCCACGACATGATTCATCATGAGATTGAGGTATACGTTGACGACATGATTGCAAGGTCCCAAACCGAAGAGGAATATCTCGACCATCTCCAGAAACTATTTGACAGGTTGAAGATGTACAAGCTGAGGTTAAACCCGAACAAGTGCACCTTCGGGGTAAGATCTGGTAAGCTGCTGGGTTTCATCGTTAGTGATAAAGGTATTCAAGTGGACCCGGAAAAGGTGAAGGCTATACAGGAAATGCCAGCTCCCCGAACAGAAAAAGAAGTCAGAGGCTTTTTGGGTCGTCTGAACTACATTGCCCGATTCATTTCGCACCTGACTGCTACTTGTGAACCAATCTTCAAGCTGCTGAAGAAAGATCAAGTGGTAAGATGGAATGATGAATGTCAGGCCGCTTTCGAAAGGATCAAGGAATATCTCCAAGAGCCACCTATTCTGATGCCTCCAATTGAAGGGAGACCTCTGATCTTATACTTGACAGTACTCGACAATTCGATGGGGTGTGTGTTGGGGCAGCATGACGAGTCTGGCCTAAAAGAGCATGCTATTTACTACCTTAGCAAAAAGTTTACCGACTGTGAGACCTGATACTCACTGCTTGAGAAAACTTGTTACGCTTTGGCATGGGCTGCTCGCCGGCTGAGATAGTATATGCTGACTCACACTACTCTATTGATATCAAAGATGGATCCAATCAAGTATATACTCGAAAAGCCTGCCTTGTCCAGAAGAATAGCAAGATGGCAGATGATCTTGACTGAGTATGACATCCAATACACAACCCAAAAAGCAATCAAGAGGAGTGTGTTGGCGGATCATTTGGCGCATCAGGCCGTGGATGATTATCAGTCTATGAATTTCGAGTTTCTGGATGAGAACATCATGTTGGTGACTGACTGTGAAACACCTGGACCGGATGAAGGACCTGAGGAGGGATCCTGATGGTCTATGTATTTTGATGGAGCTTCAAACGCTTTGGGTAATGGCATTGGCGCCGTGATCATATCTCCTGAAGGTTGTCATACTCCATTCACCGCCCGATTATGTTTTAACTGCACCAACAACATGGCGGAGTATGAAGCATGCATCATGGGCCTTCGAGCAGCTATTGACCTAAGGATTAAGTTCTTAAGTGTGTTCGGAGATTCCGCTCTCGTGATCAGTCAGATTAAAGGTGAGTGGGATACGAAGCACCCAAATCTTATTCCTTACAAAGAGTATGTATTGACGTTGCTTCCACATTTTGAGGAGATAACCTTTGAACACTTCCCCAGAGAGGAGAACCAGTTAGCGGACGCTCTAGCTACTATGTCTTCTATGTTCAAGGTCAGGTGGGACAATTAAGCTCCCCAGATTAACATTAAGAGGTTGGACGAACCTGCACATTGTTGTGACATTGAGACTGAAGAGGTGACATATAAACCATGGTTTCATGAGGTAAAGAGGTATCTTGAGGCTCAAGAGTACCCCTAGGGTGCATCTGTTAACAATAAGAAGTTTTTGAGGAGGTTCGCTGCGAATTTCTTCATCAGCAATGGTATCCTTTACAAGCGTAACCATGATTCGACCTTACTGCGTTGTGTGGATAAGAACGAGGCAGAACAGATTATGGCAGAGTTACATGAAGGTACTTTTGGAACTCATTCCAGTGGACACACCATGGCAAAGAAGATCCTACGGGCAGGATATTATTGGTCCACCATCGAAGCCGATTGTTATCAGCACTCTCGGACCTGTCATAAGTGTCAAGTCTACGTTGATAAGGTGCACATACCTCTAGTTCCTCTGAACGTCTTGGCAGCTCCTTGGCCTTTTGCAATGTGGGGCATCAATATGATTGGCGAGATCAGACCAACTGCATCCAATGGGCATCATTTCATTTTGGTGGCTATTGACTACTTCACAAAGTGGGTTGAGGCAGCTTCCTTTGCTACAGTAACCAAGAACGGCGTGGCACGGTTTATTCGGCATAATTTGATTTGTCGATATGGTGTACCCAAGAGGATCATTACAGACAATGGTACAAATCTCAACAATACGATGATCACCGAGCTCTGCAAGCAGTTCAAGATACAACATCACAACTCTTCTCCTTACCGGTCGAAGATGAATGGGGTTGTTGAAGCGGCTAATAAGAACATTAAGAAGATTATGCAGAAGATGACGGTGACATACAAAGATTGGCACGAGATGTTACCATTTGCTCTTCATGGGTACCGAACCTCAACGCGGACTTCAACAGGGGCAACACCCTACTCCTTGGTGTATGGCATGGAAGCAGTCTTACCCATTGAAGTCCAGATGCCCTCTCTTCGGATTATGAAAGATGCAGGTTTGAGCGAGGACGACTGGATCTAGACCCAGCTTGATCAGCTGAACTTAATCAACGAAAAGAGACTTACTGCTATTTGTCATGGTCAGATATATCAAAAGCGAACGATCAAGTCATTTAACAAGAAAATTAGACGACAAGAGTATCAAGTTGGGGATCTGGTAATCAAGCGCATCATACTGCCACAAGGTGATCCCAGTGGCAAATGGACCCCTACGTACGAAGGGCCATTTGTGGTTAAGAACATTTTATCAGGAGGAGCCATGATTCTAACCACCATGGATGGTGACGACCTCCCTCACCTCTTCAACGCAGACATAGTGAAAAAATACTACGCATAATCAAAGACCCGCTAGGTTGACTGGCCTAGGCAAAAATAAGGGCTTCCCGGCGAACCAAAAGGGTTCGGGCAAAAGTAAGGGATGAAAATGGAAGAAACTGTACACCCGGCAAGTCGAAAACCTGAAAATGCGGCTTGGGCAAAAAAGGGTATCCCGGTGGACTGAAAACCCGAAAGGGAGGTCCAGGCAAAAATTAGGGATTGAAGCGTAACACTATGTCTCATTGGATCATCTTGCAACCATACTTTGGTATCGACTATCAAGCTCGGACGGTGCTAATCAATCTGATCTACCTTTAACCAAGTAGCAAAGTGATGAGATGCTCGAAAGACATAAAGGCAGTAGTAGAGTTGGAACCCAGTGGGATTATTCACATAGCTGTTTTTCTTTCTTTTATACAAACTGTATAAATTCTATTGTTCGACGGTGTTCTCTTACTAGGACGTCAGCCTCTTGTACAAAAAATGCCTATTTACAGGCCAACTTCAAAATCAATACAATTCATTTTCACAAAGAGATTTCAAATTGTTTTTTCTTTTTTTTTTCTGTTTTGTTTTGCAAGAACGTCCAATGTTTCATTTTGATATATGCATTTGAAAATAATTGCTGCTCATAAATATTTACAAAAGACGATTACTCGTAATATCAGGAACAGGGGCAAACAAGAAATGTCCAAACCATACAGTTGCTCTATCCACCAGGTATAGGGATAGACCTAGTTGGAGAAAACGATTGAAGGTACATTCACTACCTACGGAGTAAGAAAAAGACAGTGATATTAGCAGTCCCAAACAGGGCACCACTCTCCCCAGCTGAGGCTCGCAATCGCGAGTGAATCGGTAAGATTCTCCCCAAGTAGAGTTTATCTATCATCAGCACTAGAAGATTATCCCCAGTGGAGTCTGGAGGATTATCCCTAGTAGAGTCTAAAAGATTATCCCCAGTGAAGTCGCCACTGGAAAATAATCCCCAGCAGAGTTCATTCCTTTCACAAGTAGAAACTCAATTCCCAACAGAGTGCATCATCGCCAGCAATGATAATTCATCCCCAGCCGAGGTTATTTCTCCAAATCAACAGGTCCTCTAACAGAGCATCTCTTCCCCACAGAATCATTTTCTCGCCGGTTTATTCTCCAGCAAGATTATTCTCACAATCATCTTCATTCACTATCCCCAGCAGAGACGAAAATTCAACTCTTTTCTCCAGCAGCAATCCGGGATTTATTTTCCCCAGCAAGAGAACATCATAAAAGCATTGCATATCTATACATCATGACATATGCATGCGCATCATACAACACAATCTCATTTATTTTGAGAACATCATTGCTTGATACATGTCATGCATTACATACGACTAACCTTTACCTTTCAGGAAAGATACAATCAAATTTCCACCAAGTTCAAGCTATGAAGCTCGGGTACGACCGGATATTATCTTGATTTCCACAGCATATTGTGAAGCCCGGATTCGACCGAATAGCAGTATCGAACACCGCGAAGCCTGGATTCGACCAGATAGTGGTTTATCTTTAAGCTATGAAGCCCAGAGAACGACCGGATAATAGTTAAATCACCAGCAAGCTGTGAAGCCCAGATTACGACCGGATAACCACTCAGCAAGTTATTGTGAAGCCTGGATTACAACCAGATAGCAATACAAATTCCTGTGAAGCCTGGATTACGACCAGATAGCAGCCAAAGACACCACGAAGCCTGGATTACGACCAGATAGTGGTATATCTTGAACATAAGTTATGAAGCATGGATTACGACCGAATAGTATCTTGATTTCTCCGAACACCATGAAGCCTGAATTCGACCAGATAATGGTATGGGACATCGTGAAGCCTGGATTACGACCAGATAGCGGTAAAAAGCATTAAAGCCTGGATTACAACCAGATAACAGTGAGGGACACTGTGAAGCTTGGATTACGACCAAATAGCAGTTTACCCAGCCAAATACTATGAAGCCCGGATTACGACCGGATATTAGTAGGCCCAACAGTCAAAGGGAAGCCCGGATTACAACCGGATAACCATTTAATCTCTTTTGAAGCCTGGATTATGACCAAATAAGAAGTAAGGTATTGTGAAGCCTGGATTACGACCAGATAGCAGTACAAAACACCATGAAGCCTGGATTCAACCAGATAATGGTATAAAGCATCGTGAAGCCTGGATTACGACCAGATAATGATAAAGGGACTGAAGCCTGGATTACGACCAGATAAGAATCGAGAAATTGCAAAGCCCAGATTACGACCGGATAGGAAGTTTAATCTCATCTCCCCAGTAAGTCACTGTAAAGCCTGGATTACGACCAGATAGCAGTCGGTCTAACTACTATGAAGCCTGGATCACGACCAGATAGTAGTTCATTTTCACCTCTTCAGAATAACGGACGACCGAAGTTCCAAAAATTCGAATTTTCTCAAAACAAAGACGATTTCCCAGTAGAATAACAGACGACTGAAGCTCCTAAAATTCTATTTTCTCTCAAGACAGAGATCGGCATTCCCCAGCGGAATCTTCCTCAACAACAGGCATACAGACTCTCGCTAAGGAATCTCTGATGCGATCAACACTCCTTTGGATGGCATCTTTAAGCCCATTCCCCATCGAAAATTTCCAAATGGCATCTGTAAGCCCATTCCCGACATCACAAGATAAATACCACTTCATGCGAGTGCAAATTTCTGGGCACTCTAGTGTTCAATCATCTTCCACCCTCAGATCATGAAAGGCAGAAAAGCAAATCTACATCCTCAGGTTTAAGAAGATTAAACAGGGGCAGCTGTTGTACCCCAAAATTTTCCCTCCCATATTTCTCAAAATATTTCAAGAAAGATCCTCAAGTTGCTCAAGGAAATCCAAAAGTTGACCAGACAAGCTCTCTCCTAAGGAAGTCTACCTCAATTTAGGGTTTCATGTTGCATCAAGATAATTGAGCCCAAGGGATCCAAAATGCTCACCATTGTCCTAATATGTTCTCAAGATCATCCATGCCAAATTTCAAGCCCTACAGAGAAAGTTTGCTCAGTCAATTGCTCAAAGGCCTGAAAATTGATTGTGCTAGGGCAAAAGTCAATTGTGGCCCACATACAGTCAAACTTCAAGATTTTTGGTCAACATCCTCATTTTGAAGTATATTTCATCATTTGATCAAGGGTTGATCATGATTCATCAAGGATTTCTCATAATTCATCAAGAACCAAAAGTTGCTAAATTAGGGTTTTGCAGGAAAAGTCAACTCAACTTTGACCAAGCATAACTTTATCATACTTTATGATAAATGACCCATCAAAATATAATTTTGAAGAGGATGCACTTCTCTACAATCCTTCTTCATCTCCCAAGTTCAAAATATGCACTCACAAGAAGTTATGAATTTGGACATTATAGGTCATTTTGAAAAGTCAACAAAAACACCTTTTTTGTCAAAGCCTCATACATGAACATGGAATACCAAATTGAGATGATACAAAAAGGGTTTCTTATAGGACATATTAAGCTTTATAAAAAGTCAAAAAACACCCTCAAATAGTCATAATTGATGAAGTTATGCATTGGTGAAATTGACCTTTTTTGCAAAATTGTCAAAAGTCAAATATGCCTCAAAATGCAATTTTTGCCAAATGGGCTCAATCTTTTGCACTTGTTTTGAGTTGGCAACATGGTCCACGAGCCCTAGCCCTTTCCACTTGTCATTATCTTATTTTTATTATTTATTTTGATTTTTATTTGAATTAAATCATTTTAAATCAAAACAAATCATAGAAAATCCAAAGCATTGAAAACTCAAGATTTTGTACATGTTTCAGGTCTTATATCCAGCTAGCATAAGATTGGGATCGTGCAAAGCATTGGTGTGAACAAAAAGATTGAATTTGCCTAATTTTATAAACATATTCAAAGTGAATCCAATCCAAATCAAAAGCAATGATGGAGGAAGATTGAGATCATCTTTTCAACCCTAATTCAGTCCTTGATATATATTGAACCATTGCAGACCAAAAACAAGGCTAGAAGGAGGCGCAACAACAAGAACAAAACTTGAAAAAAACAAGAAAAAGTGTAAACACGAATTCATACTTTGAAGCAATTTCAAGATCCTTTGACCATCCCAATCGCTTCCTGGGATCACCAGCAAGCAAAACCAATCGAGAGCAAGCATTTCCAGGCCCTGTAACTCGCTGTAGGTCAGTCACGACTTTGCTATTTTCTTGAATTTGAATTGCATAATTGTGGCATCTATAGCATGAAATATTTGTAGATTCTTAATCCTTAGAACATTTGCAAGCTTTCTGTAACAATTAATTGCATTTTCATGGCCTGTATAAGATTTCACCATTGCTAGGTTTTTCTGCTTCAATTTGGGATTTCTTCATATAGGTAAAATTGGGCCATGAAAGGGCCACCATTATACTCAGAAGATCCAGACGAGTTGATTGGTGGCCCTAGTTTTTATTTATCTTCCTCATGGTTGATTTTAAGAGAATGCAGGCTTGTAGTGACGGACAAACGATAGTAGGTAAAAGTCTGGGACTTTTACCAACGGAGAAGGGAAGAAGACAACTTGCGTGGCAGCCTCCCACTCGTCCATTTGAATTTTCGCGCAAATTTCTTTTGTTTTATTTATTCTTAATATAATAATTGTTGCTTGTTTTGTATACAATTGAAACGCGTAGCTCAATTGGTGGCCAGGTGTTAGGAAAGTGCTTCAGGACCTGGGTTCGAATCCCAGGTCCTCCCATTCTTCATATTATTTTCTTTTAGGTAGTCTCATGCGTACACAAGCCAAAGGACCATCATGCGTCCTCATCATCCAGCCTGCCAGATGGCCAGATCCAAAGGCCCTCAATGAAGGAGCATCATGAGGCTCAGTCAACGGAAAGCATTTGATCGTGCAAGTCAACATGGACAACTTTGTTTTGGGCCCAGAAAAATGTTATCTGCACCCCTCCAAACTGCTTTTCTCAGGCCCAATAACTCTTACCTTTTTCTTTTTATATTTTATTTCATTTAATTTATTTATTTGTTTTACTAACAAAATTAAATAATTCTTTTTATCAAAAAATCACAAAAATAATATTTTTCACCAAATTAAGTTTAGATTTTATTTTTTTATCAAAAATTAAATTAATTTAATTAGGTTGTTAATTTTAGATAACTTTAATTCTTTTTGTAAATAAATTTAAAAATAATTAGAACAATTAGGGTTTTATTTCTAACTTAATTATATTTTCTTTTCCTAAAAATAACCAAAAACACAAGATTAGGTTAAATATTTATTTTCATTAATTAATTTAATTAGCTAATTAATTGTGTATTTAATTTTAAAACCTAATTCTTTTCTTAAAAATATTAAAAACAAACAAAAAAACATTTTTTCTTTTAATTAGGTTAAAAAAGGGTCAAAACCCTATTTTCTTGTCGTTCTTAATTTCATCGCGCGCTTTATTATTATTTTTACCATATTAATGTAACTGCCCACAAGTTGTAATAGTTTAATTAGGTCTTTTATTTTCATTTACCGCTTTATTTTTTAAGGGTTTGTTTTTGGCTATGTAAATACCCGAAGCCTTGTAATAGCTGTAATACCCCAAATTTGTCCTACCCTTTTACTTCCTATCTGGCTTACGCATTTTTGCATTTTTTTCACATATGTAATTTCCATTAGGTCATCTAACACATCATGCATCATTAATCGATAAATTGGCATAAGATCATGGATTTCGAGGAATAAGGGTTGGTGTATGGCTTTAAGGCTCCCATCTTCGCACAAGCTTGTTTCGGTTGATTTCTCCATTAATAATCTGTTTGAAGCTAGGTTTTCGTTTCATGGACCTTATCATCATCAAGCTACGATGCTATTCTTTTCTTCTCAATGTCAAGTTGCAAGGTTTTATGAGACGAAGCTAAAAATCAGGGTTTATACATTTTCATATTTGAGCTTGTCAGCATTCTACCTGAGGTTCATTCCATATCAAGGTATTCGCATGTCTCATCTTTCATATTCATCTGCAAAGAATTCCTCAGGGCATAGTCATTATCATCTATTGAGAAGGGGTCTAAGACGTCGTTGTTCTAGTGCTCATATAGTCGGGACGTGGTACAAGATGTTGATTATGATCAAGGTGTCATTACTTCAAATGCTTATTGCTTGACACGCAAATTTGGTTTAGATCGGAAAAGTGAATTGAATTAGGGATTCACTGAAGCTGTAGTTTGATTAGAATTCATTCATTAATATTTGAAGTGGATTTGGAGAAAATCAAAGTTCTTAAATATTTGTGTGGCTTTTCTTAGAATTCAAACCACAAGTATGAAAAAGCATGCATCAAATTCATCCGACCATCAAAATATTGTCCAAATAGCCTCTCTTGGATTCATTCAAGATTCATGTCTCTTTTGGTTACCTTTCAAATATTTTGGATTCATACCATTTATTTGAATTCATACAAAGGCCATTTCATTATGTGGAAATAAAGTCAATATACATTCCAATGTGTATTCAAATACATACAAGTCAAAATTTCATTACAATTATACATAACATCTATACATTTTTACCAAAACCTATCCTAATTTTCAATCGTTCTTCATGTTTCAAACTTCAAGCTTCCAAAACTTCGTGTTATGCGTCTTTGTTCCAACTTCATATCATCTTGGTGTTTTCCTTTTGCCTTTGCTTCCCAATAGCCCTGATGTGAACCAAACCTGCAAAAATATTGGATAAACTGTCATAAGCATGAACCGCATACACTACACTTCCAATTGTCAAAACCAATTCCGTAACCCAAAAAAATAGAGGCAGCCCTGCACATAAACAAAGTAACTTACAGCACCATAATCTATAACTAACTGCTAACCGATTTCTTCATTAACCAACCAAAACTAAAATATCTATAACTAACTTTTCCCTCATTCCTAACTGTAACAAACTCCTAACTAATTTCTAACATTTTCCTAACTTAACCCAAAACCATATCTCGACTAATCCTAACAGAATTACAAAGTCCATAAACAACCTCTAACTGATTAAAATCCCACCCTTCAATTCTCTAACTGAAAATCTCCTTCCAACAGTTCAAATCCAATCATTTGTAACCAACTATTTCCTAATCTAACAGAATATATACTCAGATTTACCTGCAAGCATTTCATTCTAAAAAAAACTCTTAGAAGAATCACCAAGAAAAAGCTCTGCAATATTCTCTGTAATTCCCCATCAATCTTCAATCATTCTTCACTATCTTGAGAAGAATCACAAATTCAAGGGAAAAATCCATAACTGAATTCTTCTGCAACCTCTCTGAGCCTCACGCATCAACCTTCACCACTGCACCTCTACCATTATCTCATTCTCGATCCCTCTGCATCCTCTCTCCATCATCAACATCTTCCACCTGCTTCATCAACAATCATTTTCATCAATACGCACAAGAACAACAGCAATAATTTATCACTGGCGTATGATGTCAAAGATCTTCTTTTTGAGGAAGGCATAGAAGTACTTAGCAAGAAGCGAACAGAAAATTTAAAGAAGATTGAAGGCTTACTGGCTGTTAACTTGGAGAGGAAACGAATTAGGCCTGATCTTGTGTTGAGACTACAAATTGAAGAGAAAAAGCTCCGTCTTTTAGATCTTTAGACACGTTTGAGGGATGAGATTGATCAACAACAACAAGAGATAATGGCAATGCCAGATAGGCCATATCATAAGTTTATTAGGTTGTGTGAACGCCAGCGTGTGGAACTTGTTAGACAAGTGAAGGCATCTCAAAAAACTGCTAGGGAGAAGCAACTCAAATCTATATTTCTCTGGCGTAAGAAACTTCTTGAGGCACACTGGGCAATTCGTGATGCCCGTACTGCCCGCAACAGGGGGGTGGCCAAATATCATGAGAGGATGTTGCGGGAATTCTCAAAACATAAAGGTGACGAACAATAGAAAAATTACGGTGATACGGCGGCCAACGGTCTTCGTTTTAACGGCGGTGAGAGTGTGAAGAGAGATTGCACCACCGTTGATCGGAGAAGAAGAGAAGATGGCTTCGGAAGTAGAGACGGAGAGGTTGAGTGATATCACGGAGGAGAGATGAGCACGGCGGAAGAAGAAGACGGCGATGAGGACGAAGAGACCGCCGCCGCTTGCAAGAAAGGAAGAAGATACTTTTTTTCTAACCCTAAAATTCCCTTTTATTTTTCATATCTTTTCCTTTTTTATTTTTAATTGTTGCACAATTTTATTTTTGTTTTATTATTTTTTAATTCAAACTAATAATAATTATGACTAAATTAAGTTTGAATGAAAATGCTGAATGAGGCCATGGACTGAAACTGCATGGCATTAGGCCCGTTTTTTTGAGCCTGAAGCCATTATCTGCAATAAAAATTTCTATTGGATTTTATTTATGAACTGGGCCTAGCGCCCTTACTAAGCTACACCCCTGAATTCGGCTTTTCCCCCGATCCTTCTAATTTTTCTTTCTTTTTATCTTAGTTTGTTTTAGTTTAATTTTTTTTCCTCTCAATTGACAATAAAAATAATAGAATATTTTAGAATAGAATTTCTTTTTAGAATTTCGATTAGAATTTTTTTTATTTTATTTTTCATATTCGATAATCATTTTTATTGCCATTTTCTAGTCAACACTTTTTGTAGCGTCGACATAACTCTTGCAATGTGGAATGCTCGGGGTGAATTCTTCAATCACTTGCCCAAGGGAACTTTGGTAGAATTTTCTTATCACTTGCGTAGCGTCGAATGGGCAACGGACCTTCTCCGTTCGGTATCGTCACAAATCTATTTTATTCTCCATTTTCGTACTTTATCGCAATCCATATGCATGCTAACATTAAATAGAATTCCCTCAAAATTCTAACTTTAGGTCTAACAATACATAATAACATTAGGTTTAGAAGTAAGCTAGTCTCCTTCTGACTTTTCTTTCCCTTTTGCATTCGCACTTAAAACAAAAACTTCTTTTTCTTTCAAAATTCAAAATACTTTAAAACTATTGATGAGAATCATGCTTTTGCTTAGTACGAGAAATGATAAGCGGGTCTCTTATCGATCTTATTGTTCTTCATCTCAAGCATAGGTGTGGTTCAATTCTCAAAAACTCCTTTCATGGCTAAGTAGAAAAATGGCTAATATCTCTCCCTTGAGGTCAATCAGTCATCATCTACAACGAAAATACAAAAAACAAATTCAAACCATTTTGTGCGCTCGAGCACCATTTCTCTAAGAAACCCTTTTCAGATAAGGACACGATTAATTTACTTCTGTGCCAACGCATAAGTCTCCAAAGGTCGAGCTGCGGCAGAAGGCAGAATTAACTTCGTCCACAAAAACATCTACAACAAAATATAAACCAACTCAAATCTTTTGTGCACTCGAGCACCTTTTCTTTTAAACCCTTTTCAGGTAAGGACATGATTAATTTACTTCTGTGCCAACGCATAAGTCTCCGAAGGTCGAGCTGCGGCAGAAGGCGGAATTAACTTCGTCCACCATAAAAAACACAAACAAACAAAACATGTGAGCCGAACTACGGTAGCTCTGATTCCTTAAAACGGATACGTAGGCATTGGGGTAGGGCCCAAGCGAGCACAATTTTATTTTCCCTACATTATTTTCTCCTTTCTTTTGCATGCATTCTTCCCTTAGCAGTAATAAACAGTAAGCATAGATTAAACACACCCATAAGATAGACAACAAGAGTGGATACCGTAGAGTACTACGGGCGTGTGGGGTGCTAATACCTTCCCCTCGCGTAACAGACTCCCTTATCCGATCTCTCGGTCGCAAGATCGTGACTTCTCCCTCATCAGGTTTTCTCGATGTTTACCTTTCCCTACATGTGGGATAAAAGACGTTCGATGGCGACTTCATTGTTTGATGATTTTCAGCCGGTTGTTTCAGCTGGAGACTTCACTGGGGAATTAGGTCGACCAAATGCTGGTCCATCCCGGAGTCGCTCCTAGCTCTTGTTTTCTTTCCTTAGGGTGTTTATTTTTATGCTTTCAGTTTACTCATTTGTACATGTTTATCTGAGCATAAGTTTGCATTGCATTTTATGGCTTTCCATATTTGTTATATATTATGCTGGACTCTGTTCTCAATGTTGGGTGGGGATGTCACTATTGAGGTAAAAGGCCCAGTACCCAGGCCATAGTGCACTAGGACACTAGGAATAGAGTGGGGGCATGACGGCTATAGGACGTGGTCCGATTAGTGCAATCATGTCATATACCACGCTCGGATGAGGTTCAAATGAATTACTATCGGCACCCACATCTGTGGGCAAGCCCATGGCACTTTCAGGCGAACCCGTGATTTTCGAGTTACCATTATCTTACCCTGACCTAGTTTTCACCCGTGAGTGGGGAGGGAATTTCTATCACAGGTACAGATGGTGACTATGTGCAGATGGTTACTCGTGCTCAGATGGTGACTATACTCAGGCAGTGACTATTGGGTCTAATGGTTATGATCCGGATTTCTGTTCTGGCTTTATGCAGATGTTATATCCTGTTGGTGACCGTATGGTTCTCAGATTTATTTTCTGAGTTCCTGACTTGTTTACCTGGAGGTTCATTCAAGCCTTCAATCTTGGTATTCCCAGCATATTCAGAAAATGCTCAACAGTATCCAATGTTCCAGAAGCCTCGACCCCGTACAATGGGAGATCCACGTGGCACTTGGTTCTTATATATGCAGAAGTTATGTCGGACCTCTAATCTGATGATACTCACATGATCCAGAGCAGTGCAGCGACCTTATGACGAAACCTTGATCCTCTTTGATCTCATGCCTTTGCATGCATAACATATCTAACTACATGCTTAACATACATGTTTTGTTATCTCCAAGGAATCATATTTGCAAGTCTTGTGCTTAAACTCTTCCATCCCTTACTTGCTCAAAATCAAAATCAAAACACGAAAATTCATTGGAAATGACAGAACATGACATGGCATCCATTCATGCACCCCATGCATATTCATGCATTCATGAAAGGTACCCGGAGATTGGGGATTCTTATTCAGACCTGGGGTTCTCTTCAAAGGCTCAACTTGGTTTCTCACCGCACGTGTTCAGGGACCAGCTATGGAATAACTCTGAGTGGTACATGCAAGCTTTGGCTCATAGTCAGAAACTTCTTCAAGCAGGAAGATAATGGATTAAATACTCAGATAAGCTAGGTCATGGAAACTCTGATGATGATGTCTATTATTTCTTTAAGACATGATATGCTTGGTGATGCATATTATACTAGGGCACCTGGCCAATCGGTTGAAGAAGGTATGTCATCCAAAGACAATGTCCAAGACAGGCTCAATCCAGAGACTACTGTGTTCACATCAGATCTGAAAGAGAATTCTCTCGCACACTCGAGCATCAAGACTACAGAAAGTCGTCGGAATCAGCAAGTCCATACGGAGTCAAGTCTCCTCAACAGTGGCAATCATTGGTTTCTTTACTGCATTTTCATTTGCATTCTTGCTTGTTTGTTTAAACATTGCTTGTATATAGAAACTGGTCTATTTTTGAACGAAAATCTTAATGCAATAAGTATGCTTGTCTTGAAGTGTTCCTTTCATTTTTACTCATCCATTTGTTATCACTCTTTAAATGTTTTGCTTGCATATTGATGCCAGATTTCCTAGTCTTATGCTTAGGTAAAGATTCAAAGGAGGATGATGATAATCTGAAAACACAAAATCTCTGGTTGGTATGCTTTTGAGTAGGACCCTGCTGACGATGTACAGGCCTTGTTTCAATCCCCAAACACCGGAGATATAAGGGAGATAGACCCTCGTCAACCCCTCTGAGCCTTCGAAGTAGGAGTTTCCTTTCTGTTCAGAAAAAAACCCTCATTTCAACCCTGGGGCGGGTAGTGTTCAGCTAATCTGATCAAGCATTCAGAACTCATCAAGAGTGTGCATCCAAGGATACAACAATGGTTATCCATCAAAAGGTTGAAAAAAGTCAAAACCACAATGGTTAACCCTCATCTAACAACAATGTACGTCTATTGACTATACCCCAATGGGTATCTCTCACACATCATGAGGTCGACAGATGACAATACGATAATGGCTATCCATCACCTACTAAAGACTCAGGCAGTCACGATCACTTCTAACAAATCAAAAGCAACGCAAAGATCAACAACTTGTTCAAAATGGAAAATATGAATAAGAAAGAAACAAAAATCCCCGCTAAGTCAAAGCTTGAAAACAAGTCACTTAGGCAAAAATTGGGGCATCCCGCTGGACTTCCAAATCAAAATTCAAAAGAATTTGTCCAGGAAAAAATTAGGGAAAGCAAGAAGAAATTGAAAAGCCTAAAAGGCGAGAAAAGGATTACCAACGAAAATCCTCATCAAAGAACAAAGTCGTCTGATCAGACACCAAAATCAGAAGTTAGTGACTGTCGTGTCCAAGAAACCTCAGTGGTTCCTCAATCATCACAAACTCTTCTCGAGAGACGAATACTTGTATCGGGTCAACTGAACGTAGGAATGGAGAACATCATGGAGAATGGGTGGGCACCAAATAATTTTGAGCCTTAAATCCTTTTTTCTAAAAAAACCGTGAACCAGGCCACGTTACAACCCATAAAAGTCCTAACTGAAGCATGGGTCAATTCGAAAGCGTGCTACAACGAGATAGCGTTTAACTGACTCCTAAGAGGTACGTCCAATATCTGTGTTGGCATCATATGCTTGCATTATGTGATACGGTGGGAGAACTGACTATGGTTTTGCGTTTGTTTTCGCAAATGTTTCGGTTGAGCAAGAGTCGCCACCGACTTTTTATTTTATCCTAAGGAAAGGTTTAAAAAGCACAGCAAAAACCTTTGAGATTTTTCTTGGGTTCGGGGAGTAGATTATAGAAAGGGAAGGTATTAGCACCCTTTCTATCCATGGTTATCCATGGGCTCTTAGGTACTTGCTTAGATCAACTTGCCTTGGTTTTCAATTGTTTGAAATGGTGCTTTGTGTGTGGTTTTGAAAATGTTTTGAAAAAGATGCCTTGTCTAGGCTACCCTTGTAACAATTCTTTACTCGAATGTTTTACAAAAGGTGTTTGTCTTTTTTGAAAAGATGTTTCAAGGTTTTTTGAAAGTTTGTTTTGAAAGTGTTTGTGAAGTGTGGTTTGAAAATAGGCAAGAGTTTTTTTTTTTGGCAAGTGGACAAGTACTTAAGAGCTATCTACCCTAAAGTTCTCAAAGATTTTTGTTACGTTTTAACCCTTTTGACAATTTTGTTCCACCATTGCATTTGGTGGACAATCTTGTATTAGGAGGTGAAAGGGACGGACGCGGGTCATCATTTAGACCATAATTGCAATAGTGCTAAGTATCTTTGGGCAATTTCTCTTTGAAAGGGACTTGATCATTTTAGGCAACTTTTCGAAAGCGTCATCGAGGGACTATGATCATTTGATTGTTTGGTTTTACCCAAAGAGACCCAACATACAATATGGCCCATTTATGGAAGGCAACAAGTGGAATGCCCTAGGGGTGCAAGTGTGATATGTGTTGTCCATTTTCATGCTTTGATTATCTTGAAATTAGGTCAAACTATTTTGTTCTTTTCATTTGCATACAAACCCTAATTCTAGCATGGTATATTTAGAAAGCGTTAAAGTGCGAAAAGTAGAATTCCTACACTATTACAACACAATATGGGAAGGGGGGTACAAATGTTCAAATGGGGGGGGGGGGGTATTCAGACAAAAAGATATTCAAAAAAACGCGCGCCTGAGCCTCCATTCAAACACTTGGATTCTTTGATCTTTTGCACAAACTTCCAACATAAGAAATGTTACGCATTGAATCACGATTCTAAATATATAAAGAACTCATCCTAACTCTCAGAAATGAGAGAGAATTTTGATAATCCCAAATCATGACCTAACTTTTCTTCCATATTCAGACCTTAAATTCTCATAGCTCAGGCAAAATAAATGAAAAGTAAAAGCATGTACAGATTCAGGGGCATGAGTAGAACACTTCTTATTCACAAACTTAGAGCTAATGATGCCTAGACTAAGAGTTAGAAGTTCAAGAAGATACATGTTCAGTTGAAGTTCTATCTGGCAATGGGGGAGCCTTCAGGGCAAGATGTTGATCTGTATAGCTTGCCTGAAGTGTGGTGATGCTATTCCAATGCTTACTTTGCTTTGAGACACCTTGAATCGAGCTATGGACTTTCAACTGAAAAACAAGAAAGTGAAAATGGTGGAACTGGTTAGAGGAGTTACAGGTCGTGTTTTGTGTTTTGGTTAGCTTCAAATGATGCTAGGGAATGTGTTTGATGAGCTTTTAGCAAGAGAGCATGAGAGGAATGAGAGATGGGATTCAATCTGCAGACCCTGCCCTGTTTCTGCAGTTTGAGAGTGATTCTGGTAATGGGAGTGCTTGAGACCTTGTTTGCTCGTGTTATAGCTTGTGCTTGATGATTAGAAAATGTACAAAATAATTGCTTAAGTGTTCTAATGCTGAGATGAAAGTTATGTGATGTTATGATGTGTTTCTTAACACTTAAGCAAACAAAAGCCACTTGAGTTTCTAGGCAAGTAGAGTCCCCCTAAACATGCTGCAAAACCTTTCCTTGATCAGTGTGTTTTGTTCATAATCTTGTGCCAATTAGATTTGATCTGTACTCCTTGGATTTGCATTATGACATAAAGCTTGCTTTTGCAAAAATGGCTATTTCACTTTTTCCATTTATGGCCTAATCCAACATGTAATGCTTAAACTCATGAAACAAGGCCTTAGCACAATGAACATGCATTAAATTATTGAGTGTTGGATGGTTTAGAGGCCTGTAATGTAGCACAAACCAAGCTGACTTGAAAATGGCATAAGTTATGAACATGTACATGACCAATTCAAAAGTGAGTTTTTGCCATATTGCAAAATTCGATTCTCTCAAGTTATGAGGTTGTTTGATGAGTTCTTGGACATTTTGGAAAGCTTGGAATGTGTAACACAATCCATCTTTGAAATGAAAATTGAAATTCCAAGGGGAAGTATGTGGAAAATGGTCTTGAAGTTAGGTAGAAAACCTTGCCAAAATAGGTTAAAATTTCACTAAGTTAAGAATGGTTTAGTACCCTTATTCCAAAAATTGTAACCTGAGATACAAGCCTCTTTTGGGAAAACTTTGTGAATCAAAGTTGTATATTATGCAACAAGCTACAACTTTCATATTTTGACTTTTGCTTGAATCCAAATGAATCTTGGTGAGAAAGTGGGGCAAAGTTGGGAAAAAATTAGGGTTTTTCATAACTTAGAAAAATTCCAAGTTATGAAAAATTCTCATTTCAAACCCTAATTTGCAATCTTTGATTTCTTGGTGAACAAGTTTCATGATTTGGCATGTTTTGATGAAGAATGAATCTTGACTCTTGATTTTGACCAAAAAGTCAAAGTTTGACTTTTCAGTATACAGTCAAAATTGATCAATTGACTGGGAAATTCAACTGTCAATCTTGTGTACTTGGGATCTTTTGAACTTGTTGAGCATGTCAAGATAATTCCATGGGGTCCTTGAATCCATATGTGAGCTTGGTTTGCCATTGGCTAGGTCAAACAGTCAAAAATTGCCTTTGTGCAGTCAAAACCCTAAAAATGACCATTTTGCCCTTTTGGTGATCTGATCAAATTTCTTGTGGAATTGTGATCCAAACTTGATCAAATGGTCCATGTGAGTTCATGATGTTGATGTGGGTCATTTTTCATGAGATTTGACTGTCAATTGGTCATAGTTGACTTTTTCCTCAATACAGCTGATTTCTAGGTCAACTGTCCAATTGACTGGGCAAAACTTGGAATCAAGACTTGAAACTTGATGTGGATAAACTTGGGAGTCCAATATGAAGCAAGAAAATCATCTTAGGCATTTTAGGTCAAAACATCTTTGTGCAAACACAAACCCTAATTTAGGTCAACAATGCAAGGAGAAGTCTTGAGCAGATGAAACCCTAACTGGATCTTGATCTCCAAGGGCTTTGTGGTGAGAAATCAATGAGAAATGGGAGGGCAAATTTTGGGGTACAACAGTTTCCCCTGTTCAATCTTCTTGAGTCCGAAGAGTTAGATTGGCAAGTTTGCCTTTCGCGACTCGAGGGTAAAAGGAGATTGGACACTAGAGTGCCCTTAAATTTGCACTCGTCAAAGCAATGGATGCGGGAATGGGCTTAGAGATGCCATTTGGAGATGGGCTTAACGATGCCATCTGGGAGAGTGACAGAAACTTGTCGGGGATGGGCTTAAAGATTCCATTTGGAAGAAGTATCAGAAAGGCGTCCATGTTTGGGACCATCTCTAAACTGGGGGTCTGAATAAGCAATAGATTGACATCCGTATCTGGAGGCATCCGTAAACTGTTTTCAGAGGTTGAGAAGAGTATGAACAAGTGATAGATTAACATCCGTTGTTGGTAAGAATCCATAAACTATTTTCAGAAGTCTTGAAGTTGAATGAGTAATAGAGCAGCATCCGTTGTTGGGAAGCGTCCGTAAACTGTTTTCAAAAGTTGCATCTGAACAAGCGATAGATTAACATCCGTTGTTGGGAAGAATCCATAAACTATTTTCAGAATTCTTGAGAAGAAACTGAACAAGCGATAGGTTAACATCCGTTACTTGGAGAACCCGTGAACTGTTTTCAGAAATCATGAAGTTGAATAAGCAATAGAGCAGCATCCGTTGTTGGGGAAGCGTCCGTAAACTGTTTTCAAAGGTTGCATCTGAACAAGTGATAGATTAACATCCGTTATTGGGAAGAATCCATAAACTGTTTTCAGAAGTCTTGAGAAGAAACTGAACAAGCGATAGGTTAACATTCGTTACTTGGAGAACCTGTGAACTGTTTTCAGAAATCTTGAAGTTGAATAAGCAATAGAGCAGCATCCGTTGTTGGGGAAGCGTCCGTAAACTGTTTTCAAAGGTTGCATCTGAACAAGTGATAGATTAACATTCGTTGTTGGGAAGAATCCATAAACTATTTTCAGAAGTCTTGAGAAGAAAACTGAACAAGCTTTAGGTTAACCTCCGTTACTTGGAGAACCTGTAAACTGTTTTCAGAAGTCTTGAATTTGGAAGAAGAACCGGTGTAGGGTTCCCTGATGATGAGCTCGTGTAAAACTGCATCTGGATAAATCTAGAATAAGCATTAGAATGTTGCCATGTCTGGGTCACAACTGAACTATTCCTGGAAAGAATCTTGGAAGATAATGATTTTTAGTCCTTTTGACTGATCTTACCTGAAAAGGTAAGGAGTTAGTTATATGTAATGTCATGATGCATGATACAATGTATGTTATGTGATATGAATGTAAATGAATGCGCATGTAAGCTGGAGAGCTGTCTTGCAAAGGATAGATGAATCCGGGATGGCTGAAGATAAAAGTATCTTGACTGCTACTGGGAGGAATAATTCCTGGTTGTTGCTGGAGAATAAGGAGCTTGGGTTGTATACCAATCTTCTAGGGAATTCCTGATGACTTCTACTGGGGAGTTCCAATCTAATAGACTCATGCCGGGGAAGTAAGACTGAGAATCTTCAGTTTGGTGGGAAGTATTTCTGGCGACTTCACTGGGGAACTCAAGATTTGCCCTCCCAAAACTCTGTGGGGAGAAGTTTCATTAGTCTGGCTCCGCTGGGGATTGATAATTTGAAGTTTTAGCTCGGCTGGGGATACTGAAACTTAAAATCTGAGGGGAATTGAGTTCCGGAGGATTCTCTGGCTGGGGATTGTATTGATAAGTTATGCTGGGGAACTCTGATGAACTCCGCTGGAGGTAGGAAGAATTTTGGCGAGTGCGATCTTTCGTGGCAGTTAGCTGAGGATAACCCAGTTATAAGTCCTGGTGAGGAATAACTTTGAATAAAACTCGGGAGAGACGTCCGTACTCTGCAGGGGATAAGCTTCCAGAATCTACTGGGGATAAGCCTCAAGACTTGCTGGGGGATATGGATTCCAAATCTCCTGGGGGTTTCCTTTGAAAAGGTATCAAGATATCCAACTGTATCTTCAACCTATCAGTAATCCTCTTTCTTGATTCATAAGGAAATGATTATGTTCAAATGCATATGCCTATTTAACAAAACATTGGACGTTTCTCAAAATAAACAATTAGTGCAAAAGAACGGAAAAGACACAAATTTCTGGGAAAAGTATTTGTATTGACTTTTTATGAGTATATTTGTACAAAGGAGACAACCATCCTAGTAAGAGGATTTTGTCGTAAATATTGAAAGATTTATACAAAATAAAGATGGCTATGTGAAATAATTCCATGGGATTCCATTCCGCTATAGCTTTCACAACTCTGAATATCTGTCCATTCAATGCTTCGTTTGCCGATGACTGGATTGATCAGAAACCTGGAACTGGTTGATGAAGAGATTGTCTTTGAAGTGATCTGACGAGACATAGTCATACGCTTTAATTCCCTAACTTTTGCCTGAATCTCCCTTTCGGGTTTTTGATCCACCGGGAAACCCCTTTTTGCCCAAGCCGCCCTTTCGGGTTTTCGACTTGCCGGGTGTACTGATTTTTTTTTATCCCTAATTTTTTCCTGAATCGCCCTTTTGGGTTTTCGATCCACCGGGATGCCCATTTTTGCCCAAGCCGCCCTTTCAGGTTTTCGACCTGTCGGGTTATTTTATGCGTAGTATCTTTTGACTATGTATGCGTTCGCAGGGTGCGGCAAATCGTCGCCGTCCATGGTGGTTAGAATCATTGCACCACTGGAAAATATGCTCTTGATCACAAATGGTCCTTCATATGTAGGAGTCCATTTGCCCCTGGGATCACTTTGCGGCAAGATAATCCGCTTGATTACGAGATCTCCGACTTGATACACTTGACGTCTGACTTTCTTATTGAAGGCCTTGATCATCCGTTTTTGATACGTCTGACCATGGCAGATAGTAGCGAGTCGCTTCTCGTCGATCAGGTTGAGTTGATCAAGTCGGGTCTGCATCGAATCATCTTCATTCAAACCTGCATCCTTCATAATCCTTAGAGAAGGAATCTGAACTTCCATAGGCAGGACAGCTTCCATGCCATATACCAAAGAAAATGGGGTTGCCCCGGTTGAAGTACGCGCTGTCGTACGGTATCCATGTAGAGAAAACGGTAACATCTCATGCCAGTCTTTGTAAGTGACTGTAATTTTCTGAATGATCTTCTTAATGTTTTTGTTCGCAGCTTCAACAGCACCGTTCATCTTCGGCCGATAGGGAGATGAATTGTGATGATAAATCTTGAACTGTTCGCACAATGCGGTGATCATCGTGTTATTCAGATTTGTACCGTTGTCTGTGATGATCCTGTATGGAACACCATACCGACATATGAGATTTTGCTTAATGAAGCGGGCAACCACATTTTTAGTAACAGAGGCGAAGGAAGCTGCTTCGACCCATTTGGTGAAATAGTCAATGGCAACCAGGATGAAGCGATGTCCGTTGGAAGCCGTGGGCTTGATCTCTCCAATCATATCAATGCCCCACATTGCAAAGGGTCACGGAGCAGTCAGAACGTTGAGAGGAACCGGAGGGATATGAACTTTATCAGCGTAGACTTGGCATTTGTGGCAAGTACGGGAATGTTGATGGCAGTCAGCTTCCATGGTAGACCAATAACAGCCTGCCCTTAGGATCTTCTTAGCCATTGTATGCCCGCTCAAGTGAGTGCCAAATGTGTCGTTGTGTATATCGGTCATAATCAACTCTGCTTCAGCTTTGTCTACGCATCGGAGTAATACACAATCATGGCTTCGTTTGTAAAGGATGCCGTTGCTCAGGAAGAATTTAGCAGCGAATTTCCTTAAGAACTTCTTGTCATTTACGGAAGCTCCTTCGGGATAACCTCTAGTCTCGAGATACCTTTTGATTTCATGGAACCAAGGTTGTTCCACTACTTCTTCGGTATTAATCTCGTGGCAATGCGCAGGTTCATCCATTCGCTCGATGGTGATTTGGGGAGCCTCGTTATCCCAGTTGAGTTTAAACATGGAGGACATTGTGGCTAGAGCATCTGCTAGCTGATTCTCTTCTCGCGGGAAATGCTCGAAGGTAATTTGCTCGAAATGAGGCAACAATGTCAAGACATGTTCTTTGTATGGGATAAGATTAGGATGCTTGGTATCCCACTCTCCTTTGATTTGACTGATAACCAAAGCCGAGTCCCCAAATACGATCAAAGATTTGATCCCCAAATCTATAGCAGCCTTGAGACCAAAGATGCAAGCTTCGTACTCAGCCATGTTGTTTGTGCAGCTGAAGCAAAGTCGGGCCGTGAAAGGTGTGTGACAGCCTTCCGGAGAAATGAGTATTGTGCCAATACCATTTCCAAGTGCATTTGAAGCACCGTCAAAGTACAGGGTCCATCGGGATCCCTTTTCGGGTCCGTCATACGGTCCGTTACTTTCAATGTTGTCCAAATTCATGATGTCCTCATCTGGGAAGTCAAATCTCATGGGTTGATAATCTTCGATAGCCTGATGAGCCAGATGGTCAGCTAGTACACTCCCTTTTATAGCTTTTTGGGTGGTGTACTGGATGTCATACTCAGTTAGGATCATTTGCCATCTAGCTATCCTTCCAGATAAAGCGGGCTTTTCGAAGATATACTTGATAGGATCCATTTTGGAAATCAACAAGGTAGTATGAGTCAACATATACTGTCTTAGTCGGCGAGCAGCCCATACCAAAGCGCAGCAAGTTTTCTCGAGCAGTGAGTAGCGAGTCTCACATCGGTAAACTTTTTGCTAAGGTAATAAATAGCATGCTCTTTTCGACCAGACTCGTCATGCTGGCCCAAAACACACCCCATTGAATTATCCAAGACGGTCAGGTACATGATCAATGGTCTTCCTTCGACGGGTGGCATCAGAATAGGAGGTTCTAGCAAATACTCCTTGATTCTATCAAAAGCATCTTGGCAATCGTCATTTCATTCGACTACCTGATCTTTCTTCAAGAGTTTGAAAATTGGCTCACAGGTAGAAGTCAGATGAGAGATGAATCTGGCAATGTAGTTCAAGCGCCCCAAGAACCCTCTAACCTCCTTTTCAGTGCGGGGAGCAGGCATCTCTTGTATTGCTTTTACTTTTGCTGGATCGACTTCAATGCCTTTGTTGCTTACAATGAATCCCAGAGTTTACCAGACCTAACTCCAAAAGTGCATTTACTTGGATTCAGCCGGAGCTTGTATTCTTTCAACCTGGAAAACAGCTTTTCTAGATGTTCAAGGTGCTCCTCCTCTGTTTGTGACCGAGCTATCATATCGTCTACGTAAACTTCAATCTCATGATGTATCATATCATGAAACAAAGCTACCATGGTGCGTTGATAAGTTTCCCCTGCATTCTTCAGCCCGAACGGCATCACCTTGTAACAGAAAGTGCCCCATTGTGTGACAAAAGTAGTTTTCTCCATGTCCTCGGGGGCCATTTTGATTTGATTGTAACCCGAGAATCCATCCATGAAGGAAAACACTTTGTGCTGAGCTGTATTGTCGATCAAAATGTCAATGTGTGTAAGTGGAAAATCATCTTTGGGGCTGGCCCTATTCAAGTCCCGGTAGTCCACACATATCCTGACTTTGCCATCTTTCTTAGGTACTGGCACGATGTTAGCGACCCATTGAGGATAGGACGTAACAGCCAGAAAGCCAGCGTCGAATTGCTTCATTACTTCTGCCTTGATCTTTTCAGACATGTCAAGCCTCATTCGGCGAACTTTTTGCTTGATCGGTGGACAATCCTCTCTTGTGGGGAGACGGTGAACCACGATGTCTGTGTCTAAACCCGGCATGTCTTCATAAGACCAAGCGAAGATTTCAACATACTTATTCAACAACTGTATCAGGCGTTCCTTGACACTTGATTCCAGATTGGCACCCACTTGTACCTCCTTCCGGTCTTCCTCGGTCCCTAAGTTGACAGTTTCCAATGACTCTTTGTGCGGTAAGATGGCCCTTTCCTCTTGTTGTAGAAGTCTGGCTAGTTCCCCTGGTACTTCACAACCTTCGTCATCTTCATACTCGGCTTGATTGACCAGATCTTCAGAGTTATTGAAGGATATAGCAGAATAGTCACCCATGGAATCCGGAGTGGATGGGTACCTGTATTGGTGAGTGTGGGTGTGTGTAAGGGATAGCCATCCTTAAACAAAAAATGCAAAAGGAAAGAAAATGAACACAACAGCTTATCAAATGAAAAACGTCCAATGAATCATTAAACATGGCATATGGATATGAAAAATAATCAAAACCCTTACAAATGGACCTACATGCCCCGGGCAAGGCATGAGGTGAAAGGATAGTGTACGGATTGTTTTGAAAATAAATATTACAGACCCAATAGGAAATGTTTAACAGATAAATTACTGATGAATAAAAGTGATGGGGACAAAGTCTTTTGCTTCCCAGTTGCTCAATCCTCCTTTGACAGTTGGGTAAATCCACTCTTCGATGTTGCTCCCTTGGTCTTCATCCTCTAAGGCGTTGATTCCGTAGGGAGAAATTTTGACTGGTGCCCTTTCAATCTTCGACCGGCGCATAGCTTTTTGGCCTGCGGTAGTGAACCCTAAACCGAATTTGTCTGTCTTATGCGGAATATCAGGTAACTGCCCCCATGCTGAATTCTTCCATTCCTTTATTGCGGCCATTGCGTCCTCCAGAGATGCCATCCTGGCCATCTGCCTCGGTGTCTCAGCTGCCAACTTTGCTACTGTTATCTCAGGAAGGACTTCTTCGAAATGCTGAAAAGGCGTCTCAATGAACTCCCCTTCTACCTCCACATATCGGAAGGAATTCAAGTGGCTAATCATGTACTCTTCTTCACCATGGACAGTAATGATCTTTCCCTTGACAGGATACTTTAACATTTGATGTAAGGAGGAGGTGACTGCCCCAGCATGATGTATCCAAGGCCTACCCAGCAAGCAAGAGTATGACGGACGGATGTCCATCACATAGAAAGTAGACTTAAACACCTCAGTGCCTATCTTGATGGGAATTTCAACCTCCCCATGGACCATTCTCTTCGAACCATCGAAAGCTCTGACAACAATATCACTCGGCTTCAACTCTAACCCTTCACAATATAGTCGGTCCAAGGCCTTCTTAGGCAATACATTCAGCGACGAACCAGTGTCAACCAAGACATGTGCGAGAGTGGTTCCTCGACACTCGACTGAAATGTGCAAAGCATCATTGTGGTTTCTACCTTTAGGAGTTAGGTCGGCATCAGAGAACCCTAATCCATTGTCCGCAGTAAGGCTAGCCACGCAATTCTGAAATTGATCTGCAGAGGTTTCCTGGGGCCCATGGGCTGCCTTCAGGAATTTTATCAGGGCTTTAGCATGCGCTTCCGAGCAAAGTAGCAGTGCCAGCATGGAGATCTTTGAGGGGGTTTGCCCCAGCTGTTCTACCACATCGTAATCACTCCTTTTGATTATCCTCAAAATATCATCCATTTCCTTCTTGGAGGTTTCCGGGATGACCAAGGGCTGAGCCCTCATCCTGACGAGCTCATCTTGGATTCCCTTACCTTTATCAGCAGCGGTAGGAGAGACAGTACTAGGAACAACAACATCCTCAATCAAAGAGGTTCTAGCAGAGAGTTTTATTGGTGCAGGGATGACCTTGTCAGCTGACGAGGGTCCAAAGATTGCTCTTGGAGGGGCAATCTCTGGAGAAAATATTCTCCCGCTCCTGGTGATTTTACTCGTGCCTGCAATGTTGCCAATGCTGGCTTCTTCATCATCCGAACTTTCTTCAATTATTTCAATTTGTTTAATACCATGGTAGTAGACGTCACTGCCATAGTTCCATGGTATTAACTTCTCCGAAACATAGGGAACAGGCCCTGGCATTGTTATCTTCAAAGGAACCGATTTCGTAGCTGGTGTAATCTTAACAGGCTTTTTGACGGCCTTGGAAAGATTGGCGTGAATGGTTATGATTGAGACATCTTCAGTATAGGTTGGAACAGCAGAAACTTTTTCAAACAAAATTTGTCGACTATCCATAAGGCTTTGGATGCCTTTCTTCAGTAACGGACAATCAAACGGCAGAGAGTAACAACAATAGCAGTCTTCTTTACATCCCGGGAAGATCCCGGCCCTTAACAAATTCAACTTGATGGTTAACAATGGAGTAATCAGATCATTGACATCAGCAACATACAAATCTTCTTCAATGGCATTGACATTTCGGTCGTGCTTCGGCATGGGTGCAGATATCACATTAGGCTTCTCCGGAGCGTCAAACTCTACTTCCTTCGCCTCTATCAGGTCTTGGATTTTATGCTTGAGTGCCCAACAATCATTGGTGTCCTGTCCGACACTGTCAGAATGGTAGGCGCACTTAGCATTAGGATGATAATGCGGAGAGGACGTATTCACATTCTTTGGTGCCTCCTTGATGGTGGCGAGATTCAACTTTAACAGATGGGGAAGCACTTGCGCTGGAGTCATATTAATACGGGTGAACTGCCGTTGTGGCCGTTCCACTCGTTGTTGATTTGGTCTGGATTGATTATAGCGAGGCTGCTCACTTGCAGAGTTCTGAATCATTACGGCCCCCACGGTCGGCCGGTGCTCAGTCTTCCCTGCTCTTCTCTGAGAATATACCACAGCCGTTTCCTTCTTAAAAGGTTTCTTCTCAACACTTGCAGCGACACCCTTCTGAATCTTTCCTGACTTGATGCCAGCCTCTATTCTTTCGCCCGTTAAGATCAAATCGGTAAACCCCGCGGAAGAGTTACCAATCAGATCATTGAAAAATGGCCCAGATAGGGTCCCTAGAAACATATCAACAAGCTCACGATCGGTTAAAGGAGGCTGCACCCTGCCAGCCAAATCTCTCCATTTTTGCGCATATTCTTTGAATCCTTCGCCTGTTCCCAATGACATACCCTGAAGTTGGGTACGAGTAGAAGCAAGGTCAGAATTGTACTGGTATTTTTTGTAGAAAGCGGTGGCCAAATCTTCCCAATTTCGGACGCTGGTTCCCTCTAGCTGATAAAACCACTCCAATTGAGCTCCAGAAAGGCTGTCTTGAAAGAAATGAATCCAAAGGTTTTTATCTGCCGTATAGGGTTGGATCTTTCTCACGTAGGACCTGAGATGCATTTTTGGACAGGACAGCCCATCATACCTCACAAACACTGGCACCTTGAACTTTGGGGGAATCACAATCCCGACAACCAAACCCAAGTCTTCAAAGTCCAAACCCGGTACTCTTTGTAGCTCCATGGCGGCCAACCTGTCTTCTAAACCTTTGTATTTATCATCAGCTGGAGGGTATTGCTGATCAGAATAATCTTCATCCTCTTCGACCTCTTCTTCTTCCGCATCGGACTCGGAAGGTACCGCAGCTCCACCTCCTTTGCTGGTTCCTTCATCAGAGATAGGAGGAAATTCAAGCACTCTCCGAGCTTCTCCGTCAAATCTTCTCCCCAAAGTAGCCACCCCGAGTCTCTTTTTCTTCTTTTTCACAGGATCTTTGTTCCCTAATTGGGTCTTGATATCCTCCTGACCCTTAGCCAAGGTCATCAGGAGTTGCTGGAACTGTGCATTTTGAGCTTGCAGGTCTTTGACTGTTTGCTCGAGATCCATCCTACTGAAATAAACAGCAGACAGATAAGGAAACCTGGAGTGAGACCTGCTTATGCACATGATGAATGGTATTCTTATGTATGCAATGCATTCAAGGATTTAGGACATTCAAAATTGTTTCAGACAAAGAAGAACGCACGTCATATTAATAAGAAGAAATTTGTTAGTACATAAATGCCCCATGGGCCAAATATTACAAAATAACTTCTTAAGGCAAAAAGACATTGCGCATCCTCTTTGGTGCGATGTAGGTGTTGAGGGCCTCTTGCTCATGGAGTCGGCGAGTAAGCTCTAGAACCTTCTTCTCACTGGCGTAGAAGCTAGCTTCAAAAGTATTCCGTTCTTCCTTGAGCTGAATCCAACTTTTCTGCATTTCCTCCTACGATGTAGGCATGTCTGGATGTAGGATGGTGTAGGGAACCTCTCCTTCCTTGACGGGCTCTTTAATCACAGGGAGAACATGCAGATAATGCATCATCAGACTTTGGGCTCGGGCTCGTACCCACTTGAGATAAGGCTCAAGAGGGATGGAGTTCTTGTGTCCCAGTGTCTTGCTATCAACCTTGTTGGGTCTTCCCCAAGCTCTGATGAATCTTTGGCGAAGTCCTTGCGCATCGTTGTCGAAGTCAAAAACTAGGTCAGGAATCAACATGTCATGAGGGCCATCCCTCCGTGCATATCCAAATTGCCTCAAAGCTAGGCAAGGGTTGTAGGTGATACCTCCTCTGATTCCAAGTAAAGGAACATTAGGAAACTCTCCACAATGATCGACGATGATGACATTTTCTCTGGACCGAGAACACCAATGTACATCAGAGTGAGTAAGAGTCATCAACCGTTGGGACCACCTTGAGCCTTGGTCATTCTTCAAGACAGATTGTGGAAGGTGCGAAATAAACCACCTTGCAAGGAGAGGAGTACAGCACATGAGAACACCCCTCTTTCTTATTGTTCGTGTGTAAAATGAGTGAAGAATGTCCCCAAGCAATGTTGGTATTGGATTTCTGGACAAGAAGATTTTGACGGCGTTGACATCTACCAATTGGTCAGGATTTGGAAACAAGACCAACCCATAGATAAGGAGTGCCACAATTTCTTCAAATGCTTGTAGGTCCAATGAGTTCCAACATTCTTGTGCCTTCTCAAACAAGAATTTTGCTAAGAATCCCTTGACGCCGCTTCTGGTTTCCCAATGCCCCTTGATGTCGGATGGTTGTAGATGTAATGCTCGAGCAACATCTTCCGGCTTTGGTTCCTTTTCCGTACCGTTGAAGGGTAGTTGATTAAGGATAGGAATTCTCAGGAGTTGAGAAAACTCCTCCAAAGTGGGCACCAATTGATAATCAGGGAAAGTGAAACAGTGGTGAAGAGGGTCAAAGAACTGGAATAGCACTTTCATCATGTCTTCTTCAATGTTGGTGATGACTAGGCTGAGCAGTCTACCATGTCTTTCACTGAAGGATGAGCTTTCCGGAATTCTTGAGGTGAGCTCCTTGAGTTGAGGAGAAATTCTCACAAGGTTGACTTGGATGGTGTTTCTGCGAGGAATTTCCATGACCTACAAAACAGGAACAAAGATGAAGATCCAAACCCTTGAAATGGTTAGTGAATGCATATGATGTTTCATGATGTTTATGATGTATGCACAAAACATATGTACAAGCAAATCACACCAGACCCTAGTTTCAGGCTTGCATGGGGTTTCATAGGTAAGTACCCTCTTGAGTGTAGTTGGCTTAAAAACCTGTCCTATAAATAGTAACCGGGTTCTAAGGAGCTCAATATCATTGGATTGTTTTCAATGTTCATTGTTTTGGTTTAGCCACTTAACTAGCGACCAAAATATTACAAGAAAACAACCCTCAATGAGTGTAGTATCGAGTATCTACCAACTTCGGACTGCACCAAAGCCGGTCATCTCACTACCCCTAATAAAAGGCCAAGATGGTCAAGTAAGGTTCTAGGTCATTAGTGCTTAGTGACATCACTCAGCGGCCCCGTACTCTCCTTGATTGAACTCAAGGGTTACCGATACTCACAAATATGTCGCACTAATATAGCTATTGCTTTGACCGTGTCGGTATACCCCACACAGTTTCCACAACGTATTGCTATCTATGAAATGTTTCCCAAAATCCGGGTGTAGGATTGCAAACCCAAACAATAGAGCCAAGATATAAAACAATCAATTCAAACAATTAGTCATGCAAGAGGGTGATCTAAGCCCTAAGGTTACTCCACTTTTAAATTTATCCCCAGCAGAGTCGCCAGTTCTGTGATACGGTGGGAGAACTGACTATGGTTTTGCGTTTGTTTTCGCAAATGTTTCGGTTGAGCAAGAGTCGCCACCGATTTTTTATTTTATCCTAAGGAAAGGTTTAAAAAGTACAACAAAAACCTTTGAGATTTTTCTTGGGTTCGGGGAGTAGATTATAGAAAGGGAAGGTATTAACACCCTTTTTATCCATGGTTATCCATGGGCTCTTAGGTACTTGCTTAGATCAACTTGCCTTGGTTTTCAATTGTTTGAAATGGTGCTTTGTGTGTGGTTTTGAAAATGTTTTGAAAAATATGCCTTGTCTAGGCTACCCTTGTAACAATTCTTTACTCGAATGTTTTACAAAAGGTGTTTGTCTTTTTTGAAAAGATGTTTCAAGGTTTTTTGAAAGTTTGTTTTGAAAGTGTTTGTGAAGTGTGGTTTGAAAATAGGCAAGAGTTTTTTTTTTTGGCAAGTGGACAAGTACTTAAGAGCTATCTACCCTAAAGTTCTCAAAGATTTTTGTTACGTTTTAACCCTTTTGACAATTTTGTTCCACCATTGCATTTGGTGGACAATCTTGTATTAGGAGGTGAAAGGGACGGACGCGGGTCATCATTTAGACCATAATTGCAATAGTGCTAAGTATCTTTGGGCAATTTCTCTTTGAAAGGGACTTGATCATTTTAGGCAACTTTTCGAAAGCGTCATCGAGGGACTATGATCATTTGATTGTTTGTTTTTACCCAAAGAGACCCAACATACAATATGGCCCATTTATGGAAGGCAACAAGTGGAATGCCCTAGGGGTGCAAGTGTGATATGTGTTGTCCATTTTCATGCTTTGATTATCTTGAAATTAGGTCAAACTATTTTGTTCTTTTCATTTGCATACAAACCCTAATTCTAGCATGGTATATTTAGAAAGCGTTAAAGTGCGAAAAGTAGAATTCCTACACTATTACAACACAATATGGGAAGGGGGGTACAAATTTTCAAATGGGGGGGGGGGGGGGGGGTATTTAGACAAGGAATTTAAACCTAGCTATTACATCAATTTTGGAATATTTACAAGATAATTAATTGCATCACTTAAATAAAATAAAGATGTAAAAATGCAAAAAGGGTTTTTATATGTATGAAAAAAGATATTTTTTATGTCCAATAAACAAAATGAATAAAAATAAAAAAAGTAATATTTTTGGAGTTTTTGTGTTTTAAGGGTAAAACCCTAATTTTTATTAAGCAAATATATATATTATTTAATTTATACAAGCATTTATTTATTATGTACAAAAATAAAATAAAATGGAGTATATTCATAAAAAAGTATTTTTCATGCCAAATATTAATAAAATAAAAAAAATGTATGTATTTTGGTGTTTTTGCCCTAAGTATATTAATATATATAAATATCTTTATTATTTACTAAATAAATATTATATATACAAAAATAATAATTTTTAATGTTTATAAAAAAGTATTTTTGATACAAAATATTTTCAAAAGAGAAAATAAAATAAAAATCAGAAATAAACTATATTTGCATTGTTTTCTAGTTTTTTTCTAAATAATAGTATATATATATATATATATATATATATATATATATATATATATATATATATATATATATATATATATATATATATATATATATATATATATATATATATATATATATATATATATATATATATATATATATATATATATATATATATATATATATATATATATATATATATATATATATATATATATATATATATATATATATATATATATATATATATATATATATATATATATATATATATATATATATATATATATATATATATATATATATATATATATATATATTTATGTACAAATGTCCATATAAACAAATAAATACCTAAAAAATATAAAAATGGTGTAAAAAATATTTTTCATGTTTTTAATATTATTAGCAAAAATAAATAAGTCAAAATAAAAAAAGAAAAGTCAAAAAATCATGAAAATAAACATAATGGGCTCAGGGGGTATGAAAATGAAAATAGGGTGTGAAAAGAAAAGACAAAGCAGGCCCAACCCATGTGGCTTCTTCTTCAACCTTCAGACAAAAAGATATTCAAAAAAACGCGCGCCTGAGCCTCCATTCAAACACCTGGATTCTTTGATCTTTTGCACAAACTTCCAACATAAGAAATGTTAAGCATTGAATCACGATTCTAAATATATAAAGAACTCATCCTAACTCTCAGAAATGAGAGAGAATTTTGACAATCCCAAATCATGACCTAACTTTTCTTCCATATTCAGACCTTAAATTCTCATAGCTCAGGCAAAATAAATGAAAAGTAAAAGCATGTACAGATTCAGGGGCATGAGTAGAACACTTCTTATTCACAAACTTAGAGCTAATGATGCCTAGACTAAGAGTTAGAAGTTCAAGAAGATACCTGTTCAGTTGAAGTTCTATCTGGCAATGGGGGAGCCTTCAGGGCAAGAAGTTGATCTGTATAGCTTGCCTGAAGTGTGGTGATGCTATTCCAATGCTTACTTTGCTTTGAGACACCTTGAATCGAGCTATGGACTTTCAACTGCAAAACAAGAAAGTGAAAATGGTGGAACTGGTTAGAGGAGTTACAGGTCGTGTTTTGTGTTTTGGTTAGCTTCAAATGATGTTAGGGAATGTGTTTGATGAGCTTTTAGCAAGAGAGCATGAGAGGAATGAGAGATGGGATTCAATCTGCAGACCCTGCCCTGTTTCTGCAGTTTGAGAGTGATTATGGGAATGGGAGTGCTTGAGACCTTGTTTGCTCGTGTTCTAGCTTGTGCTTGATGATTAGAAAATGTACAAAATAATTGCTTAAGTGTTCTAATGCTGAGATGAAAGTTATGTGATGTTATGATGTGTTTCTTAACACTTAAGCAAACAAAAGCCACTTGAGTTTCTAGGCAAGTAGAGGCCCCCTAAACATGCTGCAAAACCTTTCCTTGATCAGTGTGTTTTGTTCATAATCTTGTGCCAATTAGATTTGATTTGTACTCCTTGGATTTGCATTATGACATAAAGCTTGCTTTTGCAAAAATGGCTATTTCACTTTTTCCATTTATGGCCTAATCCAACATGTAATGCTTAAACTCATGAAACAAGGTCTTAGCACAATTAACATGCATTAAATTATTTAGTGTTGGATGGTTTAGAGGCCTGTAATGTAGCACAAACCAAGCTGACTTGAAAATGGCATAAGTTATGAACATGTACATGACCAATTCAAAAGTGAGTTTTTGCCATATTGCAAAATTCGATTCTCTCAAGTTATGAGGTTGTTTGATGAGTTCTTAGACATTTTGGAAAGCTTGGAATGTGTACTACAATCCATCTTTGAAATGCAAATTGAAATTCCAAGGGGAAGTATGTGGAAAATGGTCTTGAAGTTAGGTAGAAAACCTTGCCAAAATAGGTTAAAATTTCACTAAGTTAAGAATGGTTTAGTACCCTTATTCCAAAAATTGTAACCTGAGATACAAGCCTCTTTTGGGAAAACTTTGTGAATCAAAGTTGTAGATTATGAAACAAGCTACAACTTTCATGTTTTGACTTTTCCTTTAATCCAAATGAATCTTGGTGAGAAAGTGGGGCAAAGTTGGGAAAAATTAGGGTTTTTCATAACTTAGAAAAATTATAAGTTATGAAAAATTCTCATTTCAAACCCTAATTTGCAATCTTTGATTTCTTGGTGAACAAGTTTCATGATTTGGCATGTTTTGATGAAGAATGAATCTTGACTCTTGATTTTGACCAAAAAGTCAAAGTTTGACTTTTCAGTATACAGTCAAAATTGATCAATTGACTGGGAAATTCAACTGTCAATCTTGTGTACTTGGGATCTTTTGAACTTGTTGAGCATGTAAAGATAATTCCATGGGGTCCTTGAATCCATATGTGAGCTTGGTTTGCCATTGGCTAGGTCAAACAGTCAAAAATTGCCTTTGTGCAGTCAAAACCCTAAAAATGACCATTTTGCCCTTTTGGTGATCTGATCAAATTTCTTGTGGAATTGTGATCCAAACATGATCAAATGGTCCATGTGAGTTCATGATGTTGATGTGGGTCAATTTTCATGAGATTTGACTGTCAATTGGTCATAGTTGACTTTTTCCTCAATACAGCTGATTTCTAGGTCAACTGTCCAATTGACTGGGCAAAACTTGGAATCAAGACTTGAAACTTGATGTGGATAAACTTGGGAGTCCAATATGAAGCAAGAAAATCATCTTAGGCATTTTAGGTCAAAACATCTTTGTGCAAACACAAACCCTAATTTGGGTCAACAGTGCAAGGAGAAGTCTTGAGCAGATGAAACCCTAACTGGATCTTGATCTCCAAGGGCTTTGTGGTGAGAAATCAATGAGAAATGGGAGGGCAAATTTTGGGGTACAACACATTATCTTTCATAAAAAGGAATTTGCAAATGTTTCTCTCTAGCTAGTGACTCGTTCACAACAGAGTTGTGACATTATTTCATTCAAAGTTTTTTCAAACTTCAAGACTTACATATGTGTTGTATTAGAATTATCATTCTCATAATAAACATTTTTCTGCATACAAAACAACTGATCGACATCAAGTAAGTTTGCACAATGAATAATCGGTGAAGAGCTCAATCTTGTCAAAAAAGAGAGGCTTGAATACCCTGTTGAAGCAAGAGTCAGCTGCTACAAGAGAAATGACTTATCCAGAGGCATGTTAAACCAGAGATTTTGTCAAGAGAAATCATCTTGGTACTTCACAGTCTGAGTACCATTCAGGGATGAAGTTAGCAGAGCCTGCCAATCTGGGGCAATCAAGTCGAGAGTCGATCTCTCCAAGTTCATCCCAATCTGGGGCATCCCCTCAAAACTGTCAATCAGAGGCTATCACGTCGATAAATCTCTTCAAGCTCGATCAATCAGAGGCTATCACGCCGAGAGATCTATTCATAAGTCATTCAACCTGGGGCAGTTACGTCGAGATTCGACAAATCTCTCCAAGAAAGCTGTAATCAAGAGCAGTTTATTTCGTAGCTCAAGACATTGGGGCAGGCCACCTCATATCGTATTGTGGCACAAATCTTCTGGTCTTCTATTCAACCTAGATCTTCCCAGAGACCCTCCAGACAGGGGCATTCCTCATCCGTACTTAGTTGCTCGAGTCAATTATGTTGCACAATACTACAATCAGCTGAAAGCGTCATGACAGTCACCCTGACTCAGCCAGCACATCTACTACAGATAATTTCAAATCTGATTCCCCAAGTGCATTCAGAAAATTCAGAATCGTCTTTTGACTCAGCACGCGTAAGTGCATCCTCAGTGGAGCTAATCAAGAACATCCCCAATGAATCTAAACCGGGGCATTCGCAGAGCTGAACCGGGGCATTCGCAGAGCTAAACCGGGGCATTCGCAGGGTTCAACCGGGGCACTCGCAGGTTTCCATTCCCATATCTTATCCCCAAGTGATTCAAGGGATAATTCCCCACTGTGCGTAAACTTGGAGCATGTATTCAGAGAGATCCACATGGTGTTCAGTATCCATTCTTCGGCATATTCACTTATATCACCCCCTCAACAGTTCAGGATGTTTGGAAGTCCGGCAAGGTTATCTCTTCCCAACGGTATGATTCAGAATCCAGCATCGTACTTGAAGACTCGTTTCGTCGGCAACTTTATCTCCAGCAGAGTCATCAACAATCTTTGGTATCAGGGGCTCCCCAGGGAAAATTCTTATCAGTATCCCCAACAATCTTTGGTACTGCAGACTTCCAGCATCGATATATATATTGACATCCCCAATGATGAACAATGGCTCCCAGCAAGCTTTCTCTTATCCCCATGAATTTATTTCTTCACGTTGCATATAGTTATCTGCATAACATTTCATCCTCAAAAGCGCGTAGCTGATCCATCAGAGTGGATCTTTGCGTCAAAAGAAATTCAAACATGCATACAAAGCATAAGCCAGACCAGGTACCTTACATGAAAGACCTGAATTATTCAAGGACAATAATACATCCCTACAAAAGGATATCATGCCCAAAGTCCCCAGTCGGTGACCTTCACCTTTTCAATGCCAAACAAAATCAATACACTTTGTCATTCTAAACCCAGTTCTTGTCTGGTAGTAAGTTCCCTAAACACCCGTCTGTGTCCATCCCTAAACACTCGTATGTGTCCATTCCTAAGAACTCGTATGTGTCAAGTTTCCTAAACACCCACCCGGGTCAGTTATTCAAACACTTGTCTGTGTTTAACTTTTTGATACTCGTCCGTATCTTCTTCCAATACTCGTCCGTATTGATTCAAACACTCGTCCGTGTTTATACTTTTTGATACTCGTCCGTATCTTCTTTCAATACTCGTCCGTATTGAATCAAACACACGTTCGTGTTCATACTTTTTGATACTCGTCTGTATCTTCTTTCAATACTCATCCGTATTGAATCAAACACTCGTCCGTGTTTTTGATACTCGTCCGTATCTTCTTTCAATACTCGTCCGTATTGAATCAAAAACTCGTCCGTGTTTAACTTTTGATACTCGCCTGTATCTTCTTTCAATACTCGTCCGTATTGATTCAAACACTCGTCCGTGTTTAACTTTTGATACTCGTCCGTATTTCCTTTCAATACTCGTCCATATTGAATCAAACACTCGTCTGTGTTTAAACTTTCTTGATGCTCGTCCGTGTCGCTTATCTAAAACAATCATCATGTCATAACCCATGTTTCCTTCGTCGAACCTGAGATCGCCTCTTGGCTAGGTTCTTCCTTCAAATCATCGTCGAACCTGAGATCACCTCTTGGCTAGGTTCTTCCTTCAAATCATCGTCGAACCTGAGATCGCCTCTTGGCTAGGTTCTTCCTTCAAATCACCGTCGAACCTGAGATCGCCTCTTGGCTAGGTTCTTCCTTCAAATCATCGTCGAACCTGAGATCACCTCTTGGCTAGGTTCTTCCTTCAAATCTTTGTCGAACCTGAGATCGCCTCTTGGCTAGGTTCTTCCTTCAAATCATCGTCGAACCTGAGATCACCTCTTGGCTAGGTTCTTCCTTCAAATCACCGTCGAACCTGAGATCGCCTCTTGGCTAGGTTCTTCCCTCAAACCTTTGTCGAACCTGAGATTGCCTCTTGGCTAGGTTCTTCATTCAAATCTTTGTCGAACCTGAGATCTCCTCTTGGCTAGGTTCTTCCCTCAAATCATAGTCGAACCTGAAATCGCCTCTTGGCTAGGTTCCTTCCATATACTTTGTCTTAGAACCTGAGATCGCCCTTTGGCTAGGTTCTCTGTCAAATCACTCTCATGTGTCACCCTCAGATCGTAGGTCGCCCGTAGACCTCGTCCGCTGTCTTTTCATACCCACCATTTGTCTTGTATTGGCATCAAGCCACGTTACAAGTCCAATCTTTGTCTCTTCATTGAAAAACAAATTTTTTTCCCCAATAAATATCACAAAAATATAAAGAAAACACTTACACTATCTCCCAGAACAAATTTTTGGCATTGGTATTTAATCATCTTCAACCTTGAACTTCCGAAAGGCACGCGCCAATCGTACTTTCAAGTTTAAGACGATTAAATAGGGGCAGCTGTAATACCCCAAATTTGTCCTACCCTTTTACTTCCTATCTGGCTTACGCATTTTTGCATTTTTTTTCACATATGTAATTTCCATTAGGTCATCTAACACATCATGCATCATTAATCGATAAATTGGCATAAGATCATCGATTTCGAGGAATAAGGGTTGGTGTGTGGCTTTAAGGCTCCCATCTTCGCACAAGCTTGTTTCGGTTGATTTCTCCATTAATAATCTGTTTGAAGCTAGGTTTTCGTTTCATGGACCTTATCATCATCAAGCTACGATGCTATTCTTTTCTTCTCAATGTCAAGTTGCAAGGTTTTATGAGACGAAGCTAAAAATCAGGGTTTATACATTTTCATATTTGAGCTTGTCAGCATTCTACCTGAGGTTCATTCCATATCAAGGTATTCGCATGTCTCATCTTTCATATTCATCTGCAAAGAATTCCTCAGGGCATAGTCATTATCATCTATTGAGAAGGGGTCCAAGACGTCGTTGTTCTAGTGCTCATATAGTCGGGACGTGGTACAAGATGTTGATTATGATCAAGGTGTCATTACTTCAAATGCTTATTGCTTGACACGCAAATTTGGTTTAGATCGGAAAAGTGAATTGAATTAGGGATTCACTGAAGCTGTAGTTTGATTAGAATTCATTCATTAATATTTGAAGTGGATTTGGAGAAAATCAAAGTTCTTAAATATTTGCGTGGCTTTTCTTGGAATTCAAACCACAAGTATGAAAAAGCATGCATCAAATTCATCCAACCATCAAAATATTGTCCAAATAGCCTCTCTTGGATTCATTCAAGATTCATGTCTCTTTTGGTTACCTTGCAAATATTTTGGATTCATACCATTTATTTGAATTCATACAAAGGCCATTTCATTATGTGGAAATAAAGTCAATATACATTCCAATGTGTATTCAAATACATACAAGTCAAAATTCCATTACAATTATACATAACATCTATACATTTTTACAAAAACCTATCCTAATTTTCAATCGTTCTTCATGTTTCAAACTTCAAGCTTCCAAAACTTCGTGTTATGCGTCTTTGTTCCAACTTCATATCATCTTGGTGTTTTCCTTTTGCCTTTGCTTCCCAATAGCCCTGATGTGAACCAAACCTGCAAAAATATTGGATAAACTGTCATAAGCATGAACCGCATACACTACACTTCCAATTGTCAAAACCAATTCCGTAACCCAAAAAAATAGAGACAGCCCTGCACATAAACAAAGTAACTTACAGCACCATAATCTATAACTAACTGCTAACCGATTTCTTCATTAACCAACCAAAACTAACATATCTATAACTAACTTTTCCCTCATTCCTAATTGTAACAAACTCCTAACTAATTTCTAACATTTTCCTAACTTAACCCAAAACCATATCTCGACTAATCCTAACAGAATTACAAAGTCCATAAACAACCTCTAACTGATTAAAATCCCACCCTTCAATTCTCTAACTGAAAATCTCCTTCCAACAGTTCAGATCCAATCATTTGTAACCAACTATTTCCTAATCTAACAGAATATATACTCAGATTTACCTGCAAGCATTTCATTCTAAAAAAAACTCTTAGAAGAATCACCAAGAAAAAGCTCTGCAATATTCTCTGTAATTCCCCATCAATCTTCAATCATTCTTCACTATCTTGAGAAGAATCACAAATTCAAGGGAAAAATCCATAACTGAATTCTTCTGCAACCTCTCTGAGCCTCACGCATCAACCTTCACCACTGCACCTCTACCATTATCTCATTCTCGATCCCTCTGCATCCTCTCTCCATCATCAACATCTTTCACCTGCTTCATCAACAATCATTTTCATCAATACGCACAAGAACAACAGCAATAATTTATCACTGGCGTATGATGTCAAAGATCTTCTTTTTGAGGAAGGCATAGAAGTACTTAGCAAGAAGCGAACAGAAAATTTAAAGAAGATTGAAGGCTTACTGGCTGTTAACTTGGAGAGGAAACGAATTAGGCCTGATCTTGTGTTGAGACTACAAACTGAAGAGAAAAAGCTCCGTCTTTTAGATCTTCAGACACGTTTGAGGGATGAGATTGATCAACAGCAACAAGAGATAATGGCAATGCCAGATAGGCCATATCGTAAGTTTGTTAGGTTGTGTGAACGCCAGCGTGTGGAACTTGTTAGACAAGTGCAGGCATCTCAAAAAGCTGCTAGGGAGAAGCAACTCAAATCTATATTTCCCTGGCGTAAGAAACTTCTTCAGGCACACTGGGCAATTCGTGATGTCCGTACTGCCCGCAACAGGGGGGTGGCCAAATATCATGAGAGGATGTTACGGGAATTCTCAAAACATAAAGGTGACGAACAATAGAAAAATTACGGTGATACGGCGGCCAACGGTCTTCGTTTTAACGACGGTGAGAGTGTGAAGAGAGATCGCGCCACCGTTGATCGGAGAAGAAGAGAAGACGGCTTCGGAAGCAGAGACAGAGAGGTTGAGTGATATCGCGGAGGAGAGCTGAGCACGGCGGAAGAAGAAGACGGCGATGAGGACGAAGAGACCGCCGCCGCTTGCAAGAAAGGAAGAAGAGACTTTTTTTCTAACCCTAAAATTCCCTTTTATTTTTCATATCTTTTCCTTTTTTAGTTTTAATTGTTGCACAATTTTATTTTTGTTTTATTATTTTTTAATTCAAACTAATAATAATTATGACTAAATTAAGTTTGAATGAAAATGCTGAATGAGGCCATGGACTGAAACTGCATGGCATTAGGCCCGTTTTTTTTAGCCTGAAGCCATTATCTGCAATAAAAATTTCTATTGGATTTTATTTATGAACTGGGCCTAGCGCCCTTACTAAGCTACACCCCTGAATTCGGCTTTTCCCCTGATCCTTCTAATTTTTCTTTCTTTTTATCTTAGTTTCTTTTAGTTTAATTTTTTTTCCTCTCAATTGACAATAAAAATAATAGAATATTTTAGAATAGAATTTCTTTTTAGAATTTCGATTAGAATTTTTTTTATTTTATTTTTCATATTCGATAGTCATTTTTATTGCCATTTTCTAGTCAAGACTTTTTGTAGCGTCGACATAACTCTTGCAATGTGGAATGCTCGGGGTGAATTCTTCAATCACTTGCCCAAGGGAACTTTGGTAGAATTTTCTTATCACTTGCGTAACATCGAATGGGCAACGGACCTTCTCCGTTCGGTATCGTCACAAATTTATTTTATTCTCCATTTTTGTACTTTATCGCAATCCATATGCATGCTAACATTAAATAGAATTCCCTCAAAATTCTAACTTTAGGTCTAACAATACATAATAACATTAGGTTTAGAAGTAAGCTAGTCTCCTTCTGACTTTTCTTTCCCTTTTGCATTCGCACTTAAAACAAAAACTTCTTTTTCTTTCAAAATTCAAAATTTTTTAAAACTATTGATGAGAATCATGCTTTTGCTTAGTACGAAAAATGATAAGCGGGTCTCTTCTCGATCTTATTGTTCTTCATCTCAAGCATAGGTGTGGTTCAATTCTCAAAAACTCCTTTCATGGCTAAGTAGAAAAATGGCTAATATCTCTCCCTTGAGGTTAATCAGTCATCATCTACAAAGAAAATACAAAAAACAAATTCAAACCATTTTGTGAGCTCGAGCACCATTTCTCTAAGAAACCCTTTTCAGATAAGGACACGATTAATTTACTTCTGTGCCAACGCATAAGTCTCCAAAGGTCGAGCTGCCGCAGAAGGCGGAATTAACTTCGTCCACAAAAACATCTACAACAAAATATAAACCAACTCAAATCTTTTGTGCGCTCGAGCACCTTTTCTTTTAAACCCTTTTCAGGTAAGGACATGATTAATTTACTTCTGTGCCAACGCATAAGTCTCCGAAGGTCGAGCTGCGGCAGAAGGCGGAATTAACTTCGTCCACCATAAAAAACACAAACAAACAAAACATGTGAGCCGAACTACGGTAGCTCTGATTCCTTAAAACGGATACGTAGGCATTGGGGTAGGGCCCAAGCGAGCACAATTTTATTTTCCCTACATTCTTTTCTCCTTTCTTTTGCATGCATTCTTCCCTTAGCAGTAATAAACAGTAAGCATAGATTAAACACACCCATAAGATAGACAACAAGAGTGGATACCGTAGAGTACTACGGGCGTGTGGGGTGCTAATACCTTCCCCTCGCGTAACAGACTCCCTTACCCGATCTCTCGGTCGCAAGACTGTGACTTCTCCCTCATCAGGTTCTCGATGTTTACCTTTCCCTACATGTGGGATAAAAGACGTTCGATGGCGACTTCATTGTTTGATGATTTTCAGCCGGTTGTTTCAGCTGGCAACTTCACTGGGGAATTAGGTCGACCAAATGCTGGTCCATCCCGGAGTCGCTCCTAGCTCTTGTTTTCTTTCCTTAGGGTGTTTATTTTTATGCTTTCAGTTTACTCATTTGTACATGTTTATCTGAGCATAAGTTTGCATTGCATTTTATGGCTTTCCATATTTGTTATATATTATGCTGGACTCTGTTCTCTATGTTGGGTGGGGATGTCACTATTGAGGTAAAAGGCCCAGTACCCAGGCCATAGTGCACTAGGACACTAGGAATAGAGTGGGGGCATGACGGCTATAGGACGTGGTCCGATTAGTGCAGTCATGTCATATACCATGCTCGGATGAGGTTCAACTGAATTACTATCGGCACCCACGTCTGTGGGCAAGCCCATGGCACTTTCAGGTGAACCCATGATTTTCGAGTTACCATTATCTTACCCTGACCTAGTTTTCACCTGTGAGTGGGGAGGGAATTTCTATCACAGGTACAGATGGTGACTATGTGCAGATGGTTACTCGTGCTCAGATGGTGACTATGCTCAGGCAGTGACTATTGGGTCTAATGGTTATGATCCGGATTTCTGTTCTGGCTTTATGCAGATGTTATATCCTGTTGGTGACCGTATGGTTCTTAGATTTATTTTCTGAGTTCCTGACTTATTTACCTGGAGGTTCATTCAAGCCTTCAATCTTAGTATTCCCAGCATATTCAGAAAATGCTCAACAGTATCCAATGTTCCAGAAGCCTCGACCTCGTACAATAGGAGATCCACGTGGCACTTGGTTCTTATATATGCAGAAGTTATGTCGGACCTCTTATCTGATGATACTCACATGATCCAGAGCAGTGCAGCGACCTTATGACGGAACCTTGATCCTCTTTGATCTCATGCCTTTGCATGCATAACATAGCTAACTACATGCTTAACATACATGTTTTGTTATCTCCAAGGAATCATATTTGCAAGTCTTGTGCCTAAACTCTTCCATCCCTTACTTGCTCAAAATCAAAATCAAAACACGAAAATTCATTGGAAATGACAGAACATGACATGGCATCCATTCATGCACCCCATGCATATTCATGCATTCATGACAGGTACCCGGAGATTGGGGATTCTTATTCAGACCTGGGGTTCTCTTCAAAGGCTCAACTTGGTTTCTCACCGCACGTGTTCAGGGACTAGCTATGGAATAACTCTGAGTGGTACATGCAAGCTTTGGCTCATAGTCAGAAACTTCTTCAAGCAGGAAGATATTGGATTAAATACTCAGATAAGCTAGGTCATGGAAACTCTGATGATGATGTCTATTATTTCTTTAAGACATGATATGCTTGGTGATGCATATTATACTGGGGCACCTAGCCAATCGGTTGAAGAAGGTATGTCATCCAAAGACAATGTCCAAGATAGGCTCAATCCAGAGACTACTGTGTTCACATCAGATCTGAAAGAGAATTCTCTCGCACACTCGAGCATCAAGACTACAGAAAGTCATCGGAATCAGCAAGTCCATACAGAGTCAAGTCTCCTCAACAGTGGCAATCATTGGTTTCTTTACTGCATTTTCATTTGCATTCTTGCTTTTTTGTTTAAACATTGCTTGTATATAGAAACTGGTCTATTTTTGAACGAAAATCTTAATGCAATAAGTATGCTTGTCTTGAAGTGTTCCTTTCATTTTTACTCATCCATTTGTTATCACTCTTTAAATGTTTTGCTTGCATATTGATGCCAGATTTCCTAGTCTTATGCTTAGGTAAAGATTCAAAGGAGGATGATGATAATCTGAAAACGCAAAATCTCTGGTTGGTATGCTTTTGAGTAGGACCCTGCTGACGATGTACAGGCCTTGTTTCAATCCCCAAACACCGGAGATATAAGGGAGATAGACCCTCGTCAACCCCTCTGAGCCTTCGAAGTAGGAGTTTCCTTTCTGTTCAGAAAAAACCCTCATTTCAACCCTGGGGCGGGTAGTGTTCAGCTAATCTGATCAAGCATTCATAACTCATCAAGAGTGTGCATCCAAGGATACAACAATGGTTATCCATCAAAAGGTTGAAAAAAGTCAAAACCACAATGGTTAACCCTTATCTAACAACAATGTACGTCTATTGACTATACCCCAATGGGTATCTCTCACACATCATGAGGTCGACAGATGACAATACGATAATGGCTATCCATCACCTACTAAAGACTCAGGCAGTCACGATCACTTCCAACAAATCAAAAGCAACGCAAAGATCAACAACTTGTTCAAAATGGAAAATATGAATAAGAAAGAAACAAAAATCCCCGCTAAGTCAAAGCTTGAAAACAAGACGCTTAGGCAAAAATTGGGGCATCCCGCTGGACTTCCAAATCAAAATTCAAAAGAATTTGTCCAGGAAAAAATTAGGGAAAGCAAGAAGAAATTGAAAAGCCTAAAAGGCGAGAAAAGGATTACCAACGAAAATCCTCATCAAAGAACAAAGTCGTCTGATCAGACACCAAAATCAGAAGTTAGTGACTGTCGGGTCCAAGAAACCTCAGTGGTTCCTCAATCATCACAAACTCTTCTCGAGAGACGAATACTTGTATCGGGTCAACTGAACGTAGGAATGGAGAACATCATGGAGAATGGGTGGGCACCAAATAATTTTGAGCCTTAAATCCTTTTTTCTAAAAAAACCGTGAACCAGGCCACGTTACAACCCATAAAAGTCCTAACTGAAGCATGGGTCAATTCGAAAGCGTGCTACAACGAGATAGCGTTTAACTGACTCCTAAGAGGTACGTCCAATATCTGTGTTGGCATCATATGCTTGCATTATCTTTCATAAAGGGAATTTGCAAATGTTTCTCTCTAGCTAGTGACTCGTTCACAACAGAGTTGTGACATTATTTCATTCAAAGTTTTTTCAAACTTCAAGACTTACATATGTGTTGTATTAGAATTATCATTCTCATAATAAACATTTTTCTGCATACAAAACAACTGATTGACATCAAGTAAGTTTGCACAATGAATAATCGGTGAAGAGCTCAATCTTGTCAGAAAAGAGAGGCTTGAATACCCTGTTGAAGCAAGAGTCAGCTGCTACAAGAGAAATGACTTATCCAGAGGCATGTTAAACCAGAGATTTTGTCAAGAGAAATCATCTTGGTACTTCACAGTCTGAGTACCATTCAGGGATGAAGTTAGCAGAGCCTGCCAATCTGGGGCAATCAAGTCGAGAGTCGATCTCTCCAAGTTCATCCAAATCTGGGGCATCCCCTCAAAACTGTCAATCAGAGGCTATCACGTCGATAAATCTCTTCAAGCTTGATCAATCAGAGGCTATCACGCCGAGAGATCTATTTAGAAGTCATTCTACCTGGGGAAGTTACGTCGAGATAAGACAAATCTCTCCAAGAAAGCTGTAATCAAGAGCAGTTTATTTCGTAGCTCAATACATTGGGGCAGGCCACCTCATATCGTATTGTGGCACAAATCTTCTGGTCTTCTATTCAACCTAGATCTTCCCAGAGACCCTCCAGAAAGGGGCATTCCTCATTCGTACTTAGTTGCTCGAGTCAATTATGTTGCACAATACTACAATCAACTGAAAGCGTCATGACAGTCACCCTGACTCAGCCAACACATCTACTACAGATAATTTCAAATCTGATTCCCCAAGTGCATTCAGAAAATTCAGAATCGTCTTTTGACTCAGCACGCGTAAGTGCATCCTCAGTGGAGCTAATCAAGAACATCCCCAATGAATCTAAACCGGGGCATTCGCAGAGCTGAACCGGGGCATTCGCAAAGCTAAACCGGGGCATTCGAAGGGTTCAACCGGGGCACTCGCAGGTGTCCATTCCCATCTCTTATCCCCAAGTGATTCAAGGGATAATTCCCCACTGTGCATAAACTTGGAGCATGTATTCAGAGAGATCCACATGGTGTTCAGTATCCATTCTTCGGAATATTCACTTATATCACCCCCTCAACAGTTCAGGATGTTTGGAAGTCCGACAAGGTTATCTCTTCCCAACGGTATGATTCAAAATCCAGCATCGTACTTGAAGACTCGTTTCGTCGGCAACTTTATCTCCAGCAGAGTCATCAACAATCTTTGGTATCAGGGGCTCCCCAGGGCAAATTCTTATCAGTATCCCCAACAATCTTTGGTACTGCAGACTTCCAGCATCGATATATATTGACATCCCCAATGATGAACAATGGCTCCCAGCAAGCTTTCTCTTATCCCCATGAAGTTTATTTCTTCGCATTGCATATAGTTATCTGCATAACATTTCATCCTCAAAAGCGCGTAGCTGATCCATCAGATTGGATCTTTGCGTCAAAAGAAATTCAAACATGCATACAAAGCATAAGCCAGACCAGGTACCTTACATGAAAGACCTGAATTATTCAAGGACAACAATACATCCCTACAAAAGGATATCATGCCCAAAGTCCCCAGTCGGTGACCTTCACCTTTTCAATGCCAAACAAAATCAATACACTTTGTCATTCTAAACCCAGTTCTTGTCTGGTAGACAGTTCCCTAAACACCCTCCCGTGTCCATCCCTAAACACTCTTCTGTGTCCATTCCTAAGCACTCGTATGTGTCAAGTTTCCTAAACACCCACCCGGGTCAGTTATTCAAACACTCGTTTGTGTTTACCTTTTTGATACTCGTCCGTATCTTCTTCCAATACTCGTCCGTATTGATTCAAACACTCGTCCAAGTTTATACTTTTTGATACTCGTCCGTATCTTCTTTCAATACTCGTCCGTATTGAATCAAACACTCGTCCATGTTCATACTTTTTGATACTCGTCTGTATCTTCTTTCAATACTCGTCCGTATTGAATCAAACACTCGTCCGTGTTTTTGATACTCGTCCGTATCTTCTTTCAATACTCGTCCGTATTGAATCAAACACTCGTCCGTGTTTAACTTTTGATACTCGCCTGCATCTTCTTTCAATACTCGTCCGTATTGATTCAAACACTCGTCCATGTTTATCTTTTGATACTCGTCCGTATTTCCTTTCAATACTCGTCCGTATTGAATCAAACACTCGTCCGTGTTTAAACTTTCTTGATGCTCGTCCGTGTCGCTTATCTAAAACAATCATCATGTCATAACCCATGTTTCCTTCGTCGAACCTGAGATCGCCTCTTGGCTAGGTTCTTCCTTCAAATCTTCGTCGAACCTGAGATCGCCTCCTGGCTAGGTTCTTCCTTCAAATCATCGTCGAACCTGAGATCGCCTCTTGGCTAGGTTCTTCCTTCAAATCATCGTCGAACCTGAGATCGCCTCTTGGCTAGGTTCTTCCTTCAAATCACCGTCGAACCTGAGATCGCCTCTTGGCTAGGTTCTTCCTTCAAATCATCGTCGAACCTGAGATCACCTCTTGGCTAGGTTCTTCCTTCAAATCTTTGTCGAACCTGAGATCGCCTCTTGGCTAGGTTCTTCCTTCAAATCATCGTCGAACCTGAGATCACCTCTTGGCTAGGTTCTTCCTTCAAATCACCGTCGAACCTGAGATCGCCTCTTGGCTAGGTTCTTCCCTCAAACCTTTGTCGAACCTGAGATCGCCTCTTGGCTAGGTTCTTCATTCAAATGTTTGTCGAACCTGAGATCGCCTCTTGGCTAGGTTCTTCCCTCAAATCATAGTCGAACCTGAAATTGCCTCTTGGCTAGGTTCCTTCCATATACTTTGTCTTAGAACCTGAGATCGCCCTTTGGCTAGGTTCTCTGTCAAATCACTCTCATGTGTCACCCTCAGATCGTAGGTCGCCCGTAGACCTCGTCCGCTGTCTTTTCATACCCACCATTTGTCTTGTATTGGCATCAAGCCACGTTACAAGTCCAATCTTTGTCTCTTCATTGAAAAAAAAATTTTTTCCCCAATAAATATCACAAAAATATAAAGAAAACACTTACACTATCTCCCAGAACAAATTTTTGGCATTGGTATTTAATCATCTTCAACCTTGAACTTCCGAAAGGCACGCGCCAATCGTACTTTCAGGTTTAAGACGATTAAATAGGGGCAGCTGTAATACCCCAAATTTGTCCTACCCTTTTACTTCCTATCTGGCTTACGCATTTTTGCATTTTTTTCACATATGTAATTTCCATTAGGTCATCTAACACATCATGCATCATTAATCGATAAATTGGCATAAGATCATGGATTTCGAGGAATAAGGGTTGGTGTATGGCTTTAAGGCTCCCATCTTCGCACAAGCTTGTTTCGGTTGATTTCTCCATTAATAATCTGTTTGAAGCTAGGTTTTCGTTTCATGGACCTTATCATCATCAAGCTACGATGCTATTCTTTTCTTCTCAATGTCAAGTTGCAAGGTTTTATGAGACGAAGCTAAAAATCAGGGTTTATACATTTTCATATTTGAGCTTGTCAGCATTCTACCTGAGGTTCATTCCATATCAAGGTATTCGCATGTCTCATCTTTCATATTCATCTGCAAAGAATTCCTCAGGGCATAGTCATTATCATCTATTGAGAAGGGTTCCAAGACGTCGTTGTTCTAGTGCTCATATAGTCGGGACGTGGTACAAGATGTTGATTATGATCAAGGTGTCATTATTTCAAATGCTTATTGCTTGACACGCAAATTTGGTTTAGATCGGAAAAGTGAATTGAATTAGGGATTCACTGAAGCTGTAGTTTGATTAGAATTCATTCATTAATATTTGAAGTGGATTTGGAGAAAATCAAAGTTCTTAAATATTTGCGTGGCTTTTCTTGGAATTCAAACCACAAGTATGAAAAAGCATGCATCAAATTCATCCAACCATCAAAATATTGTCCAAATAGCCTCTCTTGGATTCATTCAAGATTCATGTCTCTTTTGGTTACCTTGCAAATATTTTGGATTCATACCATTTATTTGAATTCATACAAAGGCCATTTCATTATGTGGAAATAAAGTCAATATACATTCCAATGTGTATTCAAATACATACAAGTCAAAATTCCATTACAATTATACATAACATCTATACATTTTTACAAAAACATATCCTAATTTTCAATCGTTCTTCATGTTTCAAACTTCAAGCTTCCAAAACTTCGTGTTATGCGTCTTTGTTCCAACTTCATATCATCTTGGTGTTTTCCTTTTGCCTTTGCTTCCCAATAGCCCTGATGTGAACCAAACCTGCAAAAATATTGGATAAACTGTCATAAGCATGAACCGCATACACTACACTTCCAATTGTCAAAACCAATTCCGTAACCCAAAAAAATAGAGGCAGCCCTGCACATAAACAAAGTAACTTACAGCACCATAATCTATAACTAACTGCTAACCGATTTCTTCATTAACCAACCAAAACTAACATATCTATAACTAACTTTTCCCTCATTCCTAATTGTAACAAACTCCTAACTAATTTCTAACATTTTCCTAACTTAACCCAAAACCATATCTCGACTAATCCTAACAGAATTACAAAGTCCATAAATAACCTCTAACTGATTAAAATCCCACCCTTCAATTCTCTAACTGAAAATCTCCTTCCAACAGTTCAGATCCAATCATTTGTAACCAACTATTTCCTAATCTAACAGAATATATACTCAGATTTACCTGCAAGCATTTCATTCTAAAAAAAACTCTTAGAAGAATCACCAAGAAAAAGCTCTGCAATATTCTCTGTAATTCCCCATCAATCTTCAATCATTCTTCACTATCTTGAGAAGAATCACAAATTCAAGGGAAAAATCCATAACTGAATTCTTCTGCAACCTCTCTGAGCCTCACGCATCAACCTTCACCACTGCACCTCTACCATTATCTCATTCTCGATCCCTCTGAATCCTCTCTCCATCATCAACATCTTCCACCTGCTTCATCAACAATCATTTTCATCAATACGCACAAGAACAACAGCAATAATTTATCACTGGCGTATGATGTCAAAGATCTTCTTTTTGAGGAAGGCATAGAAGTACTTAGCAAGAAGCGAACAGAAAATTTAAAGAAGATTGAAGGCTTACTGGCTGTTAACTTGGAGAGGAAACGAATTAGGCCTGATCTTGTGTTGAGACTACAAATTGAAGAGAAAATGCTCCGTCTTTTAGATCTTCAGACACGTTTAAGGGATGAGATTGATCAACAGCAACAAGAGATAATGGCAATGCCAGATAGGCCATATCGTAAGTTTGTTAGGTTGTGTGAACGCCAGCGTGTGGAACTTGTTAGACAAGTGCAGGCATCTCAAAAAGCTGCTAGGGAGAAGCAACTCAAATCTATATTTCTCTGGCGTAAGAAACTTCTTGAGGCACACTGGGCAATTCGTGATGTCCGTACTGCCCGCAACAGGGGGGTGGCCAAATATCATGAGAGGATGTTGCGGGAATTCTCAAAACATAAAGGTGACGAACAATAGAAAAATTACGGTGATACGGCGGCCAACGGTCTTCGTTTTAACGGCGGTGAGAGTGTGAAGAGAGATCGCGCCATCGTTGATCAGAGAAGAAGAGAAGACAGCTTCGGAAGTAGAGACAGAGAGGTTGAGTGATATCACGGAGGAGAGCTGAGCACGACGGAAGAAGAAGACGGCGATGAGGACGAAGAGACCGCCGCCGCTTGCAAGAAAGGAAGAAGAGACTTTTTTTCTAACCCTAAAATTCCCTTTTATTTTTCATATCTTTTCCTTTTTTAGTTTTAATTGTTGCACAATTTTATTTTTGTTTTATTATTTTTTAATTCAAACTAATAATAATTATGACTAAATTAAGTTTGAATGAAAATGCTAAATGAGGCCATGGACTAAAACTGCATGGCATTAGGCCCGTTTTTTTTAGCCTGAAGCCATTATCTGCAATAAAAATTTCTATTGGATTTTATTTATGAACTGGGCCTAGCGCCCTTACTAAGCTACACCCCTGAATTCGGCTTTTCCCCTGATCCTTCTAATTTTTCTTTCTTTTTATCTTAGTTTCTTTTAGTTTAATTTTTTTTCCTCTCAATTGACAATAAAAATAATAGAATATTTTAGAATAGAATTTCTTTTTAGAATTTCGATTAGAATTTTTTTTATTTTATTTTTCATGTTCGATAATCATTTTTATTGCCATTTTCTAGTCAAGACTTTTTGTAGCGTCGACATAACTCTTGCAATGTGGAATGCTCGGGGTGAATTCTTCAATCACTTGCCCAAGGGAACTTTGGTAGAATTTTCTTATCACTTGTGTAGCGTCGAATGGGCAACGGACCTTCTCCGTTCGGTATCGTCACAAATTTATTTTATTCTCCATTTTCGTACTTTATCGCAATCCATATGCATGCTAACATTAAATAGAATTCCCTCAAAATTCTAACTTTAGGTCTAACAATACATAATAACATTAGGTTTAGAAGTAAGCTAGTCTCCTTCTGACTTTTCTTTCCCTTTTGCATTCGCACTTAAAACAAAAACTTCTTTTTCTTTCAAAATTCAAAATACTTTAAAACTATTGATGAGAATCATGCTTTTGCTTAGTACGAGAAATGATAAGCGGGTCTCTTCTCGATCTTATTGTTCTTCATCTCAAGCATAGGTGTGGTTCAATTCTCAAAAACTCCTTTCATGGCTAAGTAGAAAAATGGTTAATATCTCTCCCTTGAGGTTAATCAGTCATCATCTACAAAGAAAATACAAAAAACAAATTCAAACCATTTTGTGAGCTCGAGCACCATTTCTCTAAGAAACCCTTTTCAGATAAGGACACGATTAATTTACTTCTGTGCCAACGCATAAGTCTCCAAAGGTCGAGCTGCCGCAGAAGGCGGAATTAACTTCGTCCACAAAAACATCTACAACAAAATATAAACCAACTCAAATCTTTTGTGCGCTCGAGCACCTTTTCTTTTAAACCCTTTTCAGGTAAGGACATAATTAATTTACTTCTGTGCCAACGCATAAGTCTCCTAAGGTCGAGCTGCGGCAGAAGGCGGAATTAACTTCGTCCACCATAAAAAACACAAACAAACAAAACATGTGAGCCGAACTACGGTAGCTCTGATTCCTTAAAACGGATACGTAGGCATTGGGGTAGGGCCCAAGCGAGCACAATTTTATTTTCCCTACATTCTTTTCTCCTTTCTTTTGCATGCATTCTTCCCTTAGCAGTAATAAACAGTAAGCATAGATTAAACACACCCATAAGATAGACAACAAGAGTGGATACCGTAGAGTACTACGGGCGTGTGGGGTGCTAATACCTTCCCCTCGCGTAACAGACTCCCTTACCCGATCTCTCGGTCGCAAGACCGTGACTTCTCCCTCATCAGGTTTTCTCGATGTTTACCTTTCCCTACATGTGGGATAAAAGACGTTCGATGGCGACTTCATTGTTTGATGATTTTCAGCCGGTTGTTTCAGCTGGCGACTTCACTGGGGAATTAGGTCGACCAAATGCTGGTCCATCCCGGAGTCGCTCCTAGCTCTTGTTTTCTTACCTTAGGGTGTTTATTTTTATGCTTTCAGTTTACTCATTTGTACATGTTTATCTGAGCATAAGTTTGCATTGCATTTTATGGCTTTCCATATTTGTTATATATTATGCTGGACTCTGTTCTCTATGTTGGGTGGGGATGTCACTATTGAGGTAAAAGGCCCAGTACCCAGGCCATAGTGCACTAGGACACTAGTAATAGAGTGGGGGTATGACGGCTATAGGACGTGGTCCGATTAGTGCAGTCATGTCATATACCACGCTCGGATGAGGTTCAACTGAATAACTATCGGCACCCACGTCTGTGGGCAAGCCCATGGCACTTTCAGGTGAACCCGTGATTTTCGAGTTACCATTATCTTACCCTGACCTAGTTTTCACCCGTGAGTGGGGAGGGAATTTCTATCACAGGTACAGATGGTGACTATGTGCAGATGGTTACTCGTGCTCAGATGGTGACTATGCTCAGGCAGTGACTATTGGGTCTAATGGTTATGATCCAGATTTCTGTTCTGGCTTTATGCAGATGTTATATCCTGTTGGTGACCGTATGGTTCTTAGATTTATTTTCTGAGTTCCTGACTTGTTTACCTGGAGGTTCATTCAAGCCTTCAATCTTAGTATTCCCAGCATATTCAGAAAATGCTCAACAGTATCCAATGTTCCAGAAGCCTCGACCCCGTACAATGGGAGATCCACGTGGCACTTGGTTCTTATATATGCAGAAGTTATGTCGGACCTCTAATCTGATGATACTCACATGATCCAGAGCAGTGCAGCGACCTTATGACGGAACCTCGATCCTCTTTGATCTCATGCCTTTGCATGCATAACATAGCTAACTACATGCTTAACATACATGTTTTGTTATCTCCAAGGAATCATATTTGCAAGTCTTGTGCCTAAACTCTTCCATCCCTTACTTGCTCAAAATCAAAATCAAAACACGAAAATTCATTGGAAATGACAGAACATGACATGGCATCCATTCATGCACCCCATGCATATTCATGCATTCATGACAGGTACCCGGAGATTGGGGATTCTTATTCAGACCTGGGGTTCTCTTCAAAGGCTCAACTTGGTTTCTCACCGCACGTGTTCAGGGACTAGCTATGGAATAACTCTGAGTGGTACATGCAAGCTTTGGCTCGTAGTCAGAAACTTCTTCAAGCAGGAAGATAATGGATTAAATACTCAGATAAGCTAGGTCATGGAAACTCTGATGATGATGTCTATTATTTCTTTAAGACATGATATGCTTGGTGATGCATATTATACTGGGGCACCTAGCCAATCGGTTGAAGAAGGTATGTCATCCAAAGACAATGTCCAAGATAGGCTCAATCCAGAGACTACTGTGTTCACATCAGATCTGAAAGAGAATTCTCTCGCACACTCGAGCATCAAGACTACAGAAAGTCGTCGGAATCAGCAAGTCCATACGGAGTCAAGTCTCCTCAACAGTGGCAATCATTGGTTTCTTTACTGCATTTTCATTTGCATTCTTTCTTTTTTGTTTAAACATTGCTTGTATATAGAAACTGGTCTATTTTTGAACGAAAATCTTAATGCAATAAGTATGCTTGTCTTGAAGTGTTCCTTTCATTTTTACTCATCCATTTGTTATCACTCTTTAAATGTTTTGCTTGCATATTGATGCCAGATTTCCTAGTCTTATGCTTAGGTAAAGATTCAAAGGACGATGATGATAATCTGAAAACGCAAAATCTCTGGTTGGTATGCTTTTGAGTAGGACCCTGCTGACGATGTACAGGCCTTGTTTCAATCCCCAAACACCGGAGATATAAGGGAGATAGACCCTCGTCAACCCCTCTGAGCCTTCGAAGTAGGAGTTTCCTTTCTGTTCAGAAAAAACCCTCATTTCAACCCTGGGGCGGGTAGTGTTCAGCTAATCTGATCAAGCATTCATAACTCATCAAGAGTGTGCATCCAAGGATACAACAATGGTTATCCATCAAAAGGTTGAAAAAAGTCAAAACCACAATGGTTAACCCTCATCTAACAACAATGTACGTCTATTGACTATACCCCAATGGGTATCTCTCACACATCATGAGGTCGACAGATGACAATACGATAATGGCTATCCATCACCTACTAAAGACTCAGGCAGTCACGATCACTTCCAACAAATCAAGAGCAACGCAAAGATCAACAACTTGTTCAAAATGGAAAATATGAATAAGAAAGAAACAAAAATCCCCGCTAAGTCAAAGCTTGAAAACAAGTCGCTTAGGCAAAAATTGGGGCATCCCGCTGGACTTCCAAATCAAAATTCAAAAGAATTTGTCCAGGAAAAAATTAGGGAAAGCAAGAAGAAATTGAAAAGCCTAAAAGGCGAGAAAAGGATTACCAACGAAAATCCTCATCAAAGAACAAAGTCGTCTGATCAGACACCAAAATCAGAAGTTAGTAACTGTCGTGTCCAAGAAACCTCAGTGGTTCCTCAATCATCACAAACTCTTCTCGAGAGACGAATACTTGTATCGGGTCAACTGAACGTAGGAATGGAGAACATCATGGAGAATGGGTGGGCACCAAATAATTTTGAGCCTTAAATCCTTTTTTCTAAAAAAACCGTGAACCAGGCCACGTTACAACCCATAAAAGTCCTAACTGAAGCATGGGTCAATTCGAAAGCGTGCTACAACGAGATAGCGTTTAACTGACTCCTAAGAGGTACGTCCAATATCTGTGTTGGCATCATATGCTTGCATTATCTTTCATAAAAAGGAATTTGCAAATGTTTCTCTCTAGCTAGTGACTCGTTCACAACAGAGTTGTGACATTATTTCATTCAAAGTTTTTTCAAACTTCAAGACTTACATATGTGTTGTATTAGAATTATCATTCTCATAATAAACATTTTTCTGCATACAAAACAACTGATCGACATCAAGTAAGTTTTCACAATGAATAATCGGTGAAGAGCTCAATCTTGTCAGAAAAGAGAGGCTTGAATACCCTGTTGAAGCAAGAGTCAGCTGCTACAAGAGAAATGACTTATCCAGAGGCATGTTAAACCAGAGATTCTGTCAAGAGAAATCATCTTGGTACTTCACAGTCTGAGTACCATTCAGGGATGAAGTTAGTAGAGCCTGCCAATCTGGGGCAATCAAGTCGAGAGTCGATCTCTCCAAGTTCAGCCAAATCTGGGGCATCCCCTCAAAACTGTCAATCAGAGGCTATCACGTCGATAAATCTCTTCAAGCTCGATCAATCAGAGGCTATCACGCCGAGAGATCTATTCAGAATTCATTCAACCTGGGGCAGTTACGTCGAGATTCGACAAATCTCTCCAAGAAAGCTGTAATCAAGAGCAGTTTATTTCGTAGCTCAAGACATTGGGGCAGGCCACCTCATATCGTATTGTGGCACGAATCTTCTGGTCTTGTATTCAACCTACACCTTCCCAGAGACCCTCCAGACAGGGGCATTCCTCATCCGTACTTAGTTGCTCGAGTCAATTATGTTGCACAATACTACAATCAACTGAAAGCGTCATGACAGTCACCCTGACTTAGCCAGCACATCTACTACAGATAATTTCAAATATGATTCCCCAAGTGCATTCAGAAAATTCAGAATCGTCTTTTGACTCAGCACGCGTAAGTGCATCCTCAGTGGAGCTAATCAAGAACATCCCCAATGAATCTAAACCGGGGCATTCGCAGAGCTGAACCGGGGCATTCGCAAAGCTAAACCGGGGCATTCGCATGGTTCAACCGGGGCACTCGCAGGTGTCCATTCCCATCTCTTATCCCCAAGTGATTCAAGGGATAACTCCCCACTGTGCGTAAACTTGGAGCATATATTCAGAGAGATCCACATGATGTTCAGTATCCATTCTTCGGCATATTCACTTATATCACCCCCTCAACAGTTCAGGATGTTTGGAAGTCCGGCAAGGTTATCTCTTCCCAACGGTATGATTCAAAATCCAGCATCGTACTTGAAGACTCGTTTCGTCGGCAACTTTATCTCCAGCAGAGTCATCAACAATCTTTGGTATCAGGGGCTCCCCAGGGCAAATTCTTATCAGTATCCCCAACAATCTTTGGTACTGCAGACTTCCAGCATCGATATATATTGAAATCCCCAGTGATGAACAATGGCTCCTAGCAAGCTTTCTCTTATCCCCATGAAGTTTATTTCTTCGCATTGCATATAGTTATCTGCATAACATTTCATCCTCAAAAGCGCGTAGCTGATCCATCAGAGTGGATCTTTGCGTCAAAAGAAATTCAAACATGCATACAAAGCATAAGCCAGACCAGGTACCTTACATGAAAGACCTGAATTATTCAAGGACAACAATAAATCCCTACAAAAGGATATCATGCCCAAAGTCCCCAGTCGGTGACCTTCACCTTTTCAATGCCAAACAAAATCAATACACTTTGTCATTCTAAACCCAGTTCTTGTCTGGTAGTCAGTTCCCTAAACACCCGTCCGTGTCCATCCCTAAACACTCGTCTGTGTCCATTCCTAAGCACTCGTATGTGTCAAGTTTCCTAAACACCCACCCGGGTCAGTTATTCAAACACTCGCCCGTGTTTAACTTTTTGATACTCGTCCGTATCTTCTTCCAATACTCGTCCGTATTGATTCAAACACTCGTCTGTGTTTATACTTTTTGATACTCGTCCGTATCTTCTTTCAATACTCGTCCGTATTGAATCAAACACTCGTCCGTGTTCATACTTTTTGATACTCGTCCGTATCTTCTTTCAATACTCGTCCGTATTGAATCAAACACTCGTCCATGTTTTTGATACTCGTTCGTATCTTCTTTCAATACTCGTCAGTATTGAATCAAACACTCGTCCGTGTTTAACTTTTGATACTCGCCTGTATCTTCTTTCAATACTCGTCCGTATTGATTCAAACACTTGTCCGTGTTTAACTTTTGATACTCGTTCGTATCTCCTTTCAATACTCGTCCGTATTGAATCAAACACTCGTCCGTGTTTAAACTTTCTTGATGCTCGTCCGTGTCGCTTATCTAAAACAATCATCATGTCATAACCCATGTTTCCTTCGTCGAACCTGAGATCGCCTCTTGGCTAGGTTCTTCCTTCAAATCTTCGTCGAACCTGAGATTGCCTCTTGGCTAGGTTCTTCCTTCAAATCATCGTCGAACCTGAGATCGCCTCTTGGATAGGTTCTTCCTTCAAATCATCGCCGAACCTGAGATCGCCTCTTGGCTAGGTTCTTCCTTCAAATCACCGTCGAACCTGAGATCGCCTCTTGGCTAGGTTCTTCCTTCAAATCATCGTCGAACCTGAGATCACCTCTTGGCTAGGTTCTTCCTTCAAATCTTTGTCGAACCTGAGATCGCCTCTTGGCTAGGTTCTTCCTTCAAATCATCGTCGAACCTGAGATCACCTCTTGGCTAGGTTCTTCCTTCAAATCACCGTCGAACCTGAGATCACCTCTTGGCTAGGTTCTTCCTTCAAATCATCGTCGAACCTGAGATCACCTCTTGGCTAGGTTCTTCCTTCAAATCTTTGTCGAACCTGAGATCGCCTCTTGGCTAGGTTCTTCCCTCAAATCATAGTTGAACCTGAAATCGCCTCTTGGCTAATTAATTGTGTATTTAATTTTAAAACCTAATTCTTTTCTTAAAAATATTAAAAACAAACAAAAAAACATTTTTTATTTTAATTAGGTTAAAAAAGGGTCAAAACCCTATTTTCTTGTCGTTCCTAATTTCATCGCGCGCTTTATTATTATTTTTACCATATTGATGTAACTGCCCACAAGTTGTAATAGTTTAATTAGGTCTTTTATTTTCATTTACCGCTTTATTTCTTAAGGGTTTGTTTTTAGCTATGTAAATACCCGAAGCCTTGTAATAGCATAGTTTAATTTCCGCACTTTAAATTCCGCAAAATATTAAAATGTTAGATGTATGAATAATTAGGGTTGCATGACAAGAATGTATGTAAACTTTAAAATAGTTAGCAAACCCTAAATGTGCAAAGATAAATAATCTGAAATTGAATTAATCGCACATGCGCACTCCTAGGGTACACTCCCACTTGGTTGCCTTCGGTAAACGGTCATTAAGTATAGGATATTTTAGTGGTCACTCTCTTGTCTAAACAAAGATCAAAGTCCTGCTCGGAAAGTTGCCTCAGAATGGTTGCCTCGAATAATTGATCTAAGACATTAGGGTTATTACTAAGACGTCCTAACATTGCTTTAGTAACCGTACGTCCCTTTTCGAGTTGACCCTTAAAACTCCAACGATGGTGCTACCTACTCACTAATAGTGGGATAGCGCTGTCTAAAGGAAACGAACATAGAACAATTCTTTTTTTCGAGTAGGTAGATTAGTTCTTAAGTACTTTCTCAATCCGAACAAACTTTTTCACACTTACACTCCTTTACAAACAAAGTTCTCAAAAACACTTCGTAACACTCTTGAAGACAGAAGCAAGAGTTAAATCGAAGTAAAAAACTTTTCAAACACACAAAGAAGAAATTTTGAAAATGATGAGTAAGTACCTAAGAGCTCGTAGATAACTACGGATAGAAAGGGTGATAATACCTTCCCTTTCTATAATCTACCCCCCGTACTCAGAAAATCTCGAAAAAAGGAATTTTTCTGTGCTTTTTTCCTTTCCTGTTGGATAAAATAAAAGTCGGTGGCGACTCTTGCTTACCGCGACATTTTGCAAACACAAACGCAAAATGCAAACCAGTATTCCTAAAAACAGTCCCGGTTCTGGCCACCGTATCACAGTTATAACCTGAGAATCCGTCCATAAAGGAAAATACTTTGTGCTGGGTTGTATTGTCGACCAGGATATCGATGTGGGTTTCTTTTCCTTTCCCTTCTCCTTCCCCGGAAGTGGTTGCAAAATTCAATGTTCTTCTAGTCTGTCCCTGAAACCTTCTCCCCATATTCAAGACCCCAGTGGCCTTCATTGTTTTCTTCTTTCTTTCTTCAGCTAACAGAGTCTTCAACTCATCTTGCCCCTTGGACCGTCTGTTCAAGATCCATCTTACTGAAATAAACAGTAGAGAGATGAGGAAACTCGTTGCAAAAGACCTGTTTATGTTATGATGAATGATACATATACATGCAATGCTTTCAAGGATTTAAAAAATTCAAATTTGTTTTAAACAAAAAGAAAACACACGTTATATTAATAAAATAGAGTTTGAGTACATCAATGCCCCTTTGGCAAAATAATACAACACTCTAAGATAAAAAAGTAGTGCGCATCATTTTTGGTGCTATGTAGGCATTTAGAGTCTGCTCCTCATGAAGTAGCCTAGTGAGTTCCAAAACCTTCTTCTCGCTTGCGTAGAATTGGGCTTCGAAAGTATCTCGCTCTCCTTTGAGTTGTATCCAATCTCTTTATAGGTCTTCAAGAGATGTGGGCATGTCAGGATGAAGGATAGTGTATGGAACTTCTCCTTCCTTAACATGCTCAATAATCACTAGGAGAATGGATGGATAAGGCATCATAAGACTTTAAGCGCGGGTTTGTACCCACTTGAGGTAAGGCTCAAGAGGGATGGAATTCTTGTGTCCCAAAGTCTTTCTATCCACCTTGTTTAGCATCCTCCAAGCTCGGATGAATCTCTGGCGAAGACCTTGATCGTTGTTGTCGTAGTCGAATACCAAGCCTTGAATCAGCATATCATGTGGGCCATCCCTTCAGGCATAACCAAACTGTCTTAGAGCCAAGCATGGGTTGTAGGTGATGCATCCCATAATGCCAAGTAGAGGGACATTAGGTAATTCCCCATAATGATCAACAATGATAACATTCTCTTTGGATCGAGAGCACCAATGAATATCTGAATGTTTGAGTGTCATTAACCTTTGTGACCACCTTAATCCTTGCTCATTCTTTAAGACTGATTGGGGAAGATGAGAAACAAACTATCTTGCCAGGAGGGGAGTGCAACACATAAGGACACCTCTTTTCCTCATTGTACGAGTGTGAAAAGAGTGTAGGATATCCCCTAGCAATGTAGGCACCAGATTGCGTGACACAAAGATTTTGATGACATTCACATCTATGAGTTGGTCAGGATTGGGGAACAAGACCATCCCATAGATGAGGAGAGCCACAATTTCCTCAAAATCTTGCAGGTCTAAGGAATTCCAACAGATTTGGGCCTTCTCAAATAGAAACTTTCCTAAAAAGCCTTTGACACCACTTCTAGTTTCCCAATGAGTTGTGACATCAGATGAGTGCAAGTGCGGGGCTTGAGCAATCTCTTTTGGCTTTGGGTCTTTTTCCGTACCGTTGAAAGGTAGTTGATTGAGAATAGGAATCCTTAAGAGTTGAGAGAATTCTTCCAAAGTAGGCACAAGCTGATAGTCAGGAAATGTGAAGCAATGATGCAAATGATCAAAGAACTGGAAGAGAACTTTCATCATATCCTCCTATGTGTTAGAGGTGACCAAGTTGAGTAGAAGACCATGCCTCTCGGTGAATGGAGAGTTCTCAGGGATCCTTGAAGCTAGCTCCTTGAGTTGTGGAGGAATTCTTACAAGGTTGATTTGGATAGTTTTCCTGCGGAGTGAATCCATATCCTATAAAACAGGAACAAAGATGAATCTCCAAAATCCTTGAAATGGTTAGTGAATGCATATGATGTTCATGATGTTCATGATGCCCATGATGTTATGTATAAGTATGCATATAAAATCAGATCAAACAAGTCCTTAGTTTAGGCTTTCATGGGGTTTTATAGGTAAGTACCCTCTTGAAGTTTAGTTGGCTCAACCTGTCCTAATAATAGTAACCGGGTTCTAAGAAGCTTAATATAACTGGATTGTTTCCTTGGTTATTGTTTCAGCTCAAGCCTCTTTAATGGAGACCGAAATATCCCAAGAAACCAACCCTCAATGAGTGTAGTATCGAGTATCTACCAACTTCGGACTGCACCAAAGCCAGTCATCTCACTACATCCTAAAGTCCAAGTTGGTCAAGTAAAGGGTTCTAGAAGTTCATTAGTGCTTCATGACATCACTCAGCGGCCCCGTATTCTCTTTGATTAACTCAAAGGCTACCGGTACCCACAAATATGTCACACTAACATAGCTATTGCTTAGACCATGTCGGTATACCCCGCACAGTTTCCATAATATATTGCTATTTACCTATAATGTTTCCCAAATCTGGGTGGAGGATTCAAACCCAAACAAAGAACCATAATGTAAAGCAAACAAGTCAAACAATGTAAGCAAATAAATATGATATAAACCCTAAGGTAATCCCACTTTTATAATAATCCCCAACAGAGTCGCCAGTTCTGTGATACGGTGGGAGAATTGACTTGAGGGTTTTGCGTTTGTGTTTGCAAATGTTGTGGTTAGCAAGAGTCACCACCGACTTTTCTTTTATCCAAAAGGAAAGGTGAAAAAGCACAGGAAAGACCTTTGAGATGTTTTCTTGAGTTCGGGGGGTAGATTATGAAAAGGGAAGGTATTAGCACCCTTTTCATCCATGGTTTTCCATGGGCTCTTAGTTACTTGCTTAAATCACTTGCTTTTGTTGTTTGAAAAATGTGTTTGGTGTGGTTTTGAAAGTATTTTGTAAAAGAGGTCATTCGTTTAGGCAATCTTTGTAATGATTCTCGTTCGTAAGAATGTATACAAAGATTTTTGTCTTTTTGAAAATGTTTTAAATATTTGCAAGATATTTTTGAAATGTGTGTGTTTGTTTTGAAAATAGCAAGTGTGATACGGTGGGAGAACTGACTTATGGTTTTGCATTCGTATTCGCACTTGTGCGGTTGAGCAAGAGTCGCCACCGAATTTTTATTTTATCCTAAAGGAAAGGTTAAAAAAAGCACAGCAAAAACCTTTTGAGATGTTTCGTGGGTTCGGGGGGTAGATTATGAAAAGGGAAGGTATTAGCACCCTTTTCATCCATGGTTATCCATGGGCTCTTAGTTACTTGGTTTTTTAGATCACTTGCCTTGATTCTTGATTGCTTGAAAATGGTGTATGTGTGAGTGTTTTTGAAAATGTTTTTGAAGAAGATGCCTTGTCTTAGGCTAACCTTGTAACAATTCTTTACTCAAATATTTTACAAAGGCGTGTATCTTTTCGAAAAGATGTTTCAAAATGTTTTGAGAGTTTGTTTGAAAGTGTTGTGGATTGTGGTTTTTGAAAAGAAGGCAAGTGTTTTTGCAAGTTGATCTCAAGTAAGTAAGAGTTTTATCTACCCTATTGTACTCAAAGGTTTTCTCTATGTTTTCAACCCTTTTTAACAATTTTGTTCCACCATTGAATTTGGTGGACAATCTTGCGTTTAGGAAGTTTATTCGGGACAGGCGCGGGTCATCGTATGGACCACGAATGCAATGGTGCCAAGTGTCCTTGGCAATGGGCTTTGAAGGGACTATGATCATTCCATTTAGGCAATATTCGAAAGCGTCATCGAGGGACTTATGATCATTTGAATTTGTTTTGCCAAAGATACTCGACGTGCAAGCATGGCCCATTTTGGAAGGCAACATGTGGGATTACCCTAGAGGGTGCAAGTGTGATTGCGTGTTGATTTCATGTCTTTGTCTTGTATTAGGTTATCTAGCGTTTGATTTTATGTACATGCAAACCCTAGGTCTAACCATGGTATAATGGAAAGCGGTAAATTGCGAAATGTAAAATCTACGCTATTACAAAATAAGTATCCGGGAGTGGGGGTACATGTGTATGAATGGGGATGAGACTTATAGTATCCAATAAGTTACAACCAAATCGAATTTGCGATCAAATGTAAATGACTAATATCAATGTATAAGATAAACAAATGTGTATAGGAGCAATGTAAATGTATTGTGTAAGTGTACAAGTATATGCGTACGTGATTATTTACAGGTGCGACAATGTGAAATTAAATGTGTATTAAGTATTATCTTAACCTAAAGAGAAAACTAAGTGTTTATTTAATTTAATTAGTAATCTTGTATATGGACAAAAAGAAATGTTTTAATTGAATGTTTTAAGTTCTAATCAAAAAAAGGGTATCTTTATTTATTAGTAAGAATATTTGAATTAAAAGAAGAAAGTGTTTTCAATTTTAATTATGTAATGTAAAAAAAATGTATTTTTGTCATTATATACAAAAAGTATTTTTAAATAAAAAAAAATCAAGGATTAAATTATGTATGAAAATGATGTTTTAAGAAAAGAAAATATTTCTAAGTTTTAATTATGTATACAAAAAAGTATTTTTTTTCATTTGTTATGTACAAAAATATTTTAATCAAATGAATGTTTAAGAATTTAAATTATGTAAAAAAAATGTATTTATCTATTATGTACAAAAATATATTTTAATTAAAATAATAAAAAAGGTATTTTCAATTTATATGATGTGGAAAAATGTATCTTAATTAAATGTTTAAGAAAAATGTATTTTCAATTAATGTATTAAACAAAGGTATTAGTAATAAAAATTATTGTAAAGAAAGAAAAAAAAGAGTGTTTGTTTAGGTTTATTAAGGAGAGAATAAAAAGAAAATTAGGTTAGGCAAAGGAACTAAAAAAAAGCAGATGCGTTGGGCTTTGTATTCAGAATGGGCAAGGCCCACGTTTGGGCTCAGAAAGTTTTAGGGTTTACTTTTGTTTTCATTTGGGAACGTGTTTTAGGGTTTGCAGCGCCGCTCATGTGTTTGTTCATCGTTCTTCTTCGTCTTCCTGAGCGATACCCTCCACCACAGAGCCACCAGCATCATCATGCCTTCCTCCCTCTAACGACAGTATTAGGGCACTCGATCTAAGGTACCATTCGCTTTCTTATTTTGTTGGGGTTTCTTTTAGTTCTTGCATGCTTGTGTTTTTCTGTTTATTTGATTAAGTTTTTTGACTTGGTTTATGTAACGAGGATGAAGAGGGAGATGTTTTACCTTGACTGAGAAGAGGGAGAAAATGGAGGTGCTTAGGAGGCTCGACGGTGGAGGAAGATTTGCGCGATGAGGGCTTTATCTGGTATCTTGTATATTTCTTTAAGCTTTATGATGTTGATGGCTGAAAGCTTCTTGTGCAATTTCACTTCTCTTTTCTTTGTTGCCTTTAATGCTTGTCTTGCTTATGTTGCCTACTTTGTCTGATATGTTTTTGAACGTTGATTATTTTTACCCCAATGATGTATTCTTTTTACTGAGGGCTCGTGGGGTTTGATTTTGAATGCTTCTTTTCCTCTTCTCTTCCAGTAGCCTTGAGTTGCTTTATGAATATGCTTGCTTAATGACTTTCTCCTTCTCTTTCTGGCCTGTGTTGCCTGGGTTGCTTATTGCTTTTGGAATGTTGGCTTAGGATGGTTCTTGGAATACCCTATGATGATGTAAATCTGAGGGTTTGTGGGATTTGATTTTGAATGCTTCTTGTTTGAGGCTTTTGATTTGAAGCTGGACTGGGTCGGTGTTTTAAATAGGTTTCAGACAGGTTTGTATGTGCAGGTTTGGCTTCAGCAGTTTTGAGTTTAGGCCATATTGTTTTTGACAGTAGTAATGGTTGTGGAGGTTTATCAGTTTGTGCTTAGGCCGGTTGTCTCAGTGCAGATGGCAGGTTTTATGTTTTTTGGTTTGAGCTAATGCAGGTTTTTTATACTATAGCTTTGAACTTGGTTCTAGTTGTTTTTGTTTCAAGGCTTCAGGCAGGTATGATCTTTTGCTTTTGGCTTCTGGTTAGGACTTGGTTGAGGCCTTGAATGTTTAAGGTTTGTGAAATAGCAGGTTAAGGGTTTTTGGCTCTTAGAGTTTAAGGGCTTGACAGGTTTTGATGGTTAGGACAGGTTTTGAAGCTTTGGTTGGTAACTGGTTTTTTGAACTTGAACAGGTTTTAGACTTTTTGTTAGGCTTCAGACAGGGCTGGGCTTCAGGCTTGAACTGGTTTATTATGCTTCAGGTTTTAGGCCTAGCAGGTTATTGGTTTTGAGGTTTTATTGACTTGGATTGAGCTTCAGGTTATGTGTTTGGAGGTTTTTGCTGGTTTTTAGCAGATGGAAGGTTTTGTATCTTTGCTTGTCTCTTTTAGACAGGATGAGGCTTAACAGTTTTTTATCCTCTCCCTTTGGTTCTGTGTTCAGTTCTTTTTGTATATATTTTTTCTTATGCCTAAAGCCTAAAAAACCTGTTTACTTTTATCTCTCCACTCTTCTCTCTCAGTACAGTTGAATATGTTAAAATATGTTTCTTTTCTGTACTTTTTCTGAAAGGGCCACCCTTATGGGAAATGATGATATGAATAGGCTTGCTTGCATAATAGATTTCCTCTGTATTCTTTATCTCTTCTTTGACAGCTTTTGTACCTTTATCTTCTTTGATATCTTTGCCAAATCCTCTTCTTGACAGCTTTGAGTAGACTTCTTGGCATTTTGACAGCAAGTTGTACCTTTTGGCCTTTTTGACATAAAGTAGGAAATTGGATTTTTCAGTTTGGTTTGAACTTGGAGTTTGAGATTTTAAACTTATGCAGCTTTGACACTTTGCATTTTTTCTCAACTTTGCATTCATGATTAAATAAAATTCTTCCCTCTTTGTGAACCGGGAGAAATCCCGTGATTTGCAGAGAGGGTTAACTGATCCCAATCAGTGGCCCTTAGTGATGAATTTCTTTTATCTGTCTTTATTTATTTATCAGTTACTGACTTTTCTCCTTTTCTTTTTGCAGATGAATATTTGGATGGAGAGGAGCAAAGTGAAGAATGAAGAATTAGGGACTTAGAAAATATTTAGAAAAATAGGATAGTTTTAATTTCAATTTAATCATTGTAAACTATTATTATTTTAAATACTTCGTAAATGCATACTTGTATCTAAATAATAATTGTAACAAATGTTTAAATATGAAATAAAAATTCTATTGATCCATTTAATTCTTTTTATCCCTTCTCAATTATTTACTTATTATTTATAGTTCCTTAAATTAAAACAAATGAAAATTAAATTCCAGATATTTAATTCTTAGAATAATAAATAATCAACTAAACATTGATTCTTCGTTGATCAAAATAAATGAACTTGGCGCCTCCATCATCTAAAACAACGCACAGTCAAACGCAATAACTGATCATACGCATTCCTTTCTTACTGATTTCTTACCAAGCACTGTAAATCCAATACTGCATATTTCTTTTGACTGGCTCAAACAAACCAACGTGAATTCAAACCAACTGCCTCTTTTACTGATCAAAACAATGCGAATTCAACCCGAATCTCGGAATAACTTGCAAAGTGCTGTGGAATTTTAATCTTTTTGAGAATACGCGCACAAACCCTAATTCCTGATTAAATTCCAAAGAGCGTTCGCCTGATCAAAATTGAGCCAAAATCAACCAAAACCCTAGGCCAACTGTGTGAAACAATCCAGAGCCCTAAAAAATCAATAAAACCCTAATTGTGTCCTGACTGACGAGAAAAGTCCGTTTGTCCGATTCTTGAGCCAATCTGAAAAATCAGGAAACGCCTGAAGCTGAGACTTCTTGTGGTAAAATGCGAGGGCAAATTTTGGGGTACAACAGCAAGGATAGTTGTTTTTTAAATAGAGCAAGTAACTAGAAGAAATCTACCTACTCAAATGTCTTTCTTATGTATTTTCTATTCCTTTGACATTGTTGTCTTACCATTGATTTGGTAAGCAACCCTATCTTTGGATGTAAACGGGACGGGCGTGGGTCATCGTATAACCATGATTAGAAATGTTTGCAAAGTATCTTAGCATTTTTAGGGGCCAAGATCATTTTGTAAGGCAACTTTTTGAATAGCGTCATCGAGGGACTATGATCTTTATATTTGTTTGTTTTGCTAAGATACTTCGCATGCGTAATATGGTCATTTTGTTTTAGGCAACCAAGTGGAGAAACCCTAAGGATGCTTGTGTGCAAGTGTATCATTTTCATGCTTTGGTTTTATCTTATATTTAGGGTTTTCTATTTTGCTTTGTTTCGATTTTATCATACAAACCCTAATTACTAATCATGGCATGTAAAGCGGTAAATTGCGTAATGTAAATATTACTAAGCTATTACAACAATTTTATGGGAGGGGGAATACAAATTTGAATGGGGGATTTGCAAGAATGTAAACCTAAATAAATTATTACAACCAAATCGAATCTGTACAAGTATTAGAATAAATAGTGTTTAAAGATGCAATATAATGTACATGTTAAGAAAAGATTTTTGTCTTGTTTTGTTTTTGTAAAAGAAATTTTAATCTAAACCTAAAAGTATAAGGAAAAGAAGTTAATTTTTAAAAGGGAGGCTTAACCCTAATTATTATTTTAAAAGAAAATAAAGTTCTTATATATTATTTTTTAAGTATTTTTGTATTAAAATAACAAATAATATTGTATAAAAAGATAAAGTTTTTATATATGCAAAATAAATATTTATGAGTATGGAATGAAAAGGAAATAAATAAAATAAACTAAATATATTTTAATTATATTTCACAAGTTTATTAAGAAAATACATGATATATATTAAAAAATAAAATATATTTTTATGTGAAAAATAAACTAAAATAAAATAAAAATGCAATATTATAAAATTTATATTTTTTGGATTTTTATACATTAAATAAAATATTAATGAAAACAAAAATAAAATTAAATGAAAATGTATGGAAAAAAAATGGGTCAGGGGGGTATGGCAAGCAGACTAGAGGCAGCATATTAGCAAAAAAGACTATAGCCCAAACAATGGAGGCCCATCCTGTAAAAAAAGTCACAAAGCTGAAAAAAATGAAAAAAGTATGGAAAACAAAAGTAGCGCCCAGGTTCGAACCCAGGACATGGGTCTCACCAGCGCGCTACTTTGCCACTGGGGTGGCTATACATCCATTGTCTTAAGGAAAACAAAAATAATATAACATGAAACAAGTCCTTGCCCTGTACTTCATCTTCTTCCTCAAGCTTGGCCAGATGTCCTGTAACTCTCTCATTCTTCCATAAAAATGAAAACTCATAACATGAAAGTTTTAGTATTTGATATCACGATTCCAACCATATAAGTTATGTGAACTAACAATCAAAGGTCGGAAAGAATTTTAACAGCCCAAAATTAAAACCTAATATTTTCAGAAACTTCAAGTTCTAAATTCTCTCCACTCAAGTAAAATAAATGCAAGATAAAGATATGTACAGTTTCGTTGTAATGAGGACTACATTATTTATTCACAAATCATGGCCAATGGTTGCCTATACAAGGAGATATAAGTTGAGATTTTACCTGCTTCATTTGAAATCATGGATGGAACTGGAGTGAGTTTGATAGAGGCTTGATGCTTGCTTGAGCTTCCTTGAACTTCCCTGAATGTATTTCCACCCTTGCCTTGCTCTGAAAGTGCCTGAAACTCCTTGGCCAAGTCAACCTGCAAGCTTTGAAAACAAAAATGGCAGATGATGGAGAAGTGGTTACAGAACAGTGATGAAGGTCTGGATTGGTTTGATATCAAGCAGGTAAGGTGTTTTGATGATCAAGAATGGAAACGCACGAGCCAAATGAGAGATTGGTATACTTATGCCAAAACTGCAAGTTTTGACAGTTTTCTGGTGTTTTTGAACTTGGGAGTGTTTCAGCCTTTTTTCAATCATGTCTTGTGTTGTGTTATGTTTGTATATTAGTATAGAATCATTTTCATGTCAACCCTCCAACAGATGTGCCAGTTCTAGCCTTTTTGCAACTTTTCTTGCCTTTGAAGTAAAGTGAAGGGACAAGGCTTGCCATGCTTGTACTTGCTTTCTTAGGGTTGGTATAAACTTGTACAACGTGCTTTAGGCCTGTAAGGTTTGTATATGCAATGGAGACAGGTGCAATGCTCAAGAATTAGAAAGTGGTAAAAGTTGAGCTTTTTCAAAATGGCAATGGTCACTTTATGCCATTTATGGAATTACAACTTGGATAATGGCTCTAGGACATGGATCAAAGGTTTTTCAACTGAGTAAGCATTAAATTAAGGAGTGAGGAACAATTTTTGGACATTTAAAGCATGTATTAGGTAGCATAGGTACTTGTTGTACCCCAAAATTTGCCCTCCCATATTCATCTAGAATTGTCAAAAGTCAAGGTCACAAAATTCCCCCAGGGTTGTGCAGCTCAACTGTCTCCTAGACAGTCAAAACTAGGGTTTGAGTTCTGGTCAAGCAAATGAACTTTTCAAAGGCCCAATCAAGTCTCATGTGCCTACAAAGATGGTCAAATATCCTCATGTCAAGTTTCAAGGCATTCAGCTCAAAATTGCACAGTCAAAACCCTAGATTGTACTACAGTCAACTGTAGGGGCAAAATGGTCATTTGACAGTCAAAAGGTCAAATTTTTGGTCAATATATAATTTTGAAACCACAAACATCATTTGATCAATGCTTGATCATGATTCTCAAAATTTGGCTCAGAAATCATCAAAGATGCAAAAGTTACTATATTTGGACAGCTGAAAAAGTCAACAGAAATTGACCAGGGCATAACTTTCACATGGATTATCAGAAAAATTCCATCCAAAGCTCATTTTGAAGAGAAAGACATTTCCTACAATTCATCTTCATGTTCCAAGTCCAAGAAATGCTCTCACAAAAAGTTATCAATTTCAACATTATAGGTCATTTTCAAAAGTCAACAAAAAGTGACTTTAAGTCAAAAGCCATAACTTGAGATTGGTAAATCAAAATGACATGGGACCAAAGGCATTGGTTAAAGGACTCAAAGACCTTTCTAAAATGTCCAAGAACATGTGAAAAGCTTAAAAATTGACCAAGTTATGCCTTGTGGAAGTTGGGAAATTTTTGGAAATTTTTGAAAGTCAACATTGATGCAAAAGGCCTAAAAATGCAAATGGGCCCAATTATCTTCCAAATTTCTTCATGCCAAGCCTATGCACGACCACTAGGCCCAAAGGGAAGTATTCTCATATTTTTTAATTATTTATTTGAATTAATATTAATTTATATTCATTTAAATGATTTTAATTCATGAAAAATATAAGCCTTAACCAAAAAAATCTTTTTATACATGTTTTGATCCAATATTTCGTGCATATCCCATTTAGGAAAGTTTTGGATTGATTTGGACCTAATTGACACAAAGAACATGAAAAAAAGATATGAAGAAGATTTGCCAAAATCAAATATATGAAATCATCAATGCATAAGATTTTATACAATTTTTCTTGACCTAATATGCTCCATATATGATCAGAAGAGAACCCTAATCATCCAAGACTGAAAAGCTGCGCATAAACAAGCATTCAAAACTTGCAAAATTTCACAAAAAAGTCAATACTGAATTCAAGGTTCTAAGGCGATTCAAGCTTGGATTTTTGTTTCAACAGCATCCTGAGACCCTCCTGAGTCTTTCTCAATCAAAAACCACGACTCAAACGCCTTGGACTGGTACCTGGAACCCAAACCGTATCAAGAACATATTGAAATTGCATAGCACGATTTAAGCATCCTCATGCATTTTTCTTTATAGATTATTGTTTGTCATGATGTTCTAAAGCTAACCAACGTGTTTGATTTTGTTTTTGTGTCATATATGAGAAGTTGCCATTGTTACAAACTAGGTTTTCAGGTTCTCAAAATTGGGGCTTTGTCAATACAGTAAAATTGGCCACTAAAACCACCATGGTTGAACTCAGCGTGGTCTCATGAACAAGAAGCATGCCTCGCGATGGATTTATGTAGCAAGGAATTCTATTCGCTATTTTCCTGTAGGTCTCTTTAAACCACGCGTGAAAACCGTTGCCCATTAGTTATGTGTTACAGGGGTGGTGAGGAAGAAGATGGCGTGTCCATCAACCATTGGGCAGTTTGAATTTCGCGCGAATTCTCATAAACCTTAACGCGTTATTTTTATAATGTTTATTATTTATTCCATGTTAACTTAACGCGCTTGGCTCAAATGGTAACGTGCTATGCTTGTAACTTCAAAGACCTGGGTTCAAGTCCCAGGTCCTACATATTTGCCATATTATTTTGCAAACTGAAATTCTATGCAGCGCTAGTTAAGGTCCATGCTATGCATCCTCAAGAATCCACCAGCCATGTGTCCTGGAAAGCAAATCAAGGGCCATGATCAAAGGAGTACCCTAAGCACCAGTCAACGCATCATACCTAATCCCAGAAAGTCAATGAATCAACCCTTATTGGGCCAGGCTTTTCAGGCTTATACCTCCAAAATTTGGGGCAGCACCCCCACCCTGGTTTGCTTTCTTCATTTTATTTTTTTTCTATTTTAATTATTGTATGATTTATTTAATTGCTTTAATTAACTTATTTTTTTTTTATAAAATATAAAAACATTAAAAAATGCAGAAAATACAAGAAAAATATAATATTTATTTTATTACAATTATTTTCATAAATAAACTAGCATGTAAATAAACTAGTGTAATTAGGGTTTAATTCCAATTCTTTTTTTAATAACAATCCAAAAAAAAAACATGTAGAATTAGGTTAATAGTTTTAATGTCTTTTTAATTTTTATTTCTCACAATACTATTTATTTACTTATTTTATTTTCATAAATTAAATTGCACATAAATGAATTAGGGTAATCTAGGTCTTATTTTAATTCTTTCTTAATAAATAAAAAAATATTAGAATTTAGGGTTTGCCGTTTAGTTTAATTTTAATTAATACTTCTTTTTCTTTTAAATCTTAAAAAATACAAAATATCAAAAAAACATTTAATTCCTTTTATTACTTTATTTTTAATCCTTATTAATTTTAATTATTTGCAAAAAGGGTCCAACGCCCGTCATTAATCAGTTAATTGCGCATTTATTTTATTATCGCTTATTATAATTTTGTAAATATCCCAAAGCCATGTAATTTACTTTTCGCACTTTATTTCTTCGCATTATTTATTTTTCCGCTAAATCGGGTCCTGGAAATTTTGGTGATGTGGGCCCGCGCCTTTGTAATAGTCGTAGATTTATCTTTTCCGCACTCCTAACTGTTAATTGAGCATGAAAGAATGAATGTCTAATTAAAATCAAACGCATAGATCACTTTGACATGAACAAGACAAAGATAAGCGAATCTGACACACAAATCACACACCACCCCTAGGGTACGCCTCACTGTTGCCTTGCCTCGAAAGGTGATCGTCGAGTAGAGGATGTCTTAGTAAGTCCTCATGATCCGGGAACCTGGCATGAGGGTAGCTTCTAAGGTGTCTTCCCATTGCTCTGGTGATCACCACGTCCCGAATATCGAATTGACCCGAACACCTCCAACGGTGGTGCTACCTACCTCTCAATGGTGGGATGGCACTACTTTTAAGGACATCTACACAGACGAATTCCTTAGGGTAGGTAGGTTCTCAAGGATACTTGCTCTAATCTCAAAACAAACTCAAAAAAAACCTTTTCACACCGACACTTTTCAAAAACTTTCAAAGCAAATTTTTCAAACACTCTGACGTACGAGTCGAACTGAAATTTTTCAAAGAAACTTTTTTAAACCCACATTGAAAAGCAAAACAATTTTGAAAACACAAATGAGCAAGTATCTAAGAGCCCATGGATAACCATGGATAGAAAGGGTGCTAACACCTTCCCTTTCTATAACCTACCTCCCGAACCGAGAGCAATCTCTATAAGGAATTTTTCTGTGCTTTTGTCCTTTCCATTTGGAGAAAATAAAAGACGGTGGCGACTCTTGCTTCCGCGACATTTCGCGAACCAGCGTTAAACAGTCAGTTCCAGATCCACCGATCACAGAACTGGCGACTCTGCTGGGGACCCTTTATAAAGTGAGGTGTACCTTAGGGCTAGGTCATAACTGTGTTTTCACTTGTATTGTTTTGCTTGTTTTACTATTGTGGGTTGCATCGGAGATACATAGATCCTAACCCGGATCTGGGGATACCCTGTTTAGGTAGCATAAGCTGTGAGGGACCTGTCCGGCGTAGACCGACACAGGTGAAGCAGTGGCTACGTTGGTGTGACACCTTAGTCTGTACCGATATCCCTTGTGTCGCAACGAGGAGAATATGGGTCTTCTAAGGAGTCGTTAAGCACCAACAACCTTAGAACCTTAATTGACACAACTTGGCCTTTAGAACAGTAGCAGTATGCTACGCCCATTGAGGCTAAACTCTCGTGATGGTTCTGGCCGCAAGAAAAGATTGCGATGCTGGAGTTATGACCGATTGAGGGTAGTCAATGATATTGGGATCCTCTAAGAACCCGGTTACTTTTGATTAGGACAGGTATGAACCAACAAACTGAAAGAGGGTAGTACCTAGACCTCATGCTGGCCTTAAACCTTAAGGGCTTGTCTTGTGTGCCTTGTGTGCCTTACTATGTTTGCCTTTGTATCTGTATGTGGTGTGCTTTATCATAACATCATAGCATCATGAGCATTGCATGCATCCTGCATAAGAACTGACCATTTCAAAGACAAGAGGATTTCATCTTTGCTCTGTTTTGTAGGACATTATGATGCCTGTACGAAGGAATACTATCCGGTTCAACTTTGTTCGTTCACCTGAGTTGATTGATGAGTTGGTTAGCAGAATTCCAAACACCACTTCCTTCATTCAGAGGCATGGTTCTCTTCTCAGTTTAGTCACTGCAAAGCGGGATCAACAGTTGATGAGTGTTCTGACCCAGTTCTATGACCCTCAGTACCAGTGCTTTACCTTTCAAGACTTCCAGCTGGTCCCTACCCTGGAAGAGTTCTCTAATCTGCTTGGTATCCCTATCTTGGATCAGACTCCCTTTACTGGTTGGGAAAAGACCCTCAGGCTTGAGGACATTGCTGCAGCTCTTCCTTTGACCCATCAAGAGGTAACAGACAACTGGGTAACTAGAAGCGGAGTTAAGGGTTTCTTGGCCAAGTTTCTGATTGGTAAAGCTAACAACTTCTGGAATGACTTGGACTTTAGGGCATATGAAGATATCTTGGCTCTCCTAATCTATGGGTTAGTCCTGTTTCCTAATCCTGACAACTTCATCAATGTCACCTCCATTAGGATCTTTATGTCTCAGAACCCGGTGCCCACTCTCTTGGGTGACATCTTGCAGCAACTTCATGCCCGTACTACCCGAAGACGAGGAACCCTATGGTGTTGTATCCCTTTGTTGGTGAGGTGGTTTATTTCGCACCTCCCTAAGTCCGTATTGAAGAACCAAGAAGGAAGAGGTTGGGCTCACAAGTTAATGTCTCTCACCGATAAAGACATCATTTGGACTTGCAGAGGTTTGGATGAGATAGCTATTATTGATCGATGCGGGGAGTATCCTAATGTTCCTCTGATTGGTACTCAAGGAGGGATCTCGTACAATCCATGTCTAGCACTCCGTCAGTTTGGAAGAGCAAGAAGAGCAGGCCCCCATGAGATGTTGGTGCCTCACATCAGTTTCGAGTTTCAGGTGGATAGTGACGAGCTACGTCGTAGGTTCATCAAGGCTTGGGAAAAGGTTCATAAAGCTGACCCACAAGAGCTAGGGCCAAAGACTTCTCTACCTATGGAAGCCTACTACAAATGGGTCCGCATCCGTGCTCAGAAGTTAGGTATGCCGTATGAAGCTGTCAGACCCGTCATTCTTGAGTGTCCTGATAAAGATGGTGTTCCTCCAACTGTCCTTCCTCCTCAGATACCTACTGATTATGAGACATTGAAGAGATCTTGGTCACAACTGCAAGAAGAACGGGATTCTTACCGGGAAAAGTTCAACGAGCAGGAATCAAAGGTCCAGAAGCTGACAAAGCAATTGGAGAATGAGAGAGCTCTGAATGCCTACCTCCGTACTGAGAAGAGGAGACCATGGGATCAATGAGGAGTGCTGAATGTGCCTTTACAGTTTTTATTTCCTTTCCAGTTGTTTCATTTCATGTAAACGCCTAAGGGCTACTTGTTGAATAATCTCAGTCACAAAGTTGAATCTAATGAAGGGTGTTCTTTCTTTGTTTACAAAGTTGATTCCCGATTGTCTTTGAAAACATAATTCATACGCATTTCATACATCATGTGCATAGCAGGTTTTTCCCCTTTTTCAGGTTGCTTACAGTTCTTCGCTGTTTATTTCAGCATCATGAATTCCGGATCTGAATCAACTGAGACTTCAATCAAGGCTCTCCAGGCGCAGAATGCGCAGTTTCAAGAGCTAATCCTGGGTCTAGCTAAAGGCCAAGAGGAACTGAAGACTATGCTCCTGAAGAAGGAGAAGAAGAAGAAAAGAAGAACTGTTCTATTCAACTCGGGCCGAAGGTTGGGTAATACTCTGCACCAAGAAGAGGTTGTTTCTTCTGTTGGCAAAAGTCCTTCTCAGGCAGAAGCAAGGGTTCCTAGTCCGGTGGTCTCCGACAACGAGACAGATTTTGATGAGGAACAATATCCTCCTGAAGACAACAAGTACAAACAACTGGAGGACAGGTTGAAGGCCATGGAAGTTCAACAGGTACCTGGGCTGGATTTCGGAAATCTGGGTTTGTCAACTGGTGTGGTTATTCCACATAAATTCAAAGCTCCCACCTTCTCCAAGTATGACGGGGCATCCTGTCCCAAGCTGCATTTGAGGTCCTATGTTCGGAAGATTCAGCCGTACTCTGCGGACAAGAATCTATGGATCCACTTCTTCCAGGAGAGTCTTTCAGGGACTCACCTCGAATGGTTCTATCAGCTGGATGGGACCAAAATTCGTAACTGGGAGGAGCTGGCTACTGCTTTCTACAAGCAGTATCAGTATAATGCCGACCTTGCCCCCACGCGTACCCAACTCCAGGGTATGTCGTTGGGCGTAAGCGAAGGTTTTAAAGAGTACGCGCAGAAGTGGAGAGAGCTGGCTGGCAGGGTGCAGCCACCTTTGACTGATCGAGAGTTAGTGGATATGTTCTTGGGGACCCTATCTGGGCCGTTCTTTAATCATCTCATTGGGAATTCTTCTGCTGGTTTCACTGATTTGATCTTAACTGGAGAGAGAATTGAAGCTGGGTTGAAGTCTGGAAAGATTGCAAAGGCTGCATCATCATCTGGGTCGGACAAGAAACCGTTTAAAAAGGAGTCTAGTGCTGTGTATGGCTCCAGAAAATCAGAAAGACCTGATCGCCGCCAATCTGTCAGTGCGGTCATGATTGCTACGCCTGCTGCCGCTCCCCGGTCAAACAATCCTCAAAGGGCTGATAGACCCCGGAGAGAGTTCACTCGGTTAAGCATGACCCTGTCGCAAATCCTGCCACAGTTACTATCCACCAATTTGGTGACTGTCAAGGAGGCGCCAAAGTTCCCTAACACTACCTCTCCCAAGTACAACCCGAATGCCCGTTGTGCTTACCATTCAGACAGCCCGGGGCATGCCACTGATGACTGTTGGGCGTTAAAGAATAAGGTGCAAGACCTTATCGATGCTAAAGAGATACAATTCGAAGCGCCCGCAAAACCGAATGTAGTTACTGCCCCTATGCCTCAGCACGGGGTAAATGCCGTTGATGAAGATGTTTATGCTGTTTCTGTGGATGATCTAGCCACTCCTTTAAAGATCATTAAGAAGAACCTACTGCAGGCCGGTTTATTTCCGGGTTGTAGTGAGGGTTGCCTGTTCTGTGTTGTGTCCCCATCCGGTTGTCCCTTGCTCAAGTTAGGCATCCAAAGCTTAATGGATAGCAAGGAGATCTTATTCAAGAAGTCTGCTGTTCGTATGGTTCCAATGGAAGAAGTCTCTGTGGTGACTATCTTCAACAATCCGATCCCTTCTCTCCAGAAGAAGCCTGTCCAAATTCTGACCGTTGCACCTGTTACTATCACTGTTCCTGGGCCCCTGCCCTATGTATCCAACAAAGCTATCCCTTGGCATTATGGGGCAGATGTATATATAAACGGAGTGAAACAAGAGCTCAACGCTGGCGCCAGCATCTGTGACATCACTGGCCCGGCCAAAGTTACCCGCAGTGGCAGGCTCTTCTCGCCTGACATTGCGCCACCTGCTGCTAGAAGACCACTCCTGATAATTCCTGCAAGTGTACCTACTCCCGTTGCTGATCAAGTTGTTATTCCTGCTGCTGATCCTATTGTTTCTCCTGCTGCCGAGTCATCCAATGCTCGGGGCAAGGGAATTGAAATTGAGCCTGCCCAGATGGAGGCACCCATACCCATAGCTGCTGAGGCCTCCCCACAAGAGATGGAGGAAATTCTAAAGATTATAAAGAAGAGTGACTTTAATGTTGTGGAACAGCTGGGGCATACGCCCTCCAAAATCTCCATGCTCTCTTTACTGCTGTGCTCTGAGGCCCATGCAAAGGCCCTCATCTCATTCCTTAAGAAAGCTCATGTGCCACATGAAACTTCTGCAGTCCAATTCACTGATTGCGTGGCAAGTCTAACGGCGGACAATGGCTTGGGTTTTTCAGATGCTGACTTGACCATGAAGGGGAAAGATCATAATGATGCTCTGCATGTCTCAATCGAATGCAGGGGCACCACCTTGGCACATGTGTTGGTTGATACGGGGTCATCTTTGAATGTGCTACCCAAGAAAGCTCTGGATCGTCTAGATTGTGAAGGCCTGGATTTGAAGCCCAGCAACATCATTGTCAGGGCCTTTGATGGTTCAAAGAGGATGGTCCATGGGGAGGTGGACATTCCAATTCGTGTGGGTTCTCAGGTGTTCGATTCCACTTTTTATGTGATGGATATCCGTCCATCTTACTCTTGTCTGCTGGGTCGACCCTGGATACACAAGGCTGGGGCAGTGACCTCTACCTTGCATCAAAAACTGAAGTACCCCGTCAGAGGGAAGATCGTCACCGTGCAAGGTGAGGAAGAATACATGGTGAGCCACCTAAACTCGTTCAGATACATTGAGATGGATGGGGAGTTCATTGAGACCCCCTTTCAGCATTTCGAGGAGGTGTTTCCAATCGCAGCAGAAACAGCAGAAGCAGGTGGTCCTCTGAAGATGGCTTCCCTAAAGGATGCCAGGGCTGTAGTGCAAAAGGGTGAAGATGCCAACTGGGGCAGACTGCCAGACTTCACCCAGAAGACTGATAAACTTGGGCTGGGTTTCACCTCAGAAGGGCAGAGAGCTATGAGGAAAGAGAAGATCGGAAGGCCTCCGGTGTTTATTAAAGGTTCAGAAGCGAATGCTGTCGGGGAAGACTTTGAAGTGGACGAAGCCGAATTCAACAGCTGGATTTATCCGACGGCCGAAGAAGGATTGAACAATTGGAGTGCAAAGGATCACACCCCTGTTACCTTTGTGACACAGTAATGAATTCCCATGTTTTGTTATTTTGTAATAGACAATGATAAACTCTATGGCCCGGTGTCTTACCCGAGGCACCGCGGTTCTATTTGTGAGGGCATATGAACTGTCATTTTATACATCATAAATGAAAATCTTGGACTATTTTCGCATTGCAAATATTGTGTTCCTTTTCTATCTTTCCTTTCCTTTACATAATTATCAAAACAGCTGTATTTACACACACACTCACTCATACAGGTTCCAATCCACTCTGGATCTCACTGATAACAGCTCTGCTAATGCCAATTATGACTTCGAAAATCCGATCAACTTAGCCGAAGACGAAGGTGAAGATGATTGCGAAGTGCCTGGCGAGCTTGCAAGACTGTTGCTTCAGGAAGAAAGGGCAATTCAACCCCATGAAGAGCCAGTGGAAACTATAAACCTGGGTACTGAGGCAGACAGAAAAGAGGTAAAGATTGGTGCTAACCTAGAGCTCAGCGTGAAGCAACGGTTAACCAAGATGCTGCATGACTATATGGAGATCTTTGCCTGGTCCTACGAAGACATGCCAGGGTTGGATACCGATATTGTTGTCCATCATTTGCCGACTAGGGAAGACTGCCCTCCAGTTAAACAAAAGGTTCGTCGGATGCGTCCAGAGATGTCCGAGAAGATTAAAGCCGAGGTCATGAAACAGTTTGATGCCGGGTTTCTTGCAGTGACTTCCTATCCTCAGTGGGTTGCAAATGTGGTGCCGGTGCCTAAAAAGGACGGCAAGGTCAGAATGTGTGTGGATTACAGGGATCTGAATAGGGCCAGCCCCAAGGATGACTTCCCCTTACCTCACATTGATGTCCTTGTGGATAATACAGCTCAGCACAAAGTATTCTCTTTCATGGATGGTTTTTCAGGCTACAATCAGATCAAGATGGCACCTGAAGACATGGAGAAGACTACATTTGTTACTCAGTGGGGCACCTTCTGTTACAAGGTCATGCCATTCGGGTTGAAGAATGCTGGGGCAACCTACCAACGTGCCATGGTTGCCTTATTTCATGATATGATCCATCATGAGATCGAAGTGTATGTGGACGACATGATCGCTAGGTCCCAGACTGAGGAAGAGCATCTAGATCACCTGCAGAAGTTATTTGACCGGTTGAAACTGTACAAGCTAAGATTGAACCCGAACAAGTGCACCTTCGGGGTAAGATCTGGGAAGTTGCTAGGCTTCGTGGTCAGTGATAAAGGTATTCAAGTGGACCCTGCTAAGGTCAAAGCTATTCAAGAGATGCCAGCTCCTAAGACAGAGAAGGAAGTCAGAGGCTTTTTAGGACGCCTGAATTACATTGCTCGATTCATATCTCATTTGACTGCTACCTGTGAGCCAATCTTCAAGCTGCTGAAGAAAGATCAGGTAGTACGTTGGAACGATGAATGTCAGGCTGCTTTCGACAAAATCAAAGAGTATCTCCAAGAACCACCCATCCTTATGCCACCGGTTGAAGGGAGACCTCTGATACTATATCTGACAGTGCTAGACAACTCAATGGGGTGTGTGCTGGGGCAGCATGACGAGTCTGGCCGAAAAGAGCATGCCATTTATTACCTTAGCAAAAAGTTTACCGACTGTGAGACCCGATACTCACTGCTTGAGAAAACTTGCTGCGCTTTGGTATGGGCTGCTCGCCGGCTGAGACAGTATATGCTGACTCACACTACTTTGTTGATCTCAAAGATGGATCCGATAAAATACATATTCGAAAAGCCTGCTCTGTCTGGAAGAATTGCAAGATGGCAGATGATCTTGACGGAATACGACATTCAGTACACAACCCAGAAAGCCATCAAGGGAAGTGTACTGGCAGACCACTTAGCTCATCAAGCTGTAGATGACTACCAATCAATGAACTTCGAGTTTCCGGATGAAAGCATCATGATTGTGACTGATTGTGAAGTGCCTGGACCGGATGAAGGACCTGAACCAGGATCCCGATGGTCTATGCACTTTGACGGAGCTTCCAATGCTTTGGGAAATGGTATCGGCGCCATCATCATATCCCCTCAAGGTACTCATACTCCACTCACTGCCCGGCTGTGTTTCAACTGTACCAACAACATGGCGGAGTATGAGGCGTGTATCATGGGTCTTCAAGCTGCGATCGACTTAAGGATCAAGTTCCTCAGTGTTTTCGGAGATTCCGCTCTTGTGATCAATCAGATCAAAGGAGAGTGGGATACGAAACATCCGAACCTGATTCCTTACAGAGAATGTGTGTTGACCCTGATTCCCCACTTCACAGAGATAACCTTTGAGCACTTTCCAAGAGAAGAGAATCAGTTAGCGGACGCGTTAGCTACAATGTCTTCAATGTTCAAGGTCAAATGGGATAATGAGGCTCCCCGGATCATCATCTGGAAACTGGACGAACCGGCATACTGTTGTGATCTCGAAGCTGAATTGGTAACTGAGAAGCCTTGGTACCACGAAGTGAAGAGATATCTGGAAGCTCAGGAATACCCTGAAGGTGCCTCTATCAATGATAAGAAATTCCTGAGACGGTTCGCATCCAAGTTCTTCCTAAGCAACGGCATCTTGTACAAGAGAAACCATGATTCAACCTTACTGCGTTGTGTGGACAAGACTGAAGCGGAAAGAATCATGGAAGAGCTACACGAAGGGACCTTTGGTACGCATTCCAGTGGGCATACTATGGCTAAGAAGATCCTACGGGCAGGATATTACTGGTCCACCATGGAAGCTGATTGCTACCAACATTCTAGGACATGCCACAAGTGCCAGATCTATGCAGATAAGGTGCATGTTCCTCCGGTTCCCCTGAATGTTCTGACTGCGCCTTGGCCGTTTGCAATGTGGGGCATAGACATGATCGGCGAGATAAGACCTACGGCATCCAATGGACATCGCTTCATCCTAGTGGCGATTGACTATTTTACGAAGTGGGTTGAAGCAGCATCCTATGCTACAGTAACCAAGACTGTTGTGGCACGGTTTATTCGGCACAATCTGATCTGTCGATATGGCGTCCCTGAACGGATCATTACAGACAACGGTACCAATCTGAACAATAAGATGATTGCCGAGCTTTGCGAACAATTCAAGATACAGCACCACAATTCTTCTCCTTACAGACCGAAGATGAATGGGGCTGTAGAAGCAGCAAATAAGAACATCAAAAAGATCGTGCAAAAGATGACAGTAACATACAAAGATTGGCACGAGATGTTACCGTTCGCTCTGCATGGGTACCGTACCTCAGCTAGGACGTCAACCGGGGCAACTCCCTTCTCTCTGGTTTATGGTATGGAGGCAGTCTTGCCGATCGAAGTACAAATTCCCTCTCTCCGGATAATGAAGGATGCAAACCTGAACGAAGATGATTGGATCCAGACACGACTTGACCAACTCAATCTCATTGACGAAAAAAGACTTGCTGCTATCTGTCATGGTCAAACGTATCAGAAACGGATGATCAGGGCATTTAACAAAAAGGTCAGACCACAGGAATATCAAGTCGGGGATCTGGTTATCAAGAGAATCATCCTTCCTCAGAGTGATCCAAGGGGCAAATGGACCCCTACGTACGAAGGGCCATTTGTGGTTAAGCATGTGTTCTCAGGAGGAGCAATGATATTAACCAACATGGATGGTGACGACCTGCCTCACCCCGCCAATGCAGACATAGTTAAAAAATACTACGCATGAAAAAAGACCCGCTAGGCTGACATGCCTAGGCAAAAATTAGGGCTTCCCGTCGAACCAAAAGGGTTCGGGCAAAATGTAGGGATGAAAATGAAAAAAATCTGTACACCCGGCAAGTCGAAAACCTGAAAAGGCGGCTTGGGCAAAAATGGGTATCCCGGTGGACTGAAAACCTGAAAGGGCGGTCCAGGCAAAAATTAGGGATAAAGCGTAAAACTATGTCTCATTGGATCACTTTGCATCCAGAATCCGGTATCTGCATCAAGTTCAGACGGCATCGATCAGTCAGCTTCACCTTCAACCAAGGTCATCAAGTGATGAGACGCTCGGAGTTATAAAGGCAATAGCAGAGTTGAAACCCAGTGGATCATTCATCTTTCACACAGCTGTTTTATTTTCATTTGTACAAAACTTGTATAAACTCTTTTGATCGGCGACGTACCTCTTACTAGGACGTCAGCCTCTTGTATACAAAACGCCTATTTTCAGGCCATTCAAAAATCAATAAAAATATATTTCCAGTCAAACGTGCCCAAGTGTTTTTCTTTTTCTGTTTTGTCTTGCGAAGAACGTCCAAGGTTCAATTTGTGATGTATGCATTGACAATAATTTGCTAACTCATAAATATTTGCATACGAAACAAAGGAATTCATTGCAGGTGACACTGGAAACAGGGGCAATAAAGAGTTGTCCGAGCAGCTAATTGTTCTATCCCCCCAAGGTACTAAGGTAGGTTCAGCTAAAGAACACGGCCAAGTGCATCTTAATTCCCCAGAGAATGGTTCAACAAGTCAATACATTCTTCTCCAAACAAAGTCATCAAATATCAAGGAAGTTGAGTATCCTCCCGCAAATCTCAATACTTCCCCAGCAGCAATACACAAGCATCCCCGGCAGTTTTGGTCTAAAGATTGTTCCCCGGCGGTATACCACTATTCAAAGGAATCACTTCCCTGCAATTCAAACTTCCCCCAGGAGAGTCCAATCTAGTTCCCCAGGAAAGTTGGAATTCATGTCTCCCCAAGCAGTAAGCTTATCCCCAGTAGATTCTGGAAGCTTATCCTCGCAGAGCACGAACGCGTCGTCCCGGCTTGATTTAAAGAGTTATTTCCGTAACAGGATATAACTGGGTTATCCTCAGCCAAAAGCCACGGAAAGAGCGTCCTCGGCAAAGTATCTTCCTACCCCCAGCGAAGTCTATCAATACTTCCAGCACAACAAGGATATCCCCAGCATAACTCATCAACGGTATCCCCAGCGGAGTTATCTTCATCAATTCAGCAAAGCATCGCTATCCCCACAGAGTAACACTCCCCAGCATGATCGCTAGAGTATCTTTTCTCCCGCAGAATTATTTCATTTGCCAAGTTTATTCCTCAACGGAGTTATCTCCTCCTACCGGTATTCTTGCAACAATCATCCCTAGCGGAAGCAAAAGCTATTCCTCCACATCAGCCCAGGATATGACTTCCCGGCACCCGTCAAGGATTTATTTTCCTAGACAAAAACATACATGAATCATTACATACATCATTATAGCATGCATAACGTATTGCATCATACAAGTCTCATTTATATTGATAACATCATTGCTTGATCCATATCATGCATTGCATGTAACTGACCTTTACCTTTCAGGAAGGATGCAGTTGAAACTCTCAAACATATTTCAAGGATTTCTCTGGTCCAGTTAAATCGACCCCAAACAGATTTTTCTGATAAAGACTCAGTAGAAGTGCTCTTATGGTCCCCTCTCCAACGGCGTGTGAGGTGGTAATTCCTTTTTCAGATGTTTTCCTCTCCGACGATGAGCGTGAGGTAATATTCTTTTGTGGTCCCCTCTCCGACGGTGAGCGTGAGGTGGTAATTCCTTTTTCAAGATGTTTTCCTCTCCGACGATGAGCGTGAGGTGATATTCTCTTATGGTCCCCTCTCCAACGGCGTGTGAGGTGGTAATTCCTTTTTCAGATGTTTTCCTCTCCGGCATGAGCGTGAGGTGATATTCTCTTATGGTTCCCTCTCCAGCGGTGTGTGAGGTAGTAATCCCTTTTTCAGATGTTCCCCTCTCCGGCATGAGCGTGAGGTGATATTCTCTTATGGTCCCCTCTCCAACGGCGTGTGAGGTGGTAATTCCTTCTTCAGATGTTTCCCTCTCCGGCATGAGCGTGAGGTGACATTTCCTTCCAGATTATAATTTCCTATAGTTCCCTCTCCAACGCAAGTGAGGTAACTCCCTTTGAGATCATAATATCCTTTGGTCCTCTTCCTGACGCTACAAAGATGGTAATTCTCACCAAGATTTTCTCAACGAGCGTTGTTGAAGTTAAAATCACCCAAGGTTCTCTTACCATTCATGCACAGGCAGTAACCATCCCTGGTTCGTTCATCAGCGTTTGAAGTTCCAGACTCAGCTCCTGTAACCAGTCAGGACACATCTACACCAAGCATCTAAAATCAGCTCCTGCAGCGTGTCAGGTACTCATTTTTCTGTTTTGCAGGTGTGCAGGTTCTCGCTAAGGAATCTCCTACGCGATCAACGACCAAATGGCATCTATAAGCCCATCATCCTATCCAGCAACCTCTAAAATGGCATCTATAAGCCCATTCCCTCATCATCATTGTTACTATGTGAGCGCAAATTTCTGGGCACTTTAGTGTTCAATCATCTTCTACCCCCGGATTACGAAAGGCACGTCAGCCAATCTGCATCCTCAGGTCTAAGAAGATTGAACAGGGGCAACTGTTGTACCCCAAAATTTGCCCTCCCATATTCATCTAGAATTGTCAAAAGTCAAGGTCACAAAATTCCCCCAGGGTTGTGCAGCTCAACTGTCTCCTAGACAGTCAAAACTAGGGTTTGAGTTCTGGTCAAGCAAATGAACTTTTCAAAGGCCCAATCAAGTCTCATGTGCCTACAAAGATGGTCAAATATCCTCATGTCAAGTTTCAAGGCATTCAGCTCAAAATTGCACAGTCAAAACCCTAGATTGTACTACAGTCAACTGTAGGGGCAAAATGGTCATTTGACAGTCAAAAGGTCAAATTTTTGGTCAATATATCATTTTGAAACCACAAACATCATTTGATCAATGCTTGATCATGATTCTCAAAATTTGGCTCAGAAATCATCAAAGATGCAAAAGTTACTATATTTGGACAGCTGAAAAAGTCAACAGAAATTGACCAGGGCATAACTTTCACATGGATTATCAGAAAAATTCCATCCAAAGCTCATTTTGAAGAGAAAGACATTTCCTACAATTCATCTTCATGTTCCAAGTCCAAGAAATGCTCTCACAAAAAGTTATCAATTTCAACATTATAGGTCATTTTCAAAAGTCAACAAAAAGTGACTTTAAGTCAAAAGCCATAACTTGAGATTGGTAAATCAAAATGACATGGTACCAAAGGCATTGGTTAAAGGACTCAAAGACCTTTCTAAAATGTCCAAGAACATGTGAAAATCTTAAAAATTGACCAAGTTATGCCTTGTGGAAGTTGGGAAATTTTTGGAAATTTTTGAAAGTCAACATTGATGCAAAAGGCCTAAAAATGCAAATGGGCCCAATTATCTTCCAAATTTCTTCATGCCAAGCCTATGCACGACCACTAGGCCCAAAGGGAAGTATTCTCATATTTTTTAATTATTTATTTGAATTAATATTAATTTATATTCATTTAAATGATTTTAATTCATGAAAAATATAAGCCTTAACCAAAAAAATCTTTTTATACATGTTTTGATCCAATATTTCGTGCATATCCCATTTAGGAAAGTTTTGGATTGATTTGGACCTAATTGACACAAAGAACATGAAAAAAAGATATGAAGAAGATTTGCCAAAATCAAATATATGAAATCATCAATGCATAAGATTTTATACAATTTTTCTTGACCTAATATGCTCCATATATGATCAGAAGAGAACCCTAATCATCCAAGACTGAAAAGCTGCGCATAAACAAGCATTCAAAACTTGCAAAATTTCACAAAAAAGTCAATACTGAATTCAAGGTTCTAAGGCGATTCAAGCTTGGATTTTTGTTTCAACAGCATCCTGAGACCCTCCTGAGTCTTTCTCAATCAAAAACCACGACTCAAACGCCTTGGACTGGTACCTGGAACCCAAACCGTATCAAGAACATATTGAAATTGCATAGCACGATTTAAGCATCCTCATGCATTTTTCTTTATAGATTATTGTTTGTCATGATGTTCTAAAGCTAACCAACGTGTTTGATTTTGTTTTTGTGTCATATATGAGAAGTTGCCATTGTTACAAACTAGGTTTTCAGGTTCTCAAAATTGGGGCTTTGTCAATACAGTAAAATTGGCCACTAAAACCACCATGGTTGAACTCAGCGTGGTCTCATGAACAAGAAGCATGCCTCGCGATGGATTTATGTAGCAAGGAATTCTATTCGCTATTTTCCTGTAGGTCTCTTTAAACCACGCGTGAAAACCGTTGCCCATTAGTTCTATGTTACAGGGGTGGTGAGGAAGAAGATGGCGTGTCCATCAACCATTGGGCAGTTTGAATTTCGCGCGAATTCTCATAAACCTTAACGCGTTATTTTTATAATGTTTATTATTTATTCCATGTTAACTTAACGCGCTTGGCTCAAATGGTAACGTGCTATGCTTGTAACTTCAAAGACCTGGGTTCAAGTCCCAGGTCCTACATATTTGCCATATTATTTTGCAAACTGAAATTCTATGCAGCGCTAGTTAAGGTCCATGCTATGCATCCTCAAGAATCCACCAGCCATGTGTCCTGGAAAGCAAATCAAGGGCCATGATCAAAGGAGTACCCTAAGCACCAGTCAACGCATCATACCTAATCCCAGAAAGTCAATGAATCAACCCTTATTGGGCCAGGCTTTTCAGGCTTATACCTCCAAAATTTGGGGCAGCACCCCCACCCTGGTTTGCTTTCTTCATTTTATTTTTTTTCTATTTTAATTATTGTATGATTTATTTAATTGCTTTAATTAACTTATTTTTTTTTTATAAAATATAAAAACATTAAAAAATGCAGAAAATACAAGAAAAATATAATATTTATTTTATTACAATTATTTTCATAAATAAACTAGCATGTAAATAAACTAGTGTAATTAGGGTTTAATTCCAATTCTTTTTTTAATAACAATCCAAAAAAAAAACATGTAGAATTAGGTTAATAGTTTTAATGTCTTTTTAATTTTTATTTCTCACAATACTATTTATTTACTTATTTTATTTTCATAAATTAAATTGCACATAAATGAATTAGGGTAATCTAGGTCTTATTTTAATTCTTTCTTAATAAATAAAAAAATATTAGAATTTAGGGTTTGCCGTTTAGTTTAATTTTAATTAATACTTCTTTTTCTTTTAAATCTTAAAAAATACAAAATATCAAAAAAACATTTAATTCCTTTTATTACTTTATTTTTAATCCTTATTAATTTTAATTATTTGCAAAAAGGGTCCAACGCCCGTCATTAATCAGTTAATTGCGCATTTATTTTATTATCGCTTATTATAATTTTGTAAATATCCCAAAGCCATGTAATTTACTTTTCGCACTTTATTTCTTCGCATTATTTATTTTTCCGCTAAATCGGGTCCTGGAAATTTTGGCGATGTGGGCCCGCGCCTTTGTAATAGTCGTAGATTTATCTTTTCCGCACTCCTAACTGTTAATTGAGCATGAAAGAATGAATGTCTAATTAAAATCAAACGCATAGATCACTTTGACATGAACAAGACAAAGATAAGCGAATCTGACACACAAATCACACACCACCCCTAGGGTACGCCTCACTGTTGCCTTGCCTCGAAAGGTGATCGTCGAGTAGAGGATGTCTTAGTAAGTCCTCATGATCCGGGAACCTGGCATGAGGGTAGCTTCTAAGGTGTCTTCCCATTGCTCTGGTGATCACCACGTCCCGAATATCGAATTGACCCGAACACCTCCAACGGTGGTGCTACCTACCTCTCAATGGTGGGATGGCACTACTTTTAAGGACATCTACACAGACGAATTCCTTAGGGTAGGTAGGTTCTCAAGGATACTTGCTCTAATCTCAAAACAAACTCAAAAAAAACCTTTTCACACCGACACTTTTCAAAAACTTTCAAAGCAAATTTTTCAAACACTCTGACGTACGAGTCGAACTGAAATTTTTCAAAGAAACTTTTTTAAACCCACATTGAAAAGCAAAACAATTTTGAAAACACAAATGAGCAAGTATCTAAGAGCCCATGGATAACCATGGATAGAAAGGGTGCTAACACCTTCCCTTTCTATAACCTACCTCCCGAACCGAGAGCAATCTCTATAAGGAATTTTTCTGTGCTTTTGTCCTTTCCATTTGGAGAAAATAAAAGACGGTGGCGACTCTTGCTTCCGCGACATTTCGCGAACCAGCGTTAAACAGTCAGTTCCAGATCCACCGATCACAGTACTGATTGGAACTTTGTTCTTCATGAAATGGCTTGGACAAAAAGTGAGAAATTGCCAACTTCATCTCTTCGATTCTCCCTACTCAAAAATGATCTTGAGGAGTTATTGGACATTTTGGAAAGCTTGCAATATGCTCTATAAATCATATTGGAAATGCGTTTTTAGATACCTCTTGAAACTAGGTGAAAAATTTCCATGAAGTTGGGTCCAAAACCTGCCTAAATTAGGGCAAAATTTCACTAAGTTATTTAGTTCATGACCATGTATTCATAAATTTATATCCTGAGATCCAAGCATATTTAGGGAAACATGTGTGAAGAAAAGTTGTAGATTTCATGGAGGTCTACAACTTTCATGTTGGGAACTTTCTTTGAATCATTATGCATCATGGTGAAAAATTGGCCTAAAGTTGAGAAAAAATAAGAAATTTTCTATACTTAGAAAATTTTCTAAGTTAAGAAAAATTTCAAATTCAAACCCTAATCTTCAAATTTGGATTTATTGATGAACAAGTTTCACATTTTGACATTTTTTGATGAAATGTGATGCTTGGCACTTGATTTTGACCAAAAAGTCAAAGTTTGACTTTTTAGTGTACAGTTGACTTTTGATCAGTTGACTGCAAATTTCATTTGTCAATCCAATGAAATTGAAATGTTTTGAGCCATGTAATAAGGTCAATATGATGCATTTGAATCCTTGAAATCATGCCTTAACTCAATTGGTCATTTGCTAGGTTAAAAATCAGAAATTGCCCTTCCTTGGTCAAAACCCTAATTTTGACCATTTTGCCCTTTTGGTGATTTGATCAAATTTCTTGAGGAATTGTGATCCAAACTTGACCAAATGATACATATAAGTTTAAAATGTTGATGTGGATCAAAAATTATGAAGTTTGACTGTAAATTGGCCATGGTTGACTTTTCCCCCAACACAGCTGATTTTTAGGTCAAGTGTCCAATTGACTTATCAAAAATACAGTTCAAAGCTTGAAATTTGTCATGAGTGATATTAGGGGTCCATAATGATGTTTGAAAGTCATATGAAGCACTGATAGTCCAAAAATCCTTGTGCAAACTCAAACCCTAATTTTGGGTTATCAGTGCAAGATGAGATGTCTTGAGCTGACCAAACCCTAATCCAGTCTTGAGTCAAAGAGATCTTGTGAGAAAAGTCTTGATAAATGAGAGGGAAAATTTTGGGGTACAACATTGAGAAATATGGGAGGGCAAATTTTGGGGTACAACACTGGGGAAATGAGATTAAACTGTTATCTGGTCGTACTCCATGCTTTGCAGTTTCTTGAATTGTTGATTGACAATTATCCGGTCAGGTTCCGGTCTTCATAGCTTCTTTAACTAGAATAGAAATCTTAGTATCGATTTGACTAAACCAGAGAAAGGTCTTGAGTTGCCTCCGACTGGGATCAAAAAAATCTTAGTATCGATTTAGTTGAACCAGGGGAAGGTCTCGAATTAACTTTGACTGGAATGGTAATCAGTGGAATCTCAGTATCGATTCAGCTGACCCAGGCAAAAGTCTTGGAATATCTTCAACTGGAATAGTAATCAAAGAGATCTTAGTGTTGATCTGACTGACCCAGAGAAGGTCTTGGATTATAACTTCGACTGGAATAGTAATCAGTAGAATCTTAGTATCGATTCGGCTCTCCCAGACAAAAGTCTTGGAACATCTTCAACTGGAATAGAAATCAGAGAGATCTTAGTGTCGATCTAACTGAACCAGAGATGGTATTTTGTTAACTTTGGCTGGAATGGAAATCAGAAGAATCTTAGTATCAATTCAACTGAACCAGACAAAAGTCTTGAAGTATCTTCAACTGGAATAGAAATCAGATAGATCTTAGTGTCAATCTAACTGAACCAGAGAAGGTCTTTTGAGAAAATCTTTTGGAGGAAGATGCTGAAATAGCCCTTCGTCAGACATAGCCTTTGAGAAGACTTCCAGGTCATGTAAGTAGTCAAAAGTATATGTTGACTTAATCTTTCCTGAAAAGGTGAAGAGTTAGTCGTATGTAATGTCATGATGTATGAAATACATTGTGTAATGATGTTCTCAAAATAAATGAGACTATGTTTTATGCGATGTGTATGCGCATGCCATGATGTATGAATATGGAATGCTATTGCGATGTTTCTTAGTCTGGGAAAGTAAATCCCAGACTACTGCTGAGGAGTCTTGGGAGGCTGAATCCTTCATTTCCGCTGGGGATGATGAACGGAGATGATTCTTCCGGGGATTGACTTCGCTTGAGAATAAACTCTATGGAGGGAGATGTGTTATTGGAAGATTCTGTCGTTGTAGAGAAATAAACACTGTTGGGGAATAAACTTTCGTAGTTAGAGAAATAAACTCTGTTGGGGAAGAGGTTTTATAACTGTTGGATCATACAACTCGGCTGGGGAATACATATTTCAGCTCTCTGAAGGAACTTTATTAGAGAAGGTAATTCCTGCTTGGGGAAGGAGAGATCGAAACTTTGCTTGTTTCTACTTTGCAGGGAACATAGACGTCACATGGTCATATATAATGGTGACTTCGTCTCAAAACTGTCTCTTCCCTTATACCTGCTGGAAGGAGTAACTTGTCGGGATTGAAATGGTTTTTCAGACTTTTCCCCGTTCCTTAAGTCATGAGCAACTATATTTCTATTTCTTATGCAAATATTTGTGAATAGCAATTATATTCAAATGCATATGTCAAGAATAAGTCATTAGACGTTTTTGCATAACAAAAAAGAAAAACAAACAGTTTTGTACTTCCAAACAAACGATTTGTATTGATTTCTGAAGTTTTCCTATATTAGACGTTATGTACAAAGAGGATGACGTTCTAGTAGGAGAACACTGTTGTGAGAGTGAAGACTATACAAAGTAGTGTACAAAGAGAAGAAAACAGCTATGTGTAATAATCCCATTGAGTTTCAATTCTACTATTTCCGCTATGTCTTCGAGCGTCTCATCACTTTGCTACTTGTCTGAAGCTGACTGGATTGATCGGTGCCGTTTGAGCTTGATAGTTGATACTGAAGTTTGATCGCAAGGTGATCCAATGGGACATAGTGATACGCTTTGAATCCCTAATTTTTGCCTGCACCGCCCTTTCGGATTTTCAGTCCACCGGGATACCCTTTTTTGCCCAAGTCGCCTTTTCAGGTTTTTGACTTGCCGGGTGTACAAATATTTTTTGTTTTCATCCCTAATTTTTGCCTGAACCCTTTTGGTTCGCCGGGATGACCTAATTTTTTTCTAGGTCAGTCAACCTAGCGGGTCTTTATTCATGCGTAGTATCTTTTCACTATGTCCGCATTAACAGGGTGAGGAAGGCCGTCACCGTCCATGGTGGTCAAAATCATGGCTCCTCTTGAAAATATGCTTTTGATCACAAATGGCCTTTCGTACGTGGGAGTCCATTTGCCACTGGGATCCCCTTACGGCAGTATGATGCGCTTGATCACTAGATCCCCGACTTGATATGCTTGGCGTCTGACCTTTTTGTTGTAAGCCTTGATCATCCGTTTTTGATACATTTGACCATGACAGACAGCAGTAAGCCTTTTCTCATCAATCAGATTCAGTTGATCAAGTCGAGTCTGGATTCAATCGTCTTCATTCAAACCTACATCCTTCATGATTCTCAGAGAAGGGATCTGGACCTCAATAGGCAGGATAGCCTCCATACCATATACCAGAGAGTAGGGTGTTGCCCCTGTCGACGTTCGTGTGGAGGTGAGGTAACCATGAAGAGCAAATGGTAACATCTCATTCTAATCTTTGTATGTCATTGTTATCTTCTGTATGATTTTCTTAATGTTCTTGTTAGCAGCCTCCACAGCGCCATTCATCTTCGGCCGGTAAGGGGAAGAATTATGATGCTGGATCTTGAATTGTTTAGAGTTCAGTGATCATCGTATTATTGAGATTTTTACCATTGTCAGTGATGATTCTCTCTGGCACACCATACTGACAAATCAGGTTATGCTTGATAAATCGCGCCACAACGTTCTTGGTAACAGTAGCTGTGATACGGTGGGAGAACTTACTTGAGGTTTGCGTTTGTGTTCGCACTTGTGCGGTTAGCAAGAGTCGCCACTGACTTTTTATTTATCCAAAGGAAAGGTCAAAAAGCACAGGAAAGACCTTTGAGATGTTTTCTTGGGTTCGGGGGGTAGATTATGAAAAGGGAAGGTGTTAGCACCCTTTTCATCCATGGTTTTCCATGGGCTCTTAGTTACTTGTTTAGATCACTTGCTTTTGCTTTTCAATTGTTTGAAATGGTAATTTGTGTATGGTTTTGAAAATGTTTTGAAAAGAGGCCTTGTCTAGGCAACCTTTGTAACAATTCTTGTTTGAATTTTTTACAAAGGTGTTTGTCTTTTGAAAAGATGTTTCAATGTTTTGAAAGTTTGTATTTGGGAAATGTCTTGAATTTGTGTTGTGATGTGTTTTTGAAAATAGCAAGGATGGTTTGCAAATGATCAAGTAACTAGGAGTTGTCTACCCTACTCAAAGATCTTTCCTACACATTTTTAACCCTTTGACATTGTTGTTTTACCATTGTATTTGGTAAACAAACTTGTGTTTGGATGTTAAACGGGGCAGGCGCGGGTCAATTATATAATCATTGAAAGCAACTTGTGAGACGCTCTAGCAATTTTATAAGGGACGAGATCGTTCTATCGAAGGCAACATCGAGGGTCATCGAGGGACTACGATCTTTGTTTATCAAAGGGTCATTCGCTAGAGTGTCTCATATTTGAGGGACATGATTGTATTTCCGAGGCAACAAGCGAGGTTACCCTAGAGGTGCACGTGTGAGAAGTGTGTTGATTTCAAGTTATTTATTCTTGGATTAGATTATCTAGCGATCGATTTTTGAATCTTGCCATACATGCTTAATTACTACACAGTATATCGAAAGCAATAAATTGTGGGAATTAAAAGTCTAAGCCATTACAAAAGTATCCGGAAATGGGGGTACAATTATTACAGATGGGGATGAGTCATATAAGAAATAACAATGTCCAAATATTACAACCCAATCGAATTGTTATGCGATTTAATACAAAGATATGATAACTTATGAAATAAAGAAATCAATAAAGTATGAAATGCAATGTATTTATTTGAAAAGAGAGAAATAAAATCTATTCTAAAAAAGAAAGATTAAAATTTTTATTATTATTATTATACTTTGTATTTTTTTTAATAATTTTGAAAGAAACGTTTAAAGAAAGAAAACTAACTAAACTAATTATTTTGGTATTTTATCAAATGTAACAAATTAGTAAAAATAAGTTTTTTATTAAAAGAAAAAATGGTAAAAGAAAATTAGTTACCTTAAAAAAACTAAACCAAATCAAAAAAAATGAATTTTAAAAAAAAAACACATTAGTATCTATTAACAAAAAGAAAAGAAAAGAAAACAAATTAAGTGAAAAATGAATGAAAAAAATGGGCTTAAGATGCTGAATGCTTGAGGCCCAAATAAAAAAGACAAAGCCAGAAATTGGGGGGGGGGGGGGGGGGGGAAGCCAGTATGCGAATGGGCTTAATGTTGTTTGAAACGGGGTGGCCCAATGCTTAAGCCTTTCACAAATGTTTGATTAGGGTTAACGGAAGGGATTAGGGTTTGTGCTTTACGCTTACAGCGGCGTCGTTGTCTCTCTCGTTTCTTTCCCTCATTCATCTTTCTCACTCAACGCCTCTACTCGTTTTTAAGGCATATCTTCTTATCTTCCTCTCGCTTCACGTCGCCGGAGCGCCTATCCTCTCTCACTTTCTAAACAAAAGTTAATGATTCTGTTCTGGAAAGGTAAAGTCTGGGTTTTGAGCTTAAACTAGTTTTTGTTGTTGGTTCTGTCTTATTCATATTTTCTCTGTTTGACCTATTGTGCTATATTGTGAGGTACAGAAAATGATTTGAAAAGGAACATACCTCTGGAACTTTTTCTGGAAGAAGGGAGAGAAATGTGAGATTGAACTGATGGCGCTTCCTTGGTGGCCGAAGGCGGGGGAAGAGATGATGACGGACGCGTGAGCTTCGGTAATCTTTTCTTTTTCTATATTCTATGATGATGATGCTGCTTCTGACTTTGATTTGTTGGTTAGTTTGATGATGATTGCTTCTGAAACTTTTGATTTGTAAGTTGTTGATGATGATGATTGTTTCTGAAACTTTTGATTTGTAAGTTGTTGATGATGATGATTGTTTCTGAAACTTTTGATTTATAAGTTGGTTGATGATGATTAGAGATTGATGGCCCTGTTTCTTGTTGTTTGGTGGTTGTTATTGTTGGTTTTACAGTTTGAAAAAATGTTCTGCAGGTTTTGTTATTGTGAGTGTGATATTGTTACAAGTTTTGTTGCATTCTTGAACTGAGTTCTGCAGTTTTTTGAGTATTTTGTGAGTTGGTTTACAGTTTGGTAGGCTTGTTTAGTTTAGGAACTGAGTTTGAAATGTTTGAAAGTTGTTACAGTTGCAGATTTGGGTGTTTTTGTGGTTTGAGTTGTTGAAGGTTTTGGTTGTTTTTGAGGACTATTTTGTTTTCAGTTTGGCTGGCTTTTGCAGGTTTAAGTGTTTTGGTTGTTTGTTTGTACAGGTTTTTTGATGGTTGTTGATTTTGACAGTGGAAACTTGGTTTTGGCTTCACAGTTTTTGTTATGTAGATTTTTTGATGTTTGTTGGTTCACAGGTTATGCTTGTTGTTACAGTTGCAAGTCTTTGAACTATTGGAGGATGTTTTTGACAGTTTGGAAACTGTTTTTGACTTTTGTTAACAATTTTGGTTTTCTTCTGATTTTTGTTAACAAGTTGGGTTGTTTGTGGATTGAGGTACACAGGTTTTGAAATTTTGTGAGTTTGACAAGCTTTGTGAATGTTTTGCAGCTTGAGGGACCTTTGAAAAGAGTTGCCAGTTTTTTTTATGTTTTACAAACTATCTTCCTTGCTCTCTTACAGTCTGCCTACTGTTATATCCTTTTCTCTTTGACAGCCTGTGGGCAGCATGGCCAATCTGTACCTTTCCCACAATTTAGGTGATATCTCTCCTCTCTCAATGATAAAAGCAATTTGCTTTTTAACCTTTTTTCTGAAAAGTTTGCCACAATTTGGAAAATGATGAAAAGTTATAGAAAACAAGCCCCTTGCTTGTTATTTGGTTTACCATACTGCTTTGTACTTTTTTCCTACTGTTTGTACTTGCCCTGCTGCATTGTACTGTCTAGTTTTGCTTGTATGCTGCATTGTTTAGTTGCCTTGTATGCTGCATTGTCCAAATTAGTTTGGCTTTGTTTAGTTCAGTTTGGCGCCTTGTTTGTGCTGTTTGGACATCATGTTGTAGTTTGGAATATGTTTTCATTTGGACCATTTGCTCTGCATTCTTTAGCTTGCATTTTTCATTTTTTTCTTCTTTGTGAACCAAGAAGAGCAATCTTCTTGTGATTTGCAAAGAGAAAAATCAAAACGTGATGAAAATAGCCCTCTGATTCCAAACGGCAAACTTTAATGATGAACATTTTTCTTTCTTTTTTTTTGAAATTTTTATTTATGTTCAATTAAACTGTGCTAATCTTTTTTTGTCTTTCTTTCATGTGAGCGCAAATTGGATGATGACAAAGCAGAGGAAGCAGGAGACTTTGTGGAGAGCATGGGAGCAATGGAAGCTTAGGCTTGGATTTGTAACTTAGAGAGATTTTCAATCAGCTGTATTAATTTATTTTTCAAGTACGATAAGTTTTAAAACCTAAAGCATATGAATAATAAATTATTTTGTAACAACATCTGAAATAAATGAAGAAAGTCTTTACTGAGATAATCTGATATCCAAAATAATCCATTACTGTTAGTAACTTGTAATTCTTTCTTTGCATCTTCACTAATCCTTTAAGATTCCTGATTAAAAATAACTGAAACTGCATTCCAATAATTCCAATCCAGATAACTTAAACTCCAAGTAATCCAATAACTCGATAATCTTATAACCTTGCAACTGTACTCTAATCAACACACGCATTGTCTATTCCAATAAACAGGCAAATGTTTATTCCATAAACAAGCGGATTTTTTAAAAGACACAAATTAACTGGTTAACCTGTATCCAACAAACACTGCCTATTTCCAGTAAATTTGAGAGAGCATGAAAATATGTGACAACCAATTGTCTTTCTGAGAATTCAGTTTCTTCTGAGAAATTCGAGAAAAACCCTAATTCTTTATTTACCGCCACAAGAGAAAATTTGTTTGATCGATTCCTGAGCCATTCTTGAATATCTGAGAAAACCCTAGGGTTGTGATTTCTATGGAAAATAGGAGGGCAAATTTTAGGGTACAACAGTAGCAAAAGAGGCAGCTTCAACCGACTTTATGAAATAATCAATGGCCACCAGGATGAAGCGATGCCCATTGGAAGCACTAGGTCTAATCTCTCTGATCATGTCAATGCCCCACATTGCAAAGGGCCAAGGATCCGTCAAGACGTTCAAAGGAACTGGAGGTACATGCACCTTATCAGCATAGATCTAGCATTTGTGAAAAGTTCGGGAATGCTGATAGCAGTCTGCTTCCTTAGTGGACCAATAGTATCATGCCCGTAGGATCTTTTTAGCCATGGTATGTCCACTAGAATGGGTTCCAAAGGAACCTTCGTGTAAATCTTCCATAATTCGCTCTGCTTCGCTCTTCTTTATGCACCGAAGTAAAGTAGAGTCATGGTTGCGCTTGTAGAGGTTTCCATTACTGAGGAAGAACTTTACGGCGAACCTTCTCAGAAACTTCTTATCATTGACAGATTCCCCCTCGGGATATTCTTGAACCTCGAGATACCTTTTCACTTCATGAAAACAAGGTTTGTCTGCTACTTCTTCAGTGTCAATCTCGTAGCAGTATGCTGGTTCATCCAACCTCTCGATAGTGATTCGGGGGAGCCTCGTGTCCCACTTGAATTTAAATATAGATGACATGGTAGCTAGCGCGTCCGCTAACTGATTCTCTTCTCGTGGAAAATGTTCAAAGGTAACCTCTTCAAAGTGTGGAAGCAATGTTAGCATGTTCTCTTTATACAGGATGAGATTCGGGTGCTTCGTATCCCACTCGCTTTTGATTTGACTTATTACCAAGGCTGAATCACCGAAAATTCTCAAGAACTTGATCCTCAGGTCAATAGCAGCTTTGAGACCCATTATGCATGCTTCATACTCCACCATATTGTTGGTACAGTTGAAACATAATCTGGCGGTGAAAGGAGTATGACAGCCTTTAGGAGATATAATTACTGCACCAATGCCATTGCCGAGTGCGTTCGAGGCTCCGTCAAAAACCATAATCCATCGGGATCCTTCTTCGGGTCCTTCATCCGGTTTAGGTTCTTCATAGTCAGTCACTAGCATAATATTCTCGTTCGGGAACTCAAAATTCATGGACTGGTAGTCATCCACAACCTGATGAGACAAATTATTAGCTAGTACACTTCCCTTGATTGCTTTCTGGGTCGTGTATTGGATATCATATTCTCAAAGATGTACTTGATCAGATCCATCTTAGATATCAGCAAAGTAGTGTGAGTCAACATATATTGTCTCAGTCGGCGAGCAGCCCATGCCAAAGCGCAAAAAGTTTTCTCGAGCAGTAAGTATCTTGTTTCATAGTCGGTAAACTTTTTGCTAAGGTAGTATATTGCGTGCTCTTTTCGACCAGACTCGTCATGCTGCCCCATCACACACCCCATTGAATTATCTAACACTGTTAAGTACATTCTCAAAGGTATTCCTTCAATCGGAGGCATTAGAATTGGTGGTTCTTGAAGGTATTCCTTGATTCTTTCAAAGGTAGTCTGGCATTCGTTATTCCACTTTACCACTTGATCTTTCTTCAGGAGCTTGAAGATTGGCTCACAAGTAGCAGTTAAATGGGAAATGAACTTGGCAATGTAATTTAGTCATCCCAAAAAGCCTCTGACATCCTTCTCAGTGCGAGGAGCCGACATTTCTTGTATAGCCTTTACCTTTGCAGGGTCTACCTGAATACCCTTGTCACTAACAATGAAACCTAGCGGTTTACTAGACCTGACCCCGAAGGTGCACTTGTTCGGATTCAACCTTAATTTATACGTCTTCAACCTATCAAACAACTTTTGTAAATGATCAAGGTGCTCTTCCTCAGTTTGAGACCTGGCTATCATGTCATCCATATATACCTCTATCTCATGGTGAATCATGTCATGAAACAAGGCTACCATAGCTCGCTGATAGGTTGCCCCGGAATTCTTTAATCTAAACGACATCATTTTGCAGCAGAAAGTGCCCCGTTGCGTGATGAAGGTTGTCTTCTCCATATATTCGGGTGCCATCTTGATCTGATTGTAACCAGAGAAACCATCCATGAAGGAAAAAATCTTATGTTGCATGGTGTTGTCAACCAGAACGTCGATGTGGGGGGAGTGGAAAGTCATCTTTGGGGCTTGCCCTGTTCAGATCTCTGTAATCCACACACATCCGTACCTTGTTTGCCTTTTTAGGCACCGGCACCACGTTGGCAACCTATTGGGGATAAAGGGTGACAGCTAAGAACCCAGCATTGAACTGCTTCATAACCTCTGCTTTGATCTTCTCTGACATTTCAGGGCACATGTGACGGTCCTTCTGCTTTACCGGAGGGCAATCGTCTTTAGTTGGCAGACGGTGAACCACAATATTTGTATCCAGCCCTGACATATCTTCATATGACCAGGCAAAGATTTCAATATAATCATGCAACATTTGTACCAACCACTATTTGACATTAAGCCCCAGATTTATGCCGATCTTGACTTATTTTCTGTCTTTCTCTGTGCCCAAGTTTATTGTCTCAACTGGCTCTTTATGAGGTTGTATAGCCTTCTCTTCCTACTGTAACATCCTAGCAAGTTCTCCAGGTACCTCACAATCTTCCTCACCTTCATCCTCGGCTTGGTTGATCAGATTTTCAAAGTCATAACTGGCAATAGCAGAACTGTTATCAATGGGATCCAGAGTGGACATGGATCTGCAGTTTGATACATGAGTGTGTGTAAGAGCATAGCTGTATAGATAAAGTAAAAGTAGAAAAGAAAAACAGAAAGCGCAAAATTTGTATGCATAAACGTCCAATGCTTTATTAATGCCATATGAGAATAAAACATGATAACCCTCACAAATAAACCGATGTGCCCCGAGTAAGACATGTGGCCATGAAGTTATATTGTTTATTACATATTCAAAAAACAAGAAAGACAATTACTTCTGAACAAAAGTAATCGGTATAAAATCCTTTTCCATCCAGTTACTGGGTCCACCGTTGGTAGTATGGAAGATCCAACTGTCCATGTCATTGTCACCGTCTCCGTCTTCTAAAGCGTTGACCCCATGATTGCTGATGCATAGGGGAAGTCTTCCAGCACGAGCACGTCGAACAGCCCTTTAAGCCCCTGAAGAGAAACCCAAACCAAATTTATCAAACTTGTATGGAATATCAGGGAGCTAACCCAAGATGGTAGACCCACCTTCTTCGACACCCGCTTTTGCATCCTTGAGAGAAGCCATATTCAAGGGAGGTCTGGTGATCTTCGGCATATTGGTAACAATTTCAGTTGCAGCCAGAGTCTGAGGTACCTCCTCAAAATTCTGGCACAGAGTCTCGATGAACTCACCATCCATTTCCACATATCTGAAGGAATTCAGGCGACTGACCATGTATTCTTCTTCGCCGTGTACAGTGACAATTCTCCCTTTGACCGGGTATTTCATCATCTGATGCAGAGTGGACGTAACAGCTCCCGCCCCATGAATCCAAGGGCGACCCAATAAACAAGAATAGGATTGTCTGATGTCCATCACGTAGAAATGGGAGTCGAAAGTCTGAGAACCAACTTTGATAGGGATGTCCATCTCCCCGTGCACCATTCTCTTTGAACCATCAAAAGCCCTCACTACAATATTGCTGGGCTTCAAAGTCAAACCTTCATAGTCTAGTCTATCCAGAGTGTTCTTAGGCAGCACATTTAATGATGAACCAGTATCTACTAGGACATGGGCCAAAGTAGTTCCCTTGCATTCGACAGAGAAATGTAACACACCATTGTGCTTCCTCCCTCTAGGAGTCAAATCAGCATCAGAAAAGCCCAAACCGTTATCAGCCGTCAAACTGGCCACACAATCTTCAAATTGGTCAGCAGAGGCTCCCTGGGGCATATGGGCAGTTTTCAGGAACTTCACCAAAGCCTTCGCATGAGCTTCGGAACAAAATAGTAAGGCTAGCATAGAGATCTTTGAAGGGGTCTTCCCCCAACTGTTCGACCACGTTGTAGTCGCTTTTCTTGATAAATTTCAAAATTTCTTCCATTTATTTCTTAGAAGCCTCTGGGATAGATACTGAATATGCCGTCGTCTCGATAGGCTCAACCAATATATCTTTGCCCCGAGTCTCGATCGACTCGGGGATAGGGGTGTCAGCAGGGGTAATCACAGGGATTGTAGTAGTAGTATCAACAAGAGTGAAAGTAGGAATGATCACAGAACCAGTAATAGCTTTCGGAGGAGAAATCTAAGGGGATAACACTCTTCCACTTTTGGTTATTTTGCTGGTTCCCACAATGTTGCCAATGATGGGGTCAGCCTTCTCGGAAACCTGGTCTTCATCATCCATCCAATCTTGCTTGACGCCATGTGTGATATGGTGGGAGAACTGACTTGAGGTTTTGCGTTTGTGTTCGCAAATGTTTCGGTTTAGCAAGAGTCGCCACCGACTTTTTATTTTATCCTAAGGAAAGGTCAAAAAGCACAGGAAAGACCTTTGAGATGTTTTCTTGGGTTCGGGGAGTAGATTATAGAAAGGGAAGGTATTAGAACCCTTTCTATCCATGGTTATCCATGGGCTCTTAGTTACTTGTTTAGATCACTTGCTTTGCTTTTCAATTGTTTGAAATGGTGCTCTTCAATTGTTTGAAATGGTGCTTTGTGTGTGGTTTTGAAAGATGTTTTGAAAAGAGGCTATTGTTGTGGCAACCTTTGTAATGATTCTTGTTTGAATGTATACAAAGGTGTCTTTTGAAAAAGTTTTCGATGTTTTGAAAGTTGGATTTTGAAGTTGTGTTGTGAAGTGTGTTTGAAAATAGCAAGGATGTTTTTGCAAGCTTTTGATCAAGTAACTAAGAGTCGTCTACCCTATTTTACTCAAAGATCTTTCTTATGTTTTTAACCCTTTTAACAGTGTTGCTTCGCCATTGTATTTGGTGAACAACCTTATGTTAGGATGTTAAACGGGACAGGCGCGGGTCATCGTATAGACCATGATAGCAATTGTGTCAAGTATTTTTGGCAATTTTCTTGAGGGACTTGATCATTTTTGTTTAGGCAACTCAGATAGCATCATCGAAGGACTATGATCTTTGTTTTGTTTTTGTTTTGCCAAAGTACTTAACATGCATACCATGGCCCATTTTTGAAGGCAACAAGTGGATTGTAACCCTAGGGGTGCAAGTGTGTATTGTGTTTGTTTTTCATGCATTTTTGTCTTTGATTAGGTCAAACTATTTGTTGGTTTTGATTTTTGCATACAAACCCTAATTCTATAATCATGGCATAATTGAAAGCATTTAAGTGCGTAAAAATAAATCTAAGCTATTACAACTTTGATATAGGGAGGGGGGTACAATTTTGAATAGGGGATAATTGACAAGAAATATAAACCCTAAGTTATTACAATCAAATTGAATTTACAATGCATAATATTTAAATGGGCAATATTTAAATAAACACAATAAATAAATGTTAAATAAAAATGTATTTATGCAAAAAGTTTTTTTTTATGTATGTAAAGCATTTTTTAATGTGAAAAAAGGTGTAGATAATTTAAAATGAAAAAAAGGTTGATTTTATTTAATAAAGGGGTAAACCCTAATTTTCCTTAAATAAAATAATATTATATTATATATATACAAAAATATATTAATATGTGCAAAAAATAAAAATATATTGAAAAAAAATGTTTTTTAGTATAAAATAACAATAAAAATAAAAATGTACTATTTTTGTATTTTTATTCTATGTATTTTAATAAAATAAGGTGTATATATATATATATATATATATATATATATATATATATATATATATATATATATATATATATATATATATATATATATATATATATATATATATATATATATATATATATATATATATATATATATATATATATATATATATATATATATATATATATATATATATATATATATATATATATATATATATATATATATATATATATATATATATATATATATATATATATATATATATATTAAATATATTAAGGATGCATAAAATAAAATAAAATATTTACAAAAATAAAATATATTCAAGAAAATATTTTCAATGTGAATAAAAATAAGAAATGAAAATAAAAGTATTATTTACATTATTTTTATATTTAAACAAATAAGAAAAAGGTATTAAAATGTTTTTTATATTAGAAAAAATCAAAATAAAATATCTAATAAATGTAAAAAATTGTGAAAATATTTTTAAGTATTTTTGTATGTTTGAAAATAAAGTAACAAAGTCAGAAAAGAAAATAAAAATTCAAAAATGCAAAAATATAAGAAGTTGGGCCAGGGGGGTGCAAAAAGCAAGCATAGGGGTGCAAAAAGTGAGAAAGCCAAGCCCAGCCCATCAGCTTCATCTTCTTCCTTGTGACAACAGAAAACGCGCGCCCCGTATCCAACTTTGATCATCCTAGAAACGTGACTTTTTGCCAAAACTCACAACATCAAACTTGTAGAGAATTTAAATACGAATCTAACCATATAAAGCATTGAATCTAACTCTCAAAGACCAGAGAGAATTTCTCTGGCCCTAAAATCTAACCTAACTTTTTCAGCATGTTCATGGATGAAATTCTCTTAGCACGTTTAATATAAATGAAAACTGAGCATATGTATGGTTTCAGGGCAATGAGTACTACATCTTTCATTCACAAACCTAAGGCCAAATGTTCCTAAATAGAGAGATAGAAGTTGATGAAAAACCTATTTCAGTTGGATTCGAATTGGACAATGCAGCAACTTTCAGTGAGGCCTGAGGTTCTTTTGAGCTTGCTTGATGTTCCCTAGACCTTTCCCAATGCTTAGTTTGTTTTGAAATGGCCTGGATGTCTCTATAGAACTCAACCTGCAAAGCTTCAAAGCAAAAATGGTGATGCGTGAAAATGGTGTTACAGTGGCTTGAGAATGGTTGGGATAGTTTAGGTATATAGTATGGAGTGTGTTGGAACTGATTGCAAGCAAAACGCACGAGTGGATTGTGATTTGGCTTGTGATTTGCAGGTCCTGCCCTGTTTTGGCAGAAAATGGAGTTTTGTTGTACAAGGGTGTTTGAGAGGTGAAAGGCTCATGTTTCTGGCTTACAAGGATGTGTAAAACTTGTTTCAAATGTTGGATTGAGTTGAATATATCAGATGTGTAAGTTATGGACTTTTGGCACAATGCCTTAGTTTTGAAGCAAAAAGTGAGAGTTGACAGTGCAAGGGTTGTACTGGCTTGTAACCTAGCTGCACAAAGTGGTTGAGCTTTGCCTGACATTAGGGAGCCTTGTTTGCAGCAAAGGTCTTGGTGTATGGCTCAAGAAATGAAACTTGACATAAAGCATGCTTTATGTAAATGGAAGTGTTATCTTTATGCCCAAAATGGAATTGTTCATTGTATAATGCTCCCTTGATCAGAACAATGCCTCTAACCAATGTATTTGCATTCAATTTTTTAGTGTAAATTGGTTTAGAGACCTGTAATCAAGTACAAAGCTAGTTTGGTCAGATTTTGCAACTTGTATGATCATGTATTGGCCATGGTTACAAAGTGAGTTTTTGCCAACTTCAAGCATTCGATTCTCCCTAACCACAAATGTTTTTGAGGAGTTCTTGGACAATTTGGAAAGCTTGCAACATTTAATATAATCCATCTTTGAAATGCAACTTGATACTCCAAGTGGAACTATGTGAAAAATGGCCAAGAAGATGGGTCAAAATCCTGCCTAAACTAGGGTAAAATTTCTCTAAGTTAAAAGTTTTAGGGACCCTTGTTCCAAAAATCATAACTTGAGATCCAAGCTTCTTTTGAGAAAACTTTGTGAATCAAAGTTGTAGACTTTGTAGAGGAATACAACTTTCATGCTGTAAGTTTTGTTTGAATCCACTTGCATCTTGGTGAAAATATGGGACAAAGTTAGGAAAAATTAAGAAAATTTCATAACTTAGAAAATTTCTAAGTTATGAAAATTTTCAATTTCAAACCCTAATTTGCAATTTTGGGTTTCTTGATGAACAAGTTTCATAATTTGACATATCTTGATGAAAAATGACCCTTGGCACTTGATTTTGACCAAAAAGCCAGAGTTTGACTTTTCAGTGTACAGTCAAATTTTGATCAGTTGACTGAAAAATTCATCTGCCAATCCTATGCATTTGAGATCTTTTGAACTTGTTGAATAGGTCAAGATGATTCCATTTAGTCTTTGAGTCCATGGTTGAGCTTAATTTTCCATTGTATAGGTCAAACAGTCAAAAATTGCCTTTGCACAGTCAAAACCCTAAAAATGACCATTTTGCCCTTTTGGTGATCTGATCAAATTTCTTGTGGAATTGTGGTCCAAACTTGATCAAATGGTTCATATGAGTTCATAATGTTGATGTGGGTAAAAATTCATGAGGTTTGACTTCCAATTGGCCACGGTTGACTTTTTCCCCAATACAGCTGATTTCTAGGTCAACTGTCCAATTGACTGGGCAAAAATTTGATTCAAGGCTTGAAACTTGGTATGGGCAAACTTATGAGTCCAACATGAAGTATGAAAGTCAATTTGGGCATTGAAGGTCAAAATATCCCTGTGCAAACTCAAACCCTAATTTCAGGTCAACAGTGCAAGGAGATGCCTTGAGCAGAGCAAACCCTAGCTTGGTCTTGGGTTCCAAGAGTCTTGTGATGAGAAATGTTGATAAAATGAGAGGGCAAATTTTGGGGTACAACAGTTTCCCTTGTTCACTCTTCTTGAACCTGAAGAGTTAGATTGGCAAGTTTGCCTTTCGTGACTCGAAGGTAAAAGAGGATTGGACACTAGAGTGCCCGTAAATTTGCACTCGTCAAAATATGGTTGAGGGAATGGGCTTAAAGATGCCATTTGGAGATGGTAGAATCTTGCTAGAGATGGGCTTAAAGATGCCATCCAAGAATGTTTGTTAAACTGCAATGTTGTAGGTCAGAAGAATGAGCATCAAAATGGTATCCGTGTTTGGAATGCATTTGAACTGTATCTGGAGACTGAGTCTGTATGAGCAAAGGAATGGTGTCCGTGTATGGAGAATATCTGAGCTGTAACTGTACTTGATCTTTGAATGAATATCAGAATGACTACCGCGTTTGGAGTGCATATGTATTCTGAAGGGGTAACAGAGAAACATCTGTATATGGAGCAACTGTGTGCTGGGGATAAGTTCTGAATGAGTGATAGAGTGGCAACCGTGTCTGGAGCGTATCTGGATTGTATCTGAAGTTGAGATTTGTATGAGTAGCAGAATGACTTCCGTGTCTGGAGTGTATCTGAAACTGTAACTGGGATCTGAATAAGTGACAAAATGACTTCCGTGGCGACTGCACTGGGGAGAATCAAACTTCTAGTGTAAGGGCCAGAATGGCATCCGTATTTGGAGCATATTTGAACTTGAAGTTGATAGTTGAATATTGAATGAGAGATAGAATGGTCGTCGTGTCTGGAGCGTATCTAGTCTGTATTGGATTGTTGGAGTCTGAATGAGTAATAAAATGACCGTCGTGGCTGGGGTGTATCCGTACTATATTTTGACTTGAAATTCTGAATGAGTAATAGAATGACCACCATGTCTGGGGTGTATCCATACTGTATCTGAATAATTGTTAACGATAGCCTTTTAATCTTATCCTGAAAAGGGTAAACTGTTAGCTAAAACACAAAGTTATGTTGCATGATATGTATGATGCAATGAACTGTGTTTCATCAATGTTTATAATATATGAATGTAATGGATGTGCATGTAAGCTGAGTAGCTGTCTTGCTGAGGAAAATAAATCCTTGATAGCTGGAGATAATGAAATACTTGACTGTTTCCAAGGAAAGTGAATCCTGACCGGTGCTAAGGACTCAAAAAATCTTTGATTGTTGAAGATGAGAAATCCTTGCTGACTGCTTAGGGATTAAAGGTCTTCGATTGTTGAGAATGAGAAACCCTGGGACCACTGCTGAAGATTGAAAATCCTTGGTGACTTGTGGGGATTAACAAGGGCTTTGACAACTTCTGCGGGGAATGAGAATCCTTCATGAACTTCCTGGGAAATAAGGAAAACTCTGAAAATCTCTACTGGGGAGTTAAAACCTAGGAGGCTTCTGCTAGAGAAATGAGACCAAGAATCTTCGATCTGCTGGGAAATAACTCTGTGGGGAGAATGTTTACTCGGCCGGTGAAATCAGGAGCTTTGGGTTGTATGCCAAACTAGTGGGGAATCATCCTAGTCGGGGATAAGACAAGAAGTTAACTGTTATCAACTTGGTTCTCAGACTTTTAAGATAGCCTGCTGGGGAAATATGTGGAATTTGAACGGTTCCCACCGGGGGTTGATAGTTGGAAATTTGACTTCGCTGGGTAAGAAAGCTTAGAATATTCTGGCTCCGCTGGGGATAGGTATTTCAGGGTTTTCGGGCTCCATTGGGGATTGGGAGTTTGAACTCTGATGGGAACTCTGAAACTTAACTTCGCTGAGGGATAAAGTTTAGAACACACTGGCTCCGCTGGGGATCTTAAAATTTAACTCCGCTAGGGATGTATACTTCAAGGTTTTAGCTTTGTTGAGGATCTGAATGATGTATTGTAGGGGATTTCTTCTGGAATAGCACAAGGATATCTTCCCACACCTCCAAACCATCAGTAATTATCCTTTCTCAATTTCATTTTATTTGTAAGCAGTGGTTATATTCAAATGCATATGCCTATTTAACAGAACTTTGGACGTTTTCAAATAAAACACAAGTGTAAAAAGAAAGGAAAGGCAAGCAAATTTCTGCACTTTGAAGTATCTTTGTATTAAATTTTGTAAGTATCTTTGTACAAAGGAGACAGACATCCTAGTAAGAGGATGTTTTCGTAAAATTGAGGAAAAATTTATACAAAAAGAAAGATGGCTATGTGTAACAATTCCATGGGGTTCCCATTCTGCTATAGCCTTCACAACTCTGAGTATCTTGTCCATTCGCTGCTTCGTCCGCCGATGATTGGATTGATCAGAAGCTTGGAGCTTATTGGTGAAGAGATTATTCTTAAAGTGATCCGACGAGACATAGTCATACGCTTTAATTCCCTAACTTTTGCCTGGACCGCCCTTTCGGGTTTTCGATCCACCGGGAAACCCTTTTTTGCCCAAGTCGCCCTTTCAGGTTCTCAAATTTCCGGGTGTACAGATTTTTTTTGTTTATCCCTAATTTTTGCCTGAACCGCCCTTTCGGGTTTTCGATTCACCAGGATGCCCTTTTTTGCCCAAGTCGCCCTTTCGGGTTTTCGACTTGTCGGGTCATTTTATGCATAGTATCTTTTGACTATGTCTGCGTTTTCAGGATGCGGCAAGTCGTCGCCGTCCATGGTGGTTAGAATCATTGCCCCACCAGAAAAGATGCTCTTGATCATAAATGGTCCTTCGTAAGTAGGAGTCCACTTGCCCCTGGGATCACTTTGCGGAAAGATGATCTGCTTGATTACAAGATCTCTGACTTGATATATCTAACGCCTGACTTTCTTGTTGAAGGCCTTGATCATCCGTTTTTGATACGTCTGACCATGACAAACAACAGTAAGTCGTTTCTCGTCGATCAAGTTAAGTTGATCAAGGCGGGTCTGAATCCAATCGTCTTCACTCAAACCGACATCCTTCATAATCCTTAAGGAGGGAATCTGAACTTCCATAGGTAAAACAACTTCCATGCCATATACCAAAGAGAAGGGGGTTGCCCTGTTGAAGTATGTGCCGTGGTACGATACCCGTGCAGAGCAAATGGTAACATCTCATGCCAGCCCTTGTAGGTGACTATCATATTTTGAATGATCTTCTTGATATTTTTGTTCGCGGCTTCAATAGCACCGTTCATCTTCGGCCGATAGGGAGATGAATTGTGATGATAAATCTTGAACTGCTCGCACAGAGCGGTGATCATAGTGTTGTTCAGATTTGTACCATTGTCCGTAATGATCCTGTCGGGGATACCATACCGGCATATGAGATTCTGCTTGATGAAGCGAGAAACCACATTCTTTGTAACAGAGGCGTAGGAAGCTGCTTCGACCTATTTGGTGAAGTAATCAATAGCGACCAAGATGAAGTGATGTCCATTGGATGACGTAGGCTTGATCTCCCCAATCATGTCAATGCCCCACATTGCGAATGGCCAAGGAGCTGTTAGAACGTTAAGAGGAACAGGAGGAATATGTACCTTGTCAGCATAGACTTGGCATTTGTGGCAAGTACGGGAATGTTGATGACAATCAGCTTCCATGGTAGACCAGTAGTAGCCTGCCCTTAGAATCTTCTTAGCCATCGTATGTCCGCTCAAGTGGGTGCCAAATGTGCCACTATGTATTTCGGTCATGATCAACTCAGCTTCAACCTTGTCCACACAACAAAGTAGAACACAATCATGGTTGCGCTTATAAAGGATGCCATTGCTTAGGAAGAACTTGGCAGCAAATCTCCTTAAGAACTTTTTGTCATTGACGGAAGCTCCTTCAGGGTATTCTCGAGTCTGGAGATACCTTTTGATTTCATGAAACCAGGGTTGTTCCACTACTTCTTCGGTATTAATCTCATGACAGTGCGCAGGTTCGTCCATTCGCTCGATGGTGATTCGGGGAGCCTCATTATCCCAGTTGAGTTTAAACATGGAAGACATTGTAGCCAGAGCATCTGCTAGCTGATTTTCTTCTCGCGGGAAGTGCTCGAAAGTGATATGCTCGAAATGAGGCAGCAATGTTAGGATATGTTCTTTGTATGGGATAAGATTAGGATGTTTAGTATCCCACTCTCCTTTGACTTGACTAATAACCAAAGTCGAGTCCCCAAATACGACCAAAGATTTGATTCCCAAGTCTATAGCAGCCTTGAGACCAAAGATGCAAGCTTCATATTCAGCCATGTTGTTGGTACAGCTGAAGCAAGGTCGGGCAGTGAAGGGTGTATGGCAACCTTCCGGAGAAATGAGTACCGCACCGATATCGTTGCCAAGTGCATTTGAAGCACCATTGAAGTACAGGGTCCATCGGGATCCTTGTTCAGGTCTGTCATACGGTCCGTTACCTTCAATGTTGTCCAATGTCATTATGTCCTCGTTAGGGAAATCGAACCTCATAGATTGGTAATCTTCGACGGCTTGATGAGCTAGATGGTCAGCTAGTACACTCCCCTTTATAGCTTTTTGGGTAGTATACTGGATATCATACTCAGTCAGGATCATTTGCCATCTAGCGATTCTTCCAGATAAAGCAGGCTTCTCGAAGATATACTTGATCGGATCCATTTTGGAAATCAGCAAAGTGGTATGAGTCAACATATACTGCCTTAGCTGCCGAGTAGCCCATACCAAAGCGCAGCAAGTTTTCTCGAGCAGTGAGTAGCGAGTCTCACAGTCGGTAAACTTTTTGATAAGGTAATAAATGGCATGCTCTTTTCGGTCAGACTCGTCATGTTGGCCCAGTACGCACCCCATTGAGTTATCCAAAACAGTCAGATACATTATTAACGGTCTTCCTTCAACGGGTGGCATCAAAATAGAAGGTTCCAATAAATACTCCTTGATCTTATCAAAAGCAACTTGATAATCATTGTTCCATTCAACTACCTGATCTTTCTTCAACAGCTTGAAGATTGGCTCACAGGTAGATGTTAGGTGAGAGATGAACCTCGCAATATAGTTTAAGTGTCCCAAGAATCCTCTAACCTCTTTTTCAGTGCGGGGGGCAGGCATTTCTTGTATAGCCTTTACTTTAGCAGGATCAACCTCAATGCCTTTGTTGCTGACGATAAACCCCAAAAGTTTGCCAGACCTGACTCCAAAAGTGCACTTGCTTGGGTTCAGTCTGAGCTTATACTCCTTCAACCTGTCAAACAGCTTTTGCAGATGATCAAGGTGTTCTTCTTCTGTCTATGATCGGGCTATCATGTCGTCTACGTAAACTTCAATCTCATAATGTATCATATCATGAAACAAAGCTACCATGGCGCGTTGATAGGTTGCCCTGGCATTCTTCAGTCCGAATGGCATCACTTTGTAGCAAAAGGTACCCCATTGCGTGACAAAAGTAGTTTTCTCCATGTCTTCGGGGGCCATTTTGATCTGGTTGTATCCCGAGAATCCATCCATGAAGAAAAATACCTTGTGTTGAGCTGTGTTGTCAACCAAGATGTCGATGTGTGGTAGTGGAAAATCATCTTTAGGGCTAGCCCTATTTAAGTCCCGATAGTCCACACACATTCTGACTTTGTCGTCCTTCTTAGGTACGAGCACGATGTTAGCAACCCATTATGGATAGGAAGTAACAGCCAGAAAGCCAGCGTTGAATTTCTTCATTACCTCAGCTTTGATCTTCTCAGACATGTCGGGCCTCATTCGGCGGACCTTTTGTTTGATCGGTGGACAGTCTTCTCTTGTAGGGAGACGGTGAACCACGATATATGTGTCTAATCCCGGCATGTCTTCATAGGACCAGGCAAAGATCTCAACATATTCGTTCAACAATTGCACTAAGTGATCTTTGACACTTGGTTCTAGGTTGGCACCCACCTTAACCTCTTTCTTGTCTTCCTCTGTTCCCAAGTTGATGGTTTCTAGCAACTCTTCATGAGGCAGAATAGCCCTTTCTTCTTGTTGCAAAAGTCTGGCTAACTCTCCTGGCACCTCACAGTCTTTGTCAACTTCATACTCAGCATGATTGACCAAATCTTCAGAGTCACCAAAGGCTAAAGCAGAATAGTCACCCATGGAATCCGGAGTGGATGGGTGTTGTACCCAAAAATTTGCCCTCGCAATTTTCCCCAAGAAATCACAACTTCAGGCTTTTCCTGATTCTTTCAAACTGGCTCAAGAATCAGTCAAACAGACTTTTCTCGTCAGTCAGACAAAATTAGGGTTTTCTTTAGTTTTTAGGGGTTTAGAACAGTTCACACAGTTTGCTTAGGGTTTTGGTTGATTTTGGCTCAACTTTGATCAGGCGAACGTTCTTTGGCATTTAATCAGGAATTAGGGTTTTTATACGCGCTTCTTCAGAAAGATTTTTATTCTACGGTGCTTTGCAAGTTATTCCGAGATTTGGATTGAATTCGCCTTGTGTGACTAAATCAGTGAAAGGATGCATTGGGTTTGAATTTGCAGTGTTTGATTAAAGTCAGTAAAAGGAAAATACGTCTGGGCAGTTGTTGTGATTGACTGTGCTTTGCTTTGGATTTGTGAAGCACCAGATATTAGTTGATCGATGTTGAAACATTGTTTATTTAATTGTTTATTATTCTGAGTTTAGATAATTTGAATTTATTTCCATTTATTATAATTTTAGAATTATAAATAATAAAATAAATAATTGAAAAGGATAAAAAGAATTAATTAGATAAAAAGAATTTTTATTTCATCTTTAAATATTTGTTACAAATTATTATGTAAATACAAGTATTCATTTACACGGTATTTATAATAATAATAGTTACAATAATTAAATTTAAAATAAGACTATCCTAATTGTTTCTAAATCTTCAATTCTTCATTCTTCATCTGTTGCTAAATCCTCTCCATTCAATTTTTATCTGCAAAAGAAAAGAAGAAAAGTTAGAAACAGATAAATATTTAAAGAGACAGACAGATATAGAGTTCATCATTAAAAGCAAACGGCCGGGATCAGTTAGCCCTCTCTGCAAATCACGGGATTTCTCCCGGTTCACAAAGAAGGGTGAAAATGAATGCATAAATTTGTCAAAACTGCATAAATTCCAAAGTCTCAAACAGCATGAGCATGTATAAAAGTCCAAACTGAACTATAAAGTTCCAATGTCCAACTAAACAAAAGTTTCCCAAAGGATGTCAAAGTACAAAAGGCCATCAAAGCTGTCAAAATAAGATATGCAAATATCAGGAAAGTAGAAAGTATGCAGAGAAAGGTTAGAAGTGCAAGCAAGGTTTTCAAGTCATCATTTCCCAGCTGTTTGCTTTTTCAGAAAGGTACAAACACAAACATTTTTTATTGTTTTAAGTTGTACTGGAGAGAGAAGAAGAGGGAAAAGAACAGGCTTACCGGCTTTGAGGCTTGAGAGACAAATATATAAAACAAGCTGCAATAGAACATTAAAAGGGGGCAGGAATATCACAAAAAGAAAAAATACAAAACTGCACCAGTCTCCAAACCTTCAACCTGTTTTACCTGCCTAAACATCAAAAAAAATCACAAACCAAAAAAGAACCCCAAAACACAAAGCCTTGGTTCAAAAAACCTGTAATGGCCTAAAAGCCCAAAACCAGCATAAACAAATCAAAGCCATTAACCTGCAACATCAAGCCTAACCGTAAATTGTCCAGCCAGAAGCCTAAACAAATCATTAACCTGCTCAAGCATCAAGCCAAGTTAACCTGTCAAGCCCCAAAACCAGTAAACTCACCTAAGCATTAAACCTGCCTAAGCATAAACCAGCAAACCACTGTCAACAACAAACCTGTAATAACCTAAAGCCAATAAAACCAAAAACGCCCAAAGCTGCCTGTCAAGACTTGTCGAACATCCAACCAAAGCCATCAAGCCAAATGGCCTAAACTAGAGAAAAGCCTTACCATTCCAAACACCTAAAACCTGCACCTGTTCTCAAAGCATAAGCCTGAAGCTTACAGTAGAGGGCCTCAAACTGATACAAACTTTGAAACATTCAAATAACCCACTGAAGCAATAGGAGCTCTCAGAGCATCCTCATCATTGGGCTAGTAAGAACCAGTATTCAAATACACAAGGTGTTGTACCCCAAAATTTTCCCTCCCATATTCTTCAAATATTTGCCAAGTCAAAGCTTCAAAATTCCCCAAGGGTTGCACAGTATAAGGGCCTCCTAAGTAGTCAAAATTAGGGTTTTGGTTCTGATCAAGAAAATGAAGTTTCCAAAGGTCAAATCAAGTCCCACATGCTTTTAAACATGGTCAAGAATCCCCATACAAAGTTTCAAGACCTTCAGCTCGAAATTGCACAGTCAAAAACCCTAATTGCACTACAGTCAACTGTAGGGGCAAAATGGTCATTTGACAGTCAAAAGTTCAAATTTTTGGTCAACATCTCATTTTGAAGCCACAAACATCATTTGATCAATGCTTGATCATGATTCTCAAAGCTTGGCTCAAAAATCATCAAGATGCAAAAGTTTCCTTATTTGGACAGCTGAAAAAGTCAACTGTAAATTGACCAGGGCATAACTTTCACATGGATTATCAGAAAAATTCCATCCAAAGCTCATTTTGAAGATAAAGACATTTCCTACAACTCATCTTCATACTTCAAGTCCAAGAAATGCTCTCACAAAAAGTTATCAATTTCAACATTATAGGTCATTTTCAAAAGTCAACAAAAAGGGACTTTAAGTCAAAGGCCATAACTTGAGATTGGTAAATCAAAATGACATGGGACCAAAGACATTGGTTAGAGGACTCAAAGAACTTTCCAAAATGTCCAAGAACATGAGCAAAGCTTAAAAATGGAGCAAGTTATGCCTTGTGGAAGTTGGGAAAGTTTTGGATATTTTGAAAAGTCAACATTGATTCAAATGACCTAAAATTGCTAATGGGCCTATTTTTCTTCCACAATTCATTATCCAAGGCATGTGCACGACCATTTGGCCCAAAGGGAAGTATTTCTTCATTTTTTATTCATTTATTTGAATTTTTATTAATAATAATTCATTTAAATTAATTAAATATATGAAAAACATAAAACCTAATGTTCCAAATCTTTTTGTGCACATAATATCTCTAATATTTCGTGCAAAGCAAATTAGGGAAGAATTAGGATGATTAGATATGATTGAGAGCTCAAATTGCATGGAAAAGATTTGAAAGTTATGGCATAAAAAATCAAATATTCCTTCATCAATTCATGGATCTTTTGGATCAAATTCCTTGACCTAATTGTTCCACACATATATACAAAGCAAACCCTCATGCTTTTGGTCTCCAGGCTGCGCCATATCAAGAGAACAAAACTTGACTTTTTCACAAAAAAGTAAAAATCTGAAAACACACTTGCAGGTCGATTCAAGCCTCAAAACCTATTCCATTAGCTTGCCAGGGTTGCCAGTAAACGATTCCAATCAAAAACTTAGCCCCATACTCAAAGAATTGGTAATTCGAGGGTGAATTGTATCACTCTTTTCGCATAATCGTATTCTATTATTTAGACCATATCATTGCATTTTATTCATAGATTTGTACTAATGAGACTTTTCTGAAGCTAACGGTGTGCTCCAATTGAATTTTCATCACCCATAGGCGAATCTGCCATTATTGTTTTCTAGGGTTTTACAAGCTACGAATTGGGGTTTTTTAAATGAGGAAAAATTGGAGTGTGAAACCAAGGCCATTCAATCCAGTGCGATGAGACGATCAGGAAGCCATCCTCGCGCTCAATTTATGAGCATCCAACGCCTATTCGCTATTTTCCAGAAACATGCCTAAGGGAACACCATGAAAACCGTGGCCTATGTTTTATGTTTCAGGAACGAGGAAGAAGATGACCTCGTGGCATCAGTGGATTGGCTAGTTTAAAATTTCGCGCTAAAAAGCACTAACTCATGTTTTTATTCTTATAATATTTGTTTGTTCTTTATTATACAGAAAACGCGCTTGGTACGATTGGCAAGGCATGTGTGTGTTAACGTTCAAGACCTGGGTTCGAGCCCCAGGTCCTCACTATCTCCATATTATTTTTCAATCAATATTCCCATGCAGGTTCAATACAAGGCTCTATCATACGCCCCTCAATCCAACGCGCCACATGTCCCGTTACACTCCATCAAAGGCTCAGATCTAAGGAACATGATGAACCCTGGTCAACGCTTCTGCACGTGAGTGAAAAAGTCTACAAAGCCAGGAATTTAAGTGGGCCAGATTGCTAAAAGAAAACCTCCTATTTGGGGTCTGAACCCCCTAGGTTTGCAATTTTTTACTTTCTTTATTTTTCTTTATTATTTATACTTTCTTTTAATTATGGTTTTATTAATTAATTTCATATTTTTCATAAAAGTAAAAAACACATAAAAATCAGAAAAGAGAAAAAAATAATAAAATATTTTATTTAATAGTATTTTGTAAATAAATAACTTTAATTGGTTAGTTTTAAATTTAGGTTTTAATTTTAACATTTTTCACTAAAAATATAAAAAATATAGAATTAGGTTTTATGATAATTTTTATTCCTTTTTTATTTTTCTTTCATAATAATTAAAATATTAAATATTTATTTTTGTGATTTAATTACATGTAAAATAATTAGGTTTAATTTTAGGATAAAATTTGATCTTTTCATAATAAATTAAAAACAAATAGAATTAGGGTTAGCATTTAATTTCAATTAATTCTTTTTTTTTCATTAAACATAAATACCAAAAAAATACCAGAAAAAAAAAACTTCTTTTCTTTTTAATTAATTAATTTCATCATTTAATTTAATTTAGTTAAAAAGGGTCCAACGCCCTCGTTTCGATTTAAATTTCAATTCGCACATTTATTTCTTCTTTCGTATAATATTTATGTATCTCTCCCAAGGCCTTGTAAATTAATTTGTCGCACTTTTATTTGCTTTCTTTATTTTTCTGTCAAATCGGGTTCGAGAAATTTTGGCGATGTGGACCCGCGCCTTTTGTAATAGCTTTAGACTTTTACTTTCTCGCAATATTTTTA